>CM045770.1:4853309-5451889 GCA_025200525.1 Camellia lanceoleosa | reverse complement strand
CACATCAATTGAAGGTGAATACGCAAAGACAATAATCGATTGAGAGAGTTGAACACGTAGCCCAACATCGATTTCAATACATAAAATGAATCATGCGGAACACGAAAGACATTAATCGATTGGAGAGTTGAACACGCAGCCTAAAATACATGATTTTCTCACACATTCAATTGAAGGTGAACACGCAAAGACAATCGATCGAGAGTTAATCACGCAACAGAATAACGCTGGGGACCTCGCCATACTGACTCGATTTTGTCAATACGCTCAGAATCTCAACCAAAGAGTTCAACTGCAACTGCTGAGAAATGATTTTTGAAAAAGAAGAAGCAAAACATGGACCGCTGCTGTGACATATAGTTGCCACCTAAATATTTTTATGGGGAAATTTAGAAACCCCGACTCCTGCGGCTAAGGCCACGCAGGTCCGGCTATCACCAAAGTTGCTCTCTGCTTTCCGGGAGCTTGGGTACGATTAGGGAAGGTCATTTATGAGCACCTCCTCCTTTCGCTTTCTATTCGAAGACCTACCGCCTCTACTAACACCGTGATATCCGGATTTTGAAAAGCGTTATGTGCTCTTATTCCGCTTATTAGCCTAGAATTACTCCGCAGTTATCGCGACAACAAAACAAGTATAGACTAGATTGCCTAATTTGGAAATAAGCATTGCATATCCGCTTGTCTTTGAAAAAACACTTTGGATTTTGTTGCTACCGCAAGTAGGCTAAAATCATTGGGATTTCAACGTAGTTTTCCAACCCGTATAACCCAACCTTCACCCACAGGCATTCAAACAATTTATCACGCTAAGCATCTAGCCACATGATAAGCATACTTTGTGTCATGATAGCGATTCACATGACATGCGATATGCTAAAGCATGAAAATACTTACATCAGACTTTCAGTGCACAAAACAATGAACTAGTTAGCAAACGTGGGCATGGTCCTAGTTCATGTCAAATTGGACTAATGCAACACATAATAAGGGATGCAATTAGGGTAGGTGCCTCTGGCTGAACCTAAACACTGACATGAAATGCAATCAATCATGCACGTATTCAATTTTGGAATTGAAGTACAAATGCAGCTTAGCATGATGTACTGCGAGCCGGTGTATGTAAGACAAATGTGTATGGATGTACGCATGCGCCAGCATAAGGCATGTGCTAATTTTAAACATGCCCTAATCTACCATCATATGCGGGTAAAATAAAAAGGGAAGAAAGAAGTTGGGGATTGGAAGAACATGCACATTACACGCATTCCACACTTATTATAAGATTCGCCCTGATGGAGGGACCAAATAAATATTACAGATAATTAACCTAATAAGCTAAATGTTATTAAATATTACGAAAGCATCCTAATTAGCTAAGCAACAATTAACTAATCTAAAGGAAGCGTAAATCACGCCTACCGGAGAGAGAGCCGATGCAATGCATACTTTCGGTCTTGCTAGGAAATGCACTTTGCCACATGGCATAGTCGCCCCCTGCTTGTTTCCCCGCTATACTCCTTTGAAAAGCCGCCAAAGCCTCGTGGTTGCCTCTCACGAGCACCTTGTGAAGTACCACCGGTCAGGGGAGAATGGCCTAATTTAAGGTCAAGAGGAGGTGTTCATCGCACGAGAATGAATCCATCGCCACCGATTTATTGCCGGTCGGCACTCTATGCGATCGATCGGCAAGATCCCTTCCTCAGACACTGCTTTGACAAAGAAGAGAGGATAGAATCTTTGCATGGCAATGCAATTCAAGCTTATATATGCACCAATCATGTCCCTTATCATGTATGCGACTCCAAGGGGACATGGTTCGCCAGGTTCTCGGACCATCAATCGCAAGCATTTCCATAAGTTGATGGCCCCAAGAGACCAAGTTGTGCATGTTGATGTCAAATGCAATGCAAACCAACAAACCAAAAAGCCCAAAATTCCTATCACTAGATCAAGGAACAAGACATGCATGCTAGATTGCAAATGCAACGCCCTAGGCATTCAAGCTTAAGGATGCAACATGGGAATGCAAGATGTACATGCAAGCATGCAAACAAATATGCAAGGTAAGCATGCAAGGGCAAGCAAGGATGAACTTAAACATGATTTAGGCAAAATTTACATTAGAAGCTCCAAAATTAGCGGTGGCTATAATGCTAAGTCTATGAAGGCAAATGTACATACAAGCATGCATGGATACATGGTTCAAGACTTAAGCATAATGAAGCAACTTCTTCTCAAGCACACCTTAAAAGGGGGAAACATGGACTTATGGCATGCATACTAGGCTCCTCAAAATCATGCTAAAATGGTGCCAAAACCAATTAAACAAAGCAAGCATATCATGCAATTACAG
The DNA here is from genome assembly GCA_025200525.1 of Camellia lanceoleosa. Lineage (NCBI taxonomy): Eukaryota > Viridiplantae > Streptophyta > Magnoliopsida > Ericales > Theaceae > Camellia > Camellia lanceoleosa. The sequence continues at coordinate 5,449,533 of CM045770.1, read as the reverse complement.
GTCCACAACCTAAGGCTCACCACTAAAGAGGCATTGGGACTACACTTATCAAGACCAAACATGGCATGAATTTAATGACCAAGACAAGAGTTTTAGCAGTTACAAAACAAAGCCCAAAGACCATCACTTAGATGGCATCTAAATGATTTGAATTCAAAAATAATGACCAAACATGGACATAAGGCACAACCTTTCAAAAGCAAATAAAGAGAGACATTCAAGGCAAGCATATGAAGCATGTCTTAGGACCAGAGGTAAGTTATGCTATAAAATGATGCCAAGCTATTAAGATAACTTCCAAGCATGACGTAGCTCCAACACTACTCATTTTCAAGCCCTCATAAGCTAACAATGCAAAGAGGCTATAATACATATGGCAAGATATGACTAAAAAAGCAATTTAAAAGCGAGAGCTAAAGCATACAAAACAGCATAAGCATTAAAGCTTCACAAAGAAGCCTAAAACAATGCTGCTAAAACAAGGGTTTTACAACCTAAGGCATGTTAAAGGCAACAAAATGGCATTACGAAGGGCATGTATACTAAGCAAGTTATGGAAACCAAAACTAACATACAACAATGCTATTTCATGGCAAAAATAAGCAGGCAAATAATAGCCAAGGCACGGCCAACATGAGGCTTAGCTTAGGTGCTCATTAAAGAGGCAAAAATGGCTCCTTTTCATGGACAATAAGGAGAGGGGGTGGCCCTCATGCTTCAAACTTCAAGGCACTATCCACTTACCACTTTGAAATCCCTCAAGATTTCAGTGGTGTGAGGAGGCCCAAACAACTAAAGTCCCGGAGTCACTCAAAATAGCACAAAATGGAGTATTCTCAAGGCTTAGGAGGGGTCAAACACCTCCCAAACCACAAAACACTCTTAACAAACTATTTAGAGCAAAGTGAAAAAAAAAAGACTTTTTTAAAATGTTATGTACTAAGCTCAAAAATAGTTCTAAAAGATAGGAAAAACTAAGTGCAAGGATGGGAGTAAAAGGGGAAGATTGTTACCCCTTGAAGAACCTCTTCAACAATGGTGGACCCGACTGCTCCTCCAAGCTCAAAAACCACCCAAGAACCTCAAGAACAACCTCTTAGAACCTCAGAGTTGCGGCGGGAAGGTGTAACTTGGCATAACCAACATGTGCACAGTAATAGCCTAAACACCACAAATACAAGAAGAATAGAGAGATATAGATATAGGATAGATATTGAAACCCTAAACTAAGAACCAGGAAGTTTTCCTGCTCACAACTTTCCTAACCCTACTGGGTTCGGACTTCGATTGTTTGTTATGGTTCTTAATCTGAACTCAAAGAGTTCAACTCACGGCAAATCGTTTTGAGAAAACAGAGTTTTGAAAAAGAAGTGCCAAAATATGGATCAAGCTTTGACAGACATACAGTCGCCACTCAAAATATTTTTTTTGTACAAATAGAATTGAAACCACACTCGGTGCCAAAGGCCCGCGTATCTCATCATCACCAAAGTTATCTTGGCTTCCTGAACTTGGGCCTGCGATCGTGAAGGTCGACTATGAGCACTTTTCAATGCAGTCCAAGAAAATAGGCCTCTACTAAACCATGATATCCGATTTTAAAAACGCTATGCTGTTCTTATTCTACTAAGGTTATTCAGCCTAGAATTACTATGTTATGCACCAAAGTAAACAAGTATAGACTAGATTGCCTAATTTGGAAATAAGCATTGCATATCCGGTTTGTTTTGGAAAAGCGCTTTGGAATTTGCTACTCGCGAGTAGGCTAAAGCGTGGATTTCAACGAGTTTTTTCAACTCAAACAACCCAACCTCCACCTACCGATGACATTCCAGCGATTTAACCTGCGTAAGCATTTAGCCTCATGGTAATCATGTCATTATGGCAACATTCACATGCATGTGATATGCTAAAGCGTGATATACTTACATCGTCTTTCAGGTGCCAAGAAACAATAAACTAGTTAGCAAAACATGCATGGCCTCCAGCTCATGTTAAAGTGACTAATGCATCGCACATGACACAAATGCAATTAGACAGTTCGTTAAGGCCCATCCTAAACATGGCATGTAAATGCCGCAGTATGCAATTCAAGTTAGATTTGAAATGTTGTGCGAGTTAGCATGATCTTGAGCCGGTGCATGTAATACCGATGAGCGATGTACGATGCATAGCATAGGTATGATAAAATAAACATCTCCTAATACTAACCATCAAAGCAGGTAAGTAAAAGGGAGAAAGAAGTGGGGGTTGGAAGACATACACACACTCACCCACACTTATTACAAATTTGCTCTCACTCGGAGAGACCGAAAGAATATACAAATTAATTAACTACGCAAGCTAATTAAATATTACAAATCCATTAAATTAATTAAACAAATTAATTAATCTAACTAAAACAGTAAACCGCCTCGGGAGGAGAGCCAAATGCAGCGCATGCTCGGGACTTGTTCGGAATCGCACTACCATGCATAGTTTGCCTCGCTTTCCACGCTTACCCTTCGAAGGCGCTAAAGCCTAAGGAATGCCTCTCTGGACATTAGAGATCACCACCGGCTGAACAGAATAGCCACCGGCTACTATATGTGGCCATCGGCACAAAATTCTTCCATCGGCTGATAATTTACTGCCGGTCGGCACTGAACACTGCCGGTTCGCAAAGAATACTGCAGAACACTCGCAATTCACAAAGATGAGAGGGCAAAATTTGCATGGCAATACAATTCAAGCAATGTATGCACCAAACACATTCCTTATCATGTTTATGACTCAAAGGAGGATGTGCCTCGATTCTCGGGCCACCAATCACGCATTTTCATGCATGATGGCCTAAAGAATCAAGTTGTGCACTTTCATGTCAAATGAAATGCAAACCAAACAAACACATAAAGGACCAACCTCTATCATACTCACTTCAAGAGGCCAAGCATGCACAATGCAATGCAATCCTAGACATGTTAACTAGCATGCAACATGGATAATGCAAGACACTTATGCAAGCATACAAGCAAGCATGCAAGGTAAGTATGCAAACCAAATAAAAGATGGACCTAAACATGAATTGGGCAACTCTAAATAGGCCTAAAACAGTGGCCAAAATGCCCAAAAACGAAGGCTAAACACACATACACACATGCCAGTGTTAAGGCTCAAACCTAAGCATTAAGCAAGCAACCCTCAAGCACACTTGAAAGAGGCTAGACAAAGACAAATGGCATGCAAATGAAGCTTTGAAAATCATGCTATAGGAGGTGCCAAACCAACTAACAAAGCAAGCAAAGCATGCAACATGGCCCAAGCACTCAAGACCCACCAAAGAGGCATTGGACTACACATCATACAACCACACATGGCAAGACTTAAACAACTAAAAACAAATTTTTAGCATGTTAAAACAAGGCCAAAAGACCACTTAGATGGCATCTAAGAAGACTATACATGAGGGCATATGAAATAAGAACTCTTGAAGCATCAAAAGAACTATGAAATGCAAGCATACGAGCATTTTAAGTGGACTGAAATAGCATGTTGAGTGGTTCTAAACCACTAAAATAATGCAAGCAACACATGCTACACATTCACATACTTGAAGCATACAAGCTACAATGCAAAGGAGCTATACTAAGCATGCCAAGATCGACCCAAATGACTATGGGCAGACCTAAAACATGGCAAAATGGGCACAAAACCTTCACAAAACCGAACCCAAAACATGCTAGAATAATGGCTTACAACCTAAGGCATGTTAAGGGGATAACAAGGCATTACATGGCATGTATGCAAGGCATGCATGGTGTACCAAAACCAACTTAAAACCATGTTATATTATGGCAAAATAAACATGAAAAATAGTCATGGCATGCTCAACACACACTCAAACATAGGCTCCCTCAAGAGGCCAAAAATGGTCCCTTTCAAGGACAACAAGGAGAGGGAGGCCCTCCTTTTTAGAGACTTCAAGGCACCATCCCCACCACTGAAATCCTCAAAATTTCAGTGGTGAAGAACAAACACCAAAGTCTCAAACTTGCACAAAATGGCACAAAACAAGGGCCTTACAAGGCCTAAGAGGGGTCAAACTTCCCCAAAGCACAAAACACTCTTAACAAACAATCAAGAGGGCCTAAAAACAGAACTTTTTTATTTTATACACTAAACACAAAAACAGCTCTAAGATAGGTAGAAATATGATGCAAAAATGGGAAATACAAGACTAGTTTCTTACCCTTGAAGCCTTTCTTCAACAATGGTGGTCTTGTTGCCTCCTTAAGCTTTAATCCAGTCAAAAATAACGAGAACAAGCCCTTAGAACCTCAGTAGCCCCAAGGAAGGTGAAGCACTAGGTGCTTGTGTGCAATAGTATGGACTAAAACACACACAAGAGTAATATAGAGATAGAATATGTATTGAACTCTAACCCTAAAAACCAGAGCTTCTTCTGTATTTTCTAAGCAAAAAGCTCTAATTTTTCTAACCCTTGAGCAAGGGAGAGGAGCCAATCTTGTAAACTTACAATGTAAGCTAACAAGAGGGGCATCCCTCCATACACGTGTATGGAGGGGAAGCAAATGCCAGCCAGCTGTTTCAAAATATCTCCAAAAGAAGCTAAACAGTAGTCGGCCGGCCAAAAATGTCATTTTGACAAAATTGACTGCCGACCGGCAACATACATTGCGGGTGGTAACAAAAACCAGCCGGTGGCCTCTAGCTACTGCCAGTGGTGTGTGGGGATGCCTCACAAGGCATTCCCTGCCCCTCCAAGGCAAAACACAAGTGTTTGGTGCAAAACCAGACACAAAGCGGTTGAGTTCGGAGATCCTGAGACAAGGCGCGTAGCCGAAAACTCTGGGAACTCCAAACGAACACAAACATGGATAATCACCGAGTGTTCAAAAGGTGACGTCCAATTCTTGAGGACGATCAAAAATGGGGTGTCTACAGTTGCCCCTCTTTGACAGAACTCGAAAGTCATAACAATGACGGGAGTGAATGTCAAAGCCCAGAGACGACCCATTTTTTACAAGGCCGAAGACTTGGACAAACATGCAAGACAAACAAGGTATGCGGCGGTAAATGCAACCAAAAATGCAAGAAGCGAGCATAACTTATGATCATGCAAAGAAAGGTAATGAAGCACGCGCATGGTTTTAAGCTAGCATACACCCGACTACACTACAATGCGAGAAGGATGTAAGAGAATTATGGAATTCTCAATCGTCTCCTTTCGGGAGATACAATACTTGTGCGGCTCGTCCGGTTGCCGACCTCAAATGAACAAGTACATACAATATCGTGCTGCAAAGAAAGCAAACTTACAGTACAATATTATTAGCAACACGCATGACAATGCAATGGCGAATGCAAAATGATATGCAATATATACAAAACAATGTATGAATAATGCAAATGATAATGCAATGCAATTGAAACTATGCAAACTAAATGCGAAAGCAATTGAATCATGATTCAATCATGAGCGGTTCAAAACCACACAAATGTCAAATAGATTGATGGAGGTAACAAATCATCTACCATAGAAAAGGTGCCATAACCCTCAAACCAACATACCAGCATGGAATAAACGCGTACACATGCAAAACTTTGAGTGATGTAGACAAACACAAGAACAGGTATTGGGTGGAATGACATAAGTGGGGTACCGACCCGCTGAAGAAAGAATAATGATCCTAATGCCGGATGCAACAATTACACTACAATGTAATAGAAATGGAAGAATGATACAATGGATATGGCACGCGGGCCAGACCAAATCTTGCCTAGGAAAGGCATGTACGCATACAAGCCATGTCTAACACAGAAGCGGTGCCGCCACCCTCAAAGCGCGTACACAAAAGCAATCGACAACTGTGCTTCGGCACGAGAAATATGGGCACAAACCAGACCAAGCTCAACATGGAAAGGCGCAAGCCATAGATGGAAGGTGATGCAACGAATGCATGCAATCTACAATGCAATGTTTACAATATGCAATGGATATTTACAGTGGCAATGCATGACATATGCACTATATCCTACGATGATGCATGACAAATGCACTATCTACAATGATGCATGACATATGCATGTGTGTTTTTGGATTTTTTTTTTTGAAATGCATGACATATGCAGTATTTACAAATGATGCATGACATATGCATGTGTGTTTTTGGATTTTTTTGAAATGCATGACATATGCAGTATTATTTACAATGCAATGCATGACATATGCAATATTATTTACAATGATGCACCGAAGGTCTTGCACCTTCCAAGGATTTAAGGTCTCCTAGACCGTAGCAAAGGACGGCGTGATCGCCAAAATAAGCGCGATTGAATGCATGCAAATGCAATGAGATGTGCAAAATAGCGCGACGCGTTAGACAACGCGAGTGCACAAGGCAAAGGCGATGCGCTAAATAGCCGCGCGATGCATGCCAAATGCAATGAGGTGTGCACCTTAATGCAATCAAGGTCTTGCACCTCCGAGGATTTAAGGTCTCCTAGACCATGCGTGTTTAAGGTCTCGCCGGACGAATGCAACAATTATACTACATTTTAAGCGAATGCTATGCAAGCAAGTAAACTTGAACCAAACTACAACTCATGCGAGAAAGGATTAAGAGAATTAAACAATTCTCACGGCGTCTCGCGGAGAAGGCTAAAAGTGACTACCGAGAATACCCGAGTCTCAAACACAACATCTCTCAACAGTATCAAACCACAGAGAGGAAAGATGAAGCAAAAGAAACCTCTCGTGAGTACACGCAAAGAGAGAAGAGAAAGGCCTCTCGGTAGTACCTTGAGAGAGGAAAGACAAAGCCTCTCGGTAGTACACGCGAGAGAGGAAAGATAAAAGCCTCTCAGCGTAGTACACATGAGAGAGGAAAGAGCGAAGCAAAAAGAAACCTCTCGGTAGTACACGCGAGAGAGGAAGAGAAAGCCTCTCGGAGTACACGCGAGAGGAAAGACAAAAACAAAAAGAAACCTCTCAGCGTAGTACACGCGAGAGAGGAAAGAGAAAGGCCTCTCAGCGTAGTATACGCGAGAGAGGAAAGACAAAAGCCTCTCAGCATAGTACACGTGAGAGAGGAATGAGCGAAGCAAAAAGAAACCTCTCAGCGTAGTACACGCGAGAGAGGGAAGAGAAAAGCCTCTCAGCGTAGCACACGCGAGAAAGGAAAGACAAAAACCTCTCAGCGTAGTACATGCGAGAGAGGAAAGACAAAAGCCTCTCAGCGTAGTACACGCGAGAGAGAGGGGGGGTGCGAGACAATGCACGTGACGAGCGAGACCACGCGAGTCACAAAAGGGATGCAAGACACTGCAAATGAGACACGTATGCTAATGCAAGTGAGACACGCATGCCAATGCAAATGAGGCCAATGTGACACGCATGCCACACATAATATAAAAAAAAAGTAAGTGAATGAGACAAATGAGACACACATGCCTCATAAGATGCCAGACAATGCAAACGGACTTAAATGTCTAACAACGCACGTGTTTTGGAATGCATGACGATGCATGGTAAGAGAATGCACAACAACGCGAACGATGCGCGAGGCGACGTATGTATTGAAATGCATGACAATGCTTGTAATAAAAATGCAATGCATAAGAGATGTGCATGACAATGCAAGGGGTGCGTGTTACAACACGCGTAGTATGTGCATAACAATGCAACTGTGAGGCGCCTGACGGCGCGATGTAATGCACCGAAATAGTGCGATGAATGCGTGCAACGCACACGGGGCAACTTTTGAATCTTGTAAAGGCAGAAGGATACAATCATTGCATGAATTTGAGTGCTACGCATAGAAGACGTGGTCCGAGGTCAAAACGGAGGCCGGTTGAGCGTCGGAGATACACTTTCTTGCACTTTCTTGAGCTATGAAGACCCAAAACTACTCATATGGCCCAAACAAGGCTGTGGGAACACCACCGGCTGGAAGGGGAAGCCATCGGCTGTCCACCGGCTAAAAAATAATTCCATCGGCACAATATTATGCCGACCGGCACAAAATACTGCCGACCGGCAAAAAGTTCCTGGATCGGGGCAGATTCAACATTTCACCATGGGTGTTTTAAAATAGGGTTCCAAACCCTATTCTTTCACTTTCCCTCTAGCCAAAAATCACACACTCTCTCTCTAGAGCTCTTTCCCTTCCTTGATCCCTCCGTTTTCTCGCGTTTTACACCCGTTCTATCGTTCGATTCGCGAAGTTTATCGCGTTTCGAACATTTTCGACCGATTGAAATTTCATTTCGGCACATCCTTTGCCATTTCCGCCTTTTGAGGCTCATTCCCCTCGAGTTTCTCTCGAGTTTCGCGCCTTTTTCCCATTCCGGCCTTTCCGGCCATTTTCCACCCTCCCGGGGGTTGACTTTTTCAGTTGACTCTTCGTATTCCGGCCCGATTTCCATTCTCCCGGCCATTTTCCCATCATTCTCGACATGGCGGACGACATTCCACGCGGTGGGACTCCCTCGGATCACGAGATGGATCCCGAGGTTGAGCTCCTCCCTTTGAGCGAGCGCCCGTTCGACCCGGCGACCTACCGGCCGGCGATTCATGTTCTGCCACCCGACGGATTGCGCCAGTTCAAGAGTTTCGACATGGCGTTGGATCCCGAGCTCCTGCTACGTGAGCCTGCCTCCCACCTATCCTCCGGCGCTTCCGAGGTAACCTTCTTTCTCTGCTTTACTTTCTGCAATGTAGGATGCTTTAAACTGTCAATTGCCATAACTGATTACAGTCTTTAACTGCTTAGTGCCGATACATTGATACACTGTATATTGTAATCAATTACAAACGCGTTTGTAACTGATTATCTGTGTAAGACTGACACATGCACACACTGCACTAGCCTTGAACCACTCAAACCACGGCACACACCGTATTTCACTGCAAACACGATTGCCCGATACCTGTTTGAATCTGAAAACATGCTCGCATGCTACATTTGCATTGAACCACTCAAACACGCTGACGCATTGTAGGTTGTAGTTCACTACAAGCACACCGGCACCCGGTATCTATTCGAATCTGAAAACATGCACCCATGCTACATTGCGCTGATCTACACAAACACGCTGACGCATCACACGTTGTAGTTCACTGTGAGCACACCGGCACCCGGTATCTATTCGAATCTGAAAACATGCACACATGCCAAATTTGCACTAATTTACTATTTTTTCAAAATTTGTCGTTTATATTGTAGCAACTACTTGTTCAGCAGGAGATTCCATACCATCGCGGTATGGGAACAACATCGCTTCGTCATTAATGCGCCCGAAGCTACCCGACTTGATTCGCCACATCGTGGACGGGCGGCTTTGGCGCGTCTTGAGGACTCTCGGGCTCACCACATGCAGACATCTCCTTGCCGGTCTGGTGGAGAGGTGGTGGGACACCACTGATTCATTTCACTTGTCTGCGACTGGGGACATGACGATGACCCCTTACGATTTCTCGATGCTCACAGGCATCGGGGTAGGGGGTGATCCGAACCCTTTTGACATTGATATAGACGAGTGGACCGTGGCTCAGGTCTACTTGCTCGGCACGGCGCCGCCTCTTGCGCGTCCTAGCTTTGTCAGATACTCCTGGTTCGAGGTGCGATTCAGGTCGGCCCTCCGTCGTCGACCCGATGACTCGGAGGCTGGAGAGATATGCACGCGGCTTCCTCATGTTCCTGTTTGGGACGACCATCTTCGCCGACCGGGCGAACACAGTGCCTCTCTGCCTACTCAGCGCATTGGTGGATGTCAGGGACATTTTACGTTTCGACTGGGGTGGCGCCGCTCTAGCCACCCTTTATGGAAATATGAGCTCAGCCTCCCGCGGCAGCAAATTTTCGAGGGCTCTTGGCGTGTTGGGAGGTACATTTCTTTTCGCTTTCATTTACATTCTATACTTCGTACTTCTGCTACAACGCACATCTTGTAGTCTGTTTTACACTTGTTGTATCTTGTACCACCCCATACTACGCTTTACACCGTACTACTTGCTCTGCGCACACTGCCCAATACACCGCCAAAGACTGCAGCTCTTGCTATTTACGCTTATTCGTGATACGCTTTATCTAATAAATGCCTTTGGTATTCACCTTGCAGTTGTGGGTTTATGCCTACTTACCTAGGCTCGCCCCCGTACCGGAGATGGAGTCTCCTCTGGTCGTCCCGTTCTATCGCCGCTTTGTGGAGATGCACCGAGGCCACGAGACATTGACTTTTTCCGCGCCTTGACACCATCACCCCTGCCGAGGTATGTGTTACTTGCAGTTCATTTAAGCTTCACTTTTCCACTATATATTTGCAATACCAGTAGGTAACAAACTGTATTTCAATTTCAGATCACCTGGCAGCCTTGGGCTCCTTTGCCAGCGATGATGCGGGATCGGTTTGCCGGTGCCGTTGGGACCTCGCGTTACCGGATTCTGCTGGAGGGCCCGATCTGTCGGGCTTGGTACTGGCGAGCATTTCCTCGCCCGGACCACTGGGTTTACGGAGCAGATAGTCCGTGCACCCTCTAAGCATATGAGGGATGCGAGCGTTTCACCGCCGAGCGGATGGCGGACTACACCATCGGTGGGAGGCGAGCTCTGAGGCGAGGGAGATTATTTGGAGTCGTCCGGCCTTCATCATGCGACCTCGGCGGTCGCTGAGCCGAGAAGAGGCAATGGCCAGCCGCTGGCCGGGAGCAGAGGGCCGGAGGAGGAGCGCCGAGGAGAGCGAGAGTTGAGAGAGGGCGAGGACGGTTGGCCTGCTGCCGCTTCATTGACTTTTCCGAGGCGGTGAGGCGACCTATCGATCCCTTCGCCCCTCGCCGAGATCACGAGTTTGTCGGTGTCCCGACTTGCCTCCGGTATATATTCTGCATTTACATGCAGTCATTTCATTTCGGTTTATTTGATATTCCACGAATCTTGATGCATCGATTCTTTGCGAGCGTCTTCAGGTACACCAGCGATTCGGAGATGAATGCCTCCATAACGGGATGCTTACGGACCTTCGACCTCCTAGCCCTTTACAAAGATTCGGTATGTTCTTTACGCCATAGCTTCAAATCACACACAAATCGCCGCATAATCGATGCACGACATACTTTCCACATGATACTCACCTGCACATCAGATACAGCGATTCATCGCCCACGGCCACAGATGCATACATCGTGACTCATACAATCGCACTCTGCATTCTATGTCGATTCATCGCTTCACTTGCATCCCGCATCAGACTCATACACTGCACTCTGCATTCCATACTGATTCATTGCTCACAATATTCTGATGTTTTGCCTTTCATGCTTTTTCAGCCTCCCTTCCCGATTCCTCCGGTGGGTGGCGCTCCAGCTGGACCTCCCATTTCTACCTGGGATGGCAGAGTATTTCCTCGCACCAGAGGGGGGGCACTCATGTCGGGAGCAGCTCGCGGGCTCCGGTTCCAGATGACGAGTCTGAGGCAGAGACAGAGGCGGAGGCAGGGTCATCGGAGGAGGAGACCGGGGACAGCTCGGGCTCAGGCTCAGACGGCGATGCTCCTGGTGATGCTCCTAGGCTTCTGCCCAGGAAGAGGGCGAGGACGGATCCTTAGGCGCGAGACCATCGATGCTACTTCAGATTTTTTGCTGCTTTTCTTTTTCTCTCTTTTCTTTTGGTAGTTAGATTACCTTGTACTGCCGCGAGCAGTTTTTTGTTTCCAAAACTATGTACTTGAAAAAAATGATATGAAATGAAACAAACTTTTTGTATGAAAAAGTGTTATATTTGTACATATCTGCATGTTTCATACTTTGCCTTTGCATTGCATCATGTTACACCTCAAATGTAAATGAAAATGATTTGTTGTGCAAAATTGAACACTTGTCTTTGTAATAATCGATATAAGCCAACTAACTAAACAAAACAACTCATACGAATCCTTTGCAAAGCTGAATACACCGCCCATACTCTACTGGGGATTGATCTACATACAGCCCATAACACAGCATTCGGCTCATCCTGCACACAGCAAACCTTGAACAAACAGCCCCAATCTGACAAGACGGACCACGAAAGCTGAAACAGTTACAGTTGAAACACACTCGGATGTCCCAAATTGTCCCTTTCTTTCTCCTGCCTCGCACGAATGTAGATAATGGCACAGCATTCTGAGCACAAACGATCTTTTTGAAATAAGGAAAGGTTTTCAAACGAGGTATCGAGCCTACCACAGAACACGACAAGACAGACTCAAACAAAGAAACAAGAGGCACACGACCCAACATAACGAGACATGCTCGAAAAAAGCCTCAAAGCCAAAATCAAGACCGACAAATCAAAAGACACGACACATGGACGTGTTTACAAAAAAAGACCTCAGATCTCGAAAAGCCAGTTCCTCCGGGTATTATTCCCACCCTTTCTGATTTGTGAGACTTACATCACTCGGCCCTCAGGCTCGGTTTTTCTCACAAAACCCTTTTGCTCACTTTTCTCTCAACTTACTCCTCTCTATTCTTTATTTTCTCATTTTTCATCCCTCTCCAGAGTGGTTGCCGGGTAAACGAGAGGTTGCGGGTTCACGTCCGATAAAGCTAGCTTGCAGCCACTCCTTCTGGTAGATAGGGTGCCTCTCGGGCAAGTGTGTTGACGGGGGAGGGGCAGAAGACCTGACTCAATTGTGCCCCTAGTTCGTCACTTTGACCATTTTTTTTTGTTTTCTTCCTAAAACAGTTTTGACCAAAAGTGAGAGTCAGATTAACGTGCTTGTTCGATTTTTTGATTTGAAAATCACGCAAGTCAGGCCATGAGCACTGAAAATTCTCCTTTTTGGGTCCAAGAAAATGGTCCAGTTTTGGAAAATGAAATAGTTTTCGAGAAAATAGTCAACCTCAGTAAAAATTTTCAAAACTATTTTTGCAAACAGTCAATGCTCAACGAGCACAGAACTCACCCTCGAGATGCGCAACCTCAGATCGGAGGCAATGGAAGATTGCCCCTTGCTTGAAGGAGGGGCAAGGCAACGGAAAGTTGCCCCTAGTTTGGACGACAACTTAGGGCAACTTATGGCAATGTATGGCAACGGAAAGTTGCCCCTTGTTTGGATGATGTCGTAGCATGCTGTAAACTAGTCGTCGTTGATGATGATCGGACTCTCGGATGCGGAGGAGACGAAGACGGTCTGAATCAATATATGGACACAGTCACCTGGAAGGTGTTGGTGGTTGGACTTCAAGAGGAAGCTGGCTGCGTAGTTTCGATTGTCACAACCGAACTATCGGATTCAGAGGAGGTAAAGGTGATCAAAACCATTACATGGACTGAGACGCTATGGAAGCGTTAGGGGCTGGACTTCAAAATGAAGTTGCCTACGTATCCCAAACATGGGAATCAAGCCTTACGTAGTTCCGGTTAAGGTACACTCGGGTATTTTAACCTTCACTTTTCAGGCTCTAACTTTTGCCAAGGCGTCTGTTGCAAGTTTTCGACCTTGCGAGCTTTGCTTTTCTTCTTTTCTCTTGCTTTTTCTTTTTTTTTTTTTGTATATTTTTTTTTCTTCTTTTTTGCTTTCTTTTTCTTTTTTTCTTTTCTTTTCTTTTTTTCTTTTCTTTTTTTTTTTTGTATTTTTTCTTTTGCTCTAACTTTTGCGGTAAGCCCTTAGGGTTTCGGCCAGTGAGCCTCTCAAAGGATAAAAGTGTAGCAAGCCCATGCCACATGGTTTTGAGATTGAAGCCTCTCTGTATCCAAGAGAGTGACAATCGGGTTGATTCTTGAGAATCCATCACGGTTGCTTCATGAGCCTTGCCTGGTGGGATCTGATCTTCTTGATCTGACTTTGATGCCTCTTGCTCGAGGGCTGCTTCAAATTGAGCCACACAGGCATTTCAAGGTACTGTTGAACATTTTGAACGGATTCCGATTTGCAACAGATAAATTGAATCTCGAGGCTGAGAGCGATCCTGGGCTGCACAATCTCAAGAGCGATTCCACACAGGTCTTCGCAAGACTGCGCAAAACATTTTTTGAAAGTTTTTAAGAAAGCGACAAATCGCTGGCGCAGAAGATAGTGTGGAACCAGTCTGGATCAAGCCAGGGTCCTTCTCAGTACTCACGCTGACAGGCATGATTTCATTCATTAAAAGGCTCAACATGCTTCTCTTTCTCTCAAAATGATCAAAATTTTTCAAAACCCGAGGAATTTCTTCCTCTTCGTTTTTATCGCTGCAGTGTTCGAAAAGGGGTTTTACGAAAAGCTTAGACCATTACAACGATATTCAAGGCACAAGAGAGCAGGCAGAATGCACTGTCGTTCCATTCACATCCTCCGGCACGATTGACTCAAGGAGTAACAAGTACGGAACATGGTAGCTACAGCTGTTTCATTCAGATTTGTTGGTATAACTGGCTCTTCGGCAGAAACAGACTCAAAGAGCGAAAACAACTAATTATAAGATAAAATGGTGTTTGGGGCAACAACCCCGAAATCACCTGGTATACTATACAAAAGGGACTGACTCAATACAAAGAGACAGACTCAAAACAAAAAGACTGACTCAATACAGAGAGACAGACTCAAAACAAAACAACAGACTGACTCGACACCCAAGTCAGAATTTACAAAACTAGCATTGGCAGATGCTCAAAAATGCGTGCCAAACGCCACATCCAAAAATGCACCAGGCACTGCCCGCAGGCGGTTCACCTTCTGATTACATACTCGCGGTATCTATGTCCTCAAAATCCAATAACTGAGTGGTGACGGACTTTGCTGAGGTGGGCGGGAGGATAACCTCGTTGTCAATCAAATCCTATACCTCATGACGGAGGCGGAAGCAATTATCAGTGGCATGGCCGGTTTGCTGGTGGTACGCACAGTACAGAGCAGCATCATGTGTTGCAGGGAGATTCTTCGGCAAAGGTCGAGGCTCCAAGGGTTTAAGATGCCCCTTTTTGGCCAAAATCAAAAGTGCCCTAGACAAAGGCATGTAGAGAGGATGGAAGACCCTGTGCCCTCGGGGCAGGTATTTTGGAGCTTGAGCACTCTTGCTAGATGCACTAGCGAATGGATCGGCGGGTGCGGCCTTGGATTTCTGATCCTTCCCGGATGCAGGGTTGGGAGCGGGAAGAACTGTTTTGGCATGACGGGGCCTATCCCGGTTCTCTGATTGGCTGGAACTGCCCTCAGACGGAGTGGGGAAAGCGCCCTCCACAGCTTTTGTCACAACTGTAGATATCTGTTGCTTGTTCATCCCCCCGGCTTTCATAGCCTCGACTGCCCACAGCAACTGTTCGATAGGGTCGGTATCTTCCTTCATCTTATCTTTACCTCTGGCCTCGGCCTGATTGAGGGTTTGGGTGGCTGTTGACACGTCATTGTTATAACTGGAGGCCATCTCCGGTTGACTAAGTTCAATAGCAATTCGACCCAACAGCGGGGGCTCCTGAGGTACAAAGCTCCCGGCGTACGGTGAAGTTGACGGTGAAGCTGACATCCTATAGGCGAGATCCGCCACAGACCTCTGGAGATCACCTATCATCCCCATTAGTTCAAAAGTAGTAGGCTCACGAGCGAGAGATAGTGAAGGGCCTGCATCGCGCAACCGTGATCTGGGTGGATGCGGCATATCAACCAGAGTTTATTGTGTAAGGGTGATTCCACGATCCAATGCGGCCATGACCACGATCTCTTCAATCTGCGTCATGCTAAGTTACGCCTCGGAGAAGAAGACACTAGCTATTCTGGCTCAACTCTCTGAATCTCTGAACTGAAACAGAAAACAAACAGTATTTCAGCCCCAGACAGATCGAACACGGGTGTAACCGAACAACTGCACTCTACCACTGATCACTGTTCCCCAAAATCACTGTTCAAAACTGAACTGATACGCACATATATAACTACTTCTCAACAACACTGATACCGGTGCCCTCGGGCCTGATACCCAATCTTGCAAACTGACATGTGTGTTCCTATAGAGATACACTCTAAAAGCACATAGCAAGTAACAAGAGCCAAAACACCCCTATGTTGGGGTAGGGTTTCCCTGTCCTATTTTGTCAGGAGCTAGGGTTTCACTATGCACACAGCGGTTTCAAACAACCTACATCGGGTAAGCAACCTGTCGTAGTTTGGAATGGTCACTATGGATTCCGACTATGCACTAGGTCGAATGGTCAAAGAGGGTGCCCCGGTAAAACCGGGGTTTGTGTTCTCATACTGGCAGAGCCCGTAACCAGTCAGCCTTATAGTCATGCCTTGACAAGACAAGCCTCCAGCAAACCACTCAGGGATAGAAGATGGCCAACACGGTGTCCTAGGCGCACCAATGCACATGCAATGCAAAGAAACACATAAGTGTAGTCAAAACAGGATATCACGAGTTTGAGTCAAGCTCTCTAAATCCCCAGCAGAGTCGCCAGAAACTGTAGACGCGCCCGTGGGCCTCACTACTACAGTTCGGACTCGATTGTTTGTTGCGGTTCTTAATTTGAACCAAAGAGTCCAACTCTGGCAAATCGTTTTGAGAAAAACAGATTTTTGAAAAGAAGTGCCAAACATGGACTGCTTTGCCAGATACAGAGTCGCCACCTAAATATTTTTTAAAATGGGGAATTTAGGAAACCCTGACTCGGTGCCAAAGGCCACGTGTCCGTCATCACCAAAGTTGTCTTGGCTCGGGAGCTTGGGTACGATCGGGGAAGGTCAGCTATGAGCACCCCCTTTCGCCCGGTCCGAAGACCGACCTCTACTAACCATGATATCCGATTTTGAAAACGCTATGTGTTCTTATTCCGGTTATTAGCCTAGAATTACTATGTTATGCGCACAGCAAACAAGTATAGACTAGATTGCCTAATTTGGAAATAAGCATTGCATATCCGTTTGTTTTGGAAAACGCTTTGGAATTTGCTACTCGGGAGTAGGCTAAAACACGGATTTCAAGGAGTTTTCCAACTCAAGCAACCCAACCTCCACCCACAGGCATTCAAGCAGTTTAACACGTAAGCATTTAGCCTCATGGTAATCATGCTGTTATGGCAACATTCACACGCATGTGATATGCTAAAGCGTACATACTTACATCGTACTCCGTGCCAAAAAACAATAAACTAGTTAGCAAACATGCATTGGCCTAGCTCATGTTAAAGTGACTAATGCATCGCATACAAAATGCAATTAGACAGGCTCAGCTATCCTAAACATGGCATGTGAAATGCACGAGTAGCACGTATTCAAGTTAGATTTGAAATGTTGTGCAGTTAGCATGATGCGCCGAGCCCGGTGCATGTAATACTGATGAACGATGCACGCATGCATAGCATAAGGTATGCTAAAATAAACATGTCCTAATACTAACCATCAAAGCAGGTAAGTAAAAGGGAGAAAGAAGTGGGGGTTGGAAGACATACACACACTCACCCACACTTATTACAAATTTGCTCTCACTCGGAGAGACCGAAAGAATATACAAATTAATTAACTACGCAAGCTAATTAAATATTACAAATCCATTAAATTAATTAAACAAATTAATTAATCTAATTAAAACAGTAAACCGCCTCAGGAGGAGAGCCAAATGCAGCGCATGCTCGGGACTTGTTCGGAATCGCACTACCATGCATAGTCTGCCTCTGTTTTCCCTGCCCTGCCCTTCTGAAGACTGCCAAAGCCTAAGGGATGCCTCTCTGGACATTAGAGATCACCACCGGCTGAATAGAATAGCCACCGGCTGCTATATGTGGCCATCGGCAAAAAATTCTTCCATCGGCTGATAATTTACTGCCGGTCGGCACTGAACACTGCCGGTCGGCAAAGAATGCCTGCAGAACCAGCAATTCACAGCAGCAGAGGGCAAAACTTGCATGGCAATCCAATTCAAGCAATGTATGCACCAAACACATTCCTTATCATGTTTATGACTCAAAGGAGGATGTGCCTCGATTCTCGGGCTACCAATCACGTATTTCCATGCATGATGGTCTAAAGAATCAAGTTGTGCACTTTCATGTCAAATGAAATGCAAACCAAACAAACACATAAAGGGCCAACCTCTATCATACTCACTTCAAGAGGCCAAGCATGCACAATGCAATGCAATCCTAGACATGTTAACTAGCATGCAACATGGATAATGCAAGACACTTATGCAAGCATACAAGCAAGCATGCAAGGTAAGTATGCAAACCAAATAAAAGATGGACCTAAACATGAATTGGGCAACTCTAAATAGGCCTAAAATAGTGGCCAAAATGCCCAAAAATGAAGGCTAAACACACATACACACATGCCAGTGTTAAGGCTCAAACCTAAGCATTAAGCAAGCAACCCTCAAGCACACTTGAAAGAGGCTAGACAAAGACAAATGGCATGCAAATGAAGCTTTGAAAATCATGCTATAGGAGGTGCCAAACCAACTAACAAAGCATGCAACATGGCCCAAGCACTCAAGACCCACCAAAGAGGCATTGGACTACACATCATACAACCACACATGGCAAGACTTAAACAACTAAAAACAGATTTTTAGCATGTTAAAACAAGGCCAAAAGACCACTTAGATGGCATCTAAGAAGACTATACATGAGGGCATATGAAATAAGAACTCTTGAAGCATCAAAAGAACTATGAAATGCAAGCATACGAGCATTTTAAGTGGACTGAAATAGCATGTTGAGTGGTTCTAAACCACTAAAATAATGCAAGCAACACATGCTACACATTCACATACTTGAAGCATACAAGCTACAATGCAAAGGAGCTATACTAAGCATGCCAAGATCGACCCAAATGACTATGGGCAGACCTAAAACATGGCAAAATGGGCACAAAACCTTCACAAAACCGAACCCAAAACATGCTAGAATAATGGCTTACAACCTAAGGCATGTTAAGGGGATAACAAGGCATTACATGGCATGTATGCAAGGCATGCATGGTGTACCAAAACCAACTTAAAACCATGTTATATTATGGCAAAATAAACATGAAAAATAGTCATGGCATGCTCAACACACACTCAAACATAGGCTCCCTCAAGAGGCCAAAAATGGTCCCTTTCAAGGACAACAAGGAGAGGGAGGCCCTCCCCTTTTAGAGACTTCAAGGCACCATCCCCACCACTGAAATCCCTCAAAATTTCAGTGGTGAAGAGGCCCAAACACCAAAGTCTCGAAACTTGCACAAAATGGCACAAAACAAGGGCCTTACAAGGCCTAAGAGGGGTCAAACTTCCCCAAAGCACAAAACACTCTTAACAAACAATCAAGAGGGCCTAAAAACAGAACTTTTTTATTTTATACACTAAACACAAAAACAGCTCTAAGATAGGTAGAAATATGATGCAAAAATGGGAAATACAAGACTAGTTTCTTACCCTTGAAGCCTTTCTTCAACAATGGTGGTCTTGTTGCCTCCTTAAGCTTTAATCCAGTCAAAAATAACGAGAACAAGCCCTTAGAACCTCAGTAGCCCCAAGGAAGGTGAAGCACTAGGTGCTTGTGTGCAATAGTATGGACTAAAACACACATAAGAGTAATATAGAGATAGAATATGTATTGAACTCTAACCCTAAAAACCAGAGCTTCTTCTGTATTTTCTAAGCAAAAAGCTCTAATTTTTCTAACCCTTGAGCAAGGGAGAGGAGGGCTCCTCTTATAGAGGAGCCAATCTTGTAAACTTACAAAGTAAGCTAACAAGAGGGGCATCCCTCCATACACGTGTATGGAGGGGAAGCAAATGCCAGCCAGCTGTTTCAAAATATCTCCAAAAGCAGCTGAACAGTAGTCGGCCGGCCAAAAATGTCATTTTGACAAAATTGACTGCTGACCGGCAACAAAGAGTGCCGACCGGCAACATACATTGCCGGTGGAAACAAAAACCAGCCGGTGACCTCTAGCCACTGCCGGTGGTGTGTGGGGATGCCTCACAAGGCATTCCCTGCCCCTCCAAGGCAAAACACAAGTGTTTGGTGCAAAACCAGACGCAAAACGGTCGAGTTTGGAGATCCTGAGACAAGGCGCGTAGCCGAGAACTCCGGGAACTCCAAACGAACACAAACATGGATAATCACCGAGTGTTCAAACGGTGACGCCCAAGTCTTGAGGACGGTCAAAAATGGGGTGTCTACAGTAGCCGAGACCTCCAGGAACTCCAAACGAACACAAACATGGATGATCACCGAGTGTTCAAACGGTGACGTCCAAGTCTTGAGGACGGTCAAAAATGGGGTGTCTAGCTGCCCTCTTTGTAACTCGAAAGTCATAAAAATGATGGGAGTGAATGTCAAAGCCCAGAGACGACCCATTTTTGACAAGGCCGAAGACTTAGACAAACATGCAGGACAAATAAGGTATGCACCCGAAGGCAGGGGCAAAATGCAAGACAATGCACGAAGCCGAGCATAACTTATGATCATGCAAAGAAAAGCTGTAACGAAGCACACATGCAACAGTTTTAAGCTAGCATACACCAAACTACACTACAATGCAGAAAGGATGTAAGAGAATTATGCAATTCTCGAGACGTCTCACGCGGAGGACACAATACCTGTCCGGTTCGTCTGGTTCTACTAGCTGCAAATGAACCGTACATACAATATCGTGCTTGTAAAGAAAACAACTTAACAGGTATGATATTGTTAGCAACATGCATGACAATGCAAGAATGAATGCAAAATGATATGCAATGTATACAAAACAATGTATAAATAATGCAAATGAAAATGCAATGCAATTGAAACAATGCGAACTACATGCAAACCAATTGTATCATGATCCAATCATGAGCGGTTCAAAACCACACAAATGTCAAATAGATTGATAGAGGTAACAAGTCCGTCTACCATAGAACGGTCTACTGAACTATGAGTAATGTAGACGGACACAAGAACGAGTATTGGGGGGATGACATAAGTGGGGTAACGACCCGCTGGAGAAAGAATGATGATCCTAATGCCGGATGCAAAAATTACACTACAATGTAATATCTACAATGGATATGGCATGCAGCCAAACCAAATCTTGCCTAGGAAAGGCATGTACGCAAACAAGCCGCGGCTAACATAGAACGGTCCACTGAACTATGCTTTGACACGAGAAGTATGGGCACATACCAGACCAAGCTCAATATGGAAAGGCGCAAGCCATAGGTGGAAGGTGATGCAATGAATGCATGCAAACTACAATGCAATAGAAATGGATACAATGGATATGGCACGCGGGCCAAACCAAATCTTGCCTAGGAAAGGCATGTACACAAACAAGTTGCGGCTAACATAGAACGGTCCACTGAACTATGCTTTGACACGAGAAGTATGGGCACATACCAGACCAAGCTCAACATGGAAAGGCGCAAGCCATAGATGGAAGGTGATGCAATGAATGCATGAAAGCTACAATGCAATATCTACAAATATGCAATGGAAATGGATACAATGGATATGGCACGCGGGCCAAACCAAATCTTGCCTAGGAAAGGCATGTACACAAACAAGCCACGGCTAACATAGAACGGTCCACTGAACTATACTTTGACACGAGAAGTATGGGCACATACCAGACCAAGCTCAACATGGAAAGGCGCAAGCCATAGATGGAAGGTGATGCAATGAATGCATGCAATCTATAATGCAATATCTACAAATATGCAATGGAATGGATATTTATAAAAATGCATGACAATGCAGTATGATGCGATCTGCTGGGGAAATGCAATGGATGCATGCAAGCTACAATGGAAATGCATGACAATGCATGTTTATTTTCTACAATGCATAACAATGCAATATTTACCATGCATGCATGACAATGCACTATTTACAATGGATGCATGACAATGCACTATGATGCAATGGCTATGATTGCAGCTTTCCCTATCTTACCAACAGGGCGATATACTAGGTTGGTTCAGTATCCAAAACTGAGGCGCAGACATGCTGCCTCAACCTATGGGGCTTCCATACAGATTTCAAGCCGAGGATACACCCCTGGGTATTTAAACCAGACTTTAGTCTCGAAACTCCTGAACCTTTGCGTTCTAGGCATAAGCCGTTCGAACTCTAGTTTCCACCGTCCCAGTTGGTCTTCTAGGAACTCATCGCAAACACAGGCATATGGCTTTACCAGACCACCGAAAGTAATTCGGGCACGACAAACACCAAAGGAATTGCACCTTTAGAGGATTTAAGGTCTCCTAGACCAGGATGCAAAATGTATGCATGACAATGCATGTTATTGTTTTTTTTGGAATGCAAATAATGCATGATGTTGAAGTGTGCGACAACGCAAGTTTACTTGAAATGCATGACAATGCATGAAAATTTGATGCGCGGCGACGCGCGGCTTTAGATGCATGACAATGCAAATGAACTGAGAATGCATGAAGATGTATGATCTCGAGATGCGCGACAACGCGCGGCTTTTGAGACGCATGACAATACGACCGAGCGGGTTTATGGTCATGCCGGACCGCACGTATTTTTGGTCCCGCCAGACCGTGGCGTGTTTTCGGTCCCGCCGGACCCATTTTGGGGCAATGCATGTCAATGCAAGTGAATTTGAAATGCGCGACTAAGCGCGGTTTTTAGAGATGCCGAACGCTGATGCAAGTGTGTGACCACGCATGTCCTTTGAAATGCAAGACAATGCGACTGAGCGAATTTAAGGTCTCGCCAGACTGTGCGTGTTTTTGGTCCCGTCGGACCGGGCGTGTTTAAGGTCTCGCCAGACCATGGCAATGCATGTGAGGTGCGCAAAATAGCACGAACAATGAGTGTATGCCAAATGCAATAAGACACGCGGAACGACGTGATGCGTTGGACAACGCGAATGAAATGCGATGTGCAAGACAATGCAATGCGCTAAACGGCGTAATTGAATGTATGCCAAATGCATATGGGGGCAACTTTCGAGTTTTGTAAAAGCCAAAAGGATACGGAAAGGATACACCTTGCATGAATTCGAGTGCCACACACAGAAGACACGGTCCGAGGTCAAAACGGAGGCCGATCGATAGGGGTGAGCATGGTCCGGATTGGTCCGGATTAGAATAAAACCAGGACCAATCCGTCATCTACGGTTCCTGAAAAATTGGAACCAATCCAATCCGTTTAAATCGTAGAACCAATCCGAACCAATCTGTCTAAATACGGATTGGATCGGTTTAGGACCACAGATTCACATATTAAATAACAAAAATATATATATAACATTTTAACCATACACAGCAGCATTACAGCAGCCAAACACAACAACATTTCTAGCAAGCTAAACACAACAGCATAGCCATACACAGCAACATAACCCACAAATCTGATAAACACATTGTTGGGCTTTAAGAAGTTTATAAATTTCAACAACTCTAATGCCTAATAATTAACTAAAATTCATTTTCCTATTTATATCCTCAACCCTACAAATAATTCTGAAACAAAACATAGTTTTTCAATATTTTGAACATATAATTCTCCAAATATGTATGTCATTATCAACATAACTTCCATAGATTTTTTACAGAGAAGGGGAAGCACTGAATCATAAATATTATCACCAATCGATAACATAAATAATTTTGCATAACGTAAGGAAGCATTGAAACCTAAATCGAGCTATTATGTATATCAGATGAACAATCATTTGCATAATGTATATCAGAATGAGTTAACCTCAATTGTGTCGAGCTATTATGTATATCAGAATGAGTTAACCTCAATTGTTTGGACCAAATATATATAAATAAATAAATAAATAAATAATGGATCCAACTATGCCTAATACAACCACTGACCTTGGTGGTTGTGTGATTACGAAGAACAAACAACAAATTATATAATACAATGAGGCATTCAAAGCACAAAATCAAAGGAAAAAGAGAGAGAAAGAGAGAGAGAGAGAGAGAGAGAGAGAGAGAGAGCTCACCGAGATGGATGATCTGAGATGGAGAAGAACTTCGTCTGAGATGGAGAAGAAGAAAAACAAGGTCAGACTGAGTTCACTGAGAGAGAGAGAGAGAGAGAGAGAGAGAGAGCTCACCGAGATGGATGATCTGAGATGGAGAAGAACTTCATCTACGATGGATCTGAGATGGAGAAGAAGAAAACAGGTCGATCGAAGTTCACCGAGAGCGAGAGAGAGAGAGAGCTCACATGATGGATGATCTGAGATGGAGAAGAGCTTCATCTAAAATGGATCTCGAGATGGAGAAGAAGAAAATGGTCGAAAAGTCGAGAGCGAGAGAGAGAGAGAGAGAGAGAGAGAGAGAGAGAGCGCTCACCGAGATGGATGATCTGAGATGGAGAAGAACTTCGTCTGAAATGAATCTGAGATGGAGAAGAAGAAAAACAGAGTGACTGAGTTCACCGAGAGAGAGA
Source organism: Camellia lanceoleosa (assembly GCA_025200525.1). Lineage (NCBI taxonomy): Eukaryota > Viridiplantae > Streptophyta > Magnoliopsida > Ericales > Theaceae > Camellia > Camellia lanceoleosa. The sequence continues at coordinate 5,425,175 of CM045770.1, read as the reverse complement.
GAGAGAGAGAGAGAGAGAGAGAGAGAGAGCTCACCGAGATGGAGGAGAAGAACTTTGTCTGAGAGAGTGCAGCGCTGAGAGATGAGAGTGTGAGAGAGAGACAGTGTGGGGCGGCTAGGGTTAGGTTTAGTAATTTATATGACACGAGCAATTATCTTATGTGGGAGGGTACATAGTATAAATGTAGACTAAATCTATACGGTCCGGATCGGTTTCAATCCGGAACCGTGGGGTTTAATCCGGAACCGATCCGTGACCTACGGATTTGTAAATTTTCAATCCGGAACCGAACCACGGATTCAAAAAATCAATCCAAACCTATCGGATTGGACTGGACCGGATCGGATTATGGATTATACGGATTCCTTGCTCAGCCCTACCGATCGAGCTTCGGAAGTGCACTGTCTTCCACTATTTTGAGCAATGAAGGCCCTGAACCACACATATAACCCAAACAAGGATGTAGAAGGCTCAAAAACCACTGTAGGACACCACCGGATAACCACCGGCCATCAAAATGCATCACCGGTCGTCCATCGGCCCACGTACAATTTCATCGGCACAATATATTGCCGACCGGCAAAGAATGTGGCCGACCGGCAAAGAATTCCTGTATCAGGGCAGTTTTGTCAATTGGCCACGAGTCTTTTAAAATAGGGTTTCTAACCCTATTTTCTTCACTTCCTCTTGCTCGAAAATTCTTCCCCCTCCCCTCTATGGCATTTTCCTCTCTTGATTCTCTCCTTTTCTTGCGTTCTAGCTCCCGTTTCGTTGTTCGATTCGCGATCTCCTTCGCGTTTCGGACATTTTCAACCGAACGAAACTTCATTTTGGTGTCCCGTTTTTTATTTCCACCACTCGGGGCTTGTTTCCCTCGAGTTTTTCTCGATATCTGTGCCTTTTCTGCACCTCGGCTTTTCCGGCCATTTCCGGCCCTCTCAGGGTTGACTTTTTGTTGACTCTTCATATTCTCGCCCGTTTTTCCCTCTTCCGGCCATTTTCACATTCTCTTCGAGATGGCGGACGATCTTCCACAGGGTGGGGCTCCTCCAGAGCTCGAGATGGATCCCGAGGCCGAGCCCTTGCCATTCCGCATCCGGCCATTCGATCCAGAGGCCTACAGACCAGCGGTTCACGTGATGCTCCCCGATGGACTACGCCAGCCCGAGCCGAGAGGGGCGAGCACCGAGCTACTACTCAGGAGCCGAGTCACACTTGTCGATGGCGCCCGAGGTACATTCTTCCCCCGGTTTCAATTTTTCGCAATGTAGAACACTTAAACTGCTATAGTTGATTCTGTTCTTTAACTGCTTAGTTTGAATGCACTAATGCACTGTACACTATAGTTGGCTGTGAATACACTTGCAACTGATAACTGCTTGAATCTGACACGCGCACACACACTGTACTAGCCCTGAATTGCTCAAACACATTGCGCAACACATACTGTACTTCACTGTGGACACACCGGCACCCGGTATCTGTTTGATTTCTGAAAAACGTGCACACATGCCGTATTTGCCCTAAACCACTCAAACATGCTAACACATCACACGTCGTAGTTCACTGCTAGCACACTGACACCCAATGCCGGCTCTTCATTTGAAAACGCGTACACACACACTATATCTGTATGCTTCTCAAAACTGCATCTTGAATATTGCTTCGTAATTGTTGTTTTTTATTACAGGGGGACTCCCATACCATCCGCAGGTATGGGAACATCGTTGCTCGGGACTGGTATGCGGAGTTGCCAGATGCGGTTCGCCACATTGTCGACGAGGCGGGTTTTGGCATCTTCTACAGGGGGCTCTCCCAGCTTACCACCTGCAGACCCTTACTCGCTGCTCTAGTGGAGAGGTGGTGGGATACCACCAACTCCTTCCACTTCTCCGTCGCAGGGGACATGACGATGACCCCTTATGATTTCTCGATGCTTACTGGCATCGGGGTAGGGGGGATCCGATTCCCTTCGACACCGATATGGGTGAGTGGGATGCCGCCCAGCTGTACCTGCTCGGCACTCAGCCTCCCCTCGCTCGAGCAGGGTTTGTCAGATACTCGTGGTTCGAGAGCCACTTTCGGATTCAGCGAGCCTTGGCGGAGGAGGCGCAGATGACCCCAGAGGAGGTGGATCAGTATGCGCGGGGCTTCATCATGTTTCTACTCGGGATGACCCTTTTCGCCGACCGGGCGAACACCGTGCCTCTTTGCCTGTTGAGCGCACTGGTGGATGTCAGACGGATCCGCCGCTACGACTGGGGTGGCGCAGGCTTGGCCACTTTATACGGTTACATGAGCTCTTCTTCCCGCCTCAGCGGACAGCTTCTTGGAGGATACTGGCGAGCTTAGGAGGTACATCTTCTTCCCCTTTTACATTTCCGCTTTCTGCTTTACATTTTCAGATTCGTATTAATCGCACACACCACGGTTCCGCTTTCATCGACTATATATCGCACACGTGGCACACACATATACTCGCTTATTAATCGATTGTACATCGCACATCTGTACACTCGCACAATACATCGCGACAACACGCTGCTCGCCATTTCGCTTTATTCTCAGATTTCGCTTTATCCGATAGTCATATCGATATCCGTTTCAGAGTTGTGGGTCTACGCCTACTTCCCCAGGCTTGCCCCAGTACCCGATGTGGAGATCCCGCTCGACGTCCCCTTTTCTCATCGCTTTGACATGCGGTGTGTGCGAAGACCCCGAGAGTCTTTCATCTTCTTCCGCTGCTACTTCGACACCATCACCACCGCAGAGGTATGTTCAACTTTAGAGTTTGTCTAAGCTTCGCTTTAGCACTGTATTTTCAATAACAGATAGATAACAAACTGCATTTGTACCCGCAGATCACCTGGCAGCCTTGGGCTCTGTTGCCGGCCGTGGTGAGGGATCACTATGAGAGTGCTGAAGAGACTGCCCGTCTCCGGATTCTGTTGGAGGGCCCAGTCTGTCGGGCTTGGTACCTGGGGGAACGCTTCTTGCGTCAGACCCTGGGTTTACCGGAGCAGATAGTTCCGGGTCCGCCTCCTACACATATGAGGCATACAGAGAGGCTTTCCCTCGCGCACCTGAGGGAGTATACCACTGGCTGGGCGCGAGCGCCACAGACGAGGGCGACTATGCCGAGCACGCCCGACCTACATCATGCACCCTGGGCGGTGATCGCCGAGCCGAGGAGAGGCCAGCAGCGCCGGCAGCTGGAGCGGGAGCGTCGAGGGCTCGAGTCCGTGGCAAGGGCGGAGTTCAGAGAGGGCGGGGGACCGGCTGGCCTGCTCTGCCCACTTTATTGACATGCAGAGGGCAGGGTGGGACGACCTACTAGATCCCCTTTGCTCCTCCCCCGGCTGATCACGAGTTGGTCAGTGTCCCTGACTTGCCTCTGGTATATATTACTTCATTTCGCATCTTGTACTGTTATTTCATTTCAGTTTATTTGATATTCCGCAGAATACTGATGCATCTGATACTTTTGCAGGCGTCATCCGAGTACACCCGGCAGTCATTGGAGTTGAATGCCTCCATGATGGGGATGCTACAGCGGACCTTCGACCTCCTGGCCCTCTACAGTATTCCGGTATGTTCTTTCTGACCACAGTCTCAAACCATACGTAAACTGCTTCACATAATCTGACACACAACACAACACCTGATAAACTGTTCATAGCATTCATACATCAGATTCACACATTGACGTGATTTACACACGCCACTTGCTCACACACCGCATTTCATACATCAGATTCTCGTGACCGATTCATCGCCACACTCAGACTTATACATCAGATTCTCGTGACCGATTCACCGCCACACTGCACTCATACATCAGATTCAGATCGATTCACCGCTTCACACTGCATTTATACATCAGATTCTCGTGACCGATTCACCGCCACATCAGATCGATGCATTTGCCTTTTATGCTTTTCAACCTCCTTTCCAGATCCCTCCGGTGGGTGGTGCTCCAGCTGGGCCCTCCATTCCTGCTCGAGGAGGGCGTGGAGACACTCGACATCCCCGTTCTAGGGCCGGGCGTGCTCATGTCGGGAGTAGCTCTCGGGCACCCATTCCTGATGACGAGGATGATGAGTCCGAGTCCGAGGCAGAGGCAGAGGTAGAGGCAGGATCATCTGAGGAGGAGACCGCAGACGGTTCAGACTCAGGTTCAGATGATGGTGCCGACGACGATGCTCCTGGACCTTTGTCCAGGAAGAGGGCGAGGACAGATCCCTAGGCCCGAGACTACTGATGACGACCCAGACTTTTGCTGCTTTTCTTCTCTTTTTTGTACTTTTTCTTTTTCTTCTTTCTTTTTAGTTGGTAGCCCCAGTATCTTGTACCGCCGTAGGCAGGTTTTTGTTTTCTTCAAAACTATGTACTTGAAAAAGATGATGAAATGAAACAAGCCCCTTTTTTGTCTAAAAAAGTGTTATATCTGTACATTTCATACTTTGCACTGCATTGCATCATGCTGCATCACATCACAATGGGATTGATCTGTTGTCTGAAAATTAAAGATTTGCATTGTAGTAACCAGGTAATGGACCAGTTAATAGCAAACCACTCATGCAAACCACTGTTTAACCTAAACACACAGCCCATACTCTGCTGAGAATTAGTCTGCATAAAGCCCACAACACAACACTTGGTTTATTCTCAGATACAAGAAATTTCACCAAATGTTCCTAACTCGACAAGACGGACTACGAAGGTAAAACTGGCTGAAATTGAAGCATACTCAGATGCTCCAAATTTTCCTTTTCTTCTTTTGTTGCGCCTAAATGTAGAGAATGGCACAGTACTTTGAGCATAAGCGATTTTTTTTTTTGAAATGAAGAAGGGTTTTCAACCGGGGTATCGAGCCTGCAACTGAACATAGCGAGAAAGACTCAAACAAAAGGTACACGACCTAAACACAACGAGACCCGCCCAGAAAAGACTCAAGATAAGGATTGCGACAAAACAAAGCGAAAGACACGACTCACAGACGCGTTTACAAGAATGAGAGACCTCAGATCACGAGGAGCCAGTTTTCCCGGGTTTTGTTCCCACCCTTTCTGATTTGTGATTCTCACATCGCTCGGCCCTCAGGCTTAGTTGTTCTCTCAAAACCCTCTCGCTCACTTCTCTCTCCACTTACACCTCTCTATTCTTTATTCTCTCATTTTTCATCCCTCCCCAGGGTGATTGATGGATGAATAGGAAGTTGCGGGTTTGTGCCCAACACCGTTAGCTCACGGCTATTTCTTCCGGTGGATAGAGTGCCCTTCTGGCGAGTATGTTGACGGCGGGGAAAAGACAGAAGACCTGACTCAATTGCCCCCCTAGTTCGTCACTTTGACCATTTTTGTTTTCTTCCTAAAACAGTTTTGACCAAAATGCGAGTCGGATTAACATACTTGTTCGATTTTTGATTTGAAAATCATGCAAGTCAGGCTGTGAGCACTAAAAATTTTCCTTTTTTGGGTTCAAGAAGATGGTCCGATTTTTGGAAAATGAAATAGTTTTCGAGAAAATAGTCAACTTCAGTAAAAATTTTCAAAAACTATTTTTTGCAAACAGCCAATGCTCAACAAGCACGGAGCTTACCCTTGAGATGCACAACCTCGGATTGGAGGCAATGGAAAATTTCCCCTTGTTTAGAAGGACGGCATGGCAACGGAAAGTTGCCCCTAGTTTGGGATGACAACTTGCAGCAACGGAAAGTTGCCCCTTGTCTGGATGGTGCCGCAGCATGCTCTAAACTGCTTTTATCAATGACGACTGAACTCCGAAGACGATGGTCTGAACCAATATATGGACACAGTCATTGTAAGAGCAATGGTGGCTGGACTTCAGGATGAAGTTGCCTACGTATCCCAAACATGGGAATCAAGCCTACGTAGTTCACGGTTGTTACAACCGAATTGTCGGATGCAGAGGAAGCAAGGATGATCAGAACCATTACATGCACTGAGGCGCTATGAAAGCATTGGGGGGCTGGACTTCAGGATGAAGTTGCCTACGTATCCCAGACATGGGAATCAAGCCTTACGTAGTTCCGGTTAAGGTACACTTGGGTATTAACCTTCACTTTTCAGGCTCTAACTTTTGCCAAGGTGCCCAATGCGGGTTTTCAACCTTGCGAGCTTCTTTTTCTTCTTTCTTTTTTCAATTTTTTTCATTTCTTCTTTTTTTTTTTGCATTTTTTTTTGTTCTTTTCTTTGATTTTCTTTTTTTGCATTTCTTCATTATTTTCTTTTTCTTGCTCTAACTTTTGCCTGGGTCGCCCTTCCAGGTTTTCAGCCCAGCGAGCCTCTCAAAGGGTAAAAGTGTAGCATAGTCCATATCAAATGGTTTTGAGATCCTGAAGTCACCTGAGTCCAGGAGAATGGCTGTTGTACTGATTTGCGGAAGGATCCTTCACAGTCGCTTCACGAGCCTCTGCCGGTGAGATCTAATCTTCTTGATCTGAATTTGGTACCTCTTGCTCGAGGGTTGCTTCAAATCGGGCCGCACAGGCCTTTCATGGCAGTTAACTGTTGAACGTTTTGAATGGATTCCAGGTTCGAAACAGATAGGTTGAATCTCAAGGCTGAGAACGATCCTAGACTGCACAATCTCAAGAGCAATTCCACACAAGTCTTCACAGGACCACACAAAATATTTTGTTTTTGAAAGTTTTTAAGAAAGCGAAAAATCGCTCGCACTGAAGATAGTGTGAAACCAGTCTGGATCAAGCCAGGGTCCTTCTCAGTACTCGACAAGCATGATTTCATTCATAAAAAGGCTTAGCATGCCTATCTTTCTCTCAAATATGATCAAGTTTTACAAAACCCGAGGAATTCCTTCCTCTTCGTTTTTACCACCGCAGTGCTCAAAAAGGGGTTTTGAAAAAAACTTAGGTCATTACAATGATGTTCAAGGCACCAGAGAGTAGGTAGAATGTATTGTCGTTCCATTCGCCTCCCCTGGCACAACTAACTCACACTGAAAGCAAGCATGAAAATGAGATAGCCACAGCTGTTTCACTCAGATTTGTTGGTATAACTGGCCCATCGGCAGAGACAGACTTAAAAACCAAAAAAAATGGGTAATTACAAGACAAAACGATGTTCGAGGCAACAGCCCCGGAATCACCTGGCATTCTATACAAAAGGGGGGGTTGACTCGCTATAACAAGACAGACCCGTAAGCAAAAAGACAATGAGACAGACTCAAAACAAAACAAAAGACTGACTCGACACCCAAGCCAAAATTTACAAAATTAGTATTCGCAGATGCTCAAAAATGCGTGCCAGACGCCACATCAAAAATATACCAAGCGCCACCCGCAGGTGGTTTACTTTCTGATTACATACTCGCAGTATCAGTGTCCTCAAAATCCAATAACTGGGTGGTAACGGACTTGGCTGAGGTGGGTGGGAGGATAACCTCGTTGTCAATCAAATCCTGTACCTCATGACGGAGGCGGAAGCAATTATCGGTAGCATGACCGGTTTGCCGGTGGTACGCACAGTACAAAGCAGCATCATGTGTAGCAGGGAGATTCTTCGGGAGGGGCCAAGGATCCAAGGGTTTAAGATGTCCCATCTCAGTAAGGATCTGGAGTGCCTTGGACAACGGCATGTAAAGAGCATGAAAGACCCTGCGCCCTCGGGGCAGGTACTTCGAAGTCTGAGTATTTTTGCTAGACGCACTAGCGATATCGGGTCTGAAAGGCCTTGGATTTCTGATCCTTCCCGGGTGCAGGGTTGGGAGTAGGAGGAACTATTCTGGCATGACGGGGCCTATCCCGATTCTCTGACTGACTTGAACTACCCTCAGGTGGAGTGGGGAAAGCATCCTCCACAGCTTTTGTCACAACTGCAAATATCTGTTGCTTGTTCATCCCCGCGGCTTTCAAAGCCTCGACTGCCCACAACAGTTGTTCAATGGGACGGCATCTGCCTTCATTTTGTCTTTACCTCTGGCCTCGGCCTGATCAAGGGTTTGGGTTGACGTTGACATGTCATTGTCATAGTTGGAGGCCATCTCCGGTTGGCTAAGTTCAATCACAATCCGTCCCAACAGCGGGGGCTCCTAGGGTACAAAACCTCCGGCATATGGTGCGGCTGGTGGCGAAGCGGACATTCCATAGGCGAGATCCTCCACGGACCTCTGGAGATCACCTATCATCCTCATTAGTTCAAATGTAGTAGGCTCGCAAGCCTGATAGTTGAGGGGTCCAAACCGAGTGTGCAACAGGCGACCTAGATGGATGCGGCATATCAATATTGGTCTCACTTTGTAGAGTGATTCCTTGACCCAACGTGGCTGTCATAACCACGATCTCTTTCAATTTCACATTATTGTAGGTCTTGCCTCTAAGGGGAACACCGACTATTCTGAACTCTCTCGAATCGAAGGAAAAACAAGCAAAGATTTCAACCAAACGGATCAAACACAAAATTAACAATCAGATTTCTACTATCGATCATCGTTTCCGTAAATCACTATCTCACAAAACACTGAATCGGATACCCACAGAGATAACTGATTCTCGCAAACTGATACTAATGTCCTCAGGCTTGACACTCAATCTCGCAAACTGATATGTGTGTTCCCTGTAGAAATATACTGTGAAAGCACATAGCAAGTAGAGAGAGCAAAAACACCCCTATGTTGGGGTAGGGTTTCCCTGTCCTATTTTGTCAGGAGCTAGGGTTTTACTACGCACGCAGCGGTTTCAAACAACCTAACATCGGGTGAGCAACCTGTCCTAGTTTAGAATGGTCACTATGGATTCCGAGTATACACTAGGTCGAATGGTTGAAAAGGGTGCCTCGGTAAAACCGGGGTTTGTGTTCCCATACTGGCAGAGCCCGCAACCGGTCAGCCTTATGGCATGCTTTGACAAAGTCAAGCCTCCGGCAGACCGTTCAAGAATAGCAGATGGCCAACACGGTGTTCTAGGCGCACCAATGCACATGCAATGCAAAGAAACACATAAATGAAGTCAAAACAGGATATCACGAGTTTGAGTCAAGCTCTCTAAACTCCCCAGCAGAGTCGCCAGAATCAATAACGCTCGGGGACCTCGCCATACCGGACTCGGTTTTGTCACGGTTCGTAATCTGAACCAAAGAGTCCAAATCTGGCAAATCGTTTTGAGAAAACAGATTTTTGAAAAAAGTGCCAAACATGGACTGCTTTGCCAGATATAGAGTCGCCACCTAAATATTTTTTATGGGGAAATTTAGGAAACCCTGACTCGGTGCCAAAGTCCACGTGTCCGTCATCACCAAAGTTGCCTCGGCTCGGGAACTTGGGTACGATTGGGGAAGGTCAGCTATGAGCACCCCCTCTCGCTCGGTCCGAAGACCGGCCGCTACTAACCGTGATATCCGATTTTGAAAACGTTATGTGCTCTTATTCCAGTTATTAGCCTAGAATTACTTATGTTATGCGCACAGCAAACAAGTATAGACTAGATTGCCTAATTTGGAAATAAGCATTGCATATCCGTTTGTCTTTGAAAAACACTTTGGATTTTGCTACTCGCAAGTAGGCTAAAATACGGATTTCAACGAGTTTTTCCAACTCAGACAACCCAACCTTCACCCACAGGCATTCAAACAGTTTATCACATAAGCATCTAGCCACATGATAAGCATGCTGTCATGATAGCATTCACACACATGCGATATGCTAAAGCATGAAAATACTTACATCGTACTCCATGCCAAAACAATGAACTAGTTAGCAAACGTGCATGGTCCTAGTTCATGTCAAATTGACTAATGCAACACATACAGGATGCAATTAGGGTAGGCTCGGCTAACCTAAACATGACATGTGAAATGCAATCAATCGATGCACGTATTCAATTTGGAATTGAAGTACAAATGCAGTTAGCATGATGTACCGAGCCCGGTGTATGTAAGACAAATGTATGGATGCACGCATGCATAGCATAAGGTATGCTAATTTAAACATGCCCTAATCTACCATCATAAGCGGGTAAATAAAAGGGAAGAAAGAAGTGGGGATTGGAAGACATGCACACACACGCACCCACACTTATTACAGATTCGCCCTCGCCCGGAGGGACCAAATAAATATTACAGATAATTAACCTACAAGCTAATTAAATATTACAGTCCATCTAATTAGCTAAGCAAATTAACTAATCTAGGGAAAACAGTAAACCGCCTCGGGAGGAGAGCCTGATGCAATGCATGCTCGGTCTTGCTCGGAAATGCACTGCCATGTGCAAGCTGCCTCTGTTTTCCCTACTATACTCCTTTGAAGACTGCCAAAGCCTTAGGGTTGCCTCTTTGAGCACTGTACAGTACCACCGGCTGGGGAGAATGGCCACCGGCCGTAGGAGGTGTTCATCGGCTGAGAATGAATCCATCGGCCACCGATTTATTGTCGGTCGGCACTCTATGCAGTCGATCGGCAAGAAGTTCCTCGTGATAACCTGCTTGGACAAAGAAGAGAGATGTAACTTTGCATGGCAATGCAATTCAAGCCATATATGCACCAATCATGTCCCTTATCATGTGTACGACTCAAAGGGACATGGTCCTTGGTTCTCGGACCATCAATCGCCAAGATTTCCGCGTGATGGCCCAAGAGACCAAGTTGTGCATGTTGATGTCAAATGCAATGCAAACCAACAAACCAAAGCCCAATTCCTATCACTAGATCAAGGAACAAGACATGCATGCTAGATGCAATGCAACCTAGGCATTCAAGCTAAGGATGCAACATGGGAATGCAAGATGTACATGCAAGCATGCAAACAAACATGCAAGGTAAGCATGCAAGCAAGCAAAGGATGAACTTAAACATGATTTAGGCAGCTCTAATTAGGCCCAAAATAAGGGCTATAATGCTAAGTTCATGAAGGCAATGTACATACAAGCATGCATGGATACATGGTTCAAGACTTAAGCATAATGAAGCAACTTTCAAGTACACTCAAAAGGGGGAAACATGGACTTATGGCATGCATACTAGGCTCAAAATCATGCTAAAATGGTGCCAAACCAATTAAACAAAGCAAGCATATCATGCAATTAAGGTCCAAAACCTAAGGCTCACCAAAGAGGCATTGGACTACACTTATCAAGACCAAACATGGCATGAATTTAATGACCAAGACAGAGTTTTAGCACATAAAACAAAGCCCAAAAGACCACTTAGATGGCATCTAAATGACTTGAATTCAAAAGCATGCACAATGACCAAACATGGAGCATAAGGCACAACCTTTCAAAGCAACAAAGAGACATCCAAGGCAAGCATACAAACATGTCTTAGGGACTGAGATTATGCTATAAATGATGCCAAGCTACTAAGATAACTCAAGCAACGCGTGCTCAACACTACTCATTTTCAATGCCTACAAGCTAACAATGCAAAGAGGCTATGCAATACATGGCAAGTATGACTAAAGCAACTTAAAACAGAGCTAAAGCATACAAAAACATGCATTAAAGCTTCACAAAGCTAAGCCTAAAACATGCTAAAACAAGGGTTTACAACCTAAGGCATGTTAAGGCAACAAAATGGCATTACAAGGCATGTATGCTAAGCAGGCATGGTGTACCAAAACCAACATACAACAATGCTATTTCATGGAAAAATAAGCATAAATAACAGCCAAGACATGGTCAACATGAGGCTTAGCTAGGTGCTCATTAAAGAGGCAAAAATGGCTCTTTTCAAGGACAATAAGGAGAGGGGGTGGCCCTCTCCTTCTTGGGACTTCAAGGCACCATCCTTACCACTGAAATCCCTCAAGATTTCAGTGGTGAGGAGGCCCAAACACCAAAGTCCCGGAGCTCACTCAAAATAGCACAAAATGGAGCCCCTCAAGGCTTAGGAGGGGTCAAACACCTCCAAACCACAAAACACTCTTAACAAACTATTTAGAGAAGTGAAAAACAAGACTTTTTTATGTTGTGCACTAAGCTCAAAAACAGTTCTACGATAGGCAAAAGTAGTATGCAAGGATGGGGTAAAAAGGGGTAAGATTGTTACCCTTGAAGAACCTCTTCAACAATGGTGGACCAGCTACTCCTCCAAGCTGAAAACCACCCAAGAACCTCAAGAACAACCTCTTAGAACCTCAATAGCCAAGGGAAGGTGTAACACTATGTGTTTGTGTGCAATAGTAAGCCTAAACACACACAAATACAAGAGAATGAGAGATATAGATATAGGATAGATACAAAACCCTAAACCAAGAACCAGAGCTTCTCTCACAACTTTCCTAACCTTTTTGTCTAACCCCAAAGCCAAGAGAGGAGAGCTATGTGTATTTCCCAACATTAGCCCCAGAGTTGGTGGTGGAGGGGCCCCTCGTGACCCCGTACTCACTTGTATTTGAAGGCCAACACCGGCCAAGACCTCGGGAGTCTTTCCTTTATCTACGACAGTATTTCGACACGGTGCGGTTGACGGAGGTATTTCAGAACTCTCGGTTCTTTGTGTTTTCATCTTTGATTTGTCTTGTACCTTCCCGATTTGATTTATGCATTGGTTATCCATAGATCACATGGCAGCCCTGGGCGCCCTTAGGTAAGGGTCTCCGATTCCAGTTTGCTGGAGGGCGGGGTGCCTCCCAGTACAGGATCCTATTTGAAGGGCCAGTTGGTTTCGGGGAGCGCTATGCGCTGTATGGGGCTATACTTCAGATCTCTCACACCCCCAAGCTTGGTATGTGGATTGCTGATAGGCTCTCTTCCCGGGATGTTGTTAGTTCTATGCTAGGTACTGATGCCTTACTTCATCTTGAGGAGGGGGATTATGCTACTTACCGTCACATATACCTGATGCCTCCATTGATGGGAGTCCGTACTCCGACGATGAGGCCTACTAGTATGCCATCTTCGAGTCAGGCCCAGGCTCGGGCTGCAGACGCCCCTTCCACCAGCAGGGCTGGTACATCTAGAGGTGGGGGTGGATTGGCTCCCCCGATTCCTCTGACTCATCATCATGCTGGGTGGCCAGACATGCCGACCGTGTTGACGGGATGGCGATTCGGGACTCCCTACCCGATCCCGATAGAGCCTCCCCTGCCTGATCACAGATACGTCAGAGATCCCGATTCACCACCGGTATGCTTTTACAGCTTCGATTTATTAGTCAGGCACTTGGACATTCATTCTCTTATTGATAGTTTTGCATTTATGTCTACAGCTTCCTATCGAGTATGTGGATGAGATGCTCGGGATGATGGCCGCGCTCGAGGGCATGGTCCTGCGGAAAGAGGCACAGTTGTCCATTATGGGTGTCCAGGCATTGTCTAGTTTTCTTGCATTTATCATATTTCCGATGACATGCTAATTTTTAACATTCTACTGCATTGATAGGCTACTTGCGTAGAGCACACCTGACACACACCCCACTTACACACTGTATTTACATGTACCCACTTCATGTAGTTTTCTTGTATTTGCATCTGATGTACCTTTTTGAGCTGATGTTTTCAAATTGAACTCTTTATTTTTAGATGCCTCCGGTGTATGCTCAGGCGCAGGCCAGGCCACCTGGGCCTTCTCGGGGAGGTGGGCCATCTGGGCCTTTTCGAGGAGCTGGGCCATCCAGGCCTTTTAGAGGAGCCCGAGGAGGGGGGTCGTCTCGCAGACGTAGAGCACACATTATAGAGGAGGAGCCCGGTGAGGATGAGGATGAGGAGGAGGAGGCTGTAGATCGTTAGTCGGAGACATCTGCTGACAGAGAGAAGGGCTCCGGTCTTGGCTCTGGAAGTGGAGGCGAGGCTGAGGGAGATCCTTAGGATGACAGTTCCGACTCGGATGGTGATGGTGGTGCAGAGGCTACTTCGCAGAAGAGGATGAAAAGGGCCTCTTATTCCTGCTCTTGAGAGCATTGATGTTGCGGTTCCCTGTTTTATTTACCTTTTTGCTAGTAGTTGTAGCACATTGTACATTATTAGGCAGTTTTATTCTTTGTAAAACTTGCGCCCTTGTTTGTAAAATGTTGTAACAAACGTAACATGATGGAATGAAACAGCTTTTGAAAAAGTGTTGTATTTTAAACTCTTAGCATCATATCGCATCATTTTGCACCATAATGAGATTGAATGGAAATGTGCATTGTGCATTTGCCCAGTCAGGTAGTGAACCGACGCAACAACTTAACTTACTAAGATATAACAAAACCTTAGCAAGTTTACAACTTGATAAGCAAAATACGACAGTGCTGACAATTTAATAAACAAGACTCAACAAAAATTGCTTAAACAAAGAGTAACAACTCAAAAACACGAAGCACGACAGCTCGACAAACAACTCGATAAGCAAAACGACAACTCGATAAGCAAAACAACAACTCAATAAACAAAAACTCAACAAAACAAAGAGTACTTCAAACGATCTGGGCAACGGAACGCATCCGAAACAGAGGGAAATGGAGGCCTTCGACATACCCGTCGCATGGAAATGCTTGAAACTTCCTCCTGGAGGGTAAAAAAAAAGGGCCAAAGACACACATTGGAGCATGGCTGGCCACTTTTAGGAGCCGGCCGGCCAGCTTTATTGCAAAGGGGAGACCACCGGCCAGTTTTTTGAAAAGGAAATGGCCGGCCTGCTAGAAAAGGTGGTCGGCCGGCCACTTAGCTCAGCAACCATCAAATTTTTGACACATGTCCCCCGAATAGTGTCTTCTCCTCTTTAAAAGCCTTAGCTCCGTGGTTCATTCAATTCATCTTAGTTTCGCACAAAAATAGAGGCGTTTCTTGTTGAAAATCTCACATCTTGGATTGCTTCTCTAGATGGCTCAGAAAAGTTGAACTTTCGGGGTTTCGAGTTGAATGCACTATTCATGCCGAACTCACCGCTGCACCTTCCTTTCCTCCATGCCAAGCGAGATTTTGGAACCCGTGACGATGTCTTTAGCTTCAGGGCAAGAGGTATGTCCAACTTTCAAAGATTTTCAAGTTTTGATGGAATCAACGCTATGAAGAGATTTTGCCTCGGTTTTTTGGCCACGCCCAAGCTTTAGGGCGGATGTGGACTTACCGCGATGATGCTCGGTCTCGATCCGTAATGGGGAACCGGATATCCTCGGTTTGATTCATCGCTCGTGCCGTGACCGCGGCGACCATCATTGGCAAGGTTTCCGACAACATGCCCTCTGCTTGTGCATGCTATCTCACTTCCTGCTTGCCCCGGGCCTGGGTGGACCCAACATCCGTTTGATTGAAGTTGCTCAGGGCTTGAAGGAAGTGAAGAGTTGTATTGCTATGGCATTGGCCGAAACGCTGATGGGCTTGGACGCTTTCCACCGTCAGGTGACGACCAGATTTGCGGGGACTCCACTACTGCTGCAGGTAATGTTTCCTACCCAATCTCACATATGTATTTGCTCACATCACTCGGCCCTCAGGCTCGGTTTTTCTCACAAAACCCTTGTCTCACTGTTCTCTCATCGCACGTCTCTCTATTCTTTATTCTCTCATTTTTCATCCCTCCCCAGGTATGGTTGATGGATAAATTGCAGGTTGTGGACTCTTGCCCTACCTACTCAGCCCGCGGCTACTTCTTTCGACAATGCCTGGTTGATGCGCTTGATGAGGGATGGTGGTTCAACTGGATGTGCAATTTGTCTGTTAACCGTATTGCTTGGCGCTGTCCTTGGCTCAATCTTCCAGCAATGAGCTATAGCATGTCCCGGCAGACTGGGGTCCAGCTGATTGGTCTGACTCACTGTGTGTTCTATTTTCCGCTCTTGCCCAAAGGGCTTGGCCATGATCAGACTTGCCTGCCAGAGGGGATTGAGTACCCGGCTGCTTTCCCGGTCCGAGGCGCACAGCTTGCCCGATATGCTACAGCATGGAGGCTAGAGAGCTCTTGGCCCCTGCTCCCACTTTCAGTTGCACTTTGTCTGATGAGTGCTGGGATTGGCTCAATGAAGAGGCACAGATTGGGCCTAGCTTGGAATCAGAGGCTTCGACTAGCTCTGGGAGGGGGCGCAGGGACACCTGACTTGACAATGCCCCGGATTTATTGCTTTATTAGTACTTTCAAGTTTTCTTTATGAGTGTAATAAAAAAGGAACTTCAATTGTATGCAAGAGCAAGCGAACTCTGTGTTGAAATCAATGAAATTGAAGGTTGTGGTACTGAAAATTTTCCGCTTTAGTCCAAAAATGGTCTTAGTTGTAAAAAGATTAATTTGAACAAAGTCAACTTTTATTAAAACTTTTCAAAACTATTTTTGATATGGATCAATCGACACGCCGAGATCCGCCACCGAGATGCACAACCTCGATCCTCGCAATCGGAAAGTTTCTAGTCCGAGTAGTATCAAGACCAGGTGGCAATGGAAAGTTGCCCCTAGTCTGAATAGCACTATACCAGAGATTGCGATAAATGCTGATGGACAAAGATGACCGAGATGATCAAATGGACAAATTTGATCAGGGAAAAGTTTATGGTCAACTCTGTGATGAAGTTGCACGATCCCAAAGATGGGAATCAAGCCTTACATAGTTCAGCTTAGGTTCGCCGGTATTTTCACTCTCCTTTACGCCTAACTTTTGCCAAGGCCGCCTTTATGGTTTTCAACCTTATGTAGCTCGGGCTTTTTATAATTTCAAAATTTCTGTGCTCTGAGTTTTGCCTAGGTCGCCCTTTCGGGTTTTCAACCTAGTGAGCCTCTCAAGGATAATATTTCTTCAACTTGTCCATGTTGATCGGTTGGGAGAACTCTAGGCCATCTAGATCCATCAAAACCACAGCTCCACCTGACCAGATTGACTTGATGATGTAGGGACCACCCAATTAGGTCTCGAACTTGCCCTTGGGTCGTGAATGGGAGCTCTGCTATCCTTGAGCACCAAATCTCCTTCTTTAGATTCTCGGACTTAACCTTCTTGTTGAAAGCTGGCGATTCTCGCTGATAACCCCGAACATGGTATAGTGCTTTCATTTCTTTTCATAAAAGAGCATGAGTTCTCAACCGCTTCACGCTAATCCGCTTCAGCTATTTGACACTCAGTTAGTACCCGCAATGACGGAACCTCAATCTCGATAGGTAGAACAGCGTCCATCCCATAAACCAATGAGTACGGAGTCGCCCCAGTAGAAGTTCTGATTGAAGTCCGGTAGCCCCACAGAGCAAACGGCAGCTTATCTGGCCAGTCCCAGTAGGTTTCCACCATCTTTTGCAGTATATGCTTGATATTCTTGTTGGTGGCCTCAACCGCTCCATTGGTCTGCGGCCGATAAGTAGAGGACTTATGAAAAGCCACATTTATTTTTCCAACAAATCAATCACCTCTTTCTTGAAGTGGGAACCATTATCTGAAATAACCTCATTTGGGACTCCGTAGCGACAGATGATGTTGTTTCTGATAAATTTTGCGACGTGCGAAGCCTTCAACACCGCATAAGATTGGGCCTCAACCCACTTTGTAAAATAATCTATCGCAACCAAGATGAACTCATGCCCATTCGACCCCTTCAGAGTGACAGCCCCGATCACATCAATTCCCCAAATTGAGAATGGCCATGGCGAAGTCATGTTGTACAGTTTTGACGGCGGAATGTTCATGCGATTTGCATGAATTTGACATTTGTGGCATCGCCGGACAAAACCGATACAATCCTCCTCCATGGTGGACCCAGAATAACCCCGCTCGAGGATCTTCCGCATCAAAGATTACTCCATTCATATGTGCACCACATTCCCCTCCATGGATGGCTTCCATCAGACGCTTTGACTCTTCGGCATCAACACACAGCTTATGCATTCCCAGATGACCTCTCTTATACAGCTTACCCCCACAGATGATGAACTGAACGGCCATTCTTCTGATTGCCCTTTTGTCTTTGGCATTTACCCCTGGCGGGTATGCTTCTTTCTAAAAGAAGTTCCAAATGTCGTAATACCAGGGTTTTCGCCTCAACTTCATCTATAGCAAAGAATCGACTCAGAGGCGTGTGCAAATTTTTGGTCAACGATGACTAGACGATCCGGACTCCACCTGGATGTCTATCATGGAAGATAGAGTTGCTAAAGAATCATGAACTCGTTGTTCTCTCTTAGTAGATGAGTAAAACTTAGCTTCTCAAACCGAGGAATCAAGAAGTCCAAGGTCCGGTGATACATCATCATCTTTTCCTCTTTCACTTTCCACTCCTTTTGCTTGAGACACAACAAGGTTCGAGTCCCCGATGACGCCCAACCGCCTTGCCCCTAGTTCCGTGGTCGCTTCTAGACCTAAGCAATGCATGCCTCATATTCTCGCTTCATAGTTCGAGACTTTGAATCGAGTTTGAAGGCTAGAGGATACGGAATTGTCGGTGCTATCAACAACACTCCTATCCCATACCCGTATTGATTTGACGCCACAAAGTACATCGCCCAAGTTTCGCCGATATGCAAAATGGCCTCATCTAGGAATAAATACTCAATCGCTTCACCCCTTCCACCGATGGTCGGCAAGGAACTCGCATCGCTTCTTCCTTTGACTGACTTCCGTGTCACATATTTTAGATCAAATTCGGATAGCAACAGCAACCAACGAGCTAGCCTACCCGTAAGTGCTGGTTTCTCGGAAAGATAATTGATGGGGTCGAGTCGTGAAACCAACATTACGGAGTGAGCTAACAGGTAGTGCCGCAACTTCCTGGTAGCCCATACCAAAGCTAAGCAAGCCTTCTCCAGAGTGTAGCGGGTTTCAGACTTAGCATCTTCTTGCTCAGATAGTAGATGGCCCTCTCCACCTTGTCCTCTGATTCTTGCGCAAGTATGCAGCCCATTGTAGTCTCAGTTACTGATAGATACAAAATCAACGGTTTCCTCTGCTCGTGGTGACAAAGACGGGTGTTCTATAAATATTCTTTAACTGCTCAAACGCAATTTTGACATCTACCGTCCCATTGAACTTCTTTCCTTTCTTGAGGAGACCAAAAAGTGGTTCACAAGTCAAGGTTAATTTTGAGATAAACCATCTTATGAATTGCACTTTACCCAGAAAGCCTCGCACCTCCTTTTCAGTCCTTGGTGGTGGCATTTCTAAGATGGCCTTGATTTTGGAAGGGTTGACCTCGATGCCCCTTTGTGTAATCAAACCCCAAAGATTTTTCCCCAGAACACCAAATGTACACTTCTGAGGGTTCAGCCGCAACCAGAATTCCCTGATCCTTTGAAAAAACTTGTGCAATGTGGTGTAGTGGCCTTCTCTTTCTTTGGATTTGACAATCATGTCGTCCACGTACACCTCAACCTCTTTGTGGATCATGTCGTGCAATATTGTGGTTATGCCCGTGATAAGTAGCTCCAAAGGTTCTTCAATCCAAATGGCATGACTCTATAGCAAGATGTCTCTACGGTGGTGAATGCAGTTTTTCCTGCCTTCGCGCCATCACTATCCGATTGTAGCCCGAGAAGCCATCCATGAATGAGAGCAAAGCATGCCCCGCCGGAAATCCACCAACTCATCGATATGAGGCAAGGGAAAGTCGCCCCTGACTAGCTCGCTCAAATCCTCAAATCCACACATACCCGATCCGCCGCCTTTCTAAGATCGAACAATGTTACAACCAAGTCGGTATTCGGATACCAAAGAAGAAGTCTCGCCGATTTGCTTGGTGACCTCTTCCTTAATCTTGAGAGCTCCGGGCGGATCCTCCCGAAGTTTCGCTGATAGGCCGCCTCGGTCAAGGGGATCCGATGTCAGATAATCTCGTGATCGATTCTGCATGTCTTCATAGGACCACGCGAAAACATCTTTGAAATCTTTTAATAAAGCGACTAAGCGCCGCGTTCCTCCGAAGACAACGTGGACCCGATCCGACCACCGTGGGTCCTCCTCGCACTAATATTCACGGTAGTGATTTCATCCATTAAGGGTTTGACAAATCTCTCTTGCTCGCCAATTAAATGTTGCAAAACCGGAGGAACTTCGTCCTTTGTCGCTTTCATCAAAGTTTTGAAAGTCAATTAATGCAATAAATCAAGGGCACGTAAAAGTACTAAACCACAGCATTACTTGATTCTCATTAAGGACATCCAAATCATCCGATTCATTTACAACAGACTCAAATGAAAAGGAAAAAGACGACCTAGACAGATCGTGGTATCCGGGTTATCATCCTCAGAGTACCAGACCAGACTCAATGAGCTGAACTTGATTATGACTCACAAGACTCGTGGAATCCGCTTCCGGCCACTACCGACCCGGCACTGGACAAAAATCCTCCTCAGACAAGTGAGAGAGGGTGCGATAGATGCATCCAAAATAGTTAGTGGCGTGCTTGCACTGCTTTCATCCCTAATCATGGAAACCGAGAAGTTATCCCCAAGCACTTATGGTCGATCGGAGGATCCGAAAGTAGACATGCCAATGCTACCCCATTTCAATTTCAATACCTGAGTCCATCGCCTTTTACCGCTTCAACCTCACCGATGGGTCTCGCTCTTCGCAACATCATCCCCGGATAGTTGCAGTGTCAAGAAGATCTCAAACGCACGCGCTTTTCTCCACGCTTAGCCACTTCGGGAAGCCGCAAATGGAAAGTCCTCCTCCGGACGGCGTCTGCTCAGGTACCGGATGGGCCTATGCACTAATTCAAAAGGCTTCCCACCGCTTGCTTCGCTCTTCGGGCCATTTCTTCCTTCCTCACCCAATCCTCTTTGGTGGGCGATAACCCAAGCCAAAGGTATGAGGGTTGTGTGGCACTTCGCCAATGCCGCGACACCTTTCGTCGCTTCCTTCCTAATCCCATCCCGGGGATGTGTTGTAGCTTGTTCATGAGGTAGACGGATTGAGCACTGACGTACACTCCCTCATTCACAGCCATGATATTCTGCACCACCCGGGCCTCAGCCAAAGTGAACCCTGATAAGAACACATCCTCTGTGCCATGCTCGATTTCCAAGACTGGTGTGGACATTTCTGGCGGTGGATGGATTGATAAATTCCCGAAGACAATAGCCACCTGGAAGAGACTGCCTTCACTTGGTGCAACCACGGCCGCCCCAAGAGTAGATTGAAGGTTGCGGGAACGTCTAAGACATGGAATTCAATGTTGTGTTGTCCTAGACCAACCTGGGTCTGAATTTTGACAGTCCCCATCACTTCCCTGCTAGTATTATCATATGCTCTGATCACCTGAGTAGTCGGCACGAAGTCTGCGGGCTTCAACCCGATTGCATACGTTGTTCGGTCAAGCATATTGATGGCGTAATCTTGATCAACAAGTACCACTGGTATCCACTTGTCTCTACATTCCACGAAAATGTAGAGGGGTTTGTTATGATTTATTCCCTCAGGCGGTAGTTCTTTGTCTGAAAAGGTTAAGGCCGGGGAACCTCCTCCCGGAAAAACCAGCCCAACCAGTTGTTCTGGTGTAGTATCTATAGAGAGTTTGGCCTTGTCCATGGCAGATAGGACAGCCTGTCTGTGCACCCGTGATGCCATAAGCAGTCCCCAGATGGAGATGTCTACTTGTATCTTCTTTAATTGCTTGAGCACGGCTTTTTCTTCAATCTGCTTCTCCCTCTGTTTCTTAGCTTCCTTGTCTTTCCCAGATGCCTCAGGTTGGTCTAAGTGCGGGGGCTTGAAATACGACCCACTTCTTGTCATATGAGCGAATTCGCCGATATACCGTATCATCCGCTGATTATTCCCCAATCCTCATCCGGTGGGCAAGACATAAATCATCGCCTTTCCACCACATTCCATCGCCAAATTTACGCACACCTATCCGGCTCGTATGATCGCATCAGCATCTTCACCACATGCCCGCAGACTTCGTTATCGCACACAGACTTTCGACCCCACATGGGCCTTAGCTTTTCTCGATTCTCTAATCCTCAAATTTTGTTGTTCCAACTCACAAGATACCGGGTTGTTCAATATTCCCTGCATTTACAATGCCCAAGTTCTGAGCGAAATTCTTAGTGCCGGCGCTCTCCAGCAGTGTATCCTGACTTTCGGCCCTTCCGGCCACCACTAATACTCTCGCCTCTGCCGGGCCCTATTCTGGTTGAAATTCTACAACGTCTGGTTGATCGTCCAACCATCCCAGAGCTTCGCCGACTTCATACTCGAACCGCTTGATTGTCGATCCGCCGATTCTGGTCATCAAGAACTGGAGGTTGGCAAGGTCCTCTCCTACAAATGTTAGATCATATGTTCCCTGCTCAAATTGTCCCCTAATTACACATAATTTCGCTTTTCTCGCCCCTACACTCACCAGATCGCCCAATCGACCGGATGTATTCACTTGGATCGAGGCTCCTCCAAATGAGATTCCTGACTGCTCAATCCTGCACTCAACAACTCCGCTTTTCTCTGAAACCTGCCCTGTCCCATCTTCGGTAGTCACCACCATTGGCTCAGATTGGGTTGTGGAGATGTCCATCATGCACAAGTCAGTGCAGATAGGAAGGATCACCTCCGGCTTAGGTAGGTGGGATGGGGTGATATAGCTACTA
The DNA here is from genome assembly GCA_025200525.1 of Camellia lanceoleosa. Taxonomy (NCBI): domain Eukaryota; kingdom Viridiplantae; phylum Streptophyta; class Magnoliopsida; order Ericales; family Theaceae; genus Camellia; species Camellia lanceoleosa. Next base: position 5,402,721 of record CM045770.1, on the reverse strand, counting down.
GGATCGTAAGACGCGACCCCAGTTTGGATGAAGTTGATTCTGTTGGGAGGAGGAGCTTGGTTATGTGGTGGGAGAGGATTTGTTGTGACGTTGGGTTTGTCAGGAGGCACAATCACCTGTTGGTGTCATGACTGTGCTATTGGTGATACGCGCAGTATTTTGCCGGGTCATGAGAGGAAGGGAGTGGATTTGGTAGTGGCCTTGGCTCTAGGGGCATCAAATGCTTCTTCCTGATTAATACCCCCAGAGCTTTGGACAGGGGCATATATAGGGGTGTGAAGGTTCTTTGGCCTCTGGGCTAGTATTTGGTGGTTTGGGTATTGCTTCCAGATGCACCAGAGAAAGGCGTGGCTGCCATGGGTCTCGGAAGGGGAGGGGGAATGGTGGTGACCATGCTCACCTTTGAAGCTTGGCCAAATACCACTTGGGCCTCGTGATTGTTGTTACGGTTGAAAGTCCTCCGGTTGCTCCCTATCCCGGTCGACGACCTTGTTTCATTGCATCTTCGATCTGCACCCCATCTCGTAGATCCGAAAAAGTAAAGGAGTACGATCATCTTCTACATCAATTTTGGTTGGAGATTCCGCACAATCATCCTAATTTGGTCCTTATCAAGGGCCTAAAAGTCATCATCGATGCCTTCGCCTCCATCGACTTCACGTAACCGAGAAAGTCTCTTTGGGCTCTCGCCTCGTTGTTTTGAGATCACGAGTTGTAATCTCGATCCGGTATTGTACGAGTACTGCATTAACAAAGGCCTCGCTATTTCATCCCAACTTCTTTTACCCCATTCTCCAACTTCACAGACAGATAACGGCCACACCCGATGGTTCTACCGAAACAAATAAAGCTTTTGTGGTCGGGTTAGGCCCATTGGCCGCAGTATATTTGAGAAAAATCGAAGGTGGACCATGGGATCCCCGATCCGTTAAACGATCAATCTGCATCTTGAATCTATCCGCAATGTTACGGCCACATCGGTATATCCGCCCTCGATATCCGAATAGCCTTTACTCCTTGTGATTTCTTGAAAAGCTTCGAGCTTGCTCGCCAGAGCTATATGGTCTATTTCGAACGCGAAGGGAGAGTCCGGGTGGTTGGGTGTATGGGTCTTGGATAGTTGAGACGGAAACGGGGGCGGAGCTGGCCCCGTTGGAAGGTTTGTGTCCTCTTGGATGTTTTGGACATTGGGTAAGGTGTTCTGGGTGTTTGGCAGGGCATTCTGGACAGTAGGTGCCTGCTCAGGTAATGGGGCCCCTGGTGGAGGAGGAACTTGATGTGAAGTAGATGCCGCATTCTGCTGTTGCAGTCTAGTGATTAGCTCACCGCCGGGCCGTGATTGTGGCTCATTGCTTAGAGAACTCGCATGGCGGGCGTGTCCTCTGCATTTGTTTCATGCTCTCATGCATTTGGCGCATCATTTCTTCTATCCCGGCCATATTCTGTTGGTCTTGCTAACTGACCGATATGTGTATCTTTATGGTGGAAATTGGAACCTCAACCCAACTGCTTGTTATGGTAGACCATCGCCTTGCAGAATCTCTGCTCGCATTAACACGCGCTTCCTTCGCCTTCTTCTGACAATGGGGGGTAAAGAATGGAACACTAGATGTCCGTCAACCAGATCCTCAGATCGATTGAGCCGACGACCTCTTGTCCAAAGTGCTTGGGGAATATCTGCTGGGTTGGAAGCAATTGTGCTAAAACTGCCCCTAGTAAAAAAGATAAATAAAGCGAAAAGGAAATAAATAACCAGATAAATGAACAAAGATGACAACTTAAAATAAATACACAACACACAATGCATACAACACACGGTTGATAAGTCAATACACATCGCCCTCAAATACCGATCACCGCCTCAATCATCGTTTCAAAGATCAATCGATACCCGCAGATAATCGATTCTCAAACACTAATCGATGCCCGCAGTTCGATGCCCAAACTCATAAACCGATACATGCATTCTCAGAGAGATGCACTCTAAAAGCACATAATGTATAATCGAGCCAAAACACCCCTATGTTGGTAGGGTTTCGCCTATTTTGTCGAACTAGGGTTTCACCACGCACGCAGCGGCTTCAAACAACCTATATCCGTAAGCAACCCGTCCTAGTTTGGAATGGTCACTACGGATTTCGATATGCACTAGGTCGAATGGTCAGGGTGCACCGTGAAACCGGGTTTGTGTTCCAATATCGGCAGAGCCCATAACCGGCCAAATTTTATGGTCATGCCTTGACAAGACAAGCCTCCGGCAAACCGTTCAGGAATAGCAGATGGCAAACACGGTGTCCTAGGCGCACCAATGCAAATGCAATGCAAAGAAACACACAAGTGCAGTCAAAACCAGATATCATGAGTTCAAGTCAAGTTCTCTAAGTCCCCAACAGAGTCGCCAGAATCAGAATAAGTTCATAGGGACCTCGCCACATACCAGACTCGATTGTTGTCACGGTTCTTAATCTTGAACCAAAGAGTCCAAATCCGACAAATTATTTTTTTGAAAACAGATTTTTTTGAAAGAAGTGCCAAACATCGACTGCTTTGCCAGATACATAGTCGCCACCTAAATATTTTATTTGAGGAAATTTAGGAAACCCTGACTCGTTGCCTAAGGCCACGTGTCCGTCATCACCAAAGTTGCTCGCTCGAACTTGACGACGGGGAAGGTCACTTCGTGAGCATTTCGCCGCCCGATCAAAGATCGGCCTCTACTAACCATGATATCTAGTTTTGAAGACATTGTGCGTTCTTATTCCGGTTATTAGCCTAGATTTACTATGTGATGCACACAGCATACAAGTATAGACTGGGTCGCCTGAATTGGAACAAAACATTTCATGTTCGTTTGTTTGAAAATGGTTTGATGGTTCTACCCGCAGGTAGGCTAAGACGTGGATTTGCCACCCTCGGGGGGGCTTAGAAAACATGTTTTTGCCAATATCTTGTGGGCTTAAAACAAACAGGTGAAGATTAGTTTCATTCTTAACAACCCAACCTTCACCCACAGTATTCAAGCGCTTATATCACATAAGCAGTTAGCCTCATGGTAAGCATGCTATTCATGGCGCCACTCACACGCATGCAAGGATGCTAAAGCATAAAACTCACCGAGTACTCCAACCCAAAACAGAAACCGATTAGAAATCCATGCATGATCCTAATTATACAGGAATGCCTAATGCAACACATGCAATAATGCGACTATAGCAGGCTCGACTATCCTAATACATAGCATATGGAATGCTACAGCTAACAAGTATTTAACTTAGAATTGAAATACAAATGCAGTTAGTATGATGCGCCGAGCCTGGTGCATGCAAGACAGATAAATGAATGCAAACATGCTATCATACTGTATGCTAATTGAAACATGCCCTAATCTAACCATCATAAGCTGGTAAATAAAAGGGAAGAAAGACGTGGGGTTGGAAGACATACATCACACTCACGCACACTTATTACAACATTGCTCTCACGCAGAGGGTCCGAATAAATAATATACAGTCCCGAATAGTACAGTCCAAATAAATAATACAGTTCAAATATGTACAAAAATCCTAATTAATTACCAAATTAACTAAGAAAACAATAACCGGCATGCAAGCCGTGGACTTCTTGACTCTTCTTCGATGATGAATGATGCATATCTAGGTTGCCTTTGCGCGGAATTCCACTGTGATGCCCTAATTAGCCTCTGTTTTGCAATAATTTTTGGAAAGCGCCCCAAGCCCTGGAAGACTGCTGATTCTTGATTTGCTGCAACAGAGAGTAGAAAGGGCATGGCAATGTATTTTCACAAATGTATGCATTGATTCTCGTACAACAATCGCAAGATATCGATGCATGATAGCCGAGGAGTCAAATTGCACAACTCAATATGAAATGAATACACATATAAACATAACAATACCTAAACCCCATCATGGATAATCCGGAGTGTAGGTGATCGAATTGAGACACGCTGTCACTCGAGTAATGAACGCCCTCGCTTCGTGCCCGCTAACTCCTATCCCAAACACAATGCAATATGCATGACATGCATGAATGCAAACTAAGACATAACCTAACATGCGACATGCTATGAAATGGCATACACGATGCACGAGGTAACATGGCCTACACAATGCGCTAACATACAACCTAGCATACGCAATGCTATGAAATGAATGGCATACACAATGCATAATGGACTTACACCAACACAAGTGGACCTCAGCCACACCCACATAGGAGGCCATTAGATGAAAATGAGACACTCGAGATGCGTGCACGCGTGCACGCAAACCGAGAACCGATCCTAAGGCACCAAATGCCACTCTAACAAGACATGGCAAGACATGGAATATGGCATACTAGCATGCAAATTTCAGTAGCGAAAAATGATGCAAAACAGCCCCGAATCATGGAAACATGGCACCCGATACATGGAATGAGACCCGAAACATGAAATTAGGTACATGGAATGACCTATGGCTATGCAAAGCATGCGTTATTTGAACATGAAGTGTGAAGACAGAATCAATAAAGTCTCAAAACAAGCATATTTCCAGTTTTAAGCAAGGCCAAACAGTGAACACAAATAGGACTAAGCTAGCATGCAAAAATGGCCCCGTAAGAGAGATAATGAAGCAAGCAGCAGCTGTTGGCCCTAAATGGCCAAGAGCCCTTCAACAAAGTTGAATAGGGGCTCAAAATGAAGCACTTTTCAGTTTATAACAAGCCACGAAAACAAACACAAGTATGGCTAAACTATTATGCAAGAAATGGGCCAAAAGGGAGACAAAGAAGCAAGTGATGGTTGCTGGCCTCAAACAGAGGAGGGACCTTCAACAAAGTTTAAGAAGGGCCCAAAACATGGAATTTTACAGTTAGTGACCAAACCCAAAATAGTGCACATGCAAGCTTAAAATACTATGCAAAATAAGGCCTAAAAAGAGGTTTAAACACAAAGAGCAAAAATGGAGCTTCAAAAAGAAAAAGTCCCTTAGTAAAAAATGAAGAGGGGGTCAAAATAAGGCTATTTACAGTTTGGATCAGAGCCAAAAAATACAAGCACAAGGGGCTAACAAAACATGCAAAAATAAGGCCAAAAGAGGGATAAAGAGGCAAGTGACAAAAGGAAGCCTCAAACAGTGAAGAGCCCTTCAAAAATGTTGAAGAAGGGCTCAAAATAAGCCACTTTTCAGTTTATAACCAAGCTCAAAACAATTTAAAAATCAGCCTAAAATACTATGCAAGAAAGACGCATACAAGAGAGGTAAAGAAGCAAGTGTAAAAAGGAAGCCTCAAAAAGGGAGAGGCCCTTAAACAAACATGAAAAGGAGCTCAAAATAATTCTATTTTCAGTTAGGGTCGGAGCCCAAATATGCAAGCAAGTATGGCTAATATATTGAGCAAAATAAGGCCAAAAAAGATGAAGAAGGAGGCTTACCCTTGTAGCCCAATGAAACAACAACTCTTGGCCTAAGAAATGGTGCTCCTAGCCTCTGGAAAGAGCCTCCAAGCTTCTAGAATGGAGTGTGGATTGGTTGGCTTGGAGATGGAGTAGAATGGGTGTAGGATTTGAGAGGTTTTGAGGGTTGGAGTGTAGAGAGAGAGAGAGATACAATGCAAGAGCCTAAAACAATTTTTTGTAACCCCTAAAACAAGGGCTGGGGGGGTGGTTATATAGGCAAAAGAGGGGGGAGAAAAGGGGGGGAAATGGAATTCAAATTTCCCCCCAAAAGGTTGGCCCCCCAGATACAAAATCTGGGGGGAAACAAAGGGCATTTTTGTAAAGTACCTAGAGAGAGGATCATGGCCGGCTGGTTTTCTAGGGTTTAGGTGGCCGGCCGGCCTTCCCCATGGCCGGCCAGCCAAGGGTCAAAAGGGTCAATGAAGATTAATGGCCGGCCATGCCAAAAAGAGGACCTCCCATGTGTGCACAACACAACCATGTGGTCAAAAATTGGAGAAAGTGAACCAGGAGAGAGAAAATGCCACTTTTAGGAGGGGTTCAAAAGGGTCACACACAATTACTGGCCGGCCATGTGATATTGGTGGCCTCCCAGGTGTGTACAACACAAATATGTGGTTTAGGGCTAGAAAACGTGGCCCAAGGGTGGTCAACATTGGCTTTCAAGTGAGAAAAACGGGCGACGGAGGGCGATGGAGGAATAAAACTGGTTGTCAAGAAAATTGCTGGCCTCCCACCCTTCTATGACCTTCCTAATAGTGAAAATAAGGTCTCCACCAAAAATGAGCCCAAACCGATGCAAAATGAAGGTTCAGGGGCTGAAACGCGCAGCCCGAGGCCCCGAAAACTGACTGTTAGGCACCGAAAGTGGTATTCAACCATGAAGTTGGTCTATCGGACCATAGTGTCCCTCAAAAGGGAGTAAATAAGATGCACGCCAAAAACTAGAGCAAACGGAGGTGGTTAAGCGGTCCCAAACCGAGGCACACGGCCAACAGCTCCGGAAAACTGGAAATCGGACTCCAAACGGGCAAAATGGCCTATGACCATGAAACGTAGCCTACAGCCACTGAGAGATGATCTACGAGACCTCTCCCTCCCTTCGGGAAGAGAAAACAGAGCCTGGTTCGCAAACCGAGGCAAAGCATGAAAGAGTTCAGAAGTCCAGAGGCAAGGCTCGCAGCCGAGACTTCGCAACCTCAGAACGAGCACAATATGCAACATCACCAAGCGCTCAATCGGTGACGTCTAAGTCTTAAGGTCGGTCAAAAATGGGGTGTCTACAGTTCTATTTCCCGATCGGAGAGGCCATGATCACATTACCGGACGTATTTGTCCTATATGGTCTACGGATTGACGACTGAGTAGTTACTGGTATTGACCCATCATTGACGAGGGACCAGTGGATAGCTCTATGTGGTGAACTATTAGGAGTAGCACCTAAACCTGCAGACTTACAGGCAGGTAGACTGAGGGTGAGGTGGCTAGCCGAGCATTTTGGTCCTCTTCCAGAGCAGGCTCCAGATGAGTTGGTACAACAGTATGCCTGAGCATATATTCTGTAGGTTATTAGGGGGTACTTCTCTCTGATAAGTCACAGAACTTGCTCAAGCTTATGTACTTGCCACTGCTGAGAGACATCAACGAGATCGACGAGTACAACTGGGGTGGCGCGGCTTTGGCATGCTTTTATAGGATGTTGTGTCGAGCGGCTCAGGTGGATGCGAAGGAGATTGGAGGACCACTTGTCTTGCTACAGGTTAGTACGAATTTTATTACATGTCAATTCATGTTGTATGACATATATCAGTATTGTAATTGGGTTCAAACTATTGCAGATTTGGGCGTGGGAGAGATTCATTCGCATTGCCCCATCTAGGCGGTAAGTGGTTGCTCCTAGTGAGCTTCCCGTGGGCCAGGGAGACATGCAGTTGCCACCCAGACCTCGAGGCAGTCAGTGGAGGGTTGACTTCGGCCACAAGGTTGTATCGACCCACGTAGTCATCGGTTATAGAGACCAGTTCGACTGGATAATCGAGGGCAAGGTATGAAATTTAGTGCATTTTAGTTATCTTGTTCATTGTATATGTTTTGAGTTCACGAGCGAATTTTAATATAATGGTCATTGTTGTAATTTATATGGCGTAATTTATGTCAGTCCTCAAGACGCCCTAAACTACTACCGACTAGGTCGGGAGATATGGATGGCGAGAGTGCCACTTATTTGTTTTGACGTAGTTGAGTGGCATCTCCAGGTCGATTCCGCGACAGCTTTGGTGCCTAGTCCGCGCTGCATCGATTCGACTCCGAGTGGTGGTTGCATGCGTCTGATAGACGTGGCCGAGCTAGCACTGACTAGAGTCTGTTTTATATGAGGTATATACAGCAGTGGGATACCTATCGAGACACTATCGTACAGGCTAACTGGTGCGATGAGGTACTCTCGTCGTCCGACCCTTACATGTTGTGGTATTGGTGACATACGCGTCTACTAGTCGGTAATCCGAGCCACCTGTCTGAGTCCGGATATCAGGGAGTTGGGCCTTCTTTTGAGGCATTAGTGAGTATCATGGTATGTGTCAGATAATTATTAATATCATTATTGATTTACTTTCAGTCAACTGTAGCCTAATCCGTCCGAATTTTTGTTGAGGTAGTAGGAGTTGGGAGGTCATATCACTTGGTTGAGGACGCCCTTTTGAGACGTGATGGACAAAGATGCTTTGTAGGTCGCTGCAGAGATCTCGAGACTTATTATACGAGGCAATCCAACATGCCCATCGGGGATCATCGCATTTTGGCCACTACGGTGTACAGCAAAGAAATCGCTGTCGCCCACGCTGCTGTTTTCCACTTCAGCCACGGCCACATCAGTCCTTGGACATCAGTGACCTCACCGCATGCTACCCCATACATATCTCCAGATTTCCTCCATGTACATCCTACCTAGCATACTGGCATACCTTATGTAGCTGACCCTGATTGGATACCTCCCCGATACATGCATGAGGTTGTTATCCCACCCACCTGCTACCACCACCACACGCCTGTGTGTGTATTGTTGGAGTTAATACATATACATCACATATTCCCACACTACATACACCTACTTTTGTAGGGACTAGTTCGCATGCGATCACGACTACACATGATACAGTTCTCACTGACATCTCCCACGCTCAAGATGAGGTCTATATTGACCCCCCCCCAGAGCACGAAGGAGAGGCCGAGGTTATGGTTGTGGTAGACGTCGCGGCCGAGGTCGGGGTGCGGACAGAGGCAGAGGTCGAGGTCCAGCTGCAGATCGTGATACAATTGTACCAAATGAGGAAGTTTCACAGCTCACAACAGTATTCGATGTTGGGCTAAAGGGAGGATCAGAGGCAGCACAGGCAAGAGAGGGAGGATCACAATCACAGCTCCACAATACTGCCGAGGGCCACATGCAGGGGAGGAAGCGCCACAGGATCCGCATTTGCGATTCGGGGAGCCACATATTCAGAGAGTCTATGGCAAGAGACCGAGAAGGGAGGTCCACGATCGAGGTTGTGGGATTGGGGGCAAGTTAGGGCATTAGAGGGTGTGATATGGAGAGTATAGTATTTTTTATTTATAGTTTTTGTTAAAGTTTTTGTAAATCAAACTTGTATAGAGGATGTAAATGTGCTATATTCATTTATTCCAAAATAGAATTTGACAATTTGTTATTCTTACTTATTCCGAGGCTTTCCTAAATACTTTAAATATTTAAATCATGATGTCACAATGGGTTTAAACATGGTGATTATATACATAAGAGATTGAAGTTGTGCTGCATTTGGTACCATATGGATTTTCGTTTTACAAAAATAAACTATATAATTTTTTAAACAGGTTTTTTTTGTTATTTTTTTTTATGAACAATGAATTATTTCTTTACAAAAAACACAATAAATAAATAAATTTTATTTCTTATTCTGTACTTTTTTTCCCAAAGAATTTGATAACATAATAGAAAATTTAAAAACACTTTTTTTTGAAACACACACACACAAATTTAAAATTAAAGAAAACTCCCCCAAAAAAAAGGTACAGAACCTGAAAATATAATAGAAATTTTAAGAACATTGATTTTTTTAAACAACACACGCACACACACACACACACACACACATACAACTTTAAGAAAACAAACACACAAATTTTTTATACTCTGCTTTTTTTCCCCCAAAAAAACCTGATTACATAATGAAACTTTTTAATGAAGAAGATAAAAATTATAATTAACAATATTACACTTACCGTGCAAGATGAGCAGTAGATATATATTTTGAACAGCCACTTTATCAACTTGCAACAAAACTATAAGATTGCAATGTTCTTCGATAGTCTTTCTCCACACCAAAAAATATATATATTTAAATAAAAAAAAACAGAAAGAAAGAAAAAAGTTCTTGAATACTTGAATAGTCTTTCTCCAAAAAAAAAAAGAAACAAATTTTAGTTTGTTAATAGAGTGAAGATGATGAACTATGGAGCTTACATAGCAATCTGTTATAAATTTAAAATATAAAATTAAAAAATTAAAAAAGAAAAGAAAAGAGAGAATATGGTGAAACGTGGAACTGCATAGCAGTTTCTAAAATGTGGGAAGTGGAAAAATGAAAGTTATTTACTGAGTTAGGAATTTACGATTTGACCCTTAATTACAAATTGATATAAGTTTTAAAATAATAGATTATTTAACAAGTTATGGTCATTTTAGGAAAAATAGAAAAAAAATTGTAAGCCAGGCTTCATGACACCAAAATTGGTGTTCCCCTTTAATAATAGAATAGATTAACCCCCCAACTGGACCAATAACCTGCAAATGAGATTGTTTCTACAGCTTCCAAATTCTGTAATTTGGCAACCCCACATTCTTTCCTTCCCATCATCACTGTGGCCCTCTTCACTCGAAGAACCCCAACCCCCATCGACCCTCAGCCATTTGCCTTTGACGTTGTGTCATTCCCCAAAATTTGATTTTTGTCAACAGCCCACTCGTTGCCACCATTGGACTCGCTATTTTTATTACAACTCCAGATATTAGTGGGTGACTCATTCTCATGCCTGGTTTGAGATTGTATTTCAATTTTAGTCCCCTCAGTATTCAAAGAACCCCAACCAGCAGAAGTTTTTGACTGACATACATGCTGTACATCTTCTTACTTGACTGTGGGTGACTCATTTTCATGCCCAGTTTGAGATTCTATTTTAACTTTACTTCCCTTAGTATTCGACAAATCCCAAGCAACAGAAGTTTTTGACTGAGGTACATGTTATACATCTAGGTACTTGACTGTGGGTGTGTTTCACAGTGTTGTCTGCGACTAAGAAAATAATTTCGGTCTTATCTCATGTAATGTCACGACCCAAGCCCGCCCCTAAAAGTTTGGTCCATGACTGGCCTACACATAGGCCTCAAAACAAAATTTTACGAATACTTATTCACATACGGGGCCTTAAGCGGAAGCAAATATCAATATAAAGATAACGTCTATTGAGCTTGTGCATACATGATAAATGAATAAATTTAAGCATTAAATACACTTCCATATTTAAATATACAATCACAAAACTTATATAGATCTCACACACACACTTATATAAGACTCCATAAATTACGTAACTCCTAGTAATCAAAATTAAGGCCTCAACATGGAGGCGTACTCCAGGCGGCTTGACAAAGAGACGGACCTCAATACAATTCTAGTGTTGGTCCTCGATGGCTCACCTACATAAATATACATAAAAAACGGAGTGAGCAAGGCTCAGTGAATAATAGTAGGTAAGGGATTTAAATGAATAAACATGATTTACAACACATATAGGTACAAAAGTCACATGTTTGATCTTATTCTGTAAACATTTCCTTAACGACCTTGGGCCCAATATATGCACAAAATGGCCTCAGGCCCAACATATTATACAGAACGGCCTCAGGCCCACATATTATACAGAACGGCCTCAGGCCCGTATCTCGACAGCTGTCCACACATTGGAGGGTAGGTAGAACATCGACATGTACACTACCTCCCTTGGCCTCTAGCCATGAATCATAATCGATTCGAATCATATTAGGGTCGGTGAGACATCGGCATGTCATCACCTCCTTCAGTCTTAGAGTTGTCCACACTCCATGGCTTATAACTGAATGGCCTCGGGCCCATCACTAACATAGCGTAATCCACCTCCAATCCTTAAGGATATCATTGCTCAATAACACACATAAGTTTTCCAGCTTATTCACCATAAGGAAACATAGCTTACTTATGCATAATAGAACGCCATCGATAACTATTAGCAGAAATGAAATGTAACATTACACTACTATTACTCACAAAGGATGGGCTTCCCAGAGCAATGGGACGATGTTCTCGTCTCGACCTACAACACAATATAATATGAGAATAAAACCAATCTCTTTATTATTCTTTAATCAATTAGCCATGGTGGTTCTAAACTTATTAGTCTTCACTAATTTGGACATATCTATTTGTGTACTTAGAATTTGGGAGTGAGACCACCTCCATTGGAAACTAGACTTCCAGGGCTTGAATTTAGGCTCAAGAATCACCTAAAACGGAGTCTGAATGCAAAAGGTATGCTTATTTGAAGTTGGCTGAATAGGGTTGTCTCAAGACGCAGTGAACTTGGACGCAAGGGACCACGTGCTTTTTTAGCAGAATCTAGAAATGGATTGCTGCACGTGCCGGAAGACCCGTCACACGTGCAGTTTTGGGTCAGTTTTGCTGTCCGAAAATGTTGTTTGCCCTAATACTTGTTCTTTCCATTTCTAAGCTTGGTTTCCAACTCTAATCACTCAAAAACATATGCAATTCCTTCCAAAACATAACAAACTAGCATCATTCAAATAGAATTTCATCTCAATTACATCAATCTTGCTCAAAGTTAAAACTTCGAGTCTCATTCTTTCTATCTATTCAAACTTCCCTTACATATACCCAAATCATGAAAATTTGTCTTACACATCGGTGATTCTCACACCAAACATTGTTATTCCATGAATCATCCTTAAGATTGGGCTCAACTCAAGCAAATTTAAGGAAATCAACCCAACCCATTCATAACCCAACACACTTGTTCGTTTACATATTAAACTTCCAAGTTAATCCTTGATTTCATGTAGTAGATGAATTATCTACAAAGACCATAGTTAAAGCCACATACCTTACCTCAATCCCTTGTTTTTCCCCTTAATCCCTTCAATTTTTCCCAAGCTTCATGGTTGATCTTCTTCCTCTCTCTTCAATTCTCTTCAATCATCTTCAAAGCCACCATGAATGTTGAGCTTCTCTTAGAGAATTGTCTCTCATTCTCTCTCTCTCTCTCTCTCTCTCTCTCTCTCTCTCCCTTAGATATTTTTGGCTCAAATATCTTGAGTTCCCCAACTCATATGGCATATCTTTATATATATATATATATATATATATCACATACATAAGCTTATCACAATTAGGGATAGCCAAACGCACCCTTACGCGTCGCATAAAATCAAATTTTAATTAAACTTTCCAGATGACTCTAAAAATTATGCTAATCATAGATATGTCCTTTGTTCTAGTTTCTGAAGCCTCTAAGGCTTTCAATTTGCAGTGTAAAGTTAACCACCCAAACACACCTTAACGAATCAGACAAAATAAATTTCCAATTAACTTTCCCAAGTAACTCTAAAAATTCCCATTAACATATCCAAGTACTAAATTTTGATTTCTGAACCCATGAAGGTCGGTAATTTCAATTTTAAAGTCGTAACTCAACAGATAATGCTTCAGGTCAAAAGATATAATCACATTAAAGCACATTAACCATAGGTAATTAAAGGTAATTCCTTATATGCATTTTGAGGTTGTTACATGTAACTTAGCTCATGGGCATTTCAAGACACTTGAGGGTATTATGGGCATTTCAGTATTTATTTTTGATGACATCCGCAGCTTCGGTTAGTTGGGTGGACAACAGTACAAAACGGAGAGAATCTTGATATTGTCAGTTAAAGTAAGGCAGACTTTTGTAATTATTAAAATTACAGGAGAGATTTCTATATTTGTCAAAAATCTCAAGGGAGGTAAGTGTAATTTACCGAATACAAAAAGAAGCAGAAAATGCAAAGAGGAGAAAAGGGGATGACTGTGAAGTTTCATAAAGTGAAAATAAGATAAAATATGGGCTGCAGTGCCAATCTTCTTTACATATCAGGTGGCCATTTTATTGTTTTGTTTTGTTTTGTTTTGAACATTGTTTTGGTGAAAAAATCAACGATAGTTTTGTAGGTCGAAGTGAGTTGGAAGGTTGTGTATTTACTTGCACTATGTTTCATAGTTGTTTATGAACAAGATTGCTTTAAAACAAAGAAAATTATAGCCTCTCGCTTCATTTTATGATTTAATTTATAATTTTTGCAAACACCAATTTGTAATCAAATCGTTAGTTCAAGTGACTACTTATCAGATTAAAAAATCAAGCATCAAAAATAGTTTATCGTGGCGCGCGACAACTCATTGCATTATCGATTAATTTGACAACTCACCGTCAATATGAAGGGATTGCATTGTGAAAAAGACGACCCACAATTATTATTTTATCCGACAATCACGCCCGCTCATTTTTGCTGCTTTCGCTTAACTTTATGAAATTGTAATTTTGGTCCGCAAGTGCATGTCCGACGCGACTACTCACTATTTACACCAAAACAAGCCATGTTACTTGAGCTTGTCATAGTGGGGTAAGCGGTGTCAGAAAAGCAACTACAATGAATTAAATGGCGATTAAGTCTACCAAAGTGACTGCATCACAGGTACACAAAGTCACGGACAACATATTACTTAGGATTGCATGAAATGAATAAGATAAAATAATATCACGGTATCACTTCTTCCACAAAGGCCCCAACATCTCAATTATCGTCACCATGTCATCTCTTTTGCATGTCTATAAATAGCGCTGCCGCCAGTATGATGTTTGTTCAAGTCATAACAATAGTAATATATCTACAATTATTATTATTATTATTATTATTATATGAACAATGTCTTCAAAAGGTGTAGGAAGTTTACGCTGTCAAAGAAATCCAAAAGTATGGCTACTATCTCCATTTACTTATGACTATAAGAGCGAAAAGTACTCGAGTCTGAAGGATTATTATGCTGGTATCCGAGCAGAATGGGCATTCAGGGTAACGGAGCAAGAAGGATTGTTTAATGATCTACATAACTTTGGCGCACCAGTACCTCATCGTCGTTCATTGACCATGGCTAGACGAAATGTGAGTGACTATGAAAAAGCAGTTAGCAGAATTAAAAAGAAGAACAATGTAATGTTGATGCGAGATGTCGACATTTCACGATTCAAATTTAGCCACCAAATGGTAGAAGCAAGCAACAGAGAATTGACAAAGGATTGAGCAAAATAATGTCTTAAACAATGAAAATATCTCTCGACTACTACATGTCGATGAGGAATGAGAAATCAAACACCTTTATTTTTCATATATGTTTGTATGTTGTGTCGTATCTTCATTATTGGGGTGTAAGACAATGTTGTTGTTCATCTAGCTTACGGATGTATTGCAACTATTTGTTATATGCAGTTGAAGTTTATGAAATCACTACATTTATAAGTACACATGTCAAGATTCGTTACGAATTTCTCTTGCTATTGATAACTATGTATAAGCATTGCAAAGCCATTACAATGAATGAAAACGTTTGGTCATACATTCAACCAAGTTCATTCAGTATTATCATTATATTCCACTTCAATAATGCATAAAATCATGAAAGCCTAGTTCAATTAGCATTCTTCAAAATAACAATAACAGAGAGAAAGCAAAGGTAAATGGTTTGGTCATTCATCCAAACAATTTCAAATCCATTACAAGATAAGCATTACAAATCCATTACAAGATAAATGGTTTGGTCATTCATCCAAACAATTTCATTCATTATCATCATCATCTGACATCTCAATATTAGATTCATACATAGCATCCATGCTCCAGGTAAAGTACTGGTGCGCATCATCCATTAACCCATCTTCGGCATGCTCATTTGTGGTCTTCATTAGTTCGGACCTTTGCAAACGTTGGGTCATGCGATTAACTTCATTATGGATACGATGCAATGCCCTTTGCAACAACTGTGGAGTGTCAATTGGCATACGCATGGCTAACCGACGAGGAAATTTAATATTAACTTTACGACATAGCTCAATGAGAACGTTTGCTCGAGTTATGCGAAATTCCCACTCAGCTCTCATGGTATTAACAGCGGCATGTGAGTAACGCAAATTTGGATTTAATGGGTATTAAAATTTATCTCCATCTGCAACCCAATGGCGACCCATTGCTGAATATAGATCAACCACCGTATATCTCTACAGACGCCCCATTTTTGACCGTCCTCAAGACTTGGATGTCATCGTTTGAACACTCGATGATTATCTATGTTTGTGTTCGTTTTGAACGCCCAAGAACTTTAAGCTTTTGAAACTTGTCTGTTTTGTGCTTGGATGTGGACCAAGAGCTTGTAGCTTTGCTTCTGGGGAAGAGGGTGACCTATCGGCTAGCCCAACAACCCATTGGCCAGGGCTTGTGCCCATCGGCCATCAGTGGTTTGGCCGACCACATTTATGGCCGGCCACCAATGATGGCCAGTGGCCATTTTTCTCCTTTTTCAGATATTTTATGTGCCAGCTGTTGGTCACTGGATGCATCCTCCATACACGTGTATGGAGGGATGAATACAAACTTTTAGCTTGTATTCCTATATAAGGGGAGGTCTCTCCCCATTTTGAGGATGACAAAAATTCAGAGCAAAAATATCTGTCTCTCTCTCTAGAATTTTCTCTCTCTACCTATTTTGTGCTTAGAATTGAGTTTTCTCTACACATTTGCATTAAGACTCTTAGCCAAACACCTTCATCTTGGAGTTGAGGTTCTTGGAGGTCTTATTTGAGGTCTAAAGCTTGGTTTTAGCTCAGAATTACACCTGTTTTCCTGCTATGCTTCAAGGGTAAGGACTTGTCCCTTTTAAGCTTTGTTTTGGTTAAGTGCTTGGCCATCTTTTTACACTACTTTGAGGCTGGTTTTAACCTCCTAAAAAACTCTGTTTTTATGGTTTTAAAAGGTGGCTTGAGCCTTGTTTAGTTAGGGGGTGGTTACCTCCATTTGCTCTTTGGCTTGTAAAGCCTTTTGAGCCATCTTTCAAAGCTTTTGAAACACCTTTTCTTGGTTTTAACCACTAAATTCTAAGGGAATTTCAGTGATAAAAGTTGGTTTTGAGTTCCAAAATAGGAGGGGTGGCCTCCTCCTTGTCTCCTTATGCCATGCCTAGTTAGCATTACAAAGTAGCATGTTTTTGTGGCTTGTGTTGGCTTAATTCAAGCATGTTTTAGGCTCTCTTTTAACCTGTTTCAACTCTGTTTCTGGCTGGTTCGGTCACTTGTTGCTTACATCTTGCACTTGTAGTGTAATTTTGCTTACTAGCCTAGCATGTTTGATGATTTAGCGTACCGTTCTAGCTTATGTTAGCTTAACTCCAGCACATTTTTGCTACTGATTTAGCATGCTTTGGCTCTGTTTGGGTGGTCTTGGTCATATATGCTTTACCTTGCATGGCTATAGTATAGTTGGCTTCACTAGCTTTGTGATTTAAGACTTCTAATATGCTTTGCTTGGGTTGTATGCATGCCATAGCATCATTTAGCATGTAATCTCAGTGCATATATCACTGTCATACTCTCGCATATATCACTCTTTCATTGCTTTTGAGAGTTGTGCTTTGTGTCTTGTTATGCAGCCAACATGTGCGCATGATTTTCTTGCCTTTTGTGCCTAAATTTCAGCATGTTTTGGCCATTGTATTGGCATGTTTTAGCACTATCCAAAGCTGGCTAGGTCATTAGAGTTTAATATTGCATGCCTCTAGTGTAATGCTCTTCACTAGCCTTTATGCTTTCGGCCTTTAACATGTTGTGCATGTGTTGCTTGCGTGTTATAGCAATCGCCATGTCATTTCAAAGACTAAAAATTCTGCAACCTCCCTTTGTTCTTTTCACTTTTGAATTTGTTTGAAAGTGGTCTTGAGCCTCTTGTCGCTTAAGCATGAAATTGAGGTACTCATGCCTAATGGTTTTAATCCTCTCGTGAGGGTTTCTACCAACCAACAAAGATGAGACTTCTTTCATGCTCAAGGCACTTGAGGCTTAAGCCATCTTCCCAATTAGAGGACTTTCACATGGGACTTAATCGGTTAAAGGACTAATCGGTAAGCTAAAATGTGTAAACAAGAATTAGACCAAGTAAAACTTGTGCAAGATAAGATTTGTGTTGCATTGCATGTGTTTGGATCGATGTTAATCCAAACACAAGAAATGCGAGATGTTTCATACTATAGTGATGAAACGTGTCACGCTTGGTCGCGACACCCTTGATCATGCATGATAGGGTGGTGGCCCTTTGAGGCTTACTTGCACATTCACTAACCTTGTACAAGCTTGGTTCTTTGGCCATCGTGCATTGTAAATGCTTGATTGGTGGCTTGAGTGCCAAGTGCCACACTCATTTGAGCTTGGGTAATGATAAAGAATGTGGCAGTACACACATTTCCTTGTAAATACATCGCCATGTCTCTGCTTGCTTTCTCAAGGTGTTAAAAGGAAAATATAGGGAAACAAAGGGTCGACCGCCACCAAAGAGGGCCGATGGCCACCAATCATAGCCGATCACCATCGGTGTTCTTGAGATAAAATGTATAACTGAAGTTGGCATAATTTACAAAGGTCCAAAGATGTGCAAACAGAGGCATCTAGAGGCAAGGTGGTGGATTTTCGGGAGGACGCAACCGAGTATGCATGTCTCCCTCGCCCGCGAGGCCAATTCATTGCTTTATTAGCTAATTGTAGCAAGTTATTACATGTGTTGTAATTAATTAGTTCAATTCGCTTTTGTAATATTTTAATTAGCTTAGCTTAGTGTAGCTTAGCTTGTTTATTCGACCATCCTTCGCAAGGGCGTATTGTTGTAATAAGGGTGCATGTGTGTATGCATATCTTCCAACCCCACTTCTTTCTCCCTTTTACTTAACCACTTTTGATGGTTAGTTTTAGGGCACGTTTCAATTAGCATACCTTATGCTTTGCATGTTTGCATCATTCATTTGTCTTGCATGCACCGGGCTCGGCGCATCATTCAAACTGCATCGTATTTCAATACTACTTTGAATACATGTATCAAATCGTTGCATTCATATGCCATCTTAGATAGCTGAGCCTATTAGTTGCATTATTGCATGTGTTGCATCAGGCATTCTTGTATAGTTAAGATCATGCATGATTTCTAACTAGCTTTCGTTTTGGCTCGGAGTACACTGTAAGTGTTACGCTTTAGCATACTTGCATGAGTGTGAGTGTTGCCATGATAGCATGCTTGCCATGAAGCTATTTGCTTATGTGATTAACTGCATGAATGCCTGTGGGTGAAGGCTTGGTTGCTTGAATTGGAACAATTCGATGATTTTAAGTTTCAAGCCCACTTTGCGAAGTGACAAATCATGTTTTTTTAAGCTCACTTGAGGGTGGCAAATCCGCGCTTTAGCCCACTTGCGAGTGGCACTTTCAAACCATTTTCGAAAGCAAACATGAATTGTTTTGTTCCAATTCTCCTGATTGAGTCTATACTTGAATGTGTGCATCATATAGTAAAGTTAGCTAATAATCAGAATAAGAACACACGAGGTTTATAAAATAACATATTATGCTTAGTAGAGGCCGATCTTTTGATCTAAGCGTAGGGTGCTCATGTCATGACCTTTCCTCTCGCACTCCAAGTTCCCGAGTTGAGGCAACTTTGGTGATGATGGACACGCGGCCTTTGGCAGAGTTAGGGTTTCCTAAATTTCCCAAAATAAAATATTTAGGTGGCGACAGTAATCTAGAAAAGCACCATGTTTAGCGCTTTTTGATTCAAAATCGATTTTCCAAAACGATTTGCCGATTTGGACTATTTGGTGTTTATTAGTCTCACATTGCACTTTATGAGATTAGATTCGTAATCATGACAGAGTCCTAATCGTAGTAAGACCAATTCGCACCTCTCCGAAAAGGAGGCGTGCGAAGAAAGTCGGGTCTACAATCTCATGATGATATCACTCGATATATCTATAAAACTTTTGTTGTGGTATGATACAATATTTATACTACATATACACAGTTGTTGTAACAAGCACAAATTCAAAATGGAGATGAACGCAAGTATTCATGTCTTATAAACTCTAAACTCACATGCCGACAATGAAGTACTGATACTTCAAGAAGTTCACATGGTAGCTGTATGTTTCAAA
The DNA here is from genome assembly GCA_025200525.1 of Camellia lanceoleosa. Taxonomy (NCBI): domain Eukaryota; kingdom Viridiplantae; phylum Streptophyta; class Magnoliopsida; order Ericales; family Theaceae; genus Camellia; species Camellia lanceoleosa. Next base: position 5,382,879 of record CM045770.1, on the reverse strand, counting down.
TTATTGTAAAAGAGTTGTCACGTCAACCTTTATGACCTGAACAACTATGCATCAACTTTATAAGAGTTGTCACTTCGACTTTTATAGACTACTCAGTACATATCTGAAGGTTTTAAGGAAAGTTCAAATCCGCTTAGAAATTTAATTTCACTTTTCCACTTACAAATATAATTCAATTTATTTTTCATTTTACAATAGTTTAATTTCCTTTTTACCTTACATATTTAATTTAATTGGAGAAATTTAACCAATTTAATTTCAAGTTAACTATGTGTTGATTTAAGTCGGTGTTGTTCTTGTCTCCATACTAGGCTAGCTTTTTATCTATAACACTTTCAAGTTCTATACATCAAAAAACCATCTATAAGTACTCTAGTACAAATTAATCTTCAATACATTCCAACTCTATAATATTTTCTTCAAGGTTTATGAATCTATTTGAAGCTACATAGGGTGGCTTTTTAAACACAAAGGGTCTAATTGCTTTGTTGTTTTGTTCTAACACCCCTCATCCCATTATGAATTGTCAAGCTCACATAGGCACAATAACTATGGTACGACCTCTTGATTTTTTCATACAATGAGTAGTCTTGTCAAAGTCGTCGTAGTGATACGTCCAACATTTCCTAGTCATGCAGTGATACAATGACTTTAACATACGTAATAAATTAAAGGACTCAATGAAATGGCCAAGTTCACATGGCCACATGGGCACAGTAGCTTTGTTGTTTTGTTTTGACACCCCCTCATCCCATTATGAATTGCTGAAGTTCATATGGGCACAGTAGCTACGGTACGACCTCTTACTTTTTTCATACAAAGGAGTAGTCTCACAAAAGTCGCCGCAGTTGATACGCCCAACATTTCTCACCATGCAAAGGACTTTTAACAAATGTAATAAATTAAAGGACTCAATGAAATGGCCAAGTTCACATGGCCACAGTAAACAATGTACAGATGATTGGTCTTTTTTGAAAAAGTGAATAGTCACCTTCGAGTGACAATTAAAGTACTGATTGTGTGGAGCGTGTTTAGCATTGATTGTTTATTACTCATAAATATGTGGGCTTTTAATGGCATGTGACTTTGTGCAGCGTGACTTAGATGCTTTGTTTTTTCCTCACATTTCAAATTTGAATTATTAATCACATTACTATGACCACATGGCAATAGTGTTGACAAACAATTATATAAAGGACTGAAGGAGTAATGGTAAACACACAACCTTTCCACTCAGTTCTCCCTAGGAAACTATCATTCATTTATTGAGTAAAAATCAAATGGAGTATACATTCACGGTAGGGGGTAGGAATCGTAGAGGTGAGAGTTCACGATGAGGAAAAGGAACGGGAAGGGAACTCACAGGGGGTAGGAACTTAGAAAGAGGTGAGAGTTCACACCGAGGAAGATGAACAAGAAGGGAAAGTGGCGATGCTGAAGTTGAAACACCGTTTGCTTTGTTAGATGCCTCTTGTGCTTATCATGATAGGTTTGGGAAGCGACATTTTGGCATCCCCAAGTACTATCGAGATCCATGTGGTTTCGTGGAGGATCCATCTGTTAATCAAACAGGATATAGTTTAGTAGACGCTACACTTCTGAAGTGGCCCGCACTATTTATAGAGTGCGTGCAAATGGAAAGATTGTGTCGGGAAAATCGACTGAAGGTGCCGCAAGCACGTTCAGTTGAGATCCAAAAGGAAGATCCAGATAATGTTGATTGATTATGTGAAAGACTTTGACGTGAGATTTTTCAAATGCGCCGAGGTCACCCCATGATATGAAACTATCTATACTTAAGTTGGATGCCAAGAAGAATGTAACAACACCAAATGGTGAGGCTATCAAGGTCGTTAAGGAGGATCCTGCACTTCTATCTCGACTCGAGCTCTCGATTGTTTGGACTCGAGATTGTCGATTTAAGCGAGGATTAGGCATCTATCTGCCTACTAAATTATATTAGGTTATCCATAATTATGTATTGTGTGTGTTAAAATAACTCTTCGACATTGAGTTTGTGAAAGGTTTGTCTAATATTTGTCTATGTAATCATAAGTATTGTACTCGTCGCTTTATTTTATATACTGTGTTATGTTGAATGTTTCCACAAATTATTTTTGTGGGATACTTATGTTTGAACTAGCTACATCATTCTGAAGTGTTATAAGTGTTATAGTCATACCTTTATTTTGTTTTCCTGTTCATAGTAGTAATTAACAAATTAGATACTTTGTATATGCTGTGTGAAATTTTATTTAAATATTTCTTGGCAATAAATATTTAAGGGAACAACAAATATTTAGCTTCGAAAATTCCGCAAAAGTAGGCTTAGTTTGGGAAATAAATTAGTATAGCGGCTTAGTTTGGGAAAAGCCCCAACAAAATCTCTTTGAAACTGCGCAGAATGTTCTCTGGGGAGGGTGCGTGTCTCGAGGCCATTATTTTCTTCTTAATTTTTAATTTTTTATTTTTAATTTTTAATTTTTTATTTGTTGTTTTTATTTTTTTCCATCATCGATCTTTTTTAAATTATATTTGAATTATATAACAAAATAAAATTTTAATTTAAAAATTTATATTTAAATAAAAATTTTAAAAAACTAAATAATAAGGTAAATTAAGCAAATATTTAATTTATATTTTTTCATATTTTTTTTTTACTTTTATATTTTTAAAGTCATAAGCGGTGATCATTGATTCAATGGTAAAATCTTAGTCTAATAATCTTTGATATGATGTTTATGCTTGCTTGTTTGTGGTTTTCTTTCTTCTTCTTTTTTTATGCCACGTCATTACAGCTTAAATCAGAACTTTAGTTTTAGAATTCTTAATCACTACTCTTTAGACAATTCATGCTGTTTATTTTTTAAAAAAAATTATATATAAATTATTTATGTAAATATCAAATTGATCTGATAATCATATATATAATTTTATCATTCTTTTAAAATAATGGATGAGAAACATAATTTCAAAATTACATAATTTATTTTTAAATATTAAAATAATAAAATTTGGTAGCTAAGATTGTTTATCAATACGATATTTTATATGAACAATTTATATATAGAGATCTAAAAGATAACTGAGTGAATTATAGAATGTGGATTGAAGAGAAATCAATCAAAATAATAATAATAATAATAATAATAATAATAATAATAATAATAATAATAAACAGCTTTTTACTAATTTCAAGGGCTTTTAAAAGCATGGTTACGAACCACGCTTTCTTTTAAAAACAGATTTCTTTAAAAGCGTGGTTTCTAACCATGCTTTCTTTTAAAAACAGATTTCTTTAAAAGCGTGATTTGTAACTACGCTTTCTTTTGAAAATAGAATTTCTTTAAAAGATGAAAACGCTAATAGGAACAACGTTTTCTTAATTAAAAGCGTGTTTTGTAATCATGCTTTTATGATTTTATTTATTTTGTGCGTTTGGGCCAGAAACATGCTGAAAGCGTGTTTTGGAAACACGCTTCAGCTTATTCTAGGAATTTTGGCCAAATTAGGCTTAGTTTGGGAAATAAGTTAGTAGGTTGGCCTATTTTGGAAAAATGCCCCATAATTTGGTTGTTGATTTTACAACCAAACATTTCATGAATGGAACGAACCACATCGATCCTAATCTAATCTACCACTGATGGGGGAAAATAAATGGGCCCTAGTTTATAGGAAAACTATACGTCGATATGGGTTAAAACAAAATTACAAATATGAAAGTGTAAATGTATATATGGTGAAATGTAAATGAAAAGTTATGAGATGCAAGTGACACCTCTTATATATTGATAATTTTTTTTTTTCTAACTCTTACCTACATATAATTCTTGTAATTTATACTCCATGTGTGTTCATTTCCTCGAATGAAGCTTGGTTGAACTTGAGTTAAGATTTGAAGCTTGGCCCATTGACTTGTGAGCCAACTCGTGAGGGTTCGTTTGGGATGTGGGTTGGTTTTTTAACTTTTTGACTATTTTAGCTTGGAGTTAAAAAGTCTTGTTTGGGATAGGTTTTTTGACTTTTTGACTTTTAAAGTAGAAAAAATAAAATAATTATGGGTCGAATGTGATGTTTTGTCTTATTGGGCTAAAAAGCGTATTTTGTCTTTTTGTGGCTAAAATAGCCAAAAAACTTAGCATGCCAAACGAAGGCTATTTTGGAAAGATGGTTAAAAGTTATCTTTTACCTTTTAACTTATTTTGGGTCACATTATTTCTCACAACTTTTATACGTTTTTAAAAAAATTCAAAAAGCTAAAAACTAATTTTAACCATCTTTCCAAAACAATCCTACAAATTATGGCTCGCTTTGTCAAGAGGCTTTTTGAATTTTTTTTTTTGACTAAAATCTAAAAAAAAGATAAAATAGATTAAAATAGCCAATAAAATAAAGTGGGTGTGTGAGGATGTTGAATTTGTATGGAGATTTTAATCAAAAGATTGATTGTGTTCAAGGTGGTATTGATAGAAGACGAGTAATGCTACGCATCATGAAATAAATATCATGAAAAGCTTCATGAAACTAATCTAAGGGTGATTGTATAACATACAATAAAACACTACAAACACTATAAACTAATCTAAGAGTGGAGAATCTTCATGAAGACTTTTCATGATACCTAGCATTATGCGATAAGAGACTCGGTTGTATGGAAATCTCAGCTATTGGCACGGTTTGCGAGGAATGAATTTAGTTTGGATTCGAAAGCGACGATTGGGGTTGAATTCCAAACTAAAACACTTGTTATCGATCACAAGACGGTGAAAGCACGGATTTGGGACACTACTGGCCAAGAAAGGTATATGCCCATTGCTTCAATTTTTGATAATTTGCCATTTTTACATTCAAATGTTTCATTTGCTATGATTTATTACTGTGTTATTGGAGTTTGTATTTTCCAAATGTGGGATTAAATTATAAATATCATAGTTGAATTGGAGTCCCCTTAATCATACATCAAGGATACAACATTCTATTCAGAGACTGAAGTGGAGATTGTTTAAAAAAAATATTATAATTCGCATTAAAGATGCATTGGCAACTCCTAACAAATTCGAGATTCAGTTTTATTGATTGAACTAGTTCCAACAAAAGTAACCTATGGTGACGAAAACTAGTGAAGAAAATAAATTTCGTCACTAAATAAAAATAATTCATGAGGAATTTATAAATTTTGTTACATATAATAAAAAAATAAAAATGATAAGTGACGAAATTTATTTTCGTCAATAAATACTTCATTTTAAGTAAGGAAAAATTAAGTTTTGTCACCAAAAATTTCCCCGCTAAATTTTTTGGGTGGCGCAAAAATTTTGGGACTTTGGGTGAGAAAAAGATTTGTCACTGATTATAAAATTATTTGTGAGGAATAAATTTTCATCACAAAAACTTTTTAATATTTTTGAGATCTTTTGGTGAGGAAATAATATTGTCACCAATTTTGGGGGGAAATTTTTGATATATTGAGCGGCAATAAAAAAAAATAGGGTATTAATTTTTTTATCCCTTTTATGTTTATCATCTCTCTCTCTCTCTCTCTCTCAAAATAGGATATTAATTTGTCTTACCTCTTGCTCCTCCACCACGCTGATCGCCATTGTCGTCGTCTCTATTAGCCTTGCCGATCACCGCCACCACTAGTAGCCTTGCCGGTAATCGCCGCATCTTCTTCGCTCGCCGAATTGGTACATGATTTCTCATTGCTCTTTTTCTGGTGTCTCTCTCTTATTCTCTGTTTTGGTATGGTGACGAAAATAAGTGAAGAAAACTAATTTACATTAAATAAGAATAATCCATGAGGAATTATAAATTTTGTCATGTATAATAAAAATAATAGGTGACGAAATTTATTTCCGTCAATAAATACTTACTTTTAGGTGAGAAAAAAATTAAGTTTTTTCACCGAAATTTTTCCCACTAACGTTTCTTATGGCGCCAAAATTTTGAAACTTTTGGTGAGAATTTTTTTTTTCACCAATTAAAAAATTATTAATGAGGAATATATTTGCTCACCAAAAATTAATTTTTTTTTTTGAAAAACTTGGTTTTAAATATTTTAAGACCATTTGGTGAGAAATATATTTTCGCCACTAACAATTTTAATATTTTCGTGCCTTTTAGTGAGAAAATTATTTTGTCACTAATTTTGAAAGAAGAATTTTGACATATTAAGCGGTAATGAAAAAATAGTATATTATTTCCCCCTTTTTGTGTGTGTGTGTATTGATCAGTTTTCTTATCAATCTCTATCTCTATCTCTCTCTCTCTCTCCCTCTCAAAACAAAACACAAGTGCTGTGTGTTTTGTTTATTGACGAATCAGTTTTCCTTATCAATCTCTCTCTCTCAAAACAAAACAAACAAAACAAAACACAAGTGATGTGTGTTCTTCTCCAAATACCTTCAAGTGTGTTCTTCTCTAGCACCGCCGCTAACGCCCCTCGTTTCTCCTCATCCAAGGTCGCCATAGACGCCAGATTCCTTTATCTGTGGTGTTCTCCTTCATCGTATGGGTCTTCTCTCTCGTAACGTCCCAAAGTTTAAGCCCAAATGATAATACAACAATCATGGCCCTTTAAGGTAAAACCAAAATAAATTCTCTACACTTGCGTGACATGATCATGAGATACATACAAATAGTTCCTCATACGATTATACATCGATGATTTCTAATATATGAATCTATAGCATGTAGAACATTTAATCCAAAACCAAATAAATAAGCACCCTCAAAGGCTTACAATCCAAGATTGAAGTCTGGTTACACAAAATGGTTATTCAAACCCACACAAATAGAGCCCTTGGCTTACAAACAGAGTTACAGCAAACGAGAATATTGTACTCTCAACACACACTTCCACGCCCTTAGTTAGGCGGAATCACCACATCATTTCCTATACAAAAATCATGTAGGGTGAGCATAAAGCCCAGTAGGAAAATCTTAATAAAGTATATACATTTTATAAAAGTCTCAAGAGACGAAATGCACATGCCATGCTATGCCCTTTTGAAAGTAAATCACATCTTCATCTTTTGAAAACCATCATGCTCAATGATATCATGCAATTTCAATAAGGGGGCGGTAAATATAACTCTGGTAATCCCTAAGATGGTGTCTGCAAGTAGGCATCACTAGCACTACCAAACCCCACTTTACCGGTCTTTCACCGGAAGGGAAATGGTACCTCCTTTGCGCCTGTTTTCGGTCTTTCACCCCGGACACTCAAGCCAACTTAATCAATTTTATCTACACCACTTATCAAGACTTACCAACGTAGTTACCCCAAAACCATTCCATGAAAACTTGTTTCACAACACCCTTTTCTCAATGCAAGTTTTCAATTCAAATTTCAAAACTTATGATAATCAAATGAATTGACATGCCAATGCAATGCAACATTTCTTTCATGTTCAATTCTTCCACACAACATTACCATTGTGATTATAATTCCCAATCCTCTTTTCAATGCAATTTCACAAAGAAAAAAAAAAGAAAGAAAGAAAAAGTGTGAATTTACATCCATTGATCACTCCTTTAGGTTTACTAATTCAGGATATCTTAAGGGATGAATATATATACTTTTATTCCAATTCATCTAAGGGATAACATATTTCCCACATTTCGAGCATTCTTAACAATTTAATCATTTCAAGACTACAACAACATTTTGAACAACAACTTCCAAAATCAAATTTCTCATATTTCATGAAACTCATCATTTATATAAATATAAATAAAAATTTTCCAAAACATTCATTTATTTTGATAACCAAAGAAAATATGGCTATTTTATCCATCAAATCTCAACATCTTTTAAAAATCCCAAATTTCTAGGTTTTCTTACCAAAACCATCCATCTCCAAGATATTTGAAGGAATCTCACCAAAATATCTTTCTTCAACCAATATAGTTCAAAAATCCTCAATTTCTATAAGTTCTTGGGTTTCTTGGTTACAAACCGGGGAATTGAGGCCAACCCATCCCAAATCAAAGCGATACAAGAGCTGGAACGCCCGAACTCCACAAAGGACGTACAACATCTTGCTGGCATGGCGGCCGCGCTGAACAGATTTATCAGCCGGTCGTCGGATCGTTGCAGGCCCTTCTTCAAAACTTTGAAGTCCAAGTTCTTCTGGGATGAAGAGTGCGACCGTGCACTGGCAGACTTAAAAATGTGTCTCTCCTCAGCCCCAATTTTGGTCACACTTCAGCCGGGCGAAGAGCTGTACCTCTACTTGGCTGTTTCTCAACATGCGGTGAGCGCGGTATTGGTTCGTGCTGAAGGCATCCAGCACCTACCAATCTTCTATGTGAGCAAGACCATGCTCCCGGCCGAAACAAGATATCTTCCCTTGGAAAAATTGGCGTTGGCCCTGATGATGGCATCAAGAAAGCTGGCGCACTATTTTCATGCCCATACAATAGTAGTGTTGACCGAGTTCCCGCTCAAGGTGCTCTTCGAAAAAGCGGACTTCACTGGAAGAATTCTGAAATGGGCCGTGGAATTGGGCCAATACGACATTAAGTTTCGACCGCGCACCGCAATCAAGGCTCAAGCACTTGCAGATTTCGGGGCGGAATTTGCCTCGACGATCCGTCTGCCCAATTGATTTGGTTAGTGCGGATTTAGCACAACCCGCTGTTCGGCAATGACACAGTGTTGGCTCACAAGAGAGAAAAGGGCAAAGTGCGACCGAACTAGCAAAGACCGGGGAACTGTTGGATAGTGGACCCGACCAAGACGACGAAAGAGACCAGAATGAACCAACCAGAGACTTGGATTTGAGGAGTTCCCAAAACCCCTCCGATTGTTGGAAGCTGTTCATTGGCGAGATGTGGAAGCTCTTCGTTGATGGGGCGTCCAACAGACACGGGGCCGGGCTAGGAATAGTGCTAACCTCACCAGATGGGCTGATTATCGAGCAAGCAATCACGCTCGACTTCCCAGCCTCCAACAATGAAGCGGAGTATGTAGCCCTACTTGCCGGACTAAGGAGCGCGTTGAGAATTAACGCCACAGCCCTCATGGTGTTCAGTGATTCCAAGCTAATGGTCAATCAGGTCTCAGAGGAGTATGAGGCAAGAGATGAAAGAATGGCTAAGTATCAGGCGCTGGTGCGTGAAGAGATCAAGAAGTTCGCCGCAATAAGAGTGCAACAAATCGACCGTGAAGAAAATAGCACGGCTGATGAGTTGACCGGGCTTGCCTCTACGCAAACAGCTTTCCCTAACCCTCTGATGATAGAATTTTTACCCCGGCCAAGCATTGAGGAACCGGAAGCAACCGAGGTACTTTGCACTGACTTGGGTCCTTCGTGGATGGATCCCATCATCGCCTTCTTGAAAGATAGAGTTCTACCAAAAGAAAAGAAGGCGGCCCACAAGATCCGGGCTAAGTCAGAGCGGTTTTGGCTATCCCCGTCCGGAGCCTTGTATAAGAAGTCTTTCACGGGGCCGTATCTGAAGTGTGTCCACCCCTCTAAGGTGGAAGCTTTTCTCTACGAAATCCATGAAGGCATCTGCGGCAGCCATACTGGGGGCAGATCACTGGCTTACCGAGCGATCTCTCAGGGTTATTGGTGGCCGTGTATGGAGGCGGATGCGCAGAAATACGTTCGGCGATGTGAAAAATGTCAAAAATTTGCTCACCAGATCCACCAGCCAGCGAGAGAGTTGCTTTCCCTTACAAGTCCTTGGCCGTCAGACTGGGAATTGGATATTGTGGGGCCACTCCTGACCCGCAATCGCAAGTTCTTCATCGCCGCCACTGACTATTTCACCAAATGGGTGGAGGTCGAGCCATTAGCAACTATAAAGGAGAAGGATGTGAAGAAATTTGTTTGGCAAAACGTGATCACTCGCTTCGGTATACCCAGGGCCCTCATCTCAGATAATGGCACTCAATTCGATGGAAAACTCTTTCGCGAATTTTGCGAAGAGTTGAAGATTGAATTTTACAATTCCACTCCGGCTTACCCGCAGTCCAATGGTCAAGCCGAGGCCTCAAACAAGACCATTCTGGACGGACTAAAGAAGCGGCTTGAGAAGGCCAAGGGAAAGTGGGCAGAAGAACTTCCCAATGTGCTCTGGGCCTACCGCACTACGCCAAGACGGTCAACCGGGGAAACACCATTCGCCCTGGCCTATGGCATGGAAGCTGTCATCCCACTGGAAATTGGCATGCCAACCATCCACTCAGAAAGTTTTCAGCCAGATCTGAACAATGAAGCTGTGGCATTGGAGCTGGACCTTGCTGAGGAAAGGAGAGAGCGAGCCCTGATCCACATAACGGCCTATCAGCAAGAACTCTCCAAAAAATACAACAAGGCAGTGCACCCCCGGCTATTCAAAGTTGGGGACTGGGTCTTAAGGAAGGTGCTTGGCAACACGGTGGTCCCTGGCGAAGGGAAGCTTGGTGCAAATTGGGAAGGCCCATACAAGGTGATCGGTCTAGCTGGCAAAGGGGCATACCATCTGGAAGATTTAGATGGCAAGGCTGTCCCCAGACCATGGAATGCAGCCAACCTTAAGGTCTTTTATTTTTTAGATGTAATTTGCTTATGTTGTTTAGCTTTTCCAGGCTTTTTGACGCCTTAATGTAAAAGACAGCAATGCTTTTATAATGAAAAATAGTCTTGTTGTTTGGTATTGCATCTTTATACAATGACACTGCAAGGGCACAAGGCAATTATGGATGCCAGCGGCAAGGAGACCGACCTGAGTTAGGCCGGTCTGGTTTCCTCTCACCGGAATGGAGGACAACCGCACAAGAAGTTTGCATATGGAACAATTCGATCTAGCTTTGGGCCGAGCTGGTTTGGCTCGCCCAATGCAAATGTTGGCGTCATGACCAACTTGTTAAAGCATTGGTGTTTTGCCCAATGTGAGGGCCGAGCTGATTTTGCTCGGCTCAGTCGGCATATTGGTGTCTTGTCCAATATGAAAAATGAGCGGATTTTTCTCGGTAGAATTTCTGTGATGGCATTTTATCCAACAGATAAAGATCGAGCTGAGTTTGCTCGGCAGAAGGGAAATATTGGCAGCTTAGCCAACTCACAAGGCGAGCTGATTTTTGCTCGGCCTCATCGACATTGGAATTTTATAACTCTGAGAATTTGTTAAAACCGAGCAGAATTTGCTCGGATAAGTTCAGATGTCAGTTTGATTAAATTTTATAGGGGCCGAGCTGCCAGATCTGTTTGAAAGCAACTGGTGATTCGAGCTATGACACAGCGGTTTAGCCGACCTGGCACTTGTGATTTATCAACATTTGAATAAAGAGATGGGTGCACATGCAATGAAACAAAAGTACAAACTGAACGAGCAAAAAGTTGGAAGTTTCATTCATAAAAGAAAGTTCAGTACAACTGGGGGGGGCCTAGCCCGGTTACAACCAAAAGCAAAGAAGGAAATAAAAAACAAGCGAAAGCAAGAAAATGAAAAGTGAAATCTTCAGTCAAGATCAAGGTTCTGCTTGGATCCCTCCACCGTCAACTCGGCGCTTAGCGTTGTATGCTCGGGCGGGTTTTCCTCGGCCTCATCGTCGGCTTCCTCCACCACAATAGCCTCCCGATCAATCACTTCATCTTCGGCATTTGGGGATGCTTCAGACGGAGCTTACTCGGCTTGTTTCTCGGCAGCGGCTTCCTCCTCAGCCTCTTTCCTTGCCTCCAAAATAAGGCGGTTTTGTTCGGCCCTGGAATACGCCTGCAAGTAGACCGGGATATAGGCAGGGGGAGGGTTAATGAACATATCCGAATCCTGGCCAAGGCCAACTCTTTCCACGGCCTTTTCCACCAAGACCGAAGAAGATGTCCTTAGTAGCCTGGACTTGGCGCTCATAGGTTTTCTCGCCCTGCTTGTATCCTCGGTCCTCCGCGTCCTCGACCGCCTTGTCCATGGCTTCTTTGTTGGCATCACGCAGTTTCCTCAGCTCGGCGAGGTACCGAGCTTTGGTCGACTTCATGGCCTTTTGCTTGTCCGCCTCAGCTCGGTCGACCTTTAGCTGCAGTGCATCCCGCTCGGCTGCAATAGCGTCTTACGCGGCCCTAAGTTTGGTTATCTCGGCCTTCTGGGCCTTATTCTCGGTGATAGCATCCCGCAGGCTCTGGCACAGCTTGATCATCCGGTCATGCGCCAGATAATTCTTCTGCGCGGCCTGCAAACCAGTGCACAATTGACGGACTTGACGGATCAGACGGCCGAAATGAGGTAACAAAGAGACTTGACGGATCAGACGACGCCAAGCTAACTCTCTCGTCGACGCGGCCAGCAACATGACTTGTACGGTCGAGGATGTTGACCGATCGGGCACCAACTGGCGTTACCGAGCAGCGGCTTGCGCGAGGTAGACGGAGCTCAGGGTTACGGATGTGGTGCCGAGCTAAATGGCGCCCGGGCTAGATTTGAGACGCGGTTAGCGCTGGTGTGCGACTAACCGGTCGTTTGAGATAGGCGCTGCTTGACCGAGATTGAAGGTAGAACGGTTGAGGTCGCATGCCTCCCAACCGGCCGTCCCGGCGAACCGGCCAAGAGTAGTTTGACGAGGTTGCGGGCTTGCGCTGGATCCGAAGTTCTGGTCTGCGTGACACGTAGCACGGTTGTGCACGCGTGATGACGATTTTCCACAAGTGATAGGTCGGTCATGGTACCTCGGTTAAGGGTGCCACCTGGGCCAATGGCGTGAGGGAGAGGACATCTGCTCCACGCACGCCTCAATACCGTTAGAGAACTCTGCATGTACTGATTGGAGGACAAAATCTTTACACGCGTAAGGTGGTGAGAAGCGCACACTGCCACCTGTCCAGGAAAGGACAGCAGAGGTAGTGCGCGCACAATCTTGAGGCTGCATGGCCAGCCTAGAAATAGGAGGGAAGAAGAAGGTTACAGGTATGTGAATTCTCTGAATGAAAAACTCTCCTCTTCTCTGATAATCTCCTTCTTCCTCAAAGTGGTCTGACTTGACCGTCGGAGGGTCTTTCCGGCACACCACCGCCGGGCAGCTCACCGATTCTGTGTTGCAGAGATTGACGCCGTCAAGTGAAGCTTGGAGCACAAGGAGTACGGAAAGCTGAGGATATTTCACCCCCATACAATTTATTTCCATTAATGTTGTCATTTGGTGTTTTTAGTTTGATAATGTGTAGGGTTGCGATGAATTTTGGTTAAGTTTAACTCATTTTTTGTTGGATATGATTCATCTGAGGTCATTTATTTTGTACACTGGTTCTTGGTTGCTTTTGGAGATTGCAATGAAGATGGTTTTAAGTATCTTGCTTAAATGTGCCTGTGATGAATCTCAAGTAGCATTTACTATAAAACTAGTTCAATATGATTCATGGGCTATGTGATATTTGTCATGTGTTATGAATTTATTCTCAATTATTTAAGGGTTTCATGACCAGTCTTAATCATATTAAAAAGGGGTACTTAATAATCAATCCTAAAGTCAGTTCAGTTTAACTATGATGATGATTTTTGGTATTTATCATTTGTGCTCGTTTAGTCTACACGAGAATGAGAAACATGGTTGGAACAATGCATTTCTTGAAATGATAGTATTTTTTGTTTCAACATTTGCAATAATACTTGTCTTGCAATATTAGCCCTGTTTGGTAGGGCTTATTTCCAGTTTATTTCAGTTTTTAATTTAATTTAAGCTATTTTGATGTGTTTTGTTCAACTTAACAATACAGATTATATCTTTTTATAAGTCAAAAATCAACTTATTCTTTGAGTGGGGCAGGAGAAGCTTAATTTATAAGTCAAAAATCAGCTTATGTTCACAGTTATAAGTTATAATCTATAATCACTTTCCCACAGCTCTACCAAACGGGACCATTAAATCGGAATTATTGGTTATCCCTAATTATTGGGTTGGTGAAACTTGAATGAGGTGATGGTTATATTTGGACACCATGGTGTTGTAATCTATTGTTGATCCCTTTTTGTATCTGGTTTATACATCTTTGATTGTTAGGTAAAATCTCAGCTTGGTTGGTTATTGTCCTTGTGGATTTTGGATTGCATCTAGTTGAATTTGAACGATAGTCTCTGACTTTGTTCATTTGCATTCATTTATGAGGCTAGAAGTGCATTAGAAAACCATTAATTTTATGTTGAGACTCTGTTCCAATTTCATCTATTAAGTGAAAAAATGTCAATATGTATTTGGTAATAACGAGACTCCAGTCGAAGTTACCCCTTACCCCTTCCTCTTCTGATGTGTTTCTTAACTTACGTTCAAGAAAAGAAAAAAAATTACCTAGTATTTTGTCTCTTTAAGAAATTCATTTGCTTGAATTTGAAGTTCAAAGTAAATTGAAAGCTTTTACTTCATTTCTATTTATGTTTTATACTATATTTGTCTTAATATTACATCATTAACTTAATTGTTCAATTTTCCATTTCTAGGATTTTCGCTTACACTCTATCATGCCTGGCAAAATTTATATAGGTCTTCCATTTGTACTCATTTTCCTCAAAAGAAAATCAGACTGTAAAGTTGAAGTTCGTACGTGTTATGTTTTTATTTTTATCTTAACAACATGTAGGATATCACCCCATGTGGGGGTGATTCCTTCTCCACGGATTGCCAACCCACAAAGGCAAGAGAGGGACATGCCAGCCAACAAAAGGAGCTTCACATGTTGTTGCCAACCTACAAAGCCATGAGGCCATGAGGCTTGGCCATGAGGCCATGTGATGGCCAGCTCCTATCCACCTCCATTCTTGGTCTATAAATGGAGAGGGTGAGAGGTGAGCAAAAATGAGAGAGTGAGCAAAACCGTACAAGCCACAGAGAGTGAGAGATGTGAGGCGGAGAGACCGTCTCCCTTGGTGTGAGCGAGGGAGACGGGAGAGTGGGTGAGTGAGGAGAGTGTGAGCTCCTCCTCTATTGTAATCTTTCTGTAATCTTTCCATTGGTATAGTGCAAACCGGTTACTCTCCCGTGGACGTAGGCATTGAGGCCGAACCACGTTAAATATTGTGTCTCCTTGAGTGTGGGTGTGTTTTTCTGCTTGGTTGATTTTCCGCAAGGTCTTGGGCGGGATCCCGGATCCCAACAATTGGTATCGAGTTTAAATCGGTGGCGTTTCAAACAAAAGCAGGTGTTCTCGAAGCGCCAGAAATCGGATTGCTCGAAATCAAGTTTTGAGCATACCAGGAGCAAGGGCTCGACGAGAGGAGTCCAGAAACATAAAAGCGAAGCCTGGGGACATCGACGCGTTCTCACGCCGCCTAGAAGGTGGCGCGTGAGGCCTGATCGCGCCGCCACGCGCCTTTGAAGGCGCCAAAGACGTGGTTCGATCGCGTCACGCGCCCACGCTTGCAGAGAAAAAAGACGACTGAAGGAAGGGCGCGTGCGCCACGCGCAGGCCACGTCATCGCCACGTCGTCACCACGTCATCGACACGTGGCGGCCACGTCAGCGACACATCAGCACCAAGGGCCAGTCAGGGACTGCCACGTGGCTGCCACGTCAGCAAAGGGTTGACCGGTCAACCAGAGGCAGGGAGGGATCCTGTGTGACGCGGCAATGGTACAGCCGCAAGGGAAGGATCCAGTGCTTCGCGGCTAAGGTGCAGCCGCAGATCTGAGGCGTACAAAATGTTTTGGCTAGATCGAAGCCATTTGGAGTCCGTTTTTGGCGATCCAATAGTGGTTTCCAACTATTTGGAATATTCCGGACACATCCGTATGGTCAGATTTTGGAGACGGAGTTTTTGTAAAAAGAAGGCAAATTAAAGGGACGGACGACATCAGGTGCAGCGGACAGAATATTCTGTTGGTACACGGAATATTCCCTAAACTTCTGAAAATTGCAATTTGGCCCAGAATTTTCAAAAAATTGTGGTGTGGCCCAGCTTTCGGGGATATTTGTCAGTGAGATCCCCGGAAATGCAGCGAAGGTTGGTCCTAGCTAAATGTACCGTTCCGGATTGTTAAAACATGGGAGTTTGTCATCTTTAATACTCGAAGGGAGGTTGCTGGATATTGTGGAACGCTGCAGATTCACTGAAGAGGTTAGAATGGACAGATTCTAACCAGATTGGACAACCAGGTACAACTCGAGATAGATCATTGAAGACCAGAGGAGATCAGGCTTGATTATATGGCAGATCGAGGGAGATCAGGATTGGTCAGGGGCGATCAGAGGATTAAAAACATGATTATCTCAAGATCAACAATGTCTAGGAAAGTTCTGTCAAAAAGACAGTGTCTAAGGAGACTGGTTCTTAAGTGGGACCGGGTGTGACCTCACCAGTCTTTCCTGGGAACTTTCCTGGTTGTTGACGTCATCGGAGGATTGGGTTCAATCAAAAGAGAAGACCATTCATCGACGGACAGATGATTTGGTAACCAGTTCAAGCTCAGGGAAATGCGCGGGTCGATGAAGCTACAGATGATACAGTAATCGGTGATACGTGGACCTGTAGAACAATAGTTGCACAGGAGCATACTAAGCGCAGGAGCACAAATGCAGACGTGCAGTAGTGCAAGGGTACAGTGTCGTACAGAGGTGCAAGAAGAGTATGTAGCAGAGGGTTGTTGAAAGTTCACAGGAACTTCCAGAAAGAGAAATTGAGACAGGTAAAACGCAAGAGTGCGCGCCAAATGAGTGGCAAGTCTTTTTTTCTCTATGGTGGTTTCTTTATTTCCATGGCAGCGAAAGATAGAGTTGATGCAGATCTCTCAGGCGAGCTCGACGCAGGGAGACCAGAAGCTATGGGTACGGGCACTATGCAAGGAATTGCATAGCTGACGATGCTTTGACAGATGGAGCTCATCAACCATCAATCCATCGACAAAGAAATCGTGGATTGCAAAAGAGCATAACAAGCGTATGTGGAAACGCTAGGAGGTTGTTCAGAAGTGCAGAGGGCAAAGGCTGATAGTTCAGAGGAAAAGCTCTGAGCAAAGAAGACAGAGGACGTTGATGAGATAAACAACGAGTTTTCTATTGCTCCAATGACTGGTCCTGCGAGGTATTGCATGACAGTCAAGGGCATTCCAGCAGGGGGTGTCGGATATCTTGGTTGCGCAAGTTCAAGCATAGCAGGTATAGACATCCGAGACAGAAGGGTGGAAGAGATCTGTGGGAGATAGGAGCAAAGGCTCTCTCCAAATCAAAGAGTGATGTGAGTTGAGTTGAGGATGTAGGATTCCCTCCTCCTCTTGTATCTCTGGTGTATTATCTCTAGCTTCAGGGGGTGCAAGTATCTCAGTGAGGAGATGCAGACTATGCTGAAGACATCCGAGACAGGAAGCGTGAAAGAGATCTGTGGGAGATAGGAGCAGAGGCTCTCTCCAAATCAGAGAGTGATGTGAGTTGAGTTGAGAATGTAGGATTCCCTCCTCCTCTTGTATCTCTGGTGTATTATCTCTAGCTTCAGGGGGTGCAAGTATCTCAGTGAGGAGATGCAGACTATGCTGAAGACATCCGAGACAGGAAGCGTGGAAGAGATCTGTGGGAGATAGGAGCAGCGGTTCTCTCCAAATCAAAGAGTGGTGTGAGTTGAGTTGAGGATGTAGGATTCCCTCCTCCTCTTGTATCTCTGGTGTATTATCTCTAGCTTTCAAGGGATGCAGCGTCTCAATGAGGAGATGCAAACTATGTTGAATTTGGGCGTGACAAGATTAGCAGCAATGTGTGCTGTGGATCACCTCACATGGGTTGCGGGAGTGATTTGTAAGATATCACCCCATGTGGGGGTGATACCTTCTCCACGGATTGCCAACCCACAAAGGCAAGAGAGGGACATGCCAGCCAACAAAAGGAGCTTCACATGTTGTTGCCAACCTACAAAGCCATGAGGCCATGAGGCCATGTGATGGCCAGCTCCTATCCACCTCCATTCTTGGTCTATAAATGGAGAGGGTGAGAGGTGAGCAAAAATGAGAGAGTGAGCAAAACCGTGCAAGCCACAGAGAGTGAGAGATGTGAGGCGGAGAGACCGTCTCCCTCGGTGTGAGCGAGGGAGACGGGAGAGTGGATGAGTGAGGAGAGTGTGAGCTCCTCCTCTATTGTAATCTTTCTGTAATCTTTCCATTAGTATAGTGCAAACCGGTTACTCTCCCGTGGACGTAGGCATTGAGGCCGAACCACGTTAAATATTGTGTCTCCTTGAGTATGGGTGTGTTTTTCTGCTTGGTTGATTTTCCGCAAGGTCTTGGGTGAGATCCCGGATCCCAACACAACATTGTTGAGACAACAAATTATTGTTTAGAGTTTGGCTAATCGGTTTTAGTCAATTCATGGGCAGTTTTTGCATATAGTTCTTCCATTTGTACTCATTTTCTTCAAAAGAAAATCAGACTGTAAAGTTGTAACTCTTACGTGTTATGTTTTTATTTGGATCTTAACAACATTGTTGAGGCAACAAAATTATTGTTCTGAGTTTGGTTAATCTGTTTCAGTCAATTCATAGGCAGTTTTTTGCATTTTCTAGGTCAAATCAGCAAGAAACCATGTTGCATTTGTACCAAGTGATTTGAGAGCCTGCTTATTGAGGGCCAAAGTGATCTTTAGTCCTTTTGCACCCATTGTTGTTGCTCAACTTGAGCACAAAATTTATACAATCTTTCAGAACATAAAACCATTGGAACCAAGCTTGTCAAATTCCTTGTCAGTTAGCAAAAGATGGTGTTTCTGGTTCCATTTGCCTCTTTTGAGCATCATTGTACATTTTTCTTTGGTTGGAATAAATATTACTCACCTACTTAGAATAATGCAAAAAAGAAAAAGAAAAACAAAAGAAAAGTCAAGTTGGCTATGCTAGGGTTAAGTGCCAAAAATTTACACTCCCTTGCAACGTATAAATGATGTATAGGAAGGAGATTTGAACCTGTTTGTTCTGTTTTATTTTGTATAGATTATCTTGATGAATCTAATTTGGAATTGATATTCTTTTATAGGCCATTGAAAGAAGAAGAGCTAGCTTGAGGGAAACCGAAAGCCTACAAAATGAGAGTCCAATACCCCAGGTCCAGAATGTTCTTGATCCTTCTGTGCCGACATCAGGTGCTCAACTTGAGCACGACATTTCTATGATCTCCCCAAATCGCACAGTTGGAATGAGGAAGTCCTTTCCATCATCTGTTGGTAAAGTACCAAAGATATTGCTTGATATCACCAATCAAAATGTTGGACAGCCTAATTGCCTCACCCCCCAGAAGAAGTTCTTGAACTCAATTGACACGGTTGAGAAAGTGGTGATGGAAGAATTGAAGAAACTGAAGAGCACTCCTGGTGCGAAGAAGGCTGAAAGGGAAAAAAAAGTCCGTTCTTTGATGTCAATGCGTTGATTGAACAATCAATGCGACGCATTGACATCAAAAAATAGATTCTTTTTTCCCGGTCAACTTTCTTAGCACCAGGAGTGTTCTTCAGTTTCTTCAATTCTTCCATCACCATTTTTTCAATCGTGTGAATTGAGTTCAAGAGCTTCTTCTGGGGGGTGTGCGTTTTTTATTCTGTCTGTTTTGTTAGTTTGTTAGATTAATGGTGCCTTGAGATAGAGAGAATGATAGCCATGAAGTGATAACCAATTTAGTCCAATTAGCAAATTTCCAGCTTATTGTTGGCTTGGTTTTTCTTAGTTCATTGTGTGGATTAGTACAGTTTAAATCTATGGACTCGGCACAAACTTCATTTTCATGATTTAGTTCTTTTATCTTATGAGTTCTTATATATAAATCATTATAATTCATACAATGTTGTTTATAAAATATGCGGAGTGCCATATAAATGACCAATCAACTAAAATATGACAGCCAAACAGCACTGAAATAAAATGGAATGCTTTACACGCACACATAACCGTTCATATGTTGTTCATAATAATAGCATACATATATATATATTTTTAACAGTGATTTAGTATATTAATATTAATTATAATATTATTATTGATTCTATTCATTATATAAATTATAAATATTAAAAAAAATTTAATTATGTTATATTATTAATTAGTATACTAATTAATATATAAAATATTATCCATATTTTAATAATTGAGTGTTTGAGTTAATTTATGCACTCACTATCTACTGTATAATCTTATTTAAAGCCAAAGTAAATGTTTTATATGGACTCACTTCAAAGAATTTATTATAGTTTGGGTTTACTAATTCAACCTCTTGGGATTAATAATAGTATCGTTTAGACGATGATGCCATTTTTTCAACCACTTTTACACGATTGAAATTGGTCAAACTTAAATCATCTTGACCCAAATATTACTCTAGAAGTCAGGGTTAGAGACTAACTTGACCCAAGCTCATAGGTCGGTTTGGATTTAGACGGTTTGCGGATCGGTTTAGATTTATCCGCATTTATGAGATTTGAAAAAAAGACAATCTGTAATTGTTTGCAGTGCGATTTGCGGTTTGTGCGAATAAGATTTGCGGATATGCGGGCGGTTGTGGACGGTTTGCAGATTATATTTTTTTCTTCAAAAATTTATTTTTGAGTCTTATTTTTTTCTCATTTTTAAATATTTATTTTGGATCATTTTCTCTCTATTTTTTAAAATGCTCTAACATTAATAATTGATGAATTAAAACTTATAAAATTAAAAATACAACAAAATTAGTTTGTAACACAAACAAATTATTCAAAATCTTAAATCAAATTATAAACTAACACAAGTATATACTTTAAAATCCTAAACTAGAATTCCATATTCATTAAGGAATTTAAAATTCCAAATCACACTTCATTCGGAACAAATTTAGTTCTGTAACAATAATAATATAATCAGTATTTATTCAGTTTCAGTTGATATAATACTATTAGTAATTGTAATATTAGAGTAAGTTCAAAGAATAAAGGGTGTTTTATTTTGGGCAAAAATATCTAAGTAGGATATAGACATGAAATCAACGGTTAAAATAAAATAAATAAATAAATAAAGTGCGGGTGGATTTTTGCGGGTGTGGGTTAAACCCATAACTCGCCCGCAACTTGCAAATATGTCATATTTCAAACCGTATTCGCCTGCATTGTGTTTGCAAAATCGCCTATTTATATGCGAGTTGGGCGAATTGAGCGGTTCTTGTGAATCGGATAAACCGTTGTCTACTTCTAGTCATTTTTGCTCAATTAAAATTGTACATAAATGGTTTCAAATCAAACGTTATCCTAAAAGTCAGGATTAGAGGCTAATCAGACCCAAACTCATGGGTTTTGACCTGATTTTACATAATCTTACTCTTCCCCTCGTGATAGTTACGGTTGAAATGCATTTATATCTTAATGTTAATTTCCTATTTTTTCAAAATAAATAAAATTAAACCCTACCTCATTAAATTAAAAAAATTGTTAGATTAGATAAGCTTTAAATCTTATCTTTTTTTTCTTTTTCTTTTTTTATATTTTTTATGGGACCCCATAAATCATTATACCTTCCCAAAAAAATATAAAAATTAAAATAAGTACCAAAAATAGAATAAACAGATAGGCTGAGCTGGCAAAAGTGGGGTCTAACTAACTAAAATCCGCCGTGTCAGAAAACACTCTTCTTTATCCGCACATAGTTTTGTTCGGGGATCGCAATGTTCGTTCTCCACATCTCTCTTTCTCTCTCTCTCATCGATTTCCCTTGATCCTCACACCTAGTCTTCTCTAATATCTCTCTTGTGTGTCCTCTAGATTATCTCTCAATGTTAATGTCTTTCTACGGAGTTGAGAGGGTAATTTATGCATAAATTGGGCCGAGCTAAATAAGTCTTTTAAAATGGACCGAGATAGATATAGTCTTGGGCCGAGCCATGGGCCGAGGTAATTAACTCTGTAGCCTTGGTCCTTGGTCGCGTTAGTCCGGTCAGAGGTGGGCTACCAATGGCCTGGTCTAGCGATCGTAGACCGAGGTATTAGTGGGAATCGGACCGAGCTAAATAATAGCTCGGCAGGGGGTCATTCCAAAGACTAGGTTAACTGAATTGACTGAATTAGCACCAAGCTGTGTAAGCACGATTATGTCTTGTGCCAGCTAAGGTAAGAGTTACGACTATCTCACTTAGATAAGCAGTGAGTAAGGAGTTATCAGGATAGGCTTTATCCTTGGGAGTGTAATTCTTAGGAAGACTCTTATAAGGAGAGTTGGAGTCCTACTAGGATTGTGCCAGGTAAAATCTATAAAAACTCATAGCAGGACCTATGTACAAGTGTCACAATTTTTACTCTCAAATACACAGAGCTTTTGTGTCTATTGTCTATTTGCTGACTTAGGCATCGAAGAGGTTTCCGGCACACACCAGCCGGCTAGCTCACGTTTGTGTTTCAGGTAGCAAAGTGACAATGTTTGGAAGAGTGTAAATTTGATCAACAAGATTATATGAGAAGATTATTTCGTACTCGTACAATTGGCGCCGTCTATGGGAAACACACAAAGAACAAAACCTTTTGATCAAGTTTTCCTCTTTAGTTGAAATCAATGGCATACAATGAAGATTTGCCACAATCTGCTATGATAGACAAACCCCAAATGGGGGCGAGAGACATAAAGGTTTACCTTTTATCCCACCCATGGCAGAGTTAGACCCCCAGCGACGGAACTCCTGGAAGGACACATGGGAGAGACGGGGCTCCAGTCCTCGTCGCTCCCAAAGTCCTGAAACGCATAGGTGGAGGTTGGATCCTCAGGTTCTGGAGGATCGCGTGAGGGAGCAAGATGAATTAATAAGGAGGATGGCGGCAGACATGGAGACTATGAAGCGCCAAATAAAGGACAAAGGAGTGGCAACGGAAAAGGGGCGCAGAGGCAACACACTCTCTTACCACTCGAAAGATCGTGATAGGCAAGTCACACCATCACAAGTTGAAAGTAGGAGCCTTAGGACAGGCGATACACAATCAAGGACTTTCAAGACTCGTTACTTCAAGTCTGAGAGAACGAGGACTGAAAAGTCCTACGCGGAAGGAAACAGTTATAGGCCCTCACACTCGCACCAAACGACGTCTAGGCACACGGAGTTGCCAAGGTCGGCGGACCTACGGATAGTGCTTGAGGAAAGGGCTCAAAGAAGAGAAGACACTCGGGCACGCGACCCTTGCAGAGTCTCTGCACTACAACGATTGGTACCTAGGACGCATGGGAGTATCGAGGTTGGAAAGCTAGAGCCACGCCTTGCCAATGAACCAGCTAACAAAACGCTAGCAAGGTTACAGAGTTCGCCATTCGTTCTGGCGATAGAGAATGCACCATTACCCTTAGGCTTCCACCAGTCCAAATTCACTACTTATGAGGGGAAGACCCTACATACATAAGCCACTTCGCGAGTTATGGCCATATATCGACGAAACGAGGCCCTAACGTGTATATTGTTTTCTTCTAGCCTTGGTGACCTGGGTTTAATATGGTTTGAAAGGTTGCTAGAAGGTAGCATAGCTTCATGGGCGCAGTTGGCAGAGGCATTTGTGACTAGATTCAGAATGAATACCAAGACGCTGTTGGAGATAAACCAACTACTCTCCATTGACATGGGCAAGAAGGAAACGTTGAAATCTTACAACAGTTGGTATTGGGAGACTTTCAATCAAATAGGGGATTGCCCCACAAACCTCGCCATCGCACAATACAAACGGGGTTTACCGACAGGCAACAAGTTGAGGGATTCAATGACGATGATGACATCCCTCACAATGGAGGCCCTAATGGAGAGAGTACATCAGCACATCCAGGTAGAGGAAGACAGCGCCCGCGTGTAGACGTCCCCGAACGTCCCGGGAGGGAATCCCGTTTTGTTCATTGGGCTCACTACAGTTCGGACTCAAATTGTCACGATTCTTAATCTGATCTCGCAAAGTGCAATGCGAGATTGATAAATCACCAAAGAGTCCAAATCCAGCAAATCGTTTTGAAAACAGATTTTTGGAAAGAAGTGCCAAACATGGACTGCTTTGCCAGATACAGAGTTGCCACCTAAATATTTTATTTTTGGGGAAATTTAGGAAACCCTGACTCGTTGCCTAAGGCCACGTGTCCGTCATCACCAAAGTTGTCTCGGCTCGGGAACTTGGGTACGATTGGGGAAGGTCATCTATGAGCACCTCCGCTCCCCCGATCCGAAGATCGGCCTCTACTAACCATGATATCTAGTTTTGAAAACATATGCGTTCTTATTCCGATTAATTAGCTAGAATTACTAGGTGATGCGTACAACACACAAGTATAGACTAGATCGCCTAATTTGGAACAAAGCATTGCATATCCGCTTGTTTGAAAGACAATTTGAAATTTGCTACTTGCAAGTAGGCTAAAACACGGATTTCAACGAGTTGTTCCAACTCAAACAATCCAACCTTCATCCACAGGCATTCAGGCAATAAATCAACTAGACAGTTAGCCTCATGGCAAGCATGCTTTCATGTTAACATTCACACTCATGCGAGATGCTAAAGCATAAACACTCACCTAGTACTCCAAGCCAAAACAAGGAACATGTTAGCAATCAAATGTATGATCCAAGTCCATGTTAAGGTGGCTAATGCATCATGAGCAAAATGTAGCTAGAATAGGCTCGACTATTCTAAACATTGCATATAAAATGCAATGATAACATGTATTCAACTTGGAATTGAACTACAATGCGATTAGTATGATGCCGAGCAGTGCATGCAAGAAGAGAATGAATCGATGTAAACATGCGAGCATAAGTATGCTAATTGAAACGTGCCCTAAAACTAACCATTGTAAGCGGTTAAATAAAATGGAGAAAGACGTGGGGTTGGAAGACATACATCACACACATGCACGCTTATTACACAATTCGCCCTCTCTCGGAGGGACCAAAAGAATAATACAAATTTAACTAACTAACAAGCCAATTAAATAGTTACAGACCACTTAACTAGTTAAGCAAATTAACTAAGCTAATAAAGTGGTAAAACAGCCTTGGGAAGAGGGTCCAATGCATGCGTGCCCGGCTCCACTCAGAAATTCACCGCCATGCACAAGCTGCCTCTGTTTACACTGCTCTACATCTCTGAAGACTGCACAAGTCCCAAAGATGCTTCTGAAATACTCCTTGATCATTGTGGAAGGTCACCGGCCATGGAAAAGTAGTCATCGACCATCTATGTAGCTCTCGACCAGAGATTTGTGGTCGGCCGGCACTCAATGTGGTCGGTCGGCCATCTATGCCTGCAGAACCCTGTTTTGACAGCAGCAGAGGGCAGACAAGACATGGCAATGCATTTCAAAGCAAATGTTTGCACAACCATCCTCCCTATCATGTTTTAGACTCAGGGGAGTATGGTACTCGACCCTCGGGCCACCAATCACACATTTCGATGCATGATGGCCTAAGAAGTCAAGTTGTGCATCTTGATATCAAATGTAATGCACATAAACACACTATGGGCCCAACCTCTATCATAATCCATTCAAGAGGCAAGACATGTATGCCAAATGCAACCTAAGCATGCAAGCTAAGTATGCAACATGGAAATGCAAACATGCATGCAAACATGCAAGCATGTGACAATATTCACACAAATGAGCATGCAAGACATGATGCAACCAAAGCATGTAAACATGAAGCAATGTAACAACATTTGAGCAACATGCAAAAAGATGGACTTAGACTAATATGGACAAGCCTCAGCCATGTCTAAATAAGTAGCCAAAATGCTATGGAAATGAAGGCAAATTTACATATAAACATGCATGCAAACATGGTTCAAAACTTAAGCACAAAGAAGCAACTTTTAAGCACACTTAAAAGGAACAAACGTGGACAAATGGCATACATTGTAAGCTCTGAAATCTTGTTAGAAAAGGCACCAAACCAAATAAACAAATCAAGCAAATAAGCCTAAGGCCTAAGGCTAACCTAAGGGATCAAATCAAGGCCATGCAAGGCGAGTCCCAAAGGGTCGAGGGGACTCAAAACAGTCCCAATGTAGGTCGAGACAAAGCCCAAAACACACTTAGATGGCATCTAAATGGCCTACATATGGAAGCATACACAATGGTCCAAACATGGAGCATAAGACATCAACCTTTTTAAAGCATTAAAGGAGTATCAAATGCAAGCATACAAGCATGCCACAAGGACTGAAATGACATAACTAATGGTGCCAAACCACTGAAATGATGCAAGTAAAGCATGCTAGAGGATCCAATGCTCAAAGCTTACAAGGGAGATTGCATGGTAGCTATACAAAGCAAGTCATGGATGACCCAAAAAACCAAAATTAGACCTCAAGCATACTAAAACATGCATAAAAGCTTCACAAAGCTAAGCCAAAATCATGCTAAAAAATAAGGCTCAAAGCACAAAGCATGTTAAGGCAATTTCATGGCATTACATGCTATAGCATGGCAAAATAGCCACAAATACCAACTAATACATGGCCAACATGGACTTAATTAAGGTGCTCACACATGAGGCTAAAATGACAAGTTTTGAAGACAACAAGGAGAAGAGATGGCCCTCTCCTTCTTAGGACCTCAAAACACCATCCCCACCACTGAAATCCCTCTGGATTTTAGTGGTGAGGAGGCCAATACAAGGTGGTCCCGGAGCTCACCAAAAATAGCACAAAAAAAGAGGCCAAACAAGGCCTAAGATTGGGGTAAATGACCCCAAACCTCAAAGAGACCTTAAACAAAGATCAAAAGCAAGTAAAAATAGAGCTTTTTTCAATTATACACTAAGCTTAAAAATAGATTCAAGACAGGTTAAAAGCTTGTGCAAAAATGGGGAATAAAGGGGTAAGTTTCTTACCCTTGAAGACCTCTTCAAGAATGGAGCTCTAGCAGCCTTTCCAAGCTTAAATCCACTCAAGAACTTCAAGAACAACCCTTTGGCACCTCAGCAACCAAGGTATGGTGTAACACTAGGTGTCTTAGTGCAAAACTAAGGACAAAACAACCTTATGCATACACAAAGGCAAAAGGGCGGGAGATATAGAGATAGATAGATACACAAACCCTTAACCCTAATCTCAGAGCCCTCTAGAACTTTTTTGGAACCCATGAGGAGGGAGGAGAAGCCCTGCCTTTATAGGAATTCCAATCTTGCAAAGCTTACAAAACAAGCTAAGCAAGAGTGAAATCCCTCCATACGGGGTGCATTGTGGATGCCAGTTATCACAGCTGGCATAAAATATCTGCCAAAAGCAGATGAACAGTGGTCGGCTAGCCAAAAATGACAAATTGACCAAAACAATGGTCGACCGATCAGAAAGAGTGCCGACCGGCCATCACCAATGGCCGGTAGCAACAAAACAGGGCCGATGGCCTCAAGCCGTGGCCGGTGAGGTGTGGGGATGGCTAACAAGCCTTCCTCTGCCCTTACAAGCAAAACAACAAGTATTTGGTGCAAAACCAAACACAAAATAAGCAAGTCGAGAGATCCTAAGGCAAGGCGCGTAGCCGAGACCTTTGAGAACTCAAAACAAACACGAACTTGGATGATCACCGAGTGTTCAAACGGTGATGTCCAAGTCTTGAGTACGGTCAAAAATTGGGTGTCTACACCGCGTTAAAGCAAACCTGGCACAACAACGGTATTTGGATAGAAGAAGCTGACAAAAGTCAACCTGAGAAAAACCGAGCAAGAATGGGCGTGGCAGACGAGCTAACCGAGAGGGCCCCCAAACAAGGAAGTTGAGAGTCCGCACTGTCATTACCACAGTATTTAACAAATCTATCTACCAGATTCTTAGCAAGATACGTGATAAACTCTTCGATTCGTGACCCGACCAAGTTGGGAGAAACACAAAGAGGCTACGATGAAAGGTACCGTTTCACCTTCCATAATGAAAAGGGGCACCGAATTGAAAATTGTACACCATTGAGGCAGCATTTGGAGGAGTTAGTAGCTGCTGGTCACCTGCACCAGTATATAGAAGGGGGAACAAAGCCAGCCCCCTAGGACCTAGCAGTAGAGTGGGATGCCGGTCGACGGTCCACCCCAATGCATAATCAACGTGATACATGGGATCGTCAAACCTGAGTAGGTATGTGAGCTCAGAGGGATGATCAAAAAGGCTGAGCACTTGAGGAAGGTACTAAGTGCACAACCTACCGTTAAAAGGGAAAAAATGGAGGCAACGAACGTCATCTCCTTCTCTGATAGGGATCTAACAAGGCTACATTGCCCTCACAATGACGCGCTGGTGGTCACTTTACGCGTCAACAATTTTGACATCAAGTGGATTCTAATTGACCAAGGAAGCTCGTGCGAGATAATGTACTACAAGACCCTCAAGCAACTAAAATTGGAGGGCAAAGACTTGGCGCCTGTAACATCTCCCCTCGTCGGTTTCAACTCAATGCCAAAATGGCCAGTTGGCAAGATAATTTTGCTAGTCAAGGCAGGAACAATGACGAAACAGGTGGAATTTTGGGTATTGAAGATCCCTTCCACCCATAACATAATCTTAGGAAGAGCATGCTTACATGCCATGCGTTCGGTGGCATCAACCTACCATCAGGCATTACGGTTCACCAACGAAACTGGAGTGATTAAAGAAGTCTTAGGAGACCAAATCATGTCGAAACATTGCTTCGTCATGGTAAACGGTAGCCGAGCTACAAAAGGGTTTGTACAGATGGTGGAGGAGCCAGAAAGTAATGAACTGTTTGCAGATGTTGGCAAAGCAGCTGAACAGAAGGCAGTGGAAGACTTGGTAGAGGTGAGGATAGATGAAATGAGCCTAAAAAAAATCTTTTTGCTCGGCTCATCTCTATCCAGCACTGAGAGAATAGAGGTCGTGGAATTTTTAACCTCTAACATTGAAGTGTTTGCTTGAACACAGTATGACATGCCTGGCATTGACCTTAATTTCATCTGCTATCAACTTAATGTCCATCCAACTACCAGACCAATTATACAGCGAACTCGCCGATCGGCACTCCACCACGCAGAGATAGTGGCGGAGCAAGTGGGAAACTTGCTGGAGGCAGGAGCAATCAGAGAAGTACACTATCCCAGGTGGATCTTCAACACTGTAGTAGTGCCAAAAAAGAACGGCAAATGGCGTGTTTGTGTGGAATACAAAACAGTTAACAAAGCATGCCCAAAGGACAGTTTTCTCCTACCACGGATAGACCAACTGGTGGACCTAACAGCAGGGCATAACCGACTTAGCTTCCTCGATGCGTATCGTAGTTACCATCAGGTCGCTATGTATGAACCGGACCAGGAGGTCACATCGTTTACAACACCCAGGGGACTATATTACTACAAGGTCATGCCCTCTGGTCTAAAAAACACAGGGATTACATTTCAACGGATGATCACCAAAATGTTGTTACATTTCAATGGATGATCACCAAAATGTTTACACCATTGTTAGGCAGAACAATGGAAGCTTACATAGATGATATGGTGGTCAAAAGCAGGGATGAGAGGGACTATCTCAGGGACTTACATGAAATGTTCTAAATTTTAAAATCCTGAAGCTACACTGAGCATCTAAATGCGCATTTGGCGTAGGGTCAGGCAAATTCCTGGACTTTCTAGTGACTAACCGGGGTATAGAAGCTAATCCCTCTCAGATCAAAGCCATCCAAGATCTTGAGAGGCCCAACACAGTCAAAGAAGTGCAGCATCTCACTGGCCTAGCAGCAGCGCTCAACCGATTCATAAGTCGGTCGTCAAACAGGTGTCGACCATTCTTCCAAGCACTGAAGGCCAAGTTTGAGTGGGACGATGAATGTGACCGCGCGTTGGAAAGCTTGAAGGACTACATGACCTCTCCTCTGTTGTTAGTAACCCCAGTACCAGGAGAAGAGCTCTTTTTGTACTTAGCAGTTTCACAGCATGCAGTTAGCGCAGTGTTGGTCAGAGCGGAAGGAATACAACACCTGCCTATCTTTTATGTTAGCAAGACATTACTGGGCGCTGAAACAAGGTACCTACCATTGGAAAAGATGGCCTTAACTTTGATGATGGCTTCAAGAAAGTTGTCACACTATTTCCGTGCCCACACCATGATTGTCTTAACAGCTTTCTCCATAAAAGCCTTGTTTGAGAGGGCAGATTTTTTTGGACAAATCTTGAAATGGGCAGTGGAGTTGGGGCAGTTCGATATTAAGTTTCAACCAAGAACCGCAATAAAAGCCCAAGGTTTGGTAGACTTTGTGGCCGAATTCACGCCAAGAAATCATCATGTTTGCCCGATCGACTTGACTGAGGCAACCTAAAGAAAGGAAAGTGCCGTAGAATTGCGTGACCCCCAAAGCGGACGTAACTACTACATAGTAGGCCATTCAAGCTTGAGAAAATGGAAGAAGGAACAAACCACAACAACGCCAAAGAAGGACTCACGAAAGTAAAGACTTGAGGCGGTCAGACCGGTGAAGATCAAAGCCCAACGATAGACATCAACCTAGAAGAAGACATCAGCAACACCCTTGATCCCAAGACATCATTTGAACCCTCCACTTGTTGGAAGCTATTCATTAGAGAGATGTGGAAACTCTTCGTGGATGGAGCATCCAACAGGCACGGTGCAGAACTGGACATAGTCCTCATCTCATCAGATGGCCTAACAATTGAACAGACAATCAACCTTGGCTTCCCAGCAACCAACAACGAGGCGATCTGAAGCATTGCTAGTAGGTGTAAAATCAGCACTTCACATGAAGGCCACTAAACTAATGGTGTACAATAACTCCCAACTGGTAGTCAACTAGATTTCAGGTGACTACGAAACAAGGGATGATAGGATGGCTAAGTACCAAGAGTTGGTTAGAAAGGAGATCATGAAGTTCAAAGTAGTCCGGATAGAGCAAATCAGCCGAGAGGAAAACAGTAGAGTAGATGAGCTGGCCGATTTCATGTCAATGGCTGATACATCTATCCCACACCTGTTGCTGATTGACTTTCTACCTAGACCAAGTATTGAAGAACCCGAAGCAGCCAAAACATGTTGTGTCGAGCTAGGCCCTTCCTGGATGGACCCCATCATAGTATTTTTAAAAGATGGTATCTTGCCTGAAGCAAAAAAAGAAGCCAACAAAATTAGAGCAAAATCACAGCAATTTTGGCTTTCTCCATCACTAGCATTGTAAGGTACGTGCACACTCTTAGTGTCCTCCTCATCGACCAGGTGTTGCGGTTCGGTCGCTAAGGTACGTGCACGCTTGCTTGGCCAAGATGTGGTGGCCCTGGCAGTTGGAAGGGCGACCACAGTTTCACGTTGTTGACCAGATGACTCTAGCCCGGTTTGCACTTCACCGGAGGTCTGCTCAGTGATGAGTGCTCGTACGGCCCTCTTTTTTGCCATTTCTTGTTCTTCTGTAAGTGGAACTAGGTTGATTTGGGGAAGTGTGAGATCTGGCTTAGGGGAAGGTTCTAGAAGGAAGTCGATGACTCTGGTTTTCCTCATTCCACTATATCGGTAGGTCGGTTCGAAGTTTAATAGCTCGGCTCAATCGCGGTGGCGGTACCAAAGTGCAGCTCGAAGGGCATTCTGATTGGCGTAAGTATAGTGTGATTTGAGCTGGTTTAAATCTATAAGAAAGAAGGACAAGGGTTATACGGTGGATTAGTTGGAGCGACAAAAGAAAAATTGAGCAGAGTATTCTTACCAACAGTTCCTTTATTCGGTTTATATTATAGCTCACTATCGGGGCTTCCTAATCTTCAAAATTACTAGAAACCCAAAGGAAATCGTCATCATTCAAGTCTTTGTTGATTGTGTTTTTATAATTTTTCTCAACCTCTTCTTACTTTGAGGTAGTACACCCAAATCGTCATTTTGGCTAGCGAATATTGATGAAATAGCTCGGCCAATCCTAGGTTGAGGAGCAGCAGTTCGGCTCGACCATGCCGTTTATTATTGTAAGTGTTTGTAGAGAATTGGGTTGGACACAATCTTGTGCAGCGAAGAATTCGCATACAAAGGCTGTCTGAGGAACAAAACGACTTCTCGATTGATATCCGTGAAAGGACAAAGCCGGTTTGCCCCAAGGTGTGGTATCTAGCTCGGCTAAAAAGGTGGGCGTCATCGAGAATATGGTAGTCTCTCGAAATTCGGCCATGGCTCGAGCAAGTCTACTAGGAGTCGATTTACTCATTAAACTTAAAGAATGGTTTTGTTAAAATGGACGCCTTGACCTAGCTTCGGCTTGGTGTGACTTCGATAACTTCGGTTGAGCAAAAACACTCGGGGGACGAGTGCAAAGGTGTGCTGGCCAACCTAGTCAAGTTTGCAAAGTGAAAATAGAGTGTTATGCGGATAATTGGACGGGCTAAGTAAATAGGCAATATCTGATAAGCTTAGCTCTACAAATAGGTTGCAAACCATTTTAGATCGGCCATGTGGCAAGGCCGACCCAAGGTTTTAGCACGGTTGGTGATCGGTCGTTTCTAGTTCGTCAAGTACAACCTTGAAGGTTGCAAACAAATTCTAGCTCGGTCATAGCATGATTTTGGATCAAAAATCATGTTTGACATTGATTCAAAATCTGGTTAGTGAGTGTTTAAGTGCAGTGAGGTTTTGGGTTAATGGTATTTGCTCAAATACTCATTCGGATAACAAACATATATATGGTGAATAAAAGCTGAAAGTCTGAAATTAATAATAGAGGAACTTACAGTTGAGTGACCAACAACTTTCAATCTAGAGTAGGCGCTGAAGGCAAATAAAAGCGAATTGGTATAGTAGTTTAGCTTGGGACTGGGGCGTAGGAAGAACAAGGATGGAGCTCAGGAGGCAAGGATTTGCAAGAGAGAAGGTGAATAAGTGAGAGTGTTTGATTCAAGGAATGGGTTTTGTGGAGGCACAAAAACAACGGGACTTTTCAAATATTTTTGATAAATGTGTGATGGCTATCACAATGCGGAGACGCAATGGACAGGTGCCACGTGTCCCAATAAGGACATAATAGTAGGTACATGAAACGACAGGCTGTGTAACCGACGTGTTTTCTGGAGACCGAGCTATATACTCATAATAGCGTTTCCTAGCTCGGTGGAGTTGAGTATTCTAACTCGGTTGGGTTGATTATGTTGGACTGGTTGGTTTGAAAATTTTAGCATGGCTTGAAGATAATAATCCCAATCATGCTTAACAGATGGAATTAAGGGGCAATTGAGAGGCTAATTTATACATAAATTGGGCCGAGCTAAATAAGTCTGTTGGAATGGACTGAGATAGATATAGTCTTGGACCGAGCCAGGGGCCGAGGTAATTATCTTTGTAGCCTTGGTCCTTGGTCACGTCAGTCCGGTCAAAGGTGGACTACCAGTGGCCTAGTCTAGCGATAAGTCGAGAAATGTCGATGGGAATCGGACCGAGCTAAAGGATAGCTCGGTAGGTTATTCAAAGACTAGGTTGGTGAATTGACTTAATCGATCTTAGAGCTATGTAAGCACGGTTATGTCTTGTGCTAGCCAAGGTAAGAGTTGCGACTATCTCACTTAGATAAGCAGTGAGTAAGGAGTTATCAGGATAGGCTTTATCCTTGGGAGTGTGATTCCTAGGAGGACTCTTATAAGGAGAGTTGGAGTCCTACTAGGATTGTGCCAGGTGGAATCTATAAAAGCTCATAGTAGGATCTATGTACAGGTATCACAATTTTTACTCTCAAATACATAGAACTTTTGTGTCTATTGTCTATTTGCTAACCTAGGCATCGAAGAGGTTTCCGGCACACATACCCACCGGCTAGCTCACGTTTATGTTTTCAGGTAGCAAAGCGATGACGTTTAAAAGAGTGTAAACTTGATCAATAGGATTATATGAGAAGATTATTTCGTGCTTGTACATGAGTAATCAATCCTTGTGGTCAATCTTTATTTATTTGTTTCTAAGCCATTTTCAGTGCGATCTTAATCCATCATATCTAATCTATTTTTATTTTTTTTCATCTTTTGATATGTTTTATCTGATTTGACTTCTAGGTCGTCAAAACTAGAGTTTTTGAGCTTATATTCATCTATTCCTATCTGGGTTTGTTTCAAATCGCTAGAAACCAATTGAAAATCGAATCTTTTTGTGATTTTTGATTGATTCAATAACTGGGTTTGTCTCAAATATGGTTACTGTCAATCTAGGGATGCTTCATTATGTATTGGACCATGTATATGGTGCTTTTGTTCATAGAACAAAGATAAGCCCACCATTTTTTTCAAGAGGATGGGGTGGAACAAAGCTTGATCCTTTAGAGAAATTGATCAAATAGTTATTCCTTGAGGTTAAAGGACAAAACTGGCCTCCTGTTTCGGTTTGACCCATTTGGAGAACAGTTTGGGAAACTAAGACTACTTGTTTGAGGGAAGGGGTTTTCAAGACTCCTTGTAATGAACAGCTTTTAAGTGCATTGCCTCCTGAAAGTCATAATGCAAAAGTTGCTTTTCTTTTCCCTAAATTTGTGCCGCTGCAAAAGATAGCCTGTGTGGTTCATCTTGCAGGTAAAATTTCTAGCTTGTGATTGGATTTTGAAAGTTATGGAGGATTGTAGTTCAATTGATAGACATTCAAATTTGATCATGCCCTATCTATTTCTGCATCTTTAATTGAGAATTTAAAGAGTCGTTTGTTTTGCTTGTATATAAATTTTTTTGTGCTTCAAAGAAGCCTAGTCTTGACTGGTCAATTTTTACATACATAAGCTTCTATGTAGTTCCTTCAACCAAGTTTTCAAATTTGTTAGATTGTTGTTCAGTTTGTAGAAATTTGGGCCTTATTTGGTTTGTGTTTCAGAAAAAATTTTGGGAAAAATTTTCTACAAACAAATTTTCAAGAGTAATCAAACCAAACAAATTTTTCTAAAAAAAAATCTCAAAATTTTGTTTGGTTACTTACTTTCCAAAATCACTCTCTCTCTCTTATACACATCAAATCAATCACTTTTTTTTAAAACTCCCTCTCCAAAACAATTTTTCAAAACCATTTCTGAAAAAATGCAAACCAAACAAATTTTCATACTTTTTATCTCAAAAACTCCTCTACAAATACAAACCAAACACACACTTGATGTTTGAGGACTAATTTATGTGTGGATTTATATAGGAAAATTGAAAGAGGTGTTTATTTATATATTTATTTATGCTTGTTTTGCTTAGTGCAGGAGAATTTTTAGGGATAATTTTGTAAGTTTTCTGAATGAAACTGTATATTCAATTGTATTTCAATACAATGTGTACATCTAATATATATAGCAATTCTAGACCTAATCCTAAATAGGAAACAAGAATAAACCTAAACCAATCCTAAATAGTGTTAGCTCCAGCCCACATGGAGGAATTAATGAAGGTTGACTCTAAGTTAAGGAGTAGGATGGGAGAAGGCAGGTGAAAGCTCAACTTCATTTTTTTTCTTCTTTCTGTTATAAATGTTCACCCGTTTTCTTCACTTTGTTTCCTTCTTTTTTGTGTATAAATTGAGGTGATGAGGAATGGATGAAATGCAACAGACACAGAGTTTATAACCTATGTAAGAGAGTGAATTCTATAGAGGGTTGTGACGTGTGAGTTATAATCTCCTCCCTCCGGGATAATTCTATAGTGAGAAATCTCTCTCCGTGAATGTAGGCTATTGTCGAACCACGTAAATCTCTTGTGTCTCATTTCTCTGTGTGTGTGATTGATTTCTGAGTGTGCCTAATCCTAACAAGTAGTATCAGAGCTTAGGTTGAGCAAGGAGGTAAAACAGAGGCTCGACTACTCTATTTTTCCAAAACTGCCAGAAATCAAGTTGCTCAAAATTCACTTTTGAGCACACTAAGAGGAAGCCCTCAACGAGAGAAGTCCAGAACTGCAAAGCAGAGCCCTAGACGATGCTCCATGCGCTCTCATGCACCCCATAAAGAAGGCGAGTGAATCCCAGTCTCACACACGCGCCATTACTTGCACTAGCGTGTCATGCCAGTCGCAAACACACGCCCGACGCGCGGCGAAAGAAAGAAGGAGAGCGCTCTGCGCGTGATAATGATGTCACTGCCACATGTCAGTGCCACGTCAGACGACACCTGGCAGCCACATCAGCACCACGTGTCTGCCATGTCAGCAAACCAGTTAAACTGTTAACCCGTCGGGTTGACCCGACCGGACCCGGAAGTAGAGGATTTATTCGGTGCTACGCGGCTAAGGTACATCCGCAGATCTAAACAGTTAAACTTATTTTCGCTAGATTTGAGCCATTTGAAGTACATTTTTGACAATCCAATAGTGGTTTCCAACTATTTGGAGTATTCCAGAGCAATCCGTGCAGTTAGTTTTTTGAATCAAAGTTTTTGCAAAAGTAAGAAGACTATGGAAGAATCTACTTCAGCTTCAAGATCAATGATCAAATTAAATACTTTCAATTATGAAATCTGGAAGCCGCGGATGGAAGATGTCCTATACTATAGAGACTTGTTTGACCTTATTGCTCTAAAAGGGGTTAAACCGAAAGCAGAGAAGGATGAAGACTGTCGATCAGATTAGACAATGGATAGACCACAATGTGTTTTACCATGTCGCCCAAGAGATAGATGCATATGTCCTCTAGACAATGTTAGAAGGAATGTACTAGTAAAAAGCTGTCCAAAACAAAACCTTGATGATGAGAAAGCTTATGAATC
The DNA here is from genome assembly GCA_025200525.1 of Camellia lanceoleosa. Classification (NCBI taxonomy): domain Eukaryota; kingdom Viridiplantae; phylum Streptophyta; class Magnoliopsida; order Ericales; family Theaceae; genus Camellia; species Camellia lanceoleosa. Next base: position 5,346,340 of record CM045770.1, on the reverse strand, counting down.
TGAAGTTGAAGAATGGTGTGTCTGTCACCGAGTACACCAATGAATTCAAGAATTTGGTGAATTAGCTTGCAATCGTCAAGTTGCCTTAAAACGATGAAATGCAAGTCGTACTGCTACTCAGTTCTTTACCGAATAATTGGGAGACGTTGGTGGTTTCTCTCAATAACTGTGCACCAAAGGGGAAGCTGACCATGAGCATGGTCACAGACGCCTTATACAATGAAAAAATAACAAGAAAGACATGGGAGGTCATCAGCACCATGCTTTTGTTGCAGAAGATAGAGACAAAGACAAAAGTAGAGAAAGAGGCAGAGGAACAAGCAAGAGTAGAGACAGATAGAACAACATGAGTAAGTCCAGAGACAATAAAAGTCGAGGTAACTCTAGCTTCACTTGCTTTCATTGTGGCCAGGAGGGTCACATAAAGAGGAACTGCCCAAACTGGAAAGATAAAGGCCAAAGTAGTAAGTCAAAAGGAAAAGAGAACACGACAGCCACAACTGATGAAATACTTCTTGTAGTTGGTGAAGAGGAGGATTGCCTTCATGTGGCTGACCACAGTTATACAGAATGGGTGGTAGACATAGCTGCATCCTACCACATTACTTCCCACAGAGAACTTTTCAGCTTGTACAACATTGGAGATTTTGGCACAGTTTGAATGGGGAATTCTAGCTATTCGAAGATTGTGGGCATTAGAGACATTATTCAGACGAATGTTGGACATAAGCTGGTTCTCAAAGATGTGAGGCATGTTCCAGATTTGCACCTCAATCTTATCTCGGAAGCACCCTAGGCAAACAAGGCTATACAAGTACATTGAAATGGCCGTTGGAAGGCCAGAGGAGTTTTGACAATCGCCAGAAGAGAGATGTCTTTAACACTGTACAAGACTCAAATGAAGATCTGTCTGGAAAGTCTTAATGCAGCAGAAAACAAGGAGTCACCGGACTTATGGCACAGAAGACTGGCTCACATGAGTAAGAAGGGATTGCATCTGTTGGCAAAGCAATCCAGGATACCCTTATCCAAAGGGAGTGCCCCGAAGCCATGTGATCATTGCCTTTATGGCAAGCAGCATCAAGTATCATTCAGTTCAATGAGCAAGAGGAAAATAGAAGTGCTCAGTATGGTATACTCGGATGTTTGTGGCCTAATTAAAGTGGAGTCACTTGGCGACCTCAAGTATTTTCTAACTTTCATTGATGATGCATCAAGGAAGTTGTGGGTGTATTTCCTGAAGACGAAGAATGAGGTATTCCGGCACTTTCAGAAGTTCCATGCAATGGTGGAAAGAGAGACTGGGAAGCAATTGAAGTGTCTTCGCACAAACAACGGTAGCGAGTACACTTCCAATGCTTTTGAAGCATATTTTGCCAGCAGAGGTATTCGGTACGAGACAACAGTTCCCAGTACCCCATAACACAATGGTGTGGCAGAAAGGATGAACCGTACTATTGTTGAAAGAGTCAAATGAATGTTCAAAATGGCAAAGTTGCCAAAGTCATTACGAAATTTGAAGCCGAACGACTGTTATCTTATCAATAGGTCACCTTCAGTCTCATTGAATTTTGTTATACGTGAGGAAATTTGATCCAGAAGAAAGGTATCATATTCTCACAAATATTCTCATTCGCACATATCTCTAAGGAAAAAAGACAGAAGCTTGATGACAAGTCTACTCCATGTATATTTGTGGGCTATTCAGATGCAGTATTTGGGTACAAGTTGTGGGACCCAGTGAATAAGAAGATGTTTAGGAACAGAGATGTTGTGTTCCAAGAAGAGCAGACAATAGCAAATTTTGAGAAGTTTGCAAAGTCTAGAGATGTCATCACTCCAGACTTGTTACCATCTCCCGAGCTATCACAAAATGCTAGATGTGATGATATGCAACAAAAAGTGCCAGAGTTGCAGGATCCTATGCCAGAAATTGAGAATCAAGAAGAAAGAGATGAAGACCCGGATGAGGAGGGTGTTGAGTAGAGGGAGCAATCCCCTCAACCAGAGGCAACTGGGCCTCAATTGCGGAGATCTAGAAGAGCTACCATGCCATCAACCAAATATCCTATTTCTCAGTATATTCTGATTACTGATGAGGGAGAGCTCAAGAGTTTTTCAGAAGCAAAGATTTATATAAAGAAAGATTGCTAGATGCGAGCCATGGAAGAAGGGATGAGTTCTTTGCAGAAGAACCACACCTATGAGCTTGTTTCACTTATAAAGGGCAAGAAGGCATTGAAAAACGAATGGGTGTATAAGTTAAAGAAAGATGGCAACGGAAAACTACTTCAACATAAAGCTCGCTTAGTTGTCAAGGGTTTTGGACAGAAGAAAGGCATTGATTTTGATGAGATCTTTTCCCCAGCTATAAAGATGACTTCCATTTGAGTAGCCTTGGGATTAGCAGCTCGCTTGAATCTAGAGCTAGAACAAATGGATGTCAAGACTGCCTTTCTCCATAGTGACTTGGAGAAAAAGATCTATATGGAGCAACATGAAGGATTTGACGTTAAAGGAAAAGAAAATCTAGTCTGCAAACTGAAGAAGAGTCTCTATGGCCTGAAGCAGGCGTGGACACAATGGTACAAGAAGTTTGATTCATTCATAGTGGATCACGAGTACAAAAGAATTGTAGCAGACCAGTGTGTATATTTCCAAAGGTTTTCGGATGGAAACTTTATAATCTTACTGTTGTATGTCGATGATATACTGATCGTCAGACAGGATACTACTACGCTTAACAGGTTGAAAAAGGATTTGTCGCAGTATTTTGACATGAAGAATTTAGGCCCAGCACAGTAGATTTTAGGCATGAAGATTGTTCGTGACAAGAAAGCCAAGAAGATATGGCTGTCACAGGAGAAATATGTTGAACGAGTGATTGAAAGGTTCAACATGAAAGATGCCAAGCCAGTCAGCACACCACTAGCCAACCATTTCAAGGTGACAAAGCGTTTGTGTCCCACGACCAGCTCTGAAAGGAAAGAAATTGAGGTAATCCCTTATTCTTCGGCAGTAGGAAGTTTGATGTATGTAATGGTGTATACCCGGCCAGATATAGCTCAAGCAGTTGGCATTGTGAGCAAATTCCTCGCCAATCTAGGAAAAGAGCATTGAGAGGTGGTCAAATGGATTCTTCGGTACTTGAAGGGAACATCAAAAATGTGTCTATATTTCCGGGGAGATGAACCAATTTTGGAGGGATTCACAGATGCTGATATAGTGGGTGATCTTGATGGTAGAAAGTTTACATCAGGATTTCTATTCACCTTTGCAGGGAGAGCTATTTCATGGTAGTCCAAACTACAAAAGTGTGTTGCTTTATCTACAACAGAGGAAGAGTACATTGCTGCCACAGATGCTGGAAAGGAAATGTTATGGTTGAAGTGGTTTCTCCAAGAATTGGGTCTACAGCAGGAAGAGTACAAGGTACATTGTGATAGTCAAAGTGTAATTGATCTGAGCAAGAATTTCATGTACCATTCACGTACAAAGCACATTGATGTCCGGTATCATTGGATACAAGAAGTGATGGAAAAGCAACTAATGAAGCTAGTAAAGATTCACACGGACAATAATCCTTTTGACATGATGACCAAGGTTGTCACTAGAGACAAATTGGAAGTTTGCAAGAATCTGACCGGGATGGACTTCAAGTGAGAAGTCAGTTATCCATATGGGCATGGATGGGAGAATTGTTAGCTCCGGCCCACATGGGGAATTAATGAAGGTTGGCTTTAAGTCAAGGAGTAGGAGGAGAAGGCGGTGGAAGCTCGGCTCCATTTTTTCTTCTTTCTATCATAAATGTTCACCCATTTTCTTGACTTTGTTTCCCTCTCTTTTGTGTATAAATTGAGGTAATGAGGAAGAGATGAAATGCAATGCACATAGAGTGTATAATCTATGTAAGAGTGAATTCTATAGAGGTTGTGAGGTGTGAGTTGTAATCTCCTCCGGGATAATTCTATAGTGAGAAATCTCTCTCCGTGAGCGTATTATCGAACCACGTAAATCTCTTGTGTCTCATTTCTCATGTGTGTGATTGATTTAGTGTGCCTAATCCTAACAAATAGGAAACAATATTGACATAATATATACTATACTAATATAATTCTCACACCCCTGCTCAAACTTAAGGTGTTTGGGCAGAAAACACTGAGAGTTTGCCAAGAAGAAACTGAAACCGAGCAGTGGTGTGAGTCTTGGTAAAGAAGTCAGCAAGCTGTAAAGCCGAAGAGACGAAAGGAAGTGAGATAGAGCCAGACTGCAGATGCTAACAAACAAAGTGATAATCAATCTCAATGTGCTTGGTCCGCTCATGGAAGATAGTGCTATGTGCAATCTGAATAGCACTGCGGTTGTCACAATAGAGGGAAATCGGAGAAGACTGAGGAATGCCCAAGTCAGAGAGAAGACAACGAAGCCAGACAACTTTAGCAGTAGCATGAGCCATAGCACGATACTCAACTTTAGCAGTAGAGCGAGCAATAACAATTTGTTTCTTGTTTTTTTAAGAAATCAAGGAATCGCCAAGAAACATACAGAAACCAGACATAGACTTGCGATCAGTAACATTACCAGCCCAATCAGAATCAACATAGGCTACCAAATCCAGAGAGGAAGTAGAGGACAATAGTAAACCCTGAAATATAGTACGTCGAAGATAGCGAAGAATTCAAACCAATGCAGCCCAATGTATGGAGTAAGGAGAAGAGACAAACTGGCTAACCACATGAACAGCGTAGGCAAGATCAGGACGAGTAATCGTCAGACAGACTAAGCAACCCACGAGCTCTCGATATAAAGTAGGATCATCCAAAAGAACACCATCAGTAGTGTTGAGATTTACATTAAGCTCAATAGGGGTATCAGAAATCTTAGTGTCAGTAAGACCGGCACGATGAATAACCTCATTGGTATACTTAGCCTGAGAGAGAAAGTAGCCCTTGGGAGAAGAAGCTACCTCAATACCAAGAAAATACCGCAATCGGCCCAGATCCTTCATTTCAAAGGCGCGAAAAAGATGCTGTTTGACCTCAGATATAACAGAAAAGTCAGAACCAGTGATGATCATATCATCCACATATAGTAATAATGCTACAAATCCATCAGAGGTGTAGAGAAGAAATAAAGTAGAGTCCTGAACACAAAGATGAAACCCAAGCTCAGTAACAGCAGTCTAAAATCGATCATACCAAGCACGAGGAGACTGCTTCAAACCATACAGAGCACGCCGAAGGCAACAAACCTGTCTAGAAGAATGATGAAGGCCGGAAGGAGGACGCATGTAAACCTCCTCAGTGAGATGGCCATTAAGAAAAGCATTTTTAGCATCCATCTGATAAAGAGGCCAAGAATGAACAACAATGATAGAGATCAAAGTACGGACAATAGTCATCTTGGCAACAGGAGCTGAGGTCTCCTCATAATCAATATCATACTCCTGTGAGAAACCTTTGGCAACCAGATGAGTTTTGTAACGCTCAAGAGAACCATCAGAATGAGTCTTGACATTGTAGACCCATTTGCAACCAACCAGATTCTTACCAACAAGCAAAGGAACCAACTCCCAAGTACTAATTTTCTGTAAAACAAACAACTCATCCTCCATGGCTTGAACCCAATAAGGATCCTGACAGGCCTCCTTGTAAGACTGAGGTTTTGAAAAAGAGTGAATAGCAAACAAAAAAAGTACGATAGGAAGCAGAAAAACATGTATTAGACCAACCCAACCTGTTTGAAGGATGACGTGCTCGAGTAGGATATCTCGGTGTCTTGAGGATCGAGTCGTCGAAGCGAAGCGGATCGGCGGCAGAGACAATCAGTGGCAGAAGAGCCTTGCGATGAGAATAAACTAACAACGGAGGAAGAAAAGAAACCGAAAGAGAAGAAGCAGCCAGAGATGAAGTAGGAGGAGAAGATGGAACAAGCTCAGGAGGAACTTTGGACATGTACTCATCAGACAGGACCTCAGAAGGAAGCGAATCAATATGAACCAAATCCTCTTTGAAAAATGAGGCGATGAGAGTAGGCAGTTGAAAGTAAGGTAGATGTTCGAGAAAGGTAACATGGCGGGAGACATAAAGGCGATGGGAAATAGGGTCATAAAAGCGATAACCTTTCTGAGTGAGATTATAACTCAAAAAGACACATAAAACAAATCGGACACTAAGTTTGGTCCTATCTTTACGAGGCAAAAGAACAAAACGGGCATTTTCTTTTTAAATTATGATCAATTTTTTTCTTTAATTATGATATTATTTTAATTATAAATCATAAAAGTTTTTATTATGTCTCATACAATATTTTATTATGATATATATATATTAATAGAATTCAGATTATTCTAATTATAAAAATTTTGACAAGTCCTATTTAAATTTTATTTGGAATGATAAATTGTGGTACGGGACATAACCTTAAATTTTATTTGGAATAATAAATTGTGGTACGGGACATAACCAAATCTGGAATTATACTATTCAATTCTTATAATTTTTTGAATAGAACTCAGATGGTTTGAATTAAGTCCACCCAAGTTACATCTTGATTTCATAACTGAAAAAGATATAAGTACTAGATAATGTAATGTATGGTTATAACTATTGATGTGAATTATATTTGAAATAAATCTCTAGATTATATATTTTATTTTAGAGTATTTCTTTTAGTGTATGGTATTAACATTTTATCAATTAGGCCACAAAGTAAGAAGTTTAAAAAGATTATAAATTTTGCATGAAAACTCATGCAATAAAAAATACACAATCATATAAAATTTTCTTGACATATACCATAGTATTATTGTTCTCACAAACTTGGCATGGATCTTAGGTATCTTATTTTGAACATGTTGTCACCCTACTATTATTTAAATCGAGCATTATCTTATCAAATAGTTTTGGCTCCTTCTTAAGTAGGGACAATGTTATCCTTATTTAAAAATAATTTTTCATCTCATTATTTAATTATTTATATAAAAACTCTTTATCACATTGAATTATTTGGACCCACTTGATAGGATATGAAGTACGGGACATAAAATATAAAATTTGGATAAAATATTTGAAACTGGCAACAAATTATAATTAAAATTAAATTGAGAAAAAAAAAGTCTATTTACATCAAATGTCATTTGAAACCAAGTTATTAGGCAAATAAAATAAATTTAAATGCATTTTAAGATTCAAAGATTCAACTCAATAAGCTTACTTTGCATTGTAAAATTTTACAAATTCAATTTAAACTTAATTCACGATCAATTCAACTCGTTTAAAATCGACTTTAATATTGACAAGTTAAATTTAAATGCATATTACAATATATAAGAGTTTTAGAGATTAAATTTTTTGAACCCTAAAAGTAAAAATTTTGTTACAAAAGACATTTAGGGACCAATTTATATCGTCGTCAGAATAGTCGTTAAAAGATTGTCCTGAAAAGTTAAAAATAAAGAATTTAGCGACAAAAATTTTGAAATGTCACTAATAAATACACTTTTAGGAACAAAATAATTTAGTCTTAAAAAAAGTTTATTTTTTAAGACAAAAAATTTGGTTCTAAAAAAATAATAATTTATTACTAATATTCAATTTTCGTTGGTAAAAGTATAGTAATGACACTTTTTGTAATCAAAATATTTGGTCCCTATAAAATAATTGTCTCTAAATTTTGGTTTTTAAAATTTTAATTTTTTGTAGTGACATTTCAAAACATAAAAATTTTAAATTATAATTAAAACAATGCATTATTAGACCCAACTATACTCAATCACAACCCTAGCTGAGGGTCCTCTATTAACCCAAGATCAATCTCTCTCTCTCTCTCTCTATATATATATACTAGCGTATACCCGTGCCTAAAAGCACGATGTAAATAATTTTAAGATTAAAATGTAGTTATAATTTATACGTATTATATTAAAATTTATGAAGTTTGTGTCACTTTTTGATAAAGATATTGAAAAAATATATTGAAATATTTTTCTTTTTAAAGAACTTATAACAATTTTGCTTGTATTACACGCTCTACAAAACTCAAATAAAATAACAACTCTCCCTAATCTTAATGCAAATTAAGAAACAAACATATAAGATTTAAAGTTATATTGCATATCAAAATATAAAAGGCAGTACAAAAAAGTGAAAATACTGAATAAAAATTAGAAACTAAAGTTATATTGTCATACACCAAAAAAGTAGGTTAAAACTTTACAAAAAGTGGGTTAAAGCTTTACAAAAGATGTATGTTTTACAAAAGATGTGTCAATAACATGTCATACACCCAAAATATGTATGTTTTATAAAAGATGTGTCAATAACATGTCTTCAAATATGTATTTACCCAAACTTCCTCCTCATTACTTTCCAAAAAGACTTTGTATCAATTTGTATGTATCCTCAATGAGGAATATGCACAACAATCTGGTAATTTGTGGAAACAAAAAAAAATATAGATTAGTACATTTGTTGGAAATATACATGTCAAAATATTTTGAGATTGAAATTGCCTTATTACATCCTCATTGAAGCAAGCTAGTCGTATTTCTCCTTTTAAGCTCTATAGATTTTTCGGTCCAATTCTACAAAAGTCCAAATTTCAAATTATTATTAAATTGAAATTTTATAAAAAGTTATATAATCAACATAAATAAATCTACATGGTTACCTTCTAATAAAACGCCATTTAATCTACACAGAATACTACAGCAACACTTCAAGATAAACAATATTTGTAGTAGAATCCAAACTATCTTTAGGGAGAAGAATACTTATACGATCAAAGGATGTACATCTAGACAATGCCACATATAATTGCCCATGGCTAAACACTGGTATACACAAATCAACCCCAACAAATTTCACAGATTGTCCTTGAGATTTATTAATGGTCAAGACATATGCCAATCGAACTGGAAATTGACGTCTTGTCATTTGGAAAGGCATTTCTGAAGAAGATTGTGTCAAAGATATCCTTGGTATGAATGTCAAATTGCCAAACTTTTCTCCAGTTAAAATTTGAGCTTCAATTATGCGAGTGACGCACCTAGTAACCATCAATGTTTCACAACAATATTATAGGACAACCCACTTTCAACTCTGACTTAAAAGTTGACAACCCAAGAAGATCCAATGAATTTAAATATTCATTAGAATATCTATTTGTAATGGTAGGATCAATTTCATTATCTTCAGACATTTTATTTGCTGCAAGATTAGTATATGTGGGGAAGTGGTTTGGAAATACTCTTCTGATCTTGGGGGGCGCTCGTAATCTTCAGCTAGTCACCTAAAAAGGAATAAACACTCCGGTCGGGGGTGCCAGAATTAGCACTCCGACGGGCAAGTCAGTCTCTACTCTCTGAATTACTTGTATTTTAAGTTAAGCGTAATGGTTCTCACATACCTTTCTCTGACTGAAGATCCTGTATTTATAGTATTATCTTTGGGCCTTAGGGCCTGGCCCACCCCTGATCCTTTACATGTACTTCTACTCGGCCTTTTTTCTGCTAGCTAGAATGCCGACCATTTTATTCGGCTCTTCAATTGACTAGGATCAATGCCGAATAGAGGTTATGTTCTGGACCGGACTGGTCCATTCGTCTCTATTGATCTAAGTAAATTCGACTCCCACAATTGCCCCCCAAATGCCCCACTAGTATCAGTTAGTCGGCGTGTTTGGCATCTAGCCTAGGAAGTCAAAAATTCGACGGTTAATCCTCTTCCCAATGCGTGTCAGAACGCGTACATACTTTTTGGTCATTGTAACGATTTCCCGCCCCTTCGTACACTGCCTCCATTTAATGTGATTTAAAATTGTCTCTTCGAATGTTTGTTCTGAATACCCAAAGATATCTGGCTCGCCTTCTAGTGTAACTCTTTCAATTCGCGGCCTCTACAACTCCTTGTTTCTCGTTTTTCCCTTCGTCTCCTGTAAGTTTTCTTCTCCTTCATTTTTTATCCCGCTTCCTTGTTTGCTTTTAGTTTTCCATAATCCTTGGGTTGGCCAAAATGGCAAAACATTTGAAGGAGCTCCTTTCAGCGGATCGAATCTCCGACTTTCGACGCCATTTTTCCATCCCTGATGACGTCCATCTGTCACTTTTGGCAGACAGCACCACTGATATGGAGAGGGATGATGAGAGCACAATCATCTTTCCTCTCCTATCAATTGCTAAGGGCGGAGTCCGCTTTCCCCTTCACCCATTTTTGAGGGCCGTTCTTCGATACTGGTGTCTAGTCCTTTCCCAACCCAACGTGAATTTCTTTCGCATCATAATAGGAATTGTAGAGCTAAATTGGTGTCTTAGGATTAATTTAGGTATACCCGCCATTTGGCACTGTTATGTCCTAGCCAAATCTACTGGCCGGCTAGGACGCTACTTTCTCAGAGCCAAGGATACTGATCATCACTTAGTGACTATGCTTGCCAGCTCTGGCAAGCGTGTCGATGACGTGATGGTTGTTGTCCGCGGCAATTGGGAATTCGGCGAGCGTGAAGATCGCCTAGACCCTATGCCAAGGCGAAAAGGTGAACCAGGCTGCCGATTAGATCACTTTTGTTTCTGTTATTTCCATATATGTATTCGGCACTATATACATCTAATCGTTTTGTTATATGCAGGCAGCGACTTGAAAAGAGTGTTAGCTTCAGATGATGACGTTGTGCTTGTAGAAATTAAAACCACGCTACAGTTCGTCGGCTATCCAAACCTTCAAGAACAAGGGAGGGTGGCCCACATTCTCCTACGGTACGAGCCGACTTACATAACATTCTCGGCGGCAGACAACATTCCGATCGCGCGAGGCGGCAACCATCTTACAGCCCTCATCTTCCCCAACTTCAAAAACTTGAGATGGATTGGTTTAGAAACATCCGATTCTGAACACGTAGAAGAACAAACGGCCGAACCAATCGCCAAGGACCAGGACCAGTGGGCAACGGAAGTTAACGAAGTTATTAACTCGGCCTTTAAGGAAGCCGGACTGAACTCGTCTGACCCTCCGTCCACATCAGGCCAAGGAGACGTCTTCGAAGATATTTTTACCAATTTGGGAGACCTTCCCGGCGCTTATTCTGAGGATATGGCTGGGGAAAGTCTTACGCAGTTGGTGCGAAAGAAAAATGCCGAACTCATGGCCGCCCGACAAAAAGCCGAGGCCACCTGTTCTGGACCTGCCACGAGTGAATCTTCCAAACCCATTATTGTAGAAGAGACGGCTCAAGTTCACGCAGCCAAGACGGAGAAGGATGCAGAGTGTCCGATTACAGAAGAACGGCCAATTTCAGAAGATCGAGGAGAAAAACGTACCGCCGAGAGCGAGGCCGGCTCCGAGGAGGGCCCCATTGATAAACGGCCACGCTTAGAGGAGTCGGGTGTGGTTGCATCTTTTGTTGTTGAACCAAAGATAAAAAAAAACGTGTCGATCTCCTCTGAAGCGTCGGCTTTGAAAGATCCAACTGTGGTCCGAGCTTGGGCCTTTGCCTCCTTCTTGGGTTGACAAGGTAACCTTCGTCGAGCCGATTTTTGTAGCAATAGCATTAGCTGCCCAGTCGGCCCTTCTGGTATGTGACTTGATCTTGACTCCTTATTTGGTTTGGTTTGCATACGGTATTTCTTGGTATATGACTATCCTAACTTGTTTTGCAGATGGTTGGAAGGATAGCCGAACTAGGCTGCCACCAGCATGATGCCATTGAAAGAATTGACCGCTTGAAGTTGGAAGTCGAAGGTGAGAGGAGCATCGCCGAGTTCGAGGCGGCGAGAGCTACAATGGAAAGTGCACGAGCCGAAGCTGAAAAGGAGAGGGCTCGGGCTGCTGACCAGCTCAGATCCAACGCCAAGGAAAGGGCAAATGCGAGCGAGGAATCGCTCAAGTTAGCCAAGGAGGCGCTTGCCAAGCTGGAGGCCGAATTGGAAGAGATGAAGAAGGCTAACAAAAAAGCTGACTTTGAGGCTTCCGCAGCGTTCGAGGCCGGGAAGAGCACCGCCCTTGAAGACTATGTAGAAGAAGTCCCCAAATTCAAGAATCGAGGATTCAAACACAGCTGGCTCAAAGCCCTTGCTACAGCTGGAGTTACATTGGCCATGCCAATTCCATACGAGCAAGTGGACGTTGAGCCGCTGGAGTCTGATCCCGAGGCTTGATTTGGGAGACATTCTAGTTTTGTTAGGTATTTTCAATTTCAATGTATGTTTTTGTAAACATGTTTTGTTTTCTTAGTAGACAGCTATTTTCTTGGGGTGATCTTCATGTATAAAATGATGACTATGCTGTATTCAATTTATGAATGAATATTTCCCTTACCTTGTATTATTTCCTGTATTTAGTTGTGGTTATCAATGAAGATTACTGTTTTGTTTTTGGTATTTTGAGTAAAACTATTGTTGTCTGTCGCGCGCGTAGACAAACGTTCCTGTTCACTTGCCGATTAGATAACTAAGGGTTAATAAATGTGATCAGATTAATAAATGTGATCTTGCCGAATATCATTAGTTCGTGGGGCTTAGGTATTTGGCCGATCGATTAATAACCGCTTGCCCATGACCAATGTATGAACTCCAAAAGCCAAATAGCATTAGTTTATGGAGTGGCTGCGGCACAAATCGGTTGGCATTAGGCTTAGGTATTTGGCTGATCAGATTAATAAATCTGTCTTTGCCCCAGCCAATGTATGAACTCCAAAAGCCGAACAACATTAGTTCATGGAGTGGCTGCGGCACAAATCGGTCGGCATTAGGCTTAGGTATTTGGCCAATCGATTAATAACCGCCCTTGCCTACCAATGTATGAACTCCAAAAGGCGAAGAGCATTAGTTCATGGAGTGGCTACGGTACAAATCGGTCAGCATTAGGCTTAGGTATTTGGCCGATCAGATTAATAAATCTACCCTTGCCCTAGCCAATGTATGAACTCCATAAGCCGAATAGCACTTCTAGATCGGAATGAATTAATAACGTTGAATATTGGTAGTTGCTGGAGTGCGCGCATTGATGATGTCGCCTCGGAAGTGGGGTGCACTTCTGAGTGATTAAAAAGGGGTTGAGAGATTCCATCTGGGTTTCATAAAACAACTCGATTCTGCTCGTCTTTCATGGCCAGAAAAGTGTGAATGTCAACCAGAATTTTCTTTAATAATAAGGGAGAAGGCAGGACTTTGGCGGAGCTAGACTCATCAATGAATCGAGGTGGTGAGCCTCCCCATACGGGCGGTAGGGCATCTGCAGAGCACGAGAGGCGCCACTCTCCCCGTCAACAAAGTAGGTCCCCAAGGAAAGAGAAGCGCCAGCGGAGGAGCTCCCCTCGTTCGCGAAGTAAGGCCAGTGGACCACTACGCCCCTTGAGCTTTTCTGTTTTCTTTGGGAACAGACCGCTGACAGTGGCAGATTCCATCATCTGGGACCCGAACATGGCGGTCAAATTTGCACGACAGATTTTTCTGCCGAAAGTACAACAGTCGATGGTTGGTCGACCTGACTTCGAGGTGTTTTGAGAGGGCGTTCATAGGGCGGTGAAAGGGCTATACACCGCCTATGAAATTGGCATGCACCTTCGTGCTGCGCGCCGAGAAATAGAGAAGAAGGATGAACGCATTCGAAGCTTGGAAGCTCGCGCAGAAATGGCTGAGCGCGAGCTAAGGAAGGTCAAGGCCGCTCAGACACAACCAATCGGACAGGCTAACTCAATCGTGGAAGAAAGGGCGACCCAGCGGCTTATCAGTACTACACTTGCCGATCGTGATACGGCGAGCATGTTTGCAATAGAGTCCGCGAATGGGAGGGCCTATGAAAAAGGCTTCCATGAAGGTCGAAGGTAGGGATACAGAAAACCAGGGAAAATCTCGCCGAGGAAGTTTGCCGATGTGAAAATCGTGGTTTTAAGCACTGTTGGATCAAGGCACTTCAAGCCGAGGAAGCTCTCCAAGCAGCGAGCGTCGATTCGGCGTTGCCACTATACCAACGTGATCACTTCTCTTTTTCCGCCTTCGAAGTCAAGAAGAGTGACGACGAGGAAGATACCGGACAAAAATAGACATTGTAATGCTCAAACACAGATTGCGTGCAAGATTATGTAATTATTGTCTAATTGAATAAAATGTTTTATTTTAAATGTTTGTATTTCATTCTGAATTTTTACATGCTTAATTAGGCATCTCATTTCGAATGTTGGCATGTTTTGTGTAACAACCCTCACTTTATCTTAGTCATACTCACGTGCATTTGCATGATCTTTGTCTTGATTAAATTTGCACTTGTAGACCTTGATTTGTTTTGTCTAAGTGTTGCTTGCATGCTTCGTTTCTTGCTTGGTGCGTTAAGACTAGGTCGTACCCTTGAACCTCTTATACCTAGGACCATCTTGGAACCACTTTGGTTGATCTCCACCTTCGCCCTGGCATATTGGCCGAGATGTGCATCATCTAGGCCAAGATGTTACCATCTAGGCATCCTTGATCTTTGATCCTTGCACCTAGTGATCTTGTTCCTGGACTGGTATGACCTAGGCCGAGGTGTGGCACATCTGGGCCGAGGTGTGGCACAACTAGGCCGAGTGTTATCCTTCCTAGCCGAGATCATTGAGACCTTACTTGCCGAAGCCTATGTCTTGATCCGAGATCATTACCTGCTGGAGTGCCCATGTCACCTTACTTGTTGTACACCCTTTGTTATGCTCTTGTCTTGTCATTCAGTCACCTTTTTTAGGAAACCCAATCCGATAGTGCCACATGTCCCAGCAGAGGGTTAAGTCTGATGGCAGTAGAGAAACCCATATCATTTGTTATATCTTTATCCTAGAAGAGAGAGAAGCTTTAGGAAGAGAGGAAGAAGAGTTCTTAGAGTGAGAATAGATTTCCAAGCTCGATCTTCACACCTTGAACCGTTAAATCTGTGTTTTGAGGTTAGATTCTTGATCTACTCTTGTTATTCTTTATGTTCATATGATCGCATTGCATGATCCAGCATGATTCATGAGCCATGCATTGATTTAAAGCTTATTTTAGCAAGAGAAGATGATGTTCTTGTGTTCTTGAAATAAAACCATGTTTTGATCCGAAAGTTTGTATCAAGATCCATGTTTTGTGTTTGTTTTCATAAGATTTTCAAGTACGGGTACCCAGGTCCATGCTTTTGAACTCACATCATGAATCTCAGATTTTGAATAAAGAAGTTATGATTTTAGCATTCATGTTCTTCATGTTCTTAAAAAAGAAACCCAGAATTTCCAGACTCCATTTCCCTGAATGTGGTCATCGGAACCATACCTCGTCCAAGACCTGGTTAGTACCCAACATGTTTTCCCAAGATGAGAAACAGTGTTTTAACTCCCAGCACATGTTTTGCTTTGTCTTGACTTAGTTTTGAAAGAAATGTCGAGATCATTTACACTCATGCAAAGCTTGTTTTAGGAATGCATTTCATATCCATCTTTGAACATCTCTTCTTGTCTTCTTGAAATGCATTCAATGGGATTTATTATGTACTTGTAGGCCTTAAATCCTTGCTTGTAATCCCCACACCCGAAGAGCTATGTGAATGGTATTTTTAATAAAGCTATGTTATAAAGTTTTGATAAATCTTTACTTCATTTTGGAAAAGTGTTTGTTCAAGTATAAATGATTATCCCTAGTTTTCGTATCAAGTATTATCTTGTTTTGATGACATTCTTGGAAAGTCCTTAGTGCTAGGGGACTATAATGCAACTAGTACCCTTGTTTGAGATATCTCCCTTGCCACCGACGGCCTTGTGCAAGTGGGTTTGTCTAATCGATTCCGGGTCGATTATTCCCTTGTTTTGTCAGGAATGTCATCCCTTGTATTATATTGATGCTAGTAAGCATCCCTTGAAGCTTTGAAAGACTTGATAGATGAACTTGGTTCATCCCTTGATTTTGTACAAGTTATTATATGTATTGTTTTGATAAGGATCTCGGATATTGTAACAATGCCCGCGGGGGACCTCGCTACAGTTCGGACTCGATTTTTGTTGCGGTTCTCAATCTTGAACCAAAGAGTCCAAATCCGGCAAATCGTTTTGAAGGAAAACAGATTTTTTGAAAGGAGTGCCAAACATGGACTGCTTTGCGGATAACGAGTCGCCACCTAAATATTTTAAAATGGGAAATTTAGGAAACCCTAACTCGGTCGAAAGGCCACGTGTCCGTCATCACCAAAGTTGGCTCGGGAACTTGGGTACGATTAGGGAAGGTCACATCGTGAGCATTCTCTCGCCGGTCAAAGACCGGCCTCTACTAACCATGATATCTGTTTTTGAAAACATTATGAGTTCTTATTCTGTTTATTAGCCTAGGTTACTATGTGATGCTCGCAGCAAACAAGTATAGACTGAGCCCTCTGAATTGGAACTAAACATTTCATGGTTGTTTTTCGAAAATGGTGTGATGGTGCTACCCGCAGTAGGCTAAAATCTTGGATTTGCCACCCTCGGGTGGGCTTAGAAAACATGGTTTTGCCACAATCTAGTGGGCTTAACACAAACAGTCAATGCATTGTCCCAATTCAAATAACTCAACCTCCACCCACAGGCATTCAAAGCAGTTATATCACATAAGCATTTAGCCTCATGGTAAGCATGCAATCATGGCAACACTCACACGCATGCAAGGATGCTAAAGCGTAACCGCTTACCGAGTACTCCAAGCCAAAACAAACAAAAAAAAAAAAACTGATTAGAAATCATGCATGATCCTAAATATGCTGAAATGCCTAATGCAACACATGCGAAATGCAACTATAGCAGGCTCGGCTATTCTAAGTATGGCATATGAGATGCAACAGCTATCAAGTACTCAACTTGGAATTGAAATCTGATGCGTTGTATGATCGCCAAGCTTGATGCGTGCAAAACAGATGAATGATGCAAATATCTTTGTCATCAGTATGCTAATTGAAATATGCCCTAATCTAACCATCATAAGCAGATAAATAAAAGGGAGAAAGACGTGGGGTTGGAAGACATACATCGCACTCACCCACACTTATTACAACATTGCCCTCGCGCAGAGGGTCCGAATAAATAATAATACAGTCCGAAATAAAAGAATATACATCAATAATGATTCTAATTAATTAACAAATTAATTATAAAAGAAGTAACCGGCATGCAAGCCGGAGGGCCTCGCCGATAGATGATGTATCTTGGTCACATGCTGAAATCCTTCGGGATGCCCCGATTAGCCTCTGTTTGCACTTTTTCTAAATGCGCACCGGACTTCAAAAGTTGTTGATCCTCGATTTTGTCAGAATAGAGAGCAAGAAAAGGGCATAGTAATGTATTTTCACAAATATATGCATGCCTCGATCCTCGTGCCACCAATCACGCATCTCGATGCATGATGGCCGAGGAATCGGATTGCACAACTCAATATAGGATGAATGTATATGAATGCTATGACAAAACCTAACTCCATCATGGGTAATCCGGAGTGTCGGTGACTTGGGAATTGAGGCACACTCCGTCACTCGGAGTACGAAACGTGCCTCATTTCCCGTGCCCGGGCTAACACCTATCCCGAACACGATGCAAAATGCATGGTATGCATGAAATGCAGCTAACATGTGATATAGCATGCACAATGCTATGAAAGTGAGATGAAAATGAGACGCCTCGAAAAGCGTGCACACGGGCACGCAAATCGAGGCGATGATATGAAATGCAAATCGGGTAAAACCGAAGTGCCTCGAAATGCGTGCACATGGGCACGCAAACCGAGGCGATGATATGAAGTGCAAATCGGATAAAACCGAAGTGCCTCGAAATGCGTGCACACGGGCACGCAAACCGAGGCGATGATATGAAGTGCAAATCGGATAAAACCGAAGTGCCTCGAAATGCGTGCACACAGGCACGCAAACCGAGGCGATGACAAAATGTAAATCGGATACAACCGAAGTGCCTCGAAATGCGTGCGCACAGGCACGCAAACCGAGGCGGTGATGTGATGGAAAAATAGAATGGCATACGGAATGCAACGATGGGCTTACACCAACATGGGAGAGCCTCAGCTCACTCACATAGGAGGCCGTCGGATAAAAAAAGAAGTGCCTCGAAATGCGTGCACACGGACACGCAAACCGAGGCAATGGCATACAAGCATGAAAATGCAAATTGGGCTTACGCCAACATGAGAGGGCCTCAACCACACTCACATAGGCTGCCGGCGGATAAAAACGAAGGTGCCTCGAAGTGCGTGCCCATAGGCACGCAAACCGAGGTGATGCATTAAGGCATAAAATGACATGGGAAATGATATGCAAGCATGCAAACCACTAAATGAAGGGGAAAACAGCCCCGAAATGATACGAAATAACAACCGAAGCATGCAATCATCCCGAAATGTGAAATTAAGCCCCGAAATGGCCTATAGCCATGCTATACATGCAAAATATGATCATGGCAGCAATAACAGTAGCAAGGCAGTCCCAAATATGGCATTTTTCAGTAACAAACATGGCCAAAAAGGAGACATAGATATGGCAACAAAATCATACAAGATTAATGGCCAAAAGAGCATTACAATGGGAGGTGGTATATACAAACACCAAATGGACAAACTTTCTTCTACAACATGAAAGAAGGCCCAAAAATAAGCATATATGCAGTTTATGGCAGCCTCTAAATCATAAGACAAACATGCTAGAAATGGAAGGCAAAATGGAGCCACAAAAGGGTATAGCATAAGACATGCAATCTATACATCAAATGACCAAACCTTCTTCATGAAACATGTAAAGGGGGTCAAGATAAGACTAAAACCAGTAGGGGTCGAAGTCCCAAAAACAAACACAAATAGGTCAAAAATTGCATACAAAATATGGCACACTTGATGAAATTTGAAGGAGGTGGTAGATACAATGGCCAAATGAAGTTGAGTTGTAGAGGGGCTCAAAATAAGCAAGAAATCAGTAAGGGTCGGACCCCTAAAAACCAACACAAATAGGTCAATTTTAGCATGCAAAAATGTGACAAACTTGGTGAATATTGAAGGAACTAGTATATAGAAATACCAAATGAAGTTGAGCCCTTCTACAATGTTGTAGAGGGGCTCAATATGAGCACAAAATCAGTAGGGGTCGGACCCCTAATTCTCAACCAATTAGAGTATATAAAAAGATCAAGAAAAAGCCCTAAAAGTTGGTTTTGAATACTTACCCTTGAAGACTTGTCTTTCTTTGCTTCTTGGCTTTGATTTGCAGCTTCTCAACCTCTGAAGTTCACTTCCTAGCTGCGGACATCAAAGTAGGGATGGTGAGGCTAGGAGTTGGTGAAGGAATCAAGCAAGACTTGAAGAAATTTTGGAGCTTTTGGCTATGGAAATTAGGTTTTTGCTTAAGTGTTCTTGAGACCATTTTTCTAACCCTAGAGAAGAAGGGGTTGGGCCCTTTAAGTAGACAAGAAAGGGTGTAAAGGGAGGGAAAAGCACCCAAGCTTTCCTCCCAAAATATCCGGATGAGGAGACACTTTGAAAAGTGGGCGACACCGAACAATCGAAAAGGTGAATCTGGCCGGAGTAACTTCGGGAGGTGGGCCACCACCCCACTGATCGGCCACCACCTACCATGGCCGTAGGCCACCCCCAAAAATGAAGTCAATATTTGGCCGACCACCATGCCAAGGTGTTCTCCGAGTGTGTAGAATAAGGCCCTGTGGTCGGAATCTGGAAACGCTCAAGCAGAAGTCACAACATAGAGCTTGAAGGAGAGCCTCAAAATGAATGCATAATTTCGGCCGACCACCTTCTTTTGTGTCCTCCAAGGTGTGTAGAACAAGGATCCAAGGTCTGAAATTGGCAACACCGGCAGAGCCACAACATAGAGCTTGAAGGAGAGGCTCAAAATGAAACTCGAGTTTCGCCGACCATACATTTTAAGGTCCTCCCATGTCCCCGATCACAGATATGTAGCTTTGGTTGGAAGAAAATACCCCAAGGTGTTCAACATTGGCGGAAGTGAGAAAACGGGCTCGGAGGAGCTAAACCGGCTATCTGGGATAATTGCTGGCCTCCCACCCCAAAGGATCTTCTGTGTTGAAACAGAGGTACCGCCAAGTTTGAACAAAAATCAATGAGAAATGAACGCTCGGGATCCCTAAAATGAGCAATCGGTCAAGGTGCGGAAGTGGCATCTGGCGGCAAGTGGATATCTGCAACTCCGGTGTCCTCGAATGACAAAATAGAGGTTCTGCCAAAAATCGAGAGAAAATTGATGCAAATGAATGCTCGGGGCCCCAATAGCGTGATTCGGTCCCAAAACCGCTCTGAGCACCGAAAGTGGCATCTGACCCAAGTGGGCATCAGGCCCAGTGTTCCTCAGGCTGTAAAACAGAGGTGCAAGCCAAAACCGGAGAACTTCGGAGATGGTTGGTCGAGCCGAGCCTGACTCGACGATCCAAAACCGAACCGGACTCGAAATGGGCAAAATGGCCTCTGACCACAAAAAGTAGCTCACGGCCACGGAGATAGTCTCTGAGACCACTCCTTCCCTCGGGAAGAAGCAGAGAAAACCAGTTGTTCGCAAACCGGCAAGAGACAAGGTAGAAGAGGGTTCTAAGTCGGGAGGCAAGGTGGCAGCCACGACTCTGAGACTTCGGAACGAGCACAGTATGCAACATCACCGAGCGCTCAATCGGTGACGTCTGAGTCTTAAGGTCGGTCAAAAATGGGGTGTCTACAGATATCATTCATTCAAACATTTATTACTTATATCATTCACTGAGTATCCAAGCTCACCCTCTCCTTACATATATGTAGGTGACGAGCAAGAAGGCGGTGACGCCTAGATGTTATTTGCAAGTTGTTTTAGATTCATGTTTTTGCTAGCATCTTGAAGATTATGCTTTTTAGCTTTGTATTACATGTCTTTTGTATAATTCAGCTTGAGAAGCCTTTTGATTAAGATGTAACATGTACCTTATTTATTTATATCCAGGTTGTAAAACCATGTTATGTATGTCATTTCATTTGATCTATGCACAGCTCTTATGGACTATTTAGATTTAAATTTATTGCTTCCGCACATATAAGCCCCATATGTATACTCTGATTGTGTGTGACTTTGTAAGTTGGCCTTTGCTAATCTCGGATTACTAGCCATCATGGCACCATTCTACTAGGAGCAGAATGGGGTCGTGACATTTTATTTTGTTCATGCGGTTGGACCGGCCCAAGTTAACTAAGCATTTCATTTTGAATGTTTATATGTTTTGATGTGTAAATGGTTTTTGCCTGCTCAACTTAACAGAGCATCCCACTTTGATGTGTAAATGTTTTGTTTTGTATGTTTTAACCTTCGTCGTGAAGGGCGCTCCAAATTCGAAATATTATTCGACCCATGAGCGTCACGCACCAATGGGGTTCCGAATCTAGAGACTTTACTTGGCTAGTCAATGGAGGCTTAACCAAAAGGCGCGTCGGCGTCATCTGAATTCGAGTCTTAGTCTTATTTGGCCCAAAGGCGTCGTGCGCCGATGAGGCTTCGAATTCGGAGACTTCATTTGGCCAATCGTGATATCCACGAAGGGCGCTCTGAATCCGGAGGTTTTATCGGTCCAAAGGTGTCATGCGCCGATGGGGCTCTGAATTTGATTTTGTGTCGTGATATCCACAAAGGCGCTCGAATCGGAGGATTATTCAACCCAAAGGCATCATCGCCGATGGTGTCACGACCCCAAGCCCCTAGTAGAATGGTGCGTGATGGCGATGTCAAGATTACCGAAGGCCAACTTACAAAGATCACACACAATCAGAGTATACATATGGGGCTAACATGTGCGGAAGCAATATTTCCAAATCTAAATAGTCCATAAGAGCCGTGCATAGATCAAATGAAATGGCATACATCTTAATTAAAGTCTTATAACTTGAATACAAACAAAACAACATTCATATTACATCTTAACAAAAGGCTCCTCAAGCCGACATAAACAAAGTACATGAAGTACAAAGTCAAAAGCATAATCTTCATGGTTGCCGACATCCTCGATGCCAACCTAACATGCACACAAAACATCAGCACAAAACACACATCTCGTGGCCGGTTTAATTTCTGTGTCACGACCCCAACCTGCCCCTAGTAGGTTGGGTCAAGAGATAAGAATCCGTAATTACCAAAGGCGGCTTACAAAATTTCACACACATCGAGTAATCATAGGGGCTCACATATGCGAAGCGAATAAACTAAATACAAATGGTCCTTGAGAGTCGTGCATAGATCAAATGTAAATGCATACATATGAAGCGCACCTCGGCGGATAACAAAACAAATACAAGTTACATCTGATCAAAAGGCTTCTCGAGACATATACAAATACAGTTACGAGCAAAGAAGCATGATTTTCAAGAATCTGGCAAGTAACACATATGCCGAGGTAATCACAAAAGCAAGATGTAAGCAAGTCAAGTCGGCATAACAAAAATCCCAAAACAAAATTTGTACAAATACTTCTAGGCGTGCCGCCGTCACGCTCATCACCTACATATATATAGAGGGGTGAGCTTGGAAACTCGATGAATGGTACTAGAAATAAAGGTTTGCATGAATAATAGCGAGTCGCCAAAACAAAGCATATCAAAACCATTCAAACAATAGCGAGGTTCACCTTAGCGAAGAATATCAAGGCATGCGAACAAGAGATGAACCGTATTCATCTGTCAAATCCTACCAGACGAAGCAATACAAAGATTAAACAAGTAGTAGCCGAGGTTCCTTCCAAAACAAAACAAATCAAGTTGTATCGAATCAAGTGATGAACCGTATTCATCCAACAAGTCTTAGATGTCAAAAGATTTGCGAGATAGCACAAGTAGTAGCCGAGGTAATCTTCAAGACAAAACATATCAAGCTTATATGACTTAGGCGTAGCCCTTTTTCACGAAGTTTGTGACTTAGGCGTAGCCCTTTTTCACCAAGTGGTGCTACAAAAGTTTAAAGTCCTCTAGCACAAGGGACTTGTGTTACTTAGGCCCGTAGCCCGCTTTAACATTTATCTTAGCAAGATAGGACCGTATCCTTTTTAACAAGATGTACTGCGAAAGTTTAGAGTCCTCCAGCACAAGGGACTTTCCAAAGAAAGGACCGTATCCTTTTCAACAAGATGTACTGCGAAAGTTTAGAGTCCTCGATTGAGGACTTTCCAAAAGAAAGGACCGTATCCTTTTAACAAGATGTCTGCGAAAGTTTAGAGTCCTCCGGCAAGGGACTTTCCAAAAGAAAGGACCGTATCCTTTTAACAAGATGTCTGCGAAAGTTTAGAGTCCTCGGTGCAAGGGACTTTCCAAAAGAAACGAAACAAAGCTCAACTCATTACAAGGACATCATCAAGGAAGTTCATACTTACCTTTCCTCTAGTCTTTGCTAAAGTTTAGAGTCCTCCGGCCTGAGGGACTTTCAAGAATACCATCAAAACAAGCCCATATACAAAACATCAAAATAGGCTAATCATTCATGCTTAGCAATTACTTTTACCAAAAGCGAAACAAGCAAGATTTATCAAAAGCTTTATAACATAGCTTTATTAAAAGCACCACTCACCTCGGTCTTGGTGTAGGCTCAAGCAAAGATCAAAGTCCTACAATCACATAGCAAACCATACTCTCAAAGCGAGCTTCACATACATGCAAGGAATCAAAACATTATTTCCCATCACAGGGAAGTGCCTGGTACCATCGAGGTCTAGCCGAGGTCCTACACCTCCCGTAGAGGTGTGGACTCGAAAAAGCAAAACAAGGCAAAGTTAGGAAAACACGAGTTTCCTTTCAAAGGGCACGAAGAACAAGATCATGCATCTTGAAATCCAACTCACATATCTGAAATCTGGGGTTTTCAAGCTAAGAGTTCAAAACGTGGACTAGGGTACTCATTCGAGAAAATTATGCAAGAACAAACACAAAACATGATTCTTGTTCCAAACTTTGGGATCAAAACAAGGTTCTCCTTTAAGAACACAAGAACAACATTTTCTCTTTCAAAACCAAGTTCAAATCAATGCATGACATGCAAAAGCAGATCCAATCATGCAATGCATCTAGATGATCAATAAGAACAATCGATGTAGAACAAGAATCTAACCTCAAAAGCGAAATCCAGCGGTTCGATCTTCCACGATCAAGCTCGGAGCTCAACTCTCACACTAAAATTCTAACTCCAAGTCCTAGAGCTTCTCTCTCTAAACAAGACAAAGATTTGAGACCAAATCATAATCAAAAGATACACAATGATGCATTATAGGCTGTCATTGTCATAGCCTTCGGCTCGGACACGTGGCATCACCGGATTAGTGCGATTAGAAAGGTGGCGCTAGACAAGACAAGTCTCGACAAAGCGTACACAACACGCTTGGCGGCTAAGCCTTGAGCTAGAAATGACCTCGACCAAAGACAAGACTTGACAGCAGGTCAACAAAGACAAAGGTTAGGGAGGGCGACACTTGACTAAGGCTGTGCCACACCTTGGCTTTGGGTGTACCACATCTCGGCCTAGGCCATACACCTTGAGGACAAAGATTACAAGCACAAAACATCTGACCTCGGCGATACACACTTGACCCAAAAGGTAACATCTCGGCAAACATGCGGGGTGAAGATGGAGTCGGTGAGGTTCCAAAAGCTCAAAGCATAAAGGCTCAAAGGCAAACTATCTTTGGTGACCTCAATACGCTCCAAACAAAACACGAATTCCGAACTTACAATAAAACAAAAGCAAAACAAGGCAAGTATCAAGATTACAAACTTGACAATTCAAGGTCATACAAAATACATGCAAGCAAGATGATTCAAAGTGAGGGTTGTTACATCCTACCCCTTAAGGAAGTTTGGACCCCAAACTTACTATACCTGGTCCAAGAATAACTCGGATGTCGAATTCTCATTTCCTCTTCCATTTCCCATGTGGCGTCCTTGCCATAGTGCTCTTTCCATTCCACCTTTACCATTGGTATCGACTTGTTTCTCAATTGCTTAACTTGCATCACAATAGGCGTCGGCTTCTCTTCATAGCCCAAATTCTCATTAACCGATTCGAATGCTTAATTACATGCGGTGGATCCGAATATACTTCCTTAACATCGAAACATGAAACACGTTATGGACTTGGCTCAATTACGGTGGCAAAGCAAGTGCAGAGGCAACGGAGTTAACCTTGTCAAGGACTTCAAATGGGCCAATATAACGGGTGCTAACTTACCTCTCTTCCCAAATCTGGAAACTCCTTTCATTGGTGAAACCTTTAGGAATACGTGATCCCCAACCCAATTCTAGCTCATTTCTTCTCTGATCGGCATAACTCTTTTGTCGGCTCTGGCGATTTAATTCTCTATTTGAATAAGTTTAATCTTCTCTGTTGTTACTTGAATGAGTTCGGGTCCAAGCGAGCCTTATCTCCAACCGGTCCAACATATCGGCGTCTGCATTTTCTTCCATATAGAGCTTCATACGGCGCCATACCAATACTCGCGTGATAGCTTGTTGTTGTAGCGAATTCCACTAATGGCAAATGCATTCCCCAATTTCCTTGGAAATCCAATACCTGAGTCTAAGCATATCTTCAAGTGTCTGAATCGTTCTTCTGTTTGCCCATCCATGCAGGGATGAAAAGTCATGCTAAATCTCGATTCGGCTCCAAAGGCTCTCTGTAGACTACGCCAAAATCTGAAACAAATTTAGGATCTCTGTCAAGCACTATTGACATCGGCACTCCATGAAGTCTAACAATCTCATTCACATAAAGTAGGGCAAGTTGATCGGCGTTGAAAGTAGTCTTAACGAGCAAAAGTGTCTTTGATTTGGTTAGTCTATCTACCACAACCCAAATCGAATCCATACCTTTACGTGTTCTCGGCGGTCGGTCACAAAATCCATAGAGATGTGTTCCCACTTCCACTCGAGGATCGGCAAAGGTTGTAGAAGTCTGCGGTCTCGATGTTCTCGCTTTTACTTTGGCAATGCAAACCTTTGGGACACAAATTCGGCTATCTCTCTCTTCATGTTTGGCCACCAAAACATCTGTTTTACATCATGGTACATCTTGGTATTTCTGGATGAACACAAACTTGGAATTATGGGCTTCGACAAAATCTTCCTTTTCACTCCGGAACATCGGCCACACAATTTCCTTCAAACTTAAGCACTTGGTTTTCAAAGGTGTACGGATCTCGGCTTGGTAACAATCTCATCGGCTACTTTTACGAAGAATTCATCCTCCATTTGTCTTGCCTTTACTTCTTCAACAATGGTTGGTTACACGAAATCAATGTTAGGCATGCCAAATTTCCAAGCGATTTTACGCTTTCAGGCGTCGGCCCTGTTGTTGGCTTTCCTGGGTGATATTGAATCGCATATCGTAGTCCTTCAACAACTCGAGCCATCTTCTTTGTCTCAAGTTCAATTCATACGAGTGAATAGATACTTCAAGCTCGATGATCTGTAAAAACGACAAGAAGCTCCATACAAGTAATGACGCCAAACCTTCAAAGCAAATACCACTACCGCTAGCTCCAAGTCATGGGTAGGATAGTTCTTCTCATGTGGCTTCAATTGACGAGATGCATATGCTATAACCTTACCTCCTTGCATTAATACACAACCCAAACCCTTATGCGACGCATCCTTTGTAAACATGAAACTCCTCATTACACGATGGAAGTACGATCTTGGTCTTTGTAACCAACCTCGTCTTTAGTTCTGAAAAAGTGACTCCGATCTTGATCCATTCATACGGTGCTCCTTCCTAGTCAATTGTGTCAATGGAGTTGCAATCTGGAGAATTCTTTTACGAACTTCTGTAGTAACTGCCAAACCCGAAAACTTGAACCTCGGACACATTGGTCGGCCTCGGCCAATTTACCACGGCTTCTATTTTGCTCGGATCAAGCTGAAATACCTTCTTCATTTATTACATGACCGAAATGAAATAGTAGAAAGCCAAAACTCACACTTGTTAAATTTAGCATACGTTTCGGTCTCTCAATATACGCAAAGAAATTCTCGGATGGTTTTCATGTTCAACTTCACTCTTGGAATAAATCAATATATCATCGATGAAGACGACCACAAACTCATCTAAGTGGGGCTTGAAGACTCTGTTCATTAAATCCATAAATGCGGAGGGCATTGGTCAATCAAAGGCATCACTAAAAATTCGTAGTGGCCATATCTAGTCAGAAAGGCGATCTTCTCAACATCCTCTGCCTTAACCTTAAGGCGATGGTAGCGACCTAAGGTCAATCTTGGAAAAGACTCGTGCTCCTTATGGCCGATCAAGTAAATCATCAATCCTAGGTAATGGGTACTTATTCTTAATGGTGACCTTATTGAGTTCTCTATAATCAATACAAAGCGAAGTGTGCCATCCTTCTTCTTAACAAATAACACAGGTGCTCCCCATGGTGATGTGCTCGGCCTAATAAATCCCTTGTCCAACAACTCTTGCAATTGTAGTTTCAATTCTCTAAGTTAATTTGGGGCCATTCTATATGGTGTTTTGGAGATCTACCGTGTTCGATATAACATCAACGATAAACTCTATTTCTCTATCGACCAAATGGCGGGTAAATCATTAGGAAAGGCGTCGGCGAACTCATGAACAAGCGGGATGTCGGCTAAACTAACATTTCCATCTGATCTTTCAATATACTACACAAATAACCCTTCTGACCTTTTTGGATCAACTTACGTGGCCTTCATGGATGAGATTAAATAAGGTGGGGAATTACTCCTTTACTGAAAAATAACCGGCTAGGTTTGGGGGTTTCAATGTGACACTCTTGAAACACAATCAATGAGTGCGTGGTTTGCTACTAACCAATCCATTCCCAATATAACATCGAATTGATCTATATTCAAGGGCATTAAATCAACTAGCAGTTCAACATGCTCAATGACAACAACACATGCTCTATAAATGGATGCAACAATCATGGATCTCCCAGAAGATGAACCTGAGATAGCACATAGTCAAGAGATTCTAATTTCCTATTAATCTTCTCGGCAAACTTAGTAGAAACAAACGAGTGCGTAGAGCCCGAATCAACTAACACATAAGCATTTCGGGAGCAAATTAGAAGTATACCTGACACCACTGCCTCAGCATTCTGAGTATCCCCTGGCACTAGTGCAAATACTCTGCCCTGCCTCATCTGTCCTTTCCCAGCATTATTCTTTTGAACCGTACCTGAGGTATTCTCACCTTTCTTGCTGGTTTCAGCCTTTGTCTTAGGACAATTTCTCACAAAATGACCCACTTCTCCACATTCATAGCAAGCACCAGATGTCCGACGACAAACCCCAAAATGTTGCTTCCC
Organism: Camellia lanceoleosa; assembly: GCA_025200525.1. Lineage (NCBI taxonomy): Eukaryota > Viridiplantae > Streptophyta > Magnoliopsida > Ericales > Theaceae > Camellia > Camellia lanceoleosa. The sequence goes on along the minus strand of CM045770.1, from coordinate 5,318,023 downwards.
ACAATCTGAACATGTCGGCTTAGTATTGCCTTCCTGCTTCGGATAACCAAAGACGCCCTTGTTCATCTTCTTATTGGTGTTCAGCGTGTTCGGTGATTGTCATAGTTACATCTCTTCATGATTCTCTCGAGTTACGGTACTGTTCAAGTTGGTTTCGGCCAAAAGCGGCTTTGTTCGCCGGCATAGGTCGGCATATCGGCGAGCTAACCCGGTCTTGAATCGGTCCATGAAGCCCACTTTCAAACTTCCTAGCCTTCATGTATTCATCATTGATCATGTGAGGTACAAACCTTACCAATTGATAAAAGCGCGATCATATTCCGCCCTTTGTTTGCCTTGCGTCAAAGTCGAAATTCGGTAGCCTTGCGATTCGAGCTTGAGGAAAATGCTTCTTGTAAAATAGTTCCAAAAACCTTGCCCGAGTTAAACCAGGTTAGTTTCTCTGGTCATCATCCACCATCTCCGAGCATAAATCGTCCGGGGTGAATCTGACTAAAGTCACCTTCGAACATCGGTCTTTGGGGAAAATCTCAAACAGTTTCTCCATTTCCAAAACCCATGCCTCGGCCTTCATTGGCTCAATACCTCCGAAAACCTTGGTGGTCTCATCTTCTTGAACTCCTGATCAAAGCTATTGTGCCATCTCCATATAAAATTTGGTGTGGAAGCGACTTGTGGCATCGGGGAGGTGGAGGAGGGACTACATTTGGCCATTAAATGCACTTTCGGCTGGGTCGATGTAGTACTAAGCGTCTTCTTTGTCTTATTTGCCTTAACTCACGGGTCAATCCTTCCATTAATCTTTCCATTACATCCAATCTGTCTTGGTGATCTCGGGCAAGTGGAGGTCTACCTCTCCTCATGATACTATGAGTATACAAAGTGTGACTTTAAAGCAAGTAAACAAATAACTCATGAGCAAGTAACAATTAAGCAAGTCAAGACAATGCACACCTTGTTCAAATAGCGAGCAATATGATGCAACCCTAGCATCTTTCTAAATGGAATCCTATGCTCTTTAGGACTCGAGTGTGTGAATCAACGTACTATGAGGAACTTGTGCTCGATACCACTCTGTCACGACCCCAACAGCCCTAGTAATTTGGGTGCGAGATGGCGATGTCCGTAATTACCAAAGGCGCTTACAAAATTTCACACACATCGAGTAATCATAGGGGCTCACATATGCGAGCGAATAAACTAAATACAAATGGTCCTTGAGAGCTGTGCATAGATCAAATGTAAATGCATACATATGAGCGCACCTCGGCGGATAACAAAACAAATACAAGTTACATCTGATCAAAAGGCTTCTCGGTGACATATACAAATCTGTGATTCTGAGCAAAGAAGCATGATTTTCAAGAATCTGCGAAGTAACACATATGCCGAGGTAATCACAAAAGCGATGTAAGCAAGTCAAGTCGGCATAACAAAAATCCCAAAACAAGTTTGTACAAATACTTCTAGGCGTCATGGCCCCGCTCATCACCTACATATATATAGAGAGGGGTGAGCTTGGAAACTCGATGAATGGTACTAGAAATAAAGGTTTGCATGAATAATAGAGATGCCAAAACAAAGCATATCAAAACCATTCAAACAATAGCCGAGGTTCCTTGCCAAGCGAAGAATATCAAGGCATGCGAACAAGAGATGAACCGTATTCATCTGTCAAATCCTACCGACGAAGCAATACAAAGATTAAACAAGTAGTAGCCGAGGTTCCTTCCAAAACAAGACAAATCAAGTTGTATCGAATCAAGTGATGAACCGTATTCATCCAACAAGTCTTACAAGTCAAAACATTTGCCGAGATAGCACAAGTAGTAGCGAGGTAATCTTCAAGACAAAACATATCAAGCTTATATGACTTAGGCCGTAGCCCTTTTTCACAAGTTTGTGACTTAGGCCCGTAGCCCTTTTTCACCAAGTGGTGCTACAAAAGTTTAAAGTCCTCTAGCACAAGGGACTTGTGTTACTTAGGCCCGTAGCCGCTTTAACATTTATCTTAGCAAGATAGGACCGTATCCTTTTAACAAGATGTCTGCGAAAGTTTAGAGTCCTCCAAAGACAAGGACTTTCCAAAGAAAGGACCGTATCCTTTAACAAGATGTCTGCGAAAGTTTAGAGTCCTCAAGGCAAGGGACTTTCCAAAGAAAGGACCGTATCCTTTTAACAAGATGTCTTGAAGTTTAGAGTCCTCCAAAGCAAGGGACTTTCCAAAGAAAGGACCGTATCCTTTTAACAAGATGTCTTGCGAAAGTTTAGAGTCCTCGATTAAGGGACTTTCCAAAGAAACCGAAACAAAGCTCAACTCATTACAAGGACATCATCAAGACGAAGTTCATACTTACCTTTCCTCTAGTCTTTGCTAAAGTTTAGAGTCCTCCGGCCTGAGGGACTTTCAAGAATACCATCAAAACAAGCCCATATACAAAACATCAAAATAGGCTAATCATTCATGCTTAGCAATTACTTTTACCAAAAGCGAAACAAGCAAGATTTATCAAAAGCTTTATAACATAGCTTTATTAAAAGCACCACTCACCTCGGTCTTGGTGTAGGCTCAAGCAAAGATCAAAGTCCTACAATCACATAGCAAACCATACTCTCAAAACGAGCTTCACATACATGCAAGGAATCAAAACATTATTTCCCATCACAGGAAGTGCAGGTACCATCCAGGTCTAGCGAGGTCCTACACCTCCCGCCGAGGTGTGGACTCGAAAAGCCAAAACAAGGCAAAGTTAGGAAAACTGAGTTTCCTTTCAAAGGGCACGAAGAACAAGATCATGCATCTTTGAAATCCAACTCACATATCTGAAATCTGGGGTTTTCAAGCTAAGAGTTCAAAAACGTGGACTAGGGTACTCATTAGAAAATTATGCAAGAACAAACACAAAACATGATTCTTGTTCCAAACTTTGGATCAAAACAAGGTTCTCCTTTAAGAACACAAGAACAACATTTTCTCTTTCAAAACCAAGTTCAAATCAATGCATGACATGCAAAACAGATCCAATCATGCAATGCATCTAGATGATCAATAAGAACAATCGATGTAGAACAAGAATCTAACCTCAAAAGCTGAAATCAACGGTTCGATCTTCCACGATCAAGCTCGGAGCTCAACTCTCACACTAAAATTCTAACTCCAAGTTCTAGAGCTTCTCTCTCTAAACAAGACAAAGATTTGAGACCAAATCATAATCAAAAGATACACAATGATGCATTATAGGCACTCGTTTGTCATAGCCTTCGGCTGGACACGTGGCATCACGGATTGGTGCGATTAGAAAGGTGGCGCTAGACAAGACAAGTCTCGACAAAGCGTACACAACACGCTTGGCGGCTAAGCATGAGCTAGAAATGACCTCGGCCAAAGACAAGACTTGACAGGTCAACAAAGACAAAGGTTAGGGAGGGCGACACTTGACTAAGCTGCCACACCTTGGCACAGGTGTACCACATCTCGGCCTAGGCCATACCGCCCAAGGACAAAGATTACAAGCACAAAACATCACGACCTCGGCGATACACACTGCCCAAAAGGTAACATCTCGGCAAACATCTTGGGGTGAAGATGGAGGTCGGTGAGGTTCCAAAAGCGCTCAAAACGCATAAAGGCTCAAAGGCAAACTATCTTTGAATTGACCTCGGCTACGCTCCAAACAAAACACGAATTCCAGCAACTTACAATAAAACAAAGCAAAACAAGGCAAGTATCAAGATTACAAACTTGACAATTCAAGGTCATACAAAATACATGCAAGCAAGACTGATTCAAAGTGAGGGTTGTTACATCTTGCTTGAAACCTACATATATATATAGAGGGTGAGCTTGGATACTCAGTGAATGGTACAAGTAATAAAGGTTTTAATGAATGACTTCCCGAGGTTCTTGTCAAAACTATACATATATCATAGCTCGTTCAAAACTTGTACTTAGTATAACGTATACAAAACATACTAGGCATAACTTGTGTCAAAATATACTTGAGCTTTCAAAACTTGTTTACCTACTTATCAAAACATAGGATGAACCGTATTCATCAATCTTGATCTTACAAAACTTGCAAACTTGTGTGACTTAGGCCCGTAGCCCTTTTTCACCTTGAGACTTGTGTGACTTAGGCCCGTAGCCCTTTTTCACCTTGAGACTTAACTTGAATGTGCCACAAAAGCTTATAGTCCTCTGGCACGTAAGGACTTAACATGATGACATCGAAACAAAGCTTATACTTGATGCATAAAACTTATACTTGATATACAAAATAGGGATAATCATTCATGCTTAACAAATACTTTTCAAAACAAAGCAAAGCAAAGCTTATTCAAAACATGATAACATAGCTTTATTAAAAATACCACTCACATAGTTCTTGGGAAGTCGAGATCAAGGCAAAGGTCCAAGTCCTACAAACACATGGCAAGGTCTACTGAACATACTTCTTAAAACAAGTCTTACATGTATGCAAATGATCTCGGGAAAACATGCTGGAAATCAAAACACTGTTTTACATGTCAGGAAGACATGCTGGGTACCAACCAGTCTTCTTGAGGTCCCACACCACCTAGCCGAGGTGTGGTTACCTAAGCTTCGGCGTGCGGCTGCATGCCGAGGTTCATGCGAGACAAGCTAAAGGTGTGAGTGATCATGCGAGGTAGGCCAAGGTGAGATACAATGCTTGGCCTAAGTGTGAGGTCTAGGTAAGAGTGATCTCGGTGACTACACTTCGGGAAGTGAAGTCTGGAAATCTGGGTTTCCACCCGTGAAGAACATGAAGAACACGAACATGAAGAACGTGAATGAGATGAATGCCAAAATCATAACTTGCTTATACAAAAATCTGGGTTTTCATGCTACAAGTTCGAAAACATGGACCTGGGTACCCACACTTGAAGATCATATGAAAACAAACATGAAAACATGAATCTTGGCATGAGCTTTCGGATCAAAACATGACTTTTCTTGAAGAACACATGAATACTATTTTCTCTTTCTAAAACCGAACTTCAAAGCAATGCATGGCTTACAAATCATATTCAATCATGCAATGCAATAACATAAACATAAAGAACAGCATGAGTAGGTCAAAAATCTAACCTTAGAACACGAATCTAATGGTTCGATCTCTAGGGATCAAGCTTGGAAATCTACTCTCCCTCAAGAACTCTTCTCCCTCTTCTAGAGCTTCTCCCTCCTCTTCAAAACAAGAATATAACAAATGATAGGTTTCTCTCTCTCTGCCGGCTGATTTAACACTCAGCTCGGACACGTGGCAACGGTTGATTGGTTCTCCTCAAAAAGGTGATAGATTGACAAGACATGTGTAAGACAAAGCGTACTCAACAAGCTAGGCAGCAAGGCACTCCGGCAAGTAATGACATCGGCTAAAGACAAAGCCTCGGCAACTAAGATGACAATGACCTCGGCTAGGAGGATAACACTTGACTAAGCTGTACCACACCTTGGCCTAGATGTGCCACACCTCGGTCTAGGTCATGCCACTCCAGGACAAGATCACTTCGGTACAAAGATAACATCTCGGCCCAGATAATACACATCTCGGCCTTGGCGATGAACACCTCGGCCCAGATAGTAACATCTCAGCCAATATGCCTTGGTGGAGGTGGAGGTCAACCAAAGTGGTTCTAGGCTTAAGATGACCTCGGCTTGGAATGATCTAGGCTTGACATAACTTAGGTTTGGCATGACTTAGTCTTAACATGACTTAGGCTTAACATAAAATAGGCTTAATCATAATTTAGACTTGGCATAACCTAGGCTTACAGGACCTAGGCTTGGGGACAGCAAAGAAGGAACAGAAAATGCAAGCAACACTTAAGCATAGCAAGACAAGATTCATGAATGTTAACTTAACAAAGCATGGTTATGCGAATGCACATGAACATGACTAAGCCATAAAATGCGGGTCGTTATAGATGGGGCTCCAAATTCGGAGACTTGATTTGGCCAATCGTGATATCCATGAAGGGTGCTCCGAATCCAGAGGTTTTATCGGCCCAAAGGCGTCATACGCCGATGGGGCTCCGAATCCGGAGACTTTATTTGGCCAGTCGAATCTGGAGGCTTAACCAGTTGAAAGGCGTCATACGCCGATAGCGCTCCGAATTCGGAGTCTTATTCGGCCCAAAGGCGTCATATGTCGATGAGGCTCTGAATTCAGAGACTTCATTTGGCCAATCGTGAAATCCACAAAAGGCGCTCCGAATTCGAAGGCTTTATCGGCCCAAAGGCGTCATGCGCTGATGGGGCTCCGAATTCGGAGACTTGATTTGGCCAATCGTGATATTCGCGAAGGGCGTTCCGAATCCGGAGGATTATTCGGCCCAAAGGCATCATGCGCCGATGGGGCTCCGAATTCGGAGACTTGATTTGGCCAATCATGATATCCACGAAGGGTGCTCTGAATTCGGAGGTTTTATCGGCCCCAAAGGCGTCATGCGCCGATCGGGCTCCGAATTCGGAGACTTTATTTGGCCAATCGTGATATCCACGAAGGGCACTCCGAATCCGGAGGCTTTATCGGCCCAAAGGCGTCATGCGCCGATGGTGCTCCGAATCCGGAGACTTCATTTGGCCAATCGTAATATCCACAAAGGGCGCTCTGAATCTGGAGGCTTTATTTGACCAATCGTGATATCCACGAAGGGCACTCCGAATCCGGAAGCTTTATTTGGCCAATCGCGATATCTACGAAGGGCGCTCCGAATCCGGAGGCTTTATCGGCCTAGAGGCGTCATGCACCAATGGGGCTCCAAATTCGGAGGCTTTAATCGCAACACCTTTGAATTGGATTTCGTAGTGAGTAAACAGGAATCTTTGCATTACAAAATTGGAATGTGTACATGGTGAGCCATTCAAAACTAGTATCATTCCCCATAGGTCGGGTTTAATGATAGAATTTACGCAAGTGCGTTGAATTCCAAGGCCGTGGCAGACTCCTTTTAGACATGTCTTTTAGCCAATATGCCCCTACTCCCGCGATCGAATCGACCTGATAGGGGCCGTCCCAATTAGGACCCAATTTTCCATCAGCCGGTTTCCTAGCAGCTGGGAGTAATTTCTTCAGAACCAACTCTCCTGGTGTATAGCGGCGCAGCTGAACACTTTGATTATACGACTTAGCAAGCTGCTGCTGATACCGCGCCATGGATGCAAGGGCACGGTCTCTTCGTTCTTCAATCATAATCAAATCCAAGGCCAGCATCATGTCGTTTTGGCCCATATCAAAAACTTTCAATTTCAAGGTTGGGAGGCCGATCTCCAAGGGTATGATTGCCTGGGTTCCAAAGCATAGAGCAATCGGCGTTTCACCAATAGATCGCCTCGGCGTAGTTAGATGAGCCCACAACACAGTCGGCAATTCTTTGACCCATTTGCCTTTAGCTTTCTCTAGCCTTTTCTTGATGCCATCTAAGATGGATTTGTTAAAGGCTTCAACTTGACCATTGTTTTGTGGATAAGCCGGCATGAAAAAGTAAGGCCGGATACCATACTTGCTACACAACTCTCGATAGACGCCACAATCAAACTAGGTGCCGTAGTCTGAAATGAGTGCTCTTGGAATGCCGAATCGTGTTATGATATTTCTCCAAATAAAACGCTTCATGTTGGTATCTCGGATGTGCGTTAGTGCCTCCGCTTCTACCCATTTTGTAAAATAATCTGTCGCGACAATCAAAAATCGCTTGTTACCCAGGGCACGAGGCAGTGGTCCGACGATGTCAAGTCCCCATTGGGCGAATGGCCAAGGACTGGTTATGGAGCTTAACTCTTCAATAGGCAAGTGGGTCAAAGGCGAGAACTTCTGGCACTATTCACACTTTTTCACGTAACATTCGGCATCGGCTCTCATTTTCGGCCAGTAATACCCTTGTGTCACGACTCGATGAGCCAAAGAGTGCCCGCCAGAATGGGCACCATAATTGCCTTCATGTATTTCAGTCAGAAGCTCCTTGACTTTGTTCGGATGCACGCATTCCAAGTATGGACCATAAAGGGATTTTTTGTAAAGCTTTCCTTGCGGATCCAAGTAGTATCGCAGGGCTTTGTTTCGTAGCTTGTGCACTTCTTTCTTGTCCTCTAGGAGTTGTTCGAAAGACAAAAATACAGCAATGGGATCCATCCAACTCGGTCCAAATTCTATGACATTGAACTGGACTTTCTTCGAAGGGCCAATGCTCAGTTCTGGGATGAAACCTACTTCGATGGTCCATTTAATTTCTGAGTTAATGGCAGAGGCTAGGCAAGCCAGGGCATCTGCATGTGTGTTCTGATCACGTGTTATCTGATTCAATTCATGATGGTCAAATTTTGCCAGCAAGGAGTTAGCCATTTTCATGTAAGTCGTCATACGGTCATTTCTTCACAGACTTCTTTAGCTGATTGATCACCAGTTTTCAATTGCAAAATACAAGCAAACGTCGAGCACCCAGAAGATGTGCATTACGCAAACCGGTTAGAAGGGCTTCGTATTCGACTTCGTTATTTGATGCTTCGAAGCCGAGCTTGATGGCCTGCTCAATTATTGTGCCATCGGAAGCCATGATTACTACTCCGGCTCCACTGCCCCAATTGATTGGATGATCCATCACAATATAACTGCCAAATGTCCCCAACATAAATTCTCCAGTTTGGCTTAGGTCGAATTTCATCATACTTGAAGTCGGTAAGACCCCTTGTGAATTTGGCAACAAAGTCGGCAAGCACCTGTCCCTTGATTGAGGTTCTAAGTAGAAACTAAATATCGTACTGGCCGAGTTCAAGAGCCCACTTTGAAACGCGTCCTGATACTTTTGCACTCCGTAGTACTGATCGGAGGGGGTAATCTGTTAGCACCCCGATGCTATGCCCCTGGAAGTAATGCATTAGTTTTCTTGCTGCCATGACAAGGGCCAGAATGAGTTTTTCCAACGGAAGGTAGCATGTTTCGGCGTCAACCGTTGCCTTGCTCACATAATACACTGGCCGCTGCTCCCTTAGTTCTTCCTTTATCAGTGTGGCGCTGACGGCCCTGTTGGATACTGCCAGATAAAAAATGAGCGGATCGCCGGCCGAAGGTGTTGTCAAGAGTGGAACTGATCGAAGGTAGGTCTTGAGGCCGTTGAAAGCAGTTTTGCACTTGGCAGACCATTCAAAAGCCTTGCCCTTCCATAGTGTATGAAAGAATTGTCGGCGATCCAGGTGGAACGGTCGATGAACTGTTAATCTGGCCATCCCCATTAACTTCTGAACTTCCTTGACCGATCGAGGGGAGCCGAGTTCTAGGATTGCTGTGATTTGCCTTGGGTTGGCATCGATTCCTCAATGGTTGACAATGTAACCCAAGAATTTGCCAGAGCCGATTCCAAACGCACATTTGGAAGCGTTCAGCTTCATTCTATATTTATGTAGAATGCCGAATGTCTCTTCCAAATCGACTATATGATTCTGCTCTTCCTTGGACTTGACCACCATATCGTCAATGTACACTTCCATAGTGTGGCCAAGTTGCTCCTTGAACATGGCAGTGACCAGTCTTTGGTAAGTTACCCTTGCATTCTTCAGCCCAAAAGACATAACCTTGTAGCAGTAGGTTCCTCTTGGGGTGAGAAATGCAGTTTTGTCTTCGTCCTCCGGATGCATGGTGATTTGATGGGAGCCTCTGTAAGCATCGAGGAAGCTCATACGCTAATGGTGTGTCATCGCATCTACAAGTTGGTCGATTCTGGGTAGGGGAAAACAATCCTTGGGGCAGGCTTTGTTTAGGTTCGTGAAATCGACGCACACTCGCCAAGTCCCATTTTTCTTCTTCACAACCACTATATTAGAGAGCCATATAGGGTAGGTCACTTCCCTAATTGCCCCGGTGTCAAGCAACCTGCCAACCTCCTCGACAACGGCGGCAGTGTGCTCTGTGGCTGACCACCGGCTTTTCTGAATGATCGGCTTACAGTTAGGGTCAACATTCAAACGGTGCTGTGAAACGGATGGATCTATACCCGGCATCTCATATGGAGTCCACACAAAGACATCAAGGTTGCTAATCAGGAAAGAAATTAGCTACTGTCTGTCGGCTTGATTCAGGGAGGCGCTGACCATGAAAAACTTGTCTGGGCTTCCGTCGATTTCAACTCGATCTAAGGCCTCCGTGGCCTTTTCACTTGGGAGCCGCCCAACATCGTCGAGGCTCTCCCGATCCGGCACCTCAATGGAATTCACTTGCAACTATTTTGGCGTCTTTCCAACGAGGAGATAACATGCTTGTGCTAATTTCTGGGAGCCATAGATTTGCTCAATGCCATGTTCTGTCAGGAAGCATAGCAGCTGATGATACGTACTCGGCACGGCCTGTATGGTGTGTAACCAAGTTCGCCCCATAATGAGGTTATACGGTGACGGCAGCTTGACGACCAAGAATTCTACTTGCACTGTTTGGGAGCCTGCTCGAACGGGTAGTGTGATTTTCCCCAATGGGTATTTTGGATTGGCGTTGAAGCCGAATAATGGATAAGGTGCCGGAGAGAGATCCGATTCGGAGAAGCCGAGTTTGGTGAATGTCTTGTAATACATAATTTTTGAAGTGCTCCCCGGATCAATGAGTACGCGCTCAACGGTGAATCGGTTTACGCGTAACTCGATCACCAAGGGATCAATGTGGGGAAGTGTCACTCCGGCCAAATCTAAATCATCAAAAGCAATGCTCGCAACTTCATGGGGCCTTTTAGCCGAAGTGAGTTGATTTTGAGGATTGGGATTCGACTGAATCGTATGCACCGCGGATGACGTTGGCAAGCTGTATATCATATGAATCACGCCGAGTGGAGGGGAATCCTGTCTTAAGGCTATTGCTTTGGTTGAGTTGCCTTTTCAGATGTATTGTTGTAGCCGACCATCTTGTACCAATTCCTCCAGGTGATCCTTCAATGCGTAACAACTCTCAGTATCATGGTCATGATCCTTGTGATACTCGCACCGCCCCGTCTTCTCGTTTCAAGAGGTCCTACCATTTTGGATGGCCATTTGAAGAATGAAAGGTGTTGGACTTTTGACATAACTGCGCTGATCGGCTCTAACAACTCTGTGTATTTCTTGTCGGCGCGCCTTGTGCACCTACCATCGACTTGCAGTTATTCATTTGCTCGGTGGGGGCATTGGTCGCTTGATCGGCGAGAATCCCGTCTCTTGTGCCGTTTAGCCCATTACCCAGTTGCCGCGGTTCGAGGCTCTAAGGTGGTACGGAACTTATCGACTAAGCAATTTCAGAAGGGGCCGTCTTGTTGGCCACGTTTCTAGTTTCAACCCGCAAGGCGTCATCCTCCACTTTGCAGTATTCCTCAACTTTCTTCATCAATGACCAGATTGGGGGACTTCTAGTCAAGGAGCTGCGGAGAGCACTGTCAGGATACAAACCTATTTTGAAGGCGGTGATGGCCATGGAGTTGTTGCACGCGTCATTAAAGCACTCCCAATAGCGTGCCGAATACGCTCTTAGTGTTTCTCTTGGCTGGATCTGCATTGCCCAACGAGAGTCGGCTTGTTTTCGGCTGGACCTCGTTGGTGATGAATTTTGCCTTGAAGGATTTCTATAATTAATGGAAGCTCTTAATCGAAGCCGACTCCAATTTATAATACCACCTGACAGCCAATGGTCCTAAACTGTTGGGAAATATTCAGCACATGAGGGCCTCATCATCTGCATTCAATATCATGGCTTGCTTATAGTGACGGATGTGATCGGTGGGGTCTAATTTTCCATCATAGAGAGTGAACGACAGAGCTTTGAACTTTTTGGGCAGGACTGCCCTTGTGATCCGTCGTACAAAGGGATCATGTTGGTTTTCTTCGTCTGAACTGTTTCTTCTTCGCTTATGCCTTATACGTACACTCTCTTCAGAAGAACTGGTAGCTTCGAGTCGACCCTTCTTTTTGGGCTCCGGGGATAATGAATCAGAGTCACTGTCAGTGTGCTATTGTCGGGCCCGAGGTCGTCGACCACCTGCCCCCAGAGGTTGTTCCGGATCTTGGCATACAGCTTGTTTAGACTTCACTACTTCCAAGGCAAAGTCCTGACGGAGACGTTCGTTCTCAGCGATCATGTTCTCCAACCTCTATTCGTTTTGCTTTGCTTGCTCCATAATCGCTTGCATTGCCTCTTGTGTTGATGTCGAGGGTGAACCGAAGTTCAAGGCCCTTCTTGCGATAATATTCTCTGGCCCAAGCATATTGCTTGGAGTGGTTTCATCTTGCGGTGTAGGGTCAATAGTGACTGCCGAAGGATCTTCTGTCACGCCCGCCATGGATGTGCTTGGGTATTCCCACAAACGGCGCCAATTATGGGGAAGTGGTTTGGAAATACTCTTCTGATCTTGGGGGCCACTCGTAATCTTCAACTAGTCACCTGAAAAGAAATAAACACTCCGGTTGGGGGTGTCGGAATTAGCACTCTGACAGGGAAGTCAGTCTCTACTCTCTGAATTACTTGTATTTTAAGTTAAGCTTAATGGTTCTCACATACCTTTCTCTGACTGAAGATCTTGCATTTATAGTATTATCTTTGGGCCTTAGAGCCTAGCCCGCCCCTGATCCTTTACATGTACTTCTACTCGGCCTTTGTTCTGCTGGCTGGAATGCCGGCCATTTTATTCGGCTCTTCAATTGACTAGGATCAATGCCGAATAGAGGTTATGCTCTGGACCAGACTGGGCCATTCGTCTCTGTTTATCCAAGTAAATTCGGCTCCCACAGTATATAATCTCCCTAGAAAGATATTTAACGCAGTAGTATTAATGTCACTAACATCATCGTTACACGTAAACAGAATTGCGCGTTCAGTTAAAAATGTTGGGGTTAACGTCTCTATCATATTCAATTCTGAATAAACTATAGAGAGTAATTCGTTCAAATCTTGACATTTGTGTAATGTTGATGAAAGGTTAACAATTTCTTGAGGATTGGTCCCAACCTAAAAAAAAGTGAAATCAATAAAAAAGTAAGTGTAAACACAATTTATTAATTTAAATAATCTATATAATAAAGGTTAAAGTAGTGTTACCTCCATCAAGAAATTTGCAAAATTTAGCATTTTCATGGCCTTCATAATTCAAGCGCATATTCAAATCCAAAGTTAAGATATATATATACATATATGCTTCCATAGAACAGAGTGTCTTAATGATGCATTCACAATTTGCTCACGAACTCCTTTGGGTATAACTGGTAAGATTTGTCGAAAGTCTCCACCAAGAACAACAGTAATACCCCCAAATGGCTTTTCACTATCACAAATATCCCTCAATGTATGATCAACCGCCTCGACACAATGTCTATGTTGCATAGGAACCTCATCTCAAATTATGAGTTTTGTTTCTCTAAATAACTCAGCTTGTAATGATTGTTTGCTAAACCCACAAAGTGAATTTTCCAAGACATCTAACGGAATGAAAAATGTTGAATGTGCAGTGCGACCTCCTACCAGTAACAATGATGCAATTCCAGACAAAGCCACAGTAACAACGATATGCCCAAGGCTGCAACATTTTAATGCAATCGTATTGTACAGAAATGTTTTCCCTGTTCCAACACCCTCATTCAGAAAGAAAACACTTTCTTTATTTTGAAAAACTGAAGAAGTGATTGTGTTATAAGCATTCCACTGTCCATTATTGAGACAATCAATAGTAATTTGTGGATCTACATGTTGTGCCTCACTTTGCAGTTGTTAATGTTCAAATATCAATCGATTACCAATTACTGCACTCCGATTACCAATTACTGCACTCCAATTTGCAATAGGTTGTGGCATGGGTAAGAATTCAATTAAACTTTTGCTTGATTCATGAAGCATTTGATTCAAAAGATGGAGACCATAATCTTCAATTTGAGCCTCAGTTGGTTTAGATATAACAAACTATGTACAAATCTTATGTACAAGATCATCATATATATGCATTGAAAATTGATTCCATAATGCACATGGATTTAGTGGAGAGCACTGGGTGAGAATAATACTATACAATCTCCTCAATTGATATCCAGTTTTTATAACTGCAGCCTCTTTCAGGCATTGTATCCATTCTACATCATCTTCTAGAAGCCCCCTTGCAACATATGCTAACTTAAATGTATCATGTACAACATTATCAACCGTGCGTAAAGACTGAAACGACTTTGGTCCTTTGACAATGGTTAGTAACAAACGTAGATAAAATCTTTCACCACAATTAGGGCTAGCAAAGTACATTCTACCAATTGCATATCCCCTTTCTCTTGATTTCCATCTCTTTTCTGACTTGAGCCAAACAAAATGTTGTGGAAATTCTTGATAAGTGAATGGACATTCATCTTCACTGGCAGCACAATATACAAAGAAGCCAGTCAGAGTTGACATTTGTTGACCAGCTCTAGATTGAATCGTTTCTAATGACTCTTCTGGGTTAAAAACAACGCGATGCATTCTAGGTAAATGAAGTGTCAATCGTACAATTGTTGGCATTTCTGCATGCAAAAGATGACCCAATATTCGCCAAGCAACTTCTGGAGGTCCAATATACCTTTCATCGAGATATTGTTGAATCTCATTTATCATTCCTAACACCATCGTTGTACGATCATAACCCTTATAAATATACTTATGTATATACTTGACACATCTCATTCCGGCACAAACTTCCACATTTATATGACAGTTGAAAAGTTTTGAAAGATATGCATTGTATGGTACGACATCCCTGTTATCAACTTCTTGCCCCCTTACAGTATGTACTTGACCATTATTACGACGACGATAGATAGGGTATCCATCTTGATCCATAGTTGTTGTTTCTATGAAAGCTCGAGGGTATCTCTCAGTGCATCTACCATTTTCCATACATGGTGCTTGCGGATTTCGAGCACCACATAGTCCATGAACCATACAACATTTGATAGTTTTAAAAAGCATAGGATCATCTTTTGGGTCTGGAAATTCTACACAGACCAATTTGTCTACTTGAACACATGTCCGAATTTTGTCTGGACCCTTGAGAAATAAAAGTGCATGCATATTAAGGAGGCCTCATTTTTTAAATTCAATTGTAAAAACATGTGCAACTTTATTTTCAAACACTTTATTTGTTTCTATCTCCTTCATCAAACATTTTCTCTTCAACTCAAAAACACAGGCAATTAAATCAGGACGATCAATAGGTTTTTGATATGGTGATAATGCTGAAGTAATTTATAGCCAATTGGGATTTGCAGTCATGGTAAGAAAAATATCTGGGTGTTGGTTGTATCGTGTGATAGCCATTGAATCTTGAAAGATTTCAAACATATATCTAGGACTACCAGTAAATGAAGATGGCAAAACAAACCTTTGACCAATTTGTCCAGGTCGTACATAATCTGGATCCATATCTGAAAACTCTAGGTAAAGCTCAGCCAGAAGTTTTCCTTGATTAAGCTTGTAGTATGTCAATCGATTTTGCTCAGTTACAGCCCAAGCATCTACCAAAAACTCTTGAAATAGTTTCTCACCTCTCAAAATTGTTGAATACTCTGTGGGTCGTTCAAACAAACGATAACTATAAAAATTCATTTGAGTAAGCCGATCAGTTGAAGGTCGATCATATTGAACATTCCACAATTTCAACTCAGGTTCCCATCCAAGCTCACCACATGGAAATAATAAAACATAATGTAATGGCAAGTATGCTGGGTAACATTCATTAATTTGCATCAACTTATTATTTCCTCAGAAATGTAAGATAATATCTCTCATTCCATTTACCTCTATTCCATCACCTGGTATTACAATTGCAATCTCATCTATAGTTGGTAGGTTATACCGACGTTGATCAGTTGTTGAATTGTAATGAAGATGAGCAGGTAGATTGTGTCCTGCCGAGTCTAATTGATGTAAAATGGCATGAGCCTGGTGATATTTATCTACAAATGCATTGACTTGCAACAAACTATCCTGAATAGTTTTGAGAACATCCCTTCTCAAGTTAGGATTTTTACGATTACGAATTTCTAAAGCTGAATAAAGGTCATAGATATACAGCTGAGCATAACTCGCATCCTGCCCTGGTTGTGGTTGTAGTGATCTTGTTCGATGTCGCAATTTTTCATAAATTGTGAATGATGTAGGGCCCCTTCCACTAAGTACTCTAGGATCCAATGTAGCACCAAGACTCGTAAAAGCATTAGCTGCATTGTACACTCGAGTATAACTTCGAAAGGATTTTAATTGATCATTATTCCCATCATACAATGCCTGAAGTGGTGGAGGGGGTGTAATAAGTAAAGGTAGCCTAATCTTTCCTTCCAAACAGCAAGTTCCGAATAAGGGACGCTTTATAGATGATTTTGTCAATTTTTCATCCATCTAATGTAAGGCTGAACAATAAGGACATAATACATCCATCTTGCCAAGATACTGGCGACAAGAATCTTTGTGTGCCCGGGTGTCAATTGATATACTCACATGCATATCTTCTAATTCATCATCAGTACATAGATGTTGTTGAAGAGATCGATTTATAGGAGTAAACCTACGAATATTTGTGTATAAATAAAATTCTGTAAAACAAAACGGTATGAGTAAAAGTACGTATTTCAAGATTAGACACAGTAATTTACCGATTCCTTTGTGGAGCTAAAGATGTGCTTAGCATAGAAAACAAACATGTAGAATGATGGGTAACCATTGTTTATTTTTGTGCCGAGTGAGAATCTTCAGTTATTGTTTCCCACTCCAAGCGAGTGCAATCGCGACGAATTAGTGTTAAAGAACGTTGGCTTAGTTGAATACATTCTTCTAATCCCTCTTGTCCTCGTTGGAAGCATTGAAATTCAAAGTATGACTTTTCAATTTTTTCACGCTCTCGCCGTGCACGTTGGGCCAATACAACTTTTGATATTACATTATCATTTTGTACCTAAAATGAAAATATCTTATCATTGAAACAAAATATGTGAATATTTTGTGCTTAAAATGAAACTATCTTCTTATTTTTTTCCCTTTCTCTTAATTTTGTTTTCTATTTTATTTGTTTTATACCTTTAATAGTGTTATCTTTATTTCTTTCTTTCTTATTTTTTCCCTTTCTATCTTCTTATTTCTTCCCTTTCCCTTTCTTTGTTTTCTATTTTATATATTAAATAAGAATTAAAAACCTATCTTACTTAGTTTCTCCTTTCTTTATATATTTTTTCTTTATTCCTTTGTTTCTTTTTTCCTATTCTATTTATATAAGTAGAAACTTATGGATGGTACATTATAAATACACATGTATCCATGCAAAATAAAAATAAATAAATTTGAAAAACACATACAAATAATAGCAAGTTACAGGAAAACATATTACAATCATTCTACAAAAACAACATAAAACAATAAATTCATTTTATACACTCATATCTTTTAACTATTCAAAATTTTGATTAGTTTTGCATCATATTTTTAAAAAAGAATATATATCACTTTACATGCATTTGTCATTCTCTTGCCGAAAGGAGCCATCTTTTCTTTTCCTTTAGACATTGGGTTGACCTTTTCTTTTTCTTTTGCCTAACAAATATAAATAAAATATTCAAAAGATTAAAAAAATCTTATATAAATAAAATACATACGATGTTTGACTTGATTTTGTACTTACCGCACGAACACGGATAACATTAAGGTTGTGCTCATCACGGATGACCACACCAACATTTCTACATGGAGTTGTAGGATGAGGCCTACAGAAATAGATTGTGAACAAATTAAAATCTATATAATAAAGTGGTAATAATAAGAGTAAAAAATTCAAGATTGCCTTGGGTAAAAAATTCTTTTTCTTTTACCAATTTGGTATTAAAGAAGGTTGTCTTAGGTTAATACATTCCTTCGATCTTTCTCTTTCTCATTCTCGTCGCAGGCGTTGTCCCAATTGGTATGCAGAACATTGCTTTTGATTTTTTTCACGTTCTTGCCGTGCACGTTGGGCCAATGCAGCTTTTGATAACACATTATCATTGTGTGCCGAAAATGAGAATATTATATAAAAAGGTGCATAAAATGTGAAGATTAACTAACTTGCTTCCCTTTCATCATGTATTTTTTCTTCCTTTTAACTAACTTTTCCTCTTCACTCGGTTAAGTTGTTAGTAATATAAGAACCAATGCATGTATTGATGAAATTTTAAAAATGAGGGAAAAATAATTTGAAAACACATTAAGCACACAAAACTGCAAACTCACTATGCACGCACTTATTGGTTTAAAGACACTACCCATCTCTTTACAAAATGTACGTTGAAAAGATAAATATTAGATCATTGGGTACATAAAATATGAATATTAGCGTGTAATGTTTTGTACTTTCCTTTTCACTCTTCTTGTTGTTTCTGTTATATTAAAATGCATTTTTGTCTTTTTCTTCTTTCCTTAAGAACTTCTTATAAGAAAAATAAAAATTAAAAAAAATTATATTAGATCATTGGATACGTAAAATATGAATATTAGCGTGTAATGTTTTGTACTTTCCTTTTCACTCTTCTTGTTGTTTCTGTTATATTAAAATACATTTGTCTTTTTCTTCTTTCCTTAAGAACTTCTTATAAGAAAAATAAGAATTAAAAAAATTATATTATGTAGTTTCCTTTTCATCACATATTTGTTCTTTCTTCTTATTTTCCTTTTTCGTTTTCTTCTATTATATTTTTATTATACTATGTTGTAGATGCATATTAATGTTCAAATATACGAACATGTTCATACAAATTAAAAATTCAAGTAGACAAATAGACAAACATATAAAAAATTCAAATTAATGTTCATACAAATGCATTACCATATTGTACAAATGCTTACTTTAACATGCTTCAAAAAAACATTTCACATTCAATAAAAAGAATTGAATAAATTTTTGAAAAAGAAACTTTTGAAAAATGTACATAAAAAAGAGTATATGACACTATGCAATTCCTAAAAAAATCTATATAATATTCAAAAAAGAAACTTTTAAAAAGGTGCCCAAAAAAAAAAAAAAAAAAACATAAACTCTTTTGCTATTTTTTTTATAAATGTTAAAATGCCAAGTCTCTAAAATTTTTCTTTTAATTAGGAACTCTAAATATTCAAAAAAAAATTATGAAAAATATTTATCATCTGTACAATATAGAGCACTAAAATATTTATAAAAATATTTATAAAAAAAATATTCAAAAAAAAATTATAAAAATATTTATCATCTGTACAAAAAAAAAAAAAAAAAAAAACTCTCTTGCCATATTACATATAAATGTTAAAATGCCAAGTCTTTCAAATTTTTCTTTTAATTAGGAACTCTAGATATTCAAAAAAAAAAAATTAAATGGAAAAAACAGTCCCTTTCTTTTTAAAATCACACAACAAATATACTACATTTGAATGGTACAATTTTTTTTTTATAACAAAATGTTAAATACATTTTTTTTAGGTTAAGTTAAATACTTGGTGAATTTGATTCAAAGCAAAACTGATTATGTTAAATACTTGCGTTAAATTAAATACTTGTAAGTTTAATATTTTTTTTTCATGAAGACAACTAAAGTAATACACACATATATACATTCACTAAAGTAATATTTTTATTTTTTATACCAATTTGATTCAAAGCAAACCTTTGGGTTAAGTTAGAACTTCTGAAAATTTAATAGGCAAAAGGGATCAATTTTGGCTCTAGAGTAAAGATACATGCCCCTGTTTGTGGGTATAATTAACCACTAATCCTAGGAAATAGCTTGAACACTTTCTTGATTATTCATGGAAAAACAACCATACCTACTGTTTGATGGAATTACCTTCCAAAAATGTTGGAGAGAAGTTTTTATTTCCATGAAGTGTGGGCACACACTATGTACCTGAAACAATTAGATCAATCATGACAGTTTTTTAAATTTGAAGCAATTAAATCTTTCAATCGCTCGATACTGATGAGAGTGGAATTGCAGTTAAACCCAAAACCACTCCCAAGTGTGTTATTCCCTCTATAATATAGAATAGACAGAGTGCACCATTGATACTATTCATATAATGCCAAGAAGAGTGTGTTATTCCCTTAATTTTACATTGATACTACATGGCCCTGTTTGAAATTCATATGTTAAATCTGGTGCATTCTGTCACCTCCAAATGTGTTATTCCCTTAATTTCAACCTTCCCTTTATAATATATGAATTTAAATTTGACTCTACCATTGATACTATTCTTCACCATTGATACTAAACTCTAAAATCTGATGAAAGTTTTAAGTATTCATGGGAAAACATGTAAAATCTGTTGGGTTGGTTGGTTTTTATAGCTTTGTAATAAAACTAAAAAATGTTGTGATGGGTTTCTCCAAAGTTACAAAAAGTTGCTTCAATTTGTTTGCCTCAAAAGCATATCAAGCTGAAAGTATGGAGTTTATCATATGTATGGAGTTTATGTAATTTAAAATTTAAAAAAAAAAAACAGTGGTACAAAGAAAGCAACCAAAGAAAGTAACAACTTGATAGCAACAATTACTTTGGGCTTTGTTTAAAAGGAAAGAAAAAAAATTTAATTTATGAAAATATCACCTAGGAGAAATTATTCTTTTGCCCAGCCAAAAACAGGAAACTAAATAGAAAAATATAGAAATATAGAAAAACACAAATAAATAAACAGGAAACCAAATAGAAAAACACAAATACTATCAGTTTAGAGCAAACATATCAGCTTAGAGCAAAACAAATCCTATAGACTACTCAATTTGGTATTTGCTTTACCTCTTTCATTTATGGGAATTCAGTAGGATGATATTTTTGATCTCATCTACATGTCTATGAACTTTTCATCTCATATTTTATCTTATTCTTCTGTATATTATGTCATTAATGCCTCTGAATCATGGTAATATGTCAGACTACTCAATATTTTAGTTCCTCTTGAATGGCAGTTTTTTCTTTGGAGTCAATTCTGTTTTTTTCTTTTCTCTCCGATCTGTATTCAATTGTCTGTTGAGCTGCTTAGATTCGCTAGGAAATCAACCAAATAGCTCCAACGGTACCAGAGCTACTCTTTGCATGATATACATCTAATCCAGCATCACTGTTTGTGAGATGGCAGCCAATTTCTTCATGGGCCCCAATATAGGTGATGCTTATACATCTAGTGTACATTTGCTTGTGGGAATCAAGGTTGGGAATTGGCATCCTGTTAAATTTCCCACAGAACTGGGCCACATTTGTTGTGTACAAAGATGGTAATCCTTTTCTTAGGGAATAGGATAGAAAAACATTCAAGGAATTTCTATCCCAACCAGTTTTTTTTTGGTTTTTTATTATCATTTCACTATCCATGGGAATTACAGCTTAAGCATGAAAGGAGTTCTTATGGCCATGATTATTGAGCCAATAAATTTATTAATAATAAATTAAAGTACTCAAAATTATTTTCCTGATAAGTGAAGTCTCAGAAATATTAATCGTATTAGAACAATTAAAAAAAAATGCATACAGTTAGAGCTATTTGATACAAACCCAAATACAAACTCCATAGCAGATACATGAATGAAAGAGAGAGCCAAGTCAGCCAGAGTGTTAGATCAATAGATATGTATAAACTACACAACAACATGATTCCAATATATTAGACCAACATGATTCAAACCCAAATTAGACCAATAGATAGATATAAACCCAGATATTCTAACTGAAATTCGACCAACACATCAAACCCAGATATTCCAATATATCAAACCCAGATTAGAATGAGGGCCAAACTAAAATCAAACCCAGAGTAGACCAACCTTAAAAAAACCCCATCCCAAAGAAGACATCAAACCGAAATCATAAAACTAAAATCACACCAAACTCATATTGTAATAAGCTTACAGGAGTGGTCGATCAGAGCTCTGATTTTGCAACCGAGCTGCTAGAATGAACGACGATCGGAGTGAACCGAGCTGCTGGAGAGAACAAAGCTGCAAGTCAGAGTGATTTTAAACAACGGTCGGAATAAGCTCTTATGAAGCTAGAGAGAAATGCAGACGCAAAAACTGAGAGAGAAATTGATAGATAAAGAATTTAAAATTTGAAATCAAGAAGAGAGAGTGAAGGGGTAAGTGGGAGGTAGATGTTTGAGAGACAGAAGAAGAGGAGTGTTTGATACACTTGGGCAGAAATGAGAGTGTTTGAGAGACAGAAAAAGAGTGTTTGAGAGACAGAACCGTTAGATGTTGATCAGGAAAGATCTCAGCCATTGATAGAAATGTATCTCTCATATATTTTCACACATTTTCAAAAACCTTTGTGCCTTATTATATAGATACATATATATATATATATATGTGTGTGTGTGTGTATATAAACCAAGTGAGCCAAATTTTCAAATCTTTTAAACTATACTACTATTCTACTAAGTACTTTTGGCAGATAAGCTCAGCACATTCATACACTAACTCAGCCAGATTTCGCTTGGATAGATTATTTTGATTTGATTCCATATCTAGTTTGTAGTTATTTAAGTCACTGATTAAAGTTACTAACGAGTCCAATATTGATTAAACATATTTAGCTAACTTATAAATCACCAGTATGAGCTTAACCATTACTCAACTAGCCATATCCGGCTAACATCTCCACAAGAATTCTGGGTAAGAAAGTGAAACCCAATCCGAAAACACTAACAAGTTTCAACACTGGTGTTGGACGGACGGGGCAAAACTTTCACCGTTAGCGGCTTTGAAAGGACAAAGAACAAGATTGCTAATGGGATCTGGCTAAGATGGAAGGTGCTGCAGCACCAGTATCAAAGAAGGGCTTTCATTGCACAAGAAACTCACTGTCAATTATATACAAACACAACATACATAAGCATATGAATCTTTATAGCAACTATATCTCTGATTTTGACCGTGCATGTGTAAGTAATTTCCACAAACTATCGAAGAGGTGTGTAGCGAGGGTGACGACTCGCCTTCTTGTGTGACGGCAAAGTTCCTGAGATTTTTTCCGTGCATTGTCTAGGGTACAAACATAAACACTCTGCATCTGTACTAGAAAACAAGCAGTTTAAAGGTATGTCATCGTTCTGGTGGGGCAGCCAAGAGCCTCACACGACGCCTAAGCATACTTCTGTGGCAGATACCAACCAAAAATAGGATGACTACAAGAGCAATAGCGGAATATTCAAACACTCTTCTGACCCCAAGGGCCCCTGTAGATACAGCAGCTATTAGTTTCCAATGTAGATGAAACAAAACAAAAAACTAACTAGATAGGATTCGAGAAAGAAATTAAGTTGGAATCCAAGCACCATAAGTTGACGGGAGCAAAATTTTATGATGCAAGAGGATCCACCGTGAGGTATGGCCCCACTAAAGAGATTGTCAGTCATAAAACACAACATGATCACATGATTTTGGATCGGCAATTCACTTCAAATTGCTACAAAGTTTTCAAAATAACAAGATCCAAACTCACCCAATCATCCTACTTTTCTTTCAAATCAATGTTTATGGTGGGACTGAAAAAACCAATATAGCATCCTTTTTTTCTTCTCTTTTTTTAAAAATAAAAAATTGCAACCCATGGTATAATAAACTGTATGCTGATAATGGTATTATTCTGATGCAACATTTTCCCGTAACTTACAAGTTTGAAGCAAATACCTGTTGGAATGAAGTCAAAGCCACAGATCTCATAGAAAACAGTCAGCAACAACTGTAAAGAAGAAAAGACGATAAAAAATTATAAGCAAAAATTACCTAAAGAAAATGAACGAGGCTAATGTTTAATATATCTCTCAGTATACAAAACAACTACTAGTATGCAAATGCATGTGGCAGACTGTTAGTGGTGATTGGCGAAAAGTTCACTAACTTTTTTAATTACTTGGTGGGAAATTCAGACAAAATCCAAAGTACTTATCACTATTCCTATATTGAATATTTTCATCAATCTATAATCCCCACATTGGTTAAGCAATTAGTTATGCACATATCCACCTTTTGCCATTGGGCTCTGCACTTGGCTCTCCACAACTATTTCGACTGCCCCCCCATGACAAACCGAAAAAAAAATCATGGTACATCTAAGATGAGTTGACTGAAAGGAAAAGCCCAAGACACTACCCAATTTATAGGGTGAGAAATAGTAGAGTAGAACATCAAAGCAAACTGGCACGTTAGGTACCTCTCCATCTATGTACATCCTTATATCAATTTGAAGTCCCAATGGGCCTCTATCTGAGCACCCATAACCTGCAGTCATCCAGTTGGTAATTATCTTTTCTCCACCAAAACCACTCACACCTGCTTTTAAAGTTCTCCCCTTTTACCTTCCTCTCCATATATCACATCTGGAATCAAAGCAGAGACCTGACTGGTATCTCTTTCTAAAATCCCCTTTGAGCTTCAACACCTTACTCCTTATGTAAACATAAAGCATTAGCTCTTTACCAGTTGATGTTCTTGAATTATCTTTCCCATCACAACTTAGGAAATTCCAGTTGATAACAACCTGTAATGGTTGGAAGTGTAAGATACACCCACATGTTACAAATAACAGCAATTCACCATCTTGTTTGCACATCCAACACCAACTCACAATAACGTTCTTCCTCTGGATCAAATGGTCAGTGGTAAGGATCTTACCTTGGGCTAAACACCAAACAAAAGAGGCCATCACTGTAGGAGCCCTGGGGCCCCAAATAACTTTCCATGGGATAGAAGAATTGCAATGACCAATCAATGCCTTACAAAAACTTCCCATGGAAATTCCCCGCACTGGTTAGCCTCCTTCTCATCTTCAGTCTGCCTAATCCTGGATATGCCATACAACCTTTAGAGAAGCTCCAACATCTCTGTCATCTCCCAATCTTGTAACCCTCTCTGGTTACAAAATATCCCCAAAAAAATTCCTGTTATCCCTATGCGTGCAAATATTCCTCAACTGTAGCTCACCTATCTGCTGCAATCCAAGCAAAATCTAATCCATCTCCCCCATTTGGCACCAAAACCCATTCACTCCATCTCACACCACTCTTGGGACCCCACTTCTCATTCTTGAGTTTATACTTTCACTCGCCACTAACACAGCATCCAGGATTTGCCTCCACTCCATGAAGCATTCTGAGATTCCAAAACAATCCCCTATGAATGGCAACGGAGCAGGGCGGGGGTGGTTTCACTTACCCCGACCTCAATGCCCAATGACAATGTACTTTTTCCATCCCCACCTCAATCGCCGACATGGCATATTTTTTAGTCAATTATCCCTGCCCCTAACGGGGAGTGGTAATCTGATCCCCACCCCACCAACCATAACAGTGTTGCATGGACTCTTTTATTTCCTCCAAACCCTGTCCACCAAATATGGCAAGGGGTAAGGATGTGCAATATGTGCCTGACATTCAAACCAAATTTTATATGATGTTTGAAGCAGAAGAAGGTTCCATTTACTAGTAAATAAGATAATTCTTGCTTCTCACATGGATAGGAGATAAAAATTTCATATTTTTCCTAAATCTTATTTAATTTCAAGTATATTTCTAAATAATTTACATTATTTCTAAATAATATGTGCCTGACATTCAAACCAAATTTTATATGATGTTTGAAGCAGAAGAAGGTTCCATTTACTAGTAAATAAGATAATTCTTGCTTCTCACATGGATAGGAGATAAAAATTTCATATTTTTCCTAAATCCATAGTTGTCAAATCGATTCAGATCGTGAATCGAAATGGTCTTATGCGAATTTAATCGAATCGAATCGTGAATCGTAAAGATTCGGTCACTTTTTCTAAATTACTTAAAAACATATATCTACACATTTATATGTTAAATATATCTTATAAATATAAAATATTTAGACTTAAATCAATAAAAATGTTATTTTGAATAATAATCACGTAGTTTAATAGGTAAGAAGTTAACAAAAGTTCCTATGTAAGATCACCATATTACCTTTTTTCTTTTTTAGATATTTCTTATCAACCATTTTTAATAAAGATGTAATATTACCATCTTGCCTTTTCTTTTTCTTTTTTAGATATTTTTTATCGGCCATTCTTAATAAAGATAGTAACCAAATAGACAAACTATCAATTTCCAATTTCCAAAGTAACAATAATTAACAACAATGTTGATATTTGGACAATAAGCATATATACTTTTCTAAGTAACAGTGAGCAAATAATAAGAAGAAGTTATTTAGAATATTTTATTTTAAAGCCTAAAACATTTTAAAAAGTATAACTGACCTCACACATGTAATATTCAATTTAATAAAATAGTAATAGATAATTCATAGTGTAACTTTAATCTTAAACATCTTTAGAGGATATATTATAGTGGTGTTTGGGAAGAATTGTAGTTGGGTTTTTTCTCATTTTTTCCATTAAAAGACAAAAATTTTGCAAAATCAAAAAAAAAGCATCCAAACAAAATATTACATCTAACCCCATAATCATTTCAATTTTTCTCTCACAAACATCACATCCAACCACAAAAAAAATTCAACTATCTTCCCAAACACAAAATTTTCTTCAATAATATTCTACATCTAAAAAAAACCTACGTAAAAACTCACTTCCCAAACACCATCTATGATTTTTTATAAGGAAAAAAAAAATGAGAGGAAAGATTAAAAATATGTTGGGTCTGATTGAATCTAATTGGATCCTATTAAAAACTCCATGATCACTAAAATAATAATAAATCATGTATATATGTTGGTTATTTTGGGATTAAACGCTATTAAAAGTTGTATTATGCCATTTTCACTAAAAAGATGGAGAAAAAAAGAGTCGAAAATATGTCGTACACAATAATTTCAAAAATTGCATGAATCGTAAAAAGTGAATCGAATCGTGAATCGAGAATCGATTGTGAATCGTGCGATTCACTAGAGATTCACTTCCAAAATAGATTCACCCATAGATTCGTATCGATTTTGCAAAAATTGCGAATCGAATCGTGAATCGAATCGCGAATCGTAAGATTCTGATAACAGAGCCTAAATCTTATTTAATTTCAAGTATATTTCTAAATAATTTACATTATCTTATCTAAGAATATTATATAATACACAATATATATATTTATATGGCATGTCCTCCTACCCAAGAGGTGTACGGGGTTTAAATTGGTTCGGTTCTGAGAAAACCAAATATGAATGGGAGATAAAAATTTCGTATTTTCCTTAAATCCTATTTAGTATCATTGTATCAAGCATATCTCTAAATAATTTATATTATTTTATCTGTGAATATCATATACAATATGCAATATATATATATAAGTCTACAGGACATGTCCCCGTACCCATAGGGATGTACACAGTTCAGAGTGGTTTGATTCCGAGAAAATCCAAAAACCAAACCGGTCCTAATAGTTCTGGAATTTTGGGAACCAGACCAAACCATTGATACCTATGGAACCAGACTAGAATTAAACCAAAAAAACAGCTCAGTTCTAGTTCGATTCATGGTTCCAACAATTCATGTTAACATGTTCATTCGATAATTAGTATTTCATTAAGGCAAAATGAACGCATATGATTTCCAATGCAACGATGTACATGACTTCCAGTAACTAATGATCAAAACTAATACAACATTTAAGTCATTAATCAATATTCCAGAATTCTAGTAACCCAATCTCCTAACCATTACGAAAAACAATAGCAAAATAGAAACAAATGTGCCGCCTAAATTAGATAAGCCCAAACTTAAAAATCCGTAATTAGACAGATGACAGACAAAAACCAAAATCCCTAAATCAGAGACAATTAGTTTAAATATATATATATATGTATATCTAAATCAGCAAGGGAAAACAAAAAGGCCCCAACTTACACCCCAAAAACTCAAAAGTTGAAGAAACATAAAAAAAATGCTAACCAATTGGAGTATAGGGACTGGAGAAAAACCATCCCTTAAATATTAATACTCACAGCATTTGCATAGCTACTTATCCTCCATCTAATTACAAGACCAATTCAGAGTCCATTGGCATCACTTATTATAGATTGCCAAATATTTCAGTCAACATAACAGAGTGTGCATGAAAGTGATGCTTGAGCAATTCCCCACTGTTGCAAGGAACCATCAAACTAAATAAACATATGGCAGCATAACTAAAGTTTAAAGGATGGCATTATGGCACAAATAAATACACACACAAACCACCTAATGATTTGAAGTCTTGTCATTCCATTCTTTTATATTTTAAAAGTGTGCTGAAATTTACACAAAGCTTGCACCGTGCATTGAATCCTCAACATTTTCTCTTAAATATCTTTCCAAAAGGGAGATAAAAAAAATATATATACACATTACAAATACTGCAAGAAGATACCAAGAGTTCATTCAGTCAGGAGAAGGAAAAGTAGCAAAATCTATTCCATACATCTAGACAACATTAGTCAATATAAATTATTAAAATAACACAAAGATATAGTCTTTTTTACAAGTAAAATAAAGATGATATAGTTAAGTGCAATGCTGAGTTACTGTCGGATGGACTTACTGCAATGAGGCGTGCTGTGTAATAGTTAAGTCTAAATCTATCAGGATCCATCAGTCCTCCAAAATATCTCCTGAAGAATAGTGGCAACTGATATACTTTCTGTAGGAAGCAAAATTTTCATATGAGAAAATGCCACGTGTTCTTCTTGACAAATTTTCGTGACAAAGTTTGGGATTTCATGCAAATAACAAGCAAACATTAGCTTTTTGACAATAAAAAATTTACTCCATTCTACACAGTATAATTGCTAAAAACAGCTGTGTTGGGGAGCTCTCTTGAGCAATGAAAAATGTCACAAAAGTAAAACACAAAGCATTGGCATATGATCATGCAGTCAGGCTATACATGAAATTTTAATTATGATATTTTAATAGTGATTCTTGCTAGTAAATCATATTCAATAGCTTTGTTTTGCTTCACCCTTATAATTCACCATCTCCATTGCCAAACGGCTAGAAAACTCCCAAGGAACCACTGAACCAAAAATTCTAGTGTTATAGTTCTGTAAAACTCAGTTGAATAACCTTTTTTTATCAGCTTCTTTGGATGCGTCCAAACATTACCTTCGAGCAACTTAAACTCAAAAATGACTCAATAAGCAATTGGCCTGCCATTTACTCTTGGATAATATGAAATAATCGAAAAATGATTGAGATACATGTACACAGATTAGTATAAAGAACTACATCCAAGGGGACAATATATATATATATGTATATATATTTTTTTGGTTCAACTACATCCAAGGGGAAAGCCACCAAATCTTTTAGAACAGAGGACCAAAAGTTACATGAACAGGGTCATCATCAAGAGAAGTTTCATAAATTAAAAGGGCTCCGCTGCCAAAATCTACTAGGGGATCAGTATATGTTTTCTGCCCATAATAAATTTTAAAAAAATAAAAATGAAAGATTTTCTTCAAATGACATTACCTGACTTTTACGGTAATCATGAGATGGCTACGACAGTTTGCAAATGATCCATTCACAATTATGGATTTTTACAATAATCAAAAATTAGCTGGGACAAAATTATAGAAACAAAGTCTTAAAAACTAGTTAGCTCAGATAGTTGCATAACCCAATTCTATAAACAGAATAAAATGTAGACTTACCATAATGAAGCCATGGGCACCACCTACAAAAAGCCGATTGTACCCCTGAACTTTCTTCAAGGCCTGTACAACATCCTCTTCCCGCCGAAAGGCTAAGTGATGCCTCCGGTATCAACTTACTAATGAGACGAGAGCAAATGGGGCACTTGCACCGCTGAAGTGCACTACTATAGTTCCAGAACATCAAAATGCAGCTGGCTGTACAATGCAAGGTAATTAATTACAAATGATTTCAATATCAACATGTCATTCAATGGTAATTTTTGAGTAACATGGATTACCAACATATTAACTTCTACAATTAGAGTTCACACAAATTAAAATCTCTAAACTTATTCTGTCATGCACATTAATCAATTGGAAGAATACCATGATCTCCAAATAAGTTTCTTCCCATAAATAGAACTTATGACCAGCCAATCTAGGTTCAAGGCTCAGTAAGTGCAATACTTAACTACAAATTATCAGTGAACTTTTAGAGATCAAACACAAATGAAGGGGAAACTCACTTTCAGACAACAGACGGTTTTAAGGACTACTGATTGTCTTGCTAGAAAACAATGTCAGGAAATATTTCTACCCACAAAAATAAATAGGCTACTTTGAGGTCATGTTTCTGAAGCTAACTGAAGAGAGATTATCAAGATTCACCGAGAGTACAGTAGAAAATCCAATGAGATAAATGGAGTCTGACAGGAAAAAAATATCAGGAAATTCTGACAGGAATCTTTTCCACCCCCACAAACCAAGCCCGAATAACACCTCCAACTGAAGGCCATCAAATATCTATTGACACTCACTGGTTGGGTTGGTTAGAAAATGGGTGAACAGCTAAGAAGCACGGGTGCGGGTACGAGTACGGTACGGGTACGAGTACGGGTACGCCGATACGGCAAAATCTCAAAAAAGTAGGGTACGGGTACGGCTGCGGTACGCCAATAAATATATATATTTTTTATTATATATGATAAAAATTATAATTTATAAAATTTATTATATATCTTATATACGATCAATTTTATTATATATTAATTTATACATAATCAATTACATTATATATATATAAATTTATTATATTATTATATATTATATATATGATTAATTATAATATATATCTTATATTATATTATTATATATCTTATATTATATATATTATATATATCTTATATTATATACGATTAATTATAATATATATCTTATATTATATATATTATATATATCTTATATTATATTAGTATATATCTTATATATTTGTTTTCAGGGAAGTCAAAGAGACGAAGAGGAGAGAGGCGACGAAGAGATCAGAGGCGAGAGAGAGAGAAAGGCGAGAGACGAAGACGATCGATGAAGACGATCGATCAACTATCAGGTTCGAATCGAAGACGATCAGGTTCGATGAAGACGATCGATCAACTATCAACTATCAACTATCAGGTTCGATGAAGACGATCGATCAACTATCAACTATCAGGTTCCATCAGAGACGAAGACGAAGACGATCGATCAACTATCAGGTTCGAATCTCCTCTGTCTCTCTCTCGATTCCCTCTGATTATCTCTCTCTCTACGTATTTTTTTGTGTATTTTTGCCGAAACGCACTCCATGGCGCCCTCCGCACTCCATGCCGCACCCAAATGTACCAGACAGACCCCCTTTGGTCGTACGCTGCAGACCGCACTGTGCACGCATTCGCACCGCACTCAGACGGGCAACATTTCAGCCGCACGCAGGTTCATAGGTGAACAGCAAAGAAAAGAAACAAAAATTAATTACCCTGTGTTGGTTTCATTTTCAAAATCTAAAACTAGTTTTGGTGAAAAAATTAAAAAACAAAAACCACTTGTCCATTTCATATGATTTACCATTTTTTGGGCAAAAATAATTTTCAAAATTTTGAAATATCATTTTGGTGTTTTTTTTGTCACACTGTTTTTATTTTTTCAAGAAAGTTTCGGAAAAACAGAAAATCAAAATAGTTTGCTTGTTTTGTGTTAAAATATTTGTACTTCAACAATTGTAGAACTAAAAAAAAATAATTTTTTGGGTCAGTGTATATTTCTGTTTTTCTAGCTTTCACCAGTCAGAAAAGTTATTGTAGTTTCTTTTTTCTCCTCTTTTTTACGGTTAATAATAAAGAACTCAAAAAACTAGTCATAAATTCAAATTAGACCAGATTGAGCAGAAACTTCTTGCTCTCTCGGATCCCAATTCTGTTTTCTACCCTTTTCCCCACATTTTCACAGCAACCAAACAAAGAGTTAGGGTTTCACAATCTTGATCACATATCAATCAATGGCAATTAAAAAAACATTCTTACTATATCATACGAAAAACGCACCGCAAAACCAGTGTCCACAGTTGGTCTTGCAAGGAATGGTGAAACCCTCAAAGCAGATAGCGCAGCAATCATCATCAGGAGGAGTTTCCCTCTCTCTTACCACCTCCTCGCTCTTTTTCTCTCTCACCTCATTGTTACCATTGCCAATTCCCTCTGCAACCACGTCAGGCTCCTCCATTTCACCGCTTCTCTCTCTACCCAAATCGCTAGGGTTTTTCACCTCTCCAATTCTCTCACCATCCACTTCATCTCGATCGGGGTTTCCAAAGCCATCGCTTCTCTCTCTAACAAGAGAATCAAGGTGGTCCTCCTCCGTATCTTCGCTTCTTCTTCTTCTCTCTCCAACGATGGTATTAGGGTTTCTAATCTCATCATTGAAATCGATTTCTGGACCTCTGCTTCTCTGTCTAACCCGATTTAGGGTCTCCATTTCTCTCTCATCTCTCTACAAATTCAACGAAGTTGCAGAGGAATCAAGATATAACTTCACTAAATATTTATAAATTTATAATTTTAATTATTAAAGTTGGAAAATTTTGTGACTACTAATCTGAAATTGTTTTTGAAAACTGATTTGTAAAAAAAAATAGTGTGTCGCATAATATAAGTTTTTTTTTAGGTAAATTATAAGTACGTTCCTGAAAATTGTTTCAAATACAAATTATTTTTTATGTTTCGGTATTACAATATTGTCTCGTAAATTTATAATTACATTACAAATAATTTTTTTATTAATAAATTATCGAATCAAAAATAATTTATAATGATATAAAAATTATATTTTAATTAATAATTTTATTATTATATAGAATAATAATTAAGTTCAATTTTATTTTGTTTATTTTGTTAAATTAAAAATTTTGATAATGAAATATTTGTAATTTTTATAATTATAAGGAAGTAATGTATATTTTAAGTAAATTTCACAACTTATATTTGTAATTAATTTTTTTTTTAATACTACATTAATATTTTAATTTTTATTAGATTAAGTCTAATAATCATTAATTTTTACCATATGATATTTTAATTTAATTGTCAATATTTATTATATTGGAGAGATGGGGAGGTAAAGACAAAAAATCCTAACGATGAGTCGGACCGAGTTTAAAAGGATGAGTTGATTATTAAAATATAAATTAATATAATATTCTTTACTTAATCAAAATATGGAAACTAATCTAAATTAATATAAGATTCTTTACTTTTCACATGTCTATGCTTCGATTTGGAGAAATTTATTGCCGTTGTATTTTTTAAAATTTTTTTTTTTTTTTTTTGTCCTTCCTGAGAATATGTATATTAAAATGATTTAAATAAATTGAAAAAAAAGTAAAACTAATTATTGAAATGTTGTTTTCCTCTCTTTTTGATGTGACAAAAATATCAAGATAATTGATGAAAGTGGTATTATTTTTTTTCATAATGTGTTATTGTATTATTCTTGTATTATTGTGGGGTGTTTTGAAAGATGATTAAAAGTTAATTCTTTGATTTTTATTTTTTTTTGAAAAAATATGTAAAAAATATGAGAGATAATATAACTCAAAATAAGTTAAAAATTGAGAAGTGATTTTTAATCTACTTTCCCAAGGGAGGCATGTATTATATTTAGGCCTTATTTGTCATAATCTAAAAAAGTCAAAAAGTCACTATCCTATTTAAGTCACATCATCTTATTTAAGTAACATCACTTCTCTACTACATCACCTCAAACCCAACTAATACCCAACACATATTTCATAAAAATTTAAAAAGTACACTTATTTAAATCATTCCAAACAATCCCTTAGTTTAACATTACATTTGTCATAATTATATTGGTTTAATGAGTCTCATACTCATATATGTTACCAATACAGTAAATAAATCAAATGTAATATTATATAAACATAATTATTATATTATTGTTTTATAATTCCGTGAGTCTTTTTTTTTTGGGGGGGGGGGAGGGGAACAAATAATTAAATGAGCCTTTATTTTTGTGTTTCATAATAGATTAAGTTCTATTTTAAAATTTCTAAATTATTTTAGACTGATTTATACCTTTTTTAAATGCAACATATAAAATGGTAAATTTTCCAAAATAATTTTTTTTAAACCAAAAATTAAAAAGACAACGAAATGACAAGATCAAGAACCATGAGCTCTTTATGAACAAACACTGAGGTCTTTAGTTGATAGAGACCCTCACAGTGAGGTGTCTTCTTGATGTCGTGAGTCTAAACTCACACTCCATAACTAGTTTATTTTTAATTAATCGGGATCTCGACTGACTCGGGCATACCATTGTCACTTGCTAGTCACATCCGAGCCAATTGCAAATTCTTGTTGCTAATGTTAAAAATTTTCAAGGACCATCTCAATCTCAAGATATTTAAGGTTGAAAGAGATAAATTGAATCAGTATGACTAGATTTTATCAAAGATGATAAAAACGTGCCAAAAATGATAAGAATATGGTATCTCTATTCATTGTCAATTGATTTTGAGTTGAATATTTTAATAATTGCTAGAATTTAGAAAAAAAGAGAAAATAAAATACACACAATCTTACTCTCATTTTTAAAGTGACAATAACCTTGATTCAACCCGTACGGCCAAAACACTAACACAGGCCCTGCCACTACACTATGAATGAGATTATTTTGTTTTTGTACATCAGAGGCCGTAGACTTGAACTTTTGATATCCTACCAAGATGCAAAGATTTTGGACAATAAAAAAAGCGCTAATTGAGCTTCGATGTAGATATATACACATGAAAATAATATGTATCTAAAATAATACCAATGAAACAAAGAAACTTGTTCCAGTAAAACCTAAAATGTATTGAAAACAAAAGATTTCTTCCCCCTAAATAGGAGTAAAGAAAAACAGCAAGAAGAGTACGTTGATAACTTTTGTATTCCCAAAAACGAAAATAGAAAAGTGGAAACGAGTGCGATGATGATTTCCATACCTGATAGCTATTTCTAGGAACGGAATACAACCTTTCAATTTTCTGGCATTGACCATGGGAGTGGAACTCTCTTCCTCCATTCTGGTCAACCTCTGGATCTAAGACTTACTGTCCATGTCAGCATTTGAACCATCAAAATCTAGATCTACGGATGCATCTACCCTTTTCTTCGACGGTCCAATGCTTCCCATTGAGTCATCGTCATCTCTTCTCGTCTTTGTAGAATCCAAACTGTCATTACTACCGCTGCAGTTTTT
Organism: Camellia lanceoleosa; assembly: GCA_025200525.1. Lineage (NCBI taxonomy): Eukaryota > Viridiplantae > Streptophyta > Magnoliopsida > Ericales > Theaceae > Camellia > Camellia lanceoleosa. The sequence goes on along the minus strand of CM045770.1, from coordinate 5,282,839 downwards.
CTGAGTCTTATTGTATTCCTTGAAGGTAGCTTCAATGGCTTCCAACAACCGATCACCATACCTGTTCACATTTGCACTAAATAAAACCAATATGTTCATTAAAATGCTTTGGTAGGTAATACTAATAGTGATTTAATCCACCCTTAGAATTTACTTGCCAATTCCATGAATCTCAAGAAGTGCTTCTTTCGTTCTGGGAATTCTTGTACTGATCTAGTGCAACGTAGAATTACTGAGTTGAGAAAGAAAGAGATAGCAACATATTAGGACATAGTTTGTCACAAAATACCAAAACAAACATTCTAATCGCTAATAGGCAGAAATTTCAAATGAATGATGAAAGTCGTTGAAAGTGCGAGAAAGAGAAACTTTTCCCATGGTAGCTTGGCTTTCAATTTTTTGGCAAAAAATTATTTTTTCATAAAAGTAGCTGCTAATTCTTTTAACTTTTTTCAAAAAATGCATCTTAACCAAATGCAACTAGAAAACAATTTTTCATTTCACTTTCCTTTCTTTCACTTTAGTCTTCACTTTCTATCACTTTCATTTTTCTATCGTATTTTCCACTCCAATCGCATGGACCCTTTTGGAAAAATATTCAAAAGAAAGTCAAATGAGAAAAATGACAGCTTTGGGGAGGAGGGACAACATCCCACTGCCGCCAACGTTGCATTTCTAGTTTGGTTGGAAGGACAAAATGTGTAGCCTTAACCCCCCATATTCAAAAGAAACAGTTAGAACCAAAAAAATGGGCTGTGAAGGGAGCATCACTGCTCCAGCCAACAGCAACAAGAGTAATGCTACAATGAGCATGTTTATATACCACATTTAGTTTATCATGTGATGTGTCATCACTGTATTAGAAACAAACATAAATGATAAGACGCATTCAACCAATGCAATTATGAAAAATGAGATGGTAAACCCAATATGGTATATAAACACGGTCATTAGCATTCTCCAACAACAAATGATGGAACGAGAGCTCACCTAAATAAGTGGTGAGCCAAGACCCCTTCCCCAGCTTCTTCTAGAAGAACAGTTCGAAGAATTCACAGAGCAGTATAGAGTTTGGCTGAGAGGTTCTGTATACATATGAAAGAAGTTAATCAAAATAGTTAAAATTTTTACAACATCGGCCAACATACTAAATAAACTTCGGGCCAAGGTTGGGAAGGAATCTCCATATGTTAGTGAAACGTTTGCTGGAGTTGCTTCAGATTTGCTCAGTTTAGATGCATTAACGAAGGAAAGAATCTGCAAGGCGTGTAGAATGTCAGAATCAATTGTATTAGCAATAATCATACAAACAACGAGTCCAAATCCTCTAGAGGGATTTTTTCTAGAGTGAACTTTTGTATAGCTAAGATTTTATTTTTATTTTTTTAAAGTGATTATCAATACTATTATACCCTCAACTTTTGTAAAATCAAATCTCAAGCATTCAAAACACTCTAGAAGATCCAGATTCTACAAACAACACCAACATTTTTTATGGTTTAAGAATAGTTTATGGCATCTAATAATTAATATTTAACTCAATCAGAAAAATAAACATCCACGAATAGTTCATAGGTCCGTATTAAATTCAACGTAAATACAAAACCTAAACTTTGATAATAATGGTTAACGACGATAAAGCACAGGTTTAATTATACCAATACAAGTTAATGCATCACAAACACCCAATCCTTTTTCTTTTCTTTTTTTTTATTAAATAAAATAAAATTAAAACAAATAATTTAAGCCTAAAAAGGGTGAGATATCAACAAAAAAAAAAAAAAGATCTGATAAGCACAATATGACAAATGTGAAGGCTTCAAAAATTACCAGAAAAAATGAGTGGATATAAATTTACCGTCAACAGAGTCGATTGAACAATATTATAAACTCATGTTTATCAACCCAGAATTTAGCTAGGAAAAAAAAAAATCAATAGTTCAGATTCATTTTATATGTGGACCTTACATTTGTCAATTTAATTTCCACCATACAAACACATTCGGATAAATTCGAGACCCGTAAAGGTGGGTTCTTAGTATTTTTTGAGGCGATTTGGCCATTAAGCAGAAAGTTTCTCCGCTAGGGCAGGAGTGAGAAAGAAGGCTTTTATTGCAAAACACACTGCGGGCTCAGCCCACTGGGCCATCCTTCTGTCTCAACCCGGCCTCGACGGATTGAAACTTTCATAGATTGGGTCGAGATAAACTCTGCTGCTTGCATGAACAAGAATTTAAAATTAAAATATGATAGAGTTAGCTATTATAAATGGGTAGAGAATTATAGAAGAAGATGAATTGGCATAAAAGATATGTATTTTAATAGAATCTTTGTAGTTCGAAGATAAATTTTTTTTTTCTGATTTCAAATAATTATTTTTATATATAATTATTTGTAAATTTATCATGATAAAATTATTTAATTAAATATTAAAATTCGTAAGTAAATATCAAATATAAATTCTCTAAATGAATAAGACAAATCTATAGATTTCAAATCCTGAAAATATGTTAGACTAGAGCATGAATTGGAGTAAAATTTCAAGAATTTTGTATGCCACATGAAGGCTGAATATATGGCTTGAAAAATAGTGGCACTTAGCCCTTGTTTGGAAATAGGCTATTTTAGTAATTTTTTAATTTTTTGGTAAAATATGAGATAAAAAAAATTAGTATGTTTGAAATGACTTTTTGATTTTTTTACGAAAACATGTGCAAAAAGTAAAGAAAAAAGATAATCATGACTTTTTTGTATAGATTATAAGTTTTTTGATTTTTTTAATAACTTTTAGACTTTTAGGCTAAAACTATAACATGCCAAACGAGGCCTTACTATGGTTGTTCGTTTTAGGGAGAATTACTTATCCATTTGACAGGAAAATAAAAAGAAAAGAAATTACACACATGGAGGAATGTAACTTTTCACTTGTATCATACCTTAAAATCACTTGCACTCTCCATATTTTTGTAATTTTTTTCTCAGTTTAACTGTTAAGTAATTCCCCTTTTATTTTATGATTAACAAAATACAAATTTATTTAAGTGAGATAAAAATATTATTCAAATTAAAATATTATCAGTGCAATCATTGCAGTAATATATCATTTTTAAAGATGCAACTAAACGTAAGAGGGGAAAAAATCAAAAAAAAAAAATTTATTAAAACAAACAAGTTGCAGACATTGATCGATTCATTACGTAGGGTGGAAGTTAACCAAAGAAAACACCAACTATTGGAATGGTTGGGTTTTTATTTTTTTCTCTTTTTTGTATCGAAATTTGATTAATTAAGTCGAACACACTGGGCATTATGGTAAATGAAAAAGCTCACAGATAATTGTTACCTGGAAAATTCTAAATTTGAATTATTCTGATCAAATGATTATAATATCAAATACATGCATTTCAAATTGACATCCATCCAAATGGACCTTAGGCCTCACAAAAGTAACCATGTCTACTCAAATTCCTTAGGTGCAAACTTTTTAAAATCTATCTTTCAAGTTCAACATAGCATCTGATCATAGAAAATAAAAATAAATATAAAAAATAATTCAACATAGCATTACACATGATCTTCTAAAGCAAGTGAACTGACTTTATACAACCCCAGATTAGATTCCAATTTCCAAAGTGATCAATTTTATAATTAAGTAATAAAAACAGATAAATTAATCCTTAGCTGAAGTGAACTTCCCCGCTCGCATGTGCCTGTTTAACTGCCTTTTCGTATTCATCTTCTTCTTCTTCCTCCTCCGCTTCTACTTCTTCTTCCTCCTTTATTTCGTCTTCTTCCCCTTCCCAGCCAAAGCCTCCAATTGGGCGCGAAATTGGAGGAGGAGATTTAGCCTCTTCCACAATTTTCATGATGTCCTCCACACTTTGGACAGAAAAGCTAGGGTTTTCTTTCCTGTAATACATGGCTTGAGCTGCTTCAGTTAGTTCCCGAGGCAAGTTCTTCAGAAACCACGGATGACTTTTGATTTCCTTAATGCTGATCCTCTGCAAAACAAGCAAAATTTAGAAATTTAATAGGCTGATTGGAGCTATCATGTTTGCAAAGTTACCGTGCATGTTTAGGTCTATGAAGAGCACTTCAAAATCATGATTAGCGTCGGAATTCATATGCTAGGAGCAACAAGTGCCAAAAAAAAAAGAGATCATTTCTCATCATCTTAGCTGAAACACATATGCAAAACCACCCAGATGAGAAAAGCAAGTCCAAGCTTTATGATCTCACATTTTCATGCAATTCTCCAAAGTAGATGGTATAATCTAGATTTTCACTGTCACATCAAACACTGACCACCAATTTCAAAATGTAAGATGAAAAAATGCTACATGTCTTTTCTTTATAAACAACATACATACCCTGGACGAAACAGCAACAAATATACGAGAAAGAAGGTGTTTGCAATCTTGGGATATATGAACATAGTCAGGGATCTTGTAATTGACAGCCATTATTCGCTGGAGAAAACAATGACATAAAATTTATAAGTGAAAAAGTTCACTGTTTAATAATGAAGAACAAACAGAACCAAAAGCAGGAAACTTACTTGGATAGTTTTCCTGAAATTCTTGGGGTCTTCTTGATCTTCAAAAGGGTATGCCCCCACCAGCATTACATACAGAGTCACCCCACACGACCATACATCTGCTAACTGAACAAACACAAAGAGAAATAAACAAAACTGCAAACATTGCTCTACCCAAAACATCCACATCTTTCCAGGCATAGTCGTCCATGCATGTGTGCCACACACACTCACACAAAAAAAAAAACAGAGAGAGAGAGCTGCAGAAATAATTTCTAAGTGTTGCTGTTACTTTACTCCCAAGCAATAGGAGAATTATACTATAACCTTTCCCCTGGAAACTCTATATAAATTGACTTTCCATTTAGTTAACACAAAAGATTGATCACAACATGGATATTTCCAATCAACAAAAATTAATTATTTTTTATTCCTTGTTTATTTTCAACGGAAAATTATATCAATACTTGCTAAATCATCCACACGCACACAGGTTAAACTAAAAGAATGTCCATGGGTAGGGGGAGGTCAGAGATGACACAAGAGCTGCTGCAACAATCAGAAAAGCAAAGAAATACAAAGGAGGGAAAGACATGAATAAAATTTTATATCTGCTTCCTCTATACCAGTAGGCCACACAAGTAACGGCTAATTCCTTTTAAGCCAACAGCTTCCACCTCATCTCATGCATCCAGCAAATCACTTGACAGACATGAAACTATAATTGTACATGGAATAGGTCAATCAAAGGAGATAAATAAATAAAAAAGGAACGATCAAAACAGGGCCCTAAAAATTATTATCAAGTCATACAATTTTGAGGAGGCTAAAAATAAGTGGAGAATGGGTCAAATTGGTAATAGATTTCAGAACAACCATCAGTCTTTCAAGAAAAAAACTAGCATTGTGGAGAAATGAGCATTCAAGGTCAAAACCATCTAAGTCAGACATATAGTATAAAGAATATTTATTTTTACATATAAGTAAATAGTATAAAGAATAATTCATATGAGTTTCAACCATTTTAGTTAAACTGAAACAAAAGCACCAACTACATGTCTTTTTTTCCCATTTAAGTATTAACTAACTAAATATTGGTGTGAATGATTTGCATAAATCCAATCCCAGTGGTGAAATAAATTTGATAGAATATAAGTTATTACTCCGTAACAATTTACTTTGGGTCCACATCAGAATACTCTCTCAAAAGTTTAGCATCTCTACAAAATTTCTGATGCCTGAATATTCTAAACTGCTGCTTCCAGAATACAGGGCAACTGCATTATATGCTAATTGATACATCAAATAGTCAGTGCAATACCTTGCTATTGCATAAGGCATATGCATGAACTGGAAAATAAGAAACCTACGATTGCAGCTGGTCATTTGAATTATGAATTTGCAGTAACTTTTTCAGAACATGACTTGGTCTTCAAGACTTCAATTTTGAAAGATCAAGGGATAGATTTCATAGCCTTATAGCAGACTCAGGGGATTTGATATAACAATGTAAAGAGAGTTATTTGAAATCCATCTCAGGTGGGATGCTAACTGCAGGACTCTAGTTGATGTGCCTAAGCTAGCTCTACATTACCCTCCTCGCTCAACTCTCCCAACCCAACACTATAACCAATCCTCAATCATATTTAGTGTGTTTGGTTTCAGTTTTCTGAAAATTAAGTTTTTTGTTTTTCATATTTTTTTCGTTTTTAGTGAATATTTTTTAAATTTTAAGCAATTTTTTTACTTTTTTAGATGCACCTTACTTAAAAGTATCTAAATAGTAAAATGTTTGTGAAAAAATATTTTAGAAAATTAATAAATACACAAAAATACAAAAAAAAAAAATGTACTGAATTTTCTTTTTTCTTTTTTGTATTTTTTGGTATTTAGTGTATTTTTTAAAGATTTTTTTTCACAAATATTATACTTTTTAAGTGTATTCATGTTAGGTGTGTCTAAAAATTTTAAAAAAAAAATGCTTAAAATATTTTAAAAATTCATTGAAAACATTAAAATACAGTAAGTAAAAAAGTAGAATTTTCTGAAAACTAGTTTCTAAAAATCAGAACCAAACAAGCTGATTACAAATTTAAACTTTAGATCCTCCTCGTTTCAATCTGTCAATTGAAATGCAACCTAAAAGAATGGAGTTAGATCCCTCTGTACGAAATTGAGGCAAAGCCATAACAAAACACAAGTAATGAATGCCTTAAATATACTCATTTATAACCCCTGCATAAGCAAACATACATATTAAGAAACCAAAATAGGTTCAGAATCAATAGATATCATTCACAATGCTCATCCAACACATTGTCATTGAAAGATTACAATAGTTGACTCAGTCAAATCCTTGAGCATTATACACAAGCCAGACAAAATAAACATTATAGCAATTTTACCTTGCCGTCATATTCTCTCCTGGAAAGAACCTCCGGCGCTATATACGCAGGAGTGCCAACTGTTGATTTGGGTCTTGAATGCAGCAGAGATGACTACAAAAGAAGTATAAAAATAATCGGTATGTACTACATATATTTCTATTCTGCAAACTAGCCTAATTTAAATTAATAATATAGACCTTTGAGTATCCAAAATCACAAATTTTCAGCCGTGGTGCAGGGCTTCCATCCAACAGGGTATTCTCCAGCTTCAAATCTCTATGGCATATTTGCTACATAATGGGAAATGATTAAAGCATTGCAATTCTAGTGTAACAAAAAAATAAAAGAAAAATGTTGTCATACAACTAAACTATGTACTAAACACATAGATAAACATGCATTCCTAATTTTATTCTAAATTTTCATTACCATGGTATGACAGTAGCTGACTCCAGAAATAAGCTGCTGGAAGAAGTATCGAGCCTGAAAATTTTGAAATTAAAAATAATAATAATAATTATCAGACTAAATATCAAAAACATCAACAAAGCTACGAATTATAAAAATAGAACAGCTTTAGAAGACCTCATCTTCGCTGAATCTTCCGGCATTGCAGATTCGCTCAAAGAGCTCACCACCAGCTGCATACTCCATGACAATAGCAAGATGGGTTGGAGTCAAAACAACCTGTAAATCCAAAACCCAAATTACAAACTCATGATTAACTCTGATTTATGATGTGGCCTACCCATTAAAAAAAAAATAAATAAATAATACTAGCCTCTTTGAATCGAATGATATTAGGGTGTCGAAGCGATCTGTGATTTATGATCTCCCTTGCCACATTCTCATCAATCTGCAACAACACATCTATCAAAATTTTAAAAAAATGCATATAGATTAAAACCCAAAAAATAAAAATACAAACTTTAAACGTCAATAATATACGTACCTTGTGTCCTCTATCGATGTATTTCATAGCGACGAGCTCTTTGGTTTCTTTGTTCCGCATAAGCCTCGCGACACCGAAATTTCCAGATCCTAAATCCTTCACAAGCTCGTACTTGCCCATTTCTTCACACTTTCAATTACAGGAACACCAAACTAGCCTCGAAATCTCAATAAATTAAGCTTCGATTCACACGCTCAAGCTCGACGAAACCAAATCTTTTTTTCGCTCGAATTGGGAACGGAAAGTTGGAATCTCGAAACCTAGGGTTTGGACACTGCTTTGGATGGATTTGAGAAGGAATAAAGAAGGGTAATGTAGTGGGAAAAAGTAGATGAATTTGAAGAGATTTGAAGGGAAGTAAGGAATGTGCAATAGGAGCGAAATATGGATCCTGTTACCTTGTATGGAGAGACAGAGAGAGAGAGAAGCAGCACATGCAGTGGCTACACTAGGAGGGTGTTTGGAGGTTAAAAATTGATTTTTTTCTCTTATTAAAATTTAGGATAAATTACATTTATCTCTCTTGAGATTTATTTTAATTACAGATAATTTTTCTGTAGTTTTAAAAATTACACAGATTTTTTTTACTTTTGAAACTAATATACAAAAATTCCTTTATGTTACTTAGAGGGGGATTCTTAATTGGACTTGCGACTGTGGAAGAGGCCGGGCTCAAAGAGATCTGAGTGAGTTTGGGCCGAGCTAACGTAGGCTAATCCTGGGTTGGTTTGCTCGGTTGAAGTTGTAATAACTCCGACCCGCAATTAGCCATTGGTCAATAATCAAGGATGTTAATTAAGCGGATAAAATAAATTGTGGGATTATTATGAAATTTTACATGAATTTGGCCTCCTATCTGTTATGTGCAGAAATATCTGTTTGGATTCCGCTTTAAGATGTAAATTGAAAGCCTTATCGGCATCCGAAATCGAAATTGATTACATCAACGTGTTATTTGGAAATTTTAGAGCACCATGACAATTGATTCGGTTTGGTAAAAATTGTATGTGATTAAATTGAACCTTGATGGGAACTAATTTGGATTAATTGAATTTCGCGCTAACCTGAATAAATTAAGATTACTTATGTTTGATTTAAATGATGCATGATTGGTACCTAATCTAATCCTATTAATGATCCAAGATGTGATTGAGTGTATAATGTGTTGAGGCATTTTGTGGTGTTAAGTGTAGGAGATTAAAACCCATGTGTGTGTGTGTTGGAAGTGTGCATGTGTGTGCACGTGTATGGTGCCCAAAGTGAGGTGTGTGTTGTGTATATTCAGCTGAATGAGGGGGTGTGGTAGGTTGCCTATTTGGTCTCTTGTGTAAGAGAGGGAATGTAACTAGAGAGTAAGAGAGTGAGCTCTTGAGGTTGAAGAAGAAGAAGGAAATTAGGAGGACCATCTCTCATTGTTCGAAATCAATAAGCTAGGTAAGAGTCTAGAGCCTATTCTTTTGTAGACAACCTTCCATGCATCTTGTACTAAGAAATTGGTGAATCAATTACTGGAATTTGAAGTGAAGTTGGGTTTTTTAGCAAGAAAATGGCATCTGTGCATGTTTATGGAGGATTATACCTTGTTCACTCATGTCTTGGGTTTTGCTCTTGAAATCTTTGCATGCACGTAAGTTTACTCATCATCTTCAAGAAATTATCACGTTTCATGTTTCAAAATTTCATGAGCTTATGGTTTTCATTGCATGTTTTGTAGAACAAAAGAAAGGAGTTTGAAAATCTTCCATGCATGAGCTTTGGAGTTCAAATTTGCTAAATCCATGAGTTTTGAGCTAAATGTTTGAGAGTGATCATGTAATTATGTTTTAGAAAGGCCTTCCAAGTGTTTTGATCAAGCTTTGCATGGGTATAGCCATTCAAATCACATTTTGAAGCTCAAACCCTATTTTGAAAAAAATCCAGAATTTTACAGTCCGCTTGAGTGAGGAAACCTGCGCTCGAGCGGAGGATGCGAGCTCTCAGTATTTTTTTTCCAGACATGAGCTCTCTGCTCGAGCGACCACTTGGACGCTTGAGCGAACCCTTTGCATGTTGACGATACACTCGAGCGTGGGAGTTGTAGCTCGAGCGTGGATTTCGACCAACCAGTACTTTTTCCAAGTTTACAGGTCGCTCGAGCGGAGGAATTCACGCTCGAGCGGCCCCTCGCATTTTGTATGTCCACTCGAGCGAGGAAGTCTACGCTCGAGCGGGGACCTTATTTTTAGAAAATTTTACCAAGTGTTCCAAGGCATGTTTTGGCATCCTCATTGCATCTTAGGCATTCCTAAGCCTTAATTAAGCCATATTAAGGAGGTTATGGATTATAAACAAACTAAGGAATGAGTGTACTGAGTTATGAGACTTCAAGTATGTGTGTTTTAGGCAATGTGGTAAGAAAGAATAAGAACCAATGTAATGAAAGCTAAGCCTTAATGGCCACTTGAATGTGTAATGATAAGACATGCTTGTGTTATATATTTTGTGATTGTAGGTTAAGTCTCGAGGATTGATTGACCGCTTACTGGAACCACTATGAGTAACGTTATTGTAAAGATACGTTCATATGAATTACGTTCCAAATGAAATATGATAAGTTCTGATTTCTAAAATGATATCTGTTTTCGTGAACGAATATTCCATGTTTGAAATCTATTATGGCATCCATAGATAGTCCCAAGTCATGGGGAACGACATGAAAATGGGGGTCCATGACATACAAGTAATTACAAGATCTCGTTAGCCACTTCATTGTGGTGATATGTGTTTAATCGGTATCCGAAACCGATTACTCTAGTCGAAAGACGTTCTGTGATGTGTTCTATTGGATGTACCATTATTATATTCTGATATGAGAATGATTATGCTATGATTTGTTTCCGCTTATGATATGTTCGGATTTCGTTCACTAACCCCTTTACCTTAATGTTATTCACTGGGCTTTAGCTCACTGTTTGTATATATATGTATATAGGTGAGCATTCTGGAGTTCAAGCCCGAAAACTTTTGTCTGAAACTGCGTTTCTATTGTCAGCCAACCATTACGCCTCACGTAGAGGTTCCCGAAGTGTCCTGTGTTCAATCCTTTCGGTTCTGTATATGTATGAGACTAGATGTGATTAGGTTGGCTGTACTTAAGATACTATTGTGTGTGTGGGTATAATGTATGGTTGACTATCGGATATGTATATAAACTTTTAAATATTCTGTTTCATATAAGTCAGCACAGCTCATTGGACAATTATATTTATGTATTTGCTTCCGCTAGCTCCTTTATTTTTGTTAATCTGTTCAAAGGCCTTCGGTAATTCAAGGATTACTGACTGGTTACGATGCTAAACCTATAGGGGCGGGTTTGGGTCGTGACAGAAGTCCAAGGCCCATTTAGCCGAGATGGTTTTCTGTCGGCCTAGGCTTTACTATATGCATATTTATCTCGACGAGAAGGGTCTTCATGAGCCAAGCTTAGCTTAGGCCTTGATCGTGCGGAATACTACTGAGCTCGGTCTTGATGAAGCTCGGCGAGGGACATTGTTGGACTCATTAGGTAGCACAGTCATAGGAGGCCAGGATGGTACCGCCGGGCTGCTCGTTCCCGCCAATGCCGTCTAGCGGTTTGATTAGGTGGTGTTTGGCTGAATTTGCGCTGACATATGGGAGAGCGTGATAGGAGAGTAGCTCCACGTGTCAATAGGTGAATGGATGCAGAGGTAAACACAGAAAGTTTATAAGCATGACTGCGCCTCCCCATGCAGGGCATGGAACATTAGTTAGTGAGAGAAACTTGAACATCCATCCAGCTCCTCTTCTCTCTCTCTCTCTCTCTCTCTCTCTTTCTGTGCTAACTTGACCATCGGAGGGACTTTCCAGCAACACACCGTCGGGTAGCTCACTGTCGTTGTGTTCGCATGTTAATCGGATAGAAGCGGAGCTTGGACACAAGAAGTACAGGCGTTATCAAATATTTATCCCCCGTACAATTGGCACCGTCTGTGGGAAGCTTTGAGCAGACACAACCTTGCCCTCCAAGCTCATCGGATCACCCTTCATGGCGAACAACGACGAAGTGTCATTGTCTGCCATCGACAGTGTCACCCAGTCGGTCGGCGGAGAGCGGACTTCCCATTCGAATATAGCGGACACGAGACTTCCCAAGGAGGTCTTCCAAGAGATGCATGTGATAAGCGCACTAGAAGCTTCAGTCACTCGTAGAGCCCAGACGGACACCGGCGGCAAAGAGAGTCGCACGCTCGACGCCTGGAGCACAAGTTGAGGGACCAAGATATCGTCATCCAGAGAATGGCGACAAAGATGGAAGCTCTCAAACGGCAAGTTAAAGGGAAAGGTGCTGCTGGAGTGGGAGACCACAGTGAGTAGACCCAACCCCGCCACTCAGGCAGTCAGAGCCAGTGGCCCATACCCTCCCTTTCTATCACCAGAAGCTATAGGATTGGAGACTCCGACACGCCGTCAGAGAAGTCTAGCACGCAAGATAGTACCTACCATCTCTCACATCCGTCGACGACATTGAGATATTCCTACTCCGTTCGTTCAAAGGACTTGAGGGATGTTTTGAAGGAATGAGCTCGCCGGAGATTCAAAAGTGCGGCGTTCAGCGGTTATCCTACGGAGGTCACGCCAGCGAGGAGGTTATAATGCCGCCACCCCGTTCAGCCATGCCTGTCCCTTTGGACAAAGATTTGGCGAGGCTAAGCACCACCCTCTTATCCCCTGAAATAAAGACCACGCCACTCCCAATGGGCTTTCACCAGCCCAAGTTTACGCTTTATGACGGGAAAAATGATCTGTACATACATGTAAGCCACTTCCGTGAGTCATGGTGAACAGTAAGCGTTCTCATGTGCCTTATTTTCCCGTCAAGTTTGGGCGAGCTGGGCTTGAAATTGTTTGAGAGACTTCTAGAAGAAAGCATCGAAGGGTGGCAGCAGTTGGCGGAAGCATTCGTGACACGTTTCAAAACCAACACCAGAACGCCAAAGAAAGCGGACCACATTCTGAGCATCAAGATCGAGTCGAGTAACACCCTCAAGGTATACAACTCCAGGTACTGGGAAACTTTCAACGAGATCCTAGATTGCTCGACCAACCTGGCAATCACCCAATATAAGCGCGATCTCCCGGTCGGACATAAGCTGAGGGACTCGCTTACAATAAACCAGTCGACTTCCATGGGCAACTAATGCAATGCATCAATGAGCACATCCGGGTAGAGGATGATGCTGCGGCGTTCACCACGAAGACAAATCCGGTGTAGCGGATAAAGGGTGGTGGCAAGGTACCTTGATCGGACGAGACAAAACCGTCAAATGATCGTGCGAGGAATCGATCATGGTTCAAATCGTAGAAAGCGGGTAGAGGCCGCGCAATGATAGGGCGAATATCCGCGATGACGCAGCTAATACAAACAGAAAGTTAAACGCTCAGGCGGGCATCACCACGGTATTTAAGATTCCAATCTATCGCATACTTAGTGAAATTCGCGACGAGGATTACGTCCGGTTTCCCGCTAAGTTAGGCGATGCGCAAAAGGACTTTAATCTGCGATCTGGTTGCACATTTCATAGGGGCGAGGCATTAGACGGAGGACTGTTAACGCAACATTTGGAGGAGCTAGTCGCAGCCGGTCATTTAAACCTTTACATTGATGGGACGTTAGAGTCGCGCACCACACCCCGGCTGATCTGAGTGGTTTGGATGACATGGAGGGGCCTTCTCAAGGAGTGGCCAATGTGATCCACGGTATTGTGGGTAGCCGCAATTATCTGACTCAGAAATGATCAAAAAGGCGGAACATATGAGGGAAGTTTTGTCAGTCTAGCTCGCGATCAAAAGGGGCAAGACCAAGGAGAAAGATGTGATTAGCTTCTCAACTAGGGACCTTGAGCGCATTCAAACGCTGCACAACGATGCCCTAGTAGTCACCCTTCGCGTCAGGGACTTCGATGTCAAGCGCATCTTGATCGACCAAGGTAGTTCGGTTGAGATCATGTACTACGATGCCTTCAAGCAGCTCAAACACCAGGATACAAACTTGGCTCCAGCAACTTCGCCACTAGTTGGTTTCAACTCACAACCGGAGTGGCCAATGGGAAAGATAATTTTGCCGGTCAAAGCTAGATCCGTGGTCAAGTAGGTGGAGTTCTAGGTATTAAAGGTGCCGTCCACATACAATCTGATCTTAGGAAGGGGATGGCTCCACACTATGCAGGCGGTGGCATCAACCTACCACCAGGTTATGAGGTTCCCCTCTACTACGGGGGAAGTTGAGGAGATTTAGGGCGATCAAGTCATGTCGAAGCAATGTTTCGTGGCAGTGAATGGGAGCCGAGCTGCCAAAGGCTTCGTGCAAATAATTGAAGGTCCGGAAGACCAAAGTGTCCTTGATGACATGGGCACCAAGGCTAAGGACAAGGCTGTTGAAGAGTTGGTGGAAGTACGGATCGACACAGAAAGTCCAAACAAGTTCTTTTTGCTAGGATCAAGCCTGACTGCCCAAGAAAGGACCGAGATGGTAGAGTTCTTGATGGCGAATATCGAAGTCTTCGCATGGACGCCATACGACATGCCTGGCATCGATCCAAGCTTTATTTGCCACCAACTCAATGTTTTCCCTGATGCACGTCATGTCATTCAAAGAACGAGGAGATCGGCTCTTCACCACGCTGAGGTAGTCGCGGAGGAAGTGAGGAACCTGCTAAAAGCAAAGGCCATCCAAGAAGTGCACTACCCTCGGTGGGTTTCAAACACGGTCGTAGTACCCAAGAAGAATGGAAAGTGGCGAGTTTGCGTCGATTACAAGACAGTCAATCGAGCTTGCCCTAAAGACAGCTTTCCTCTGCCCAGAATAGACCAACTGGTGGATCTTACGGCCGGGCATAACAGGTTCAGTTTCTTGGATGCCTATCGCGGTTATCACCAGATCGCCATGCATGCTCCCAACCGCAAAATAACCTCTTTCACTACCCTAAGGGGACTGTTCTGCTATCGTGTCATGCCTTTTGGTTTGAAGAACGCCGGGGCTACTTTCCAAAGGATGGTGACCAAAATGTTCGCTTCTCTGCTGGGTCGGATGATGGAGGCTTACATCGACGACATGGTGATCAAAAGCGTGAGCCGACCACTTATCTGACCTAGCCGAGATGTTCATCATTCTTAAACAACACAAGCTTTGCTTGAATGCGTCAAAGTGTGCATTCGGCGTGGGATCCGGGAAATTCATGGGCTTCCTAGTCACAAACCGAGGCATCGAAGCGAACCCCTATAGTGATCCTGGTTTTTCCTCTCTTTATTTATTGTGTTCCAGACTCGGTTCTGTGCATGTGTTGTTGTCTCATTCTCATTTACATCATTTACTCTTTGTATTTGAGTCTTGGGTTGTGTTGGGTAGGTTTGAAACACGTTGGTTGTGCTTTGAAACCAAAAGTTGATGTCCAGAATTTGGCCTTCACGCTCGAGCGGGCTATTTGTTGTTGTTTCTCCGCTCGAGTGGGCGTTTTGACGCTCGAGCGTGAATTTCCATCTCCCAGTATTTTTCTCTGTAGGTCTTCGTACGCTCAAGCGGGCATTTTGACGTTCGAGCGTGATCCTTTGATTTTGTTCCTCCGCTCGAGTAGGGAGTTTGACGCTCGAGCAGGGACCGTCGCCTACAAAACTTCTATGAGCGTGCATCCGACGCTCGAGCGGACGTTTTGACGCTCGAGCATAAGTCTATGTCTGATGCTCGAGTGGGGGTTTCCACGCTTGAGCGGAGAGACTTTTATATCAGTCCGAGTTTCACCTTTTTGGATCACTTTTTGATTTTCTTTCTCTCTCTTACTTTTTCAAAACCTCCATTAGAGAGCACCTCACTCTAAAACTCTAACTTCTCTCTAGGGTTTGATCTAATAAGAGTGATCTTCTAACCTTGGGCCCTAGTAAAAAGTGTGGAGCTTGTTGAGGGCTACATTTTGATCAGAAAATATTGGGGTTTGGAGCACTTCGAATTTCTTCATCTTCTTCCTTTGAGCTCCGAAATTGAGGTAGGGATAACTACTCATTTATATGATCCTTGACATAAATTTTTAGTCATTTTGATTTAATGTTGAAGTTGGGTGATTTTGGGTGTTAGGGTTTCTAAACGTATAAAGAGGGGTTTTGTTATTTTGATTCATAAATATGTATTTTGGGTCTTAAAGTGATGGTATTGTTGTTGGTTATTGATATTGGTGCCTTTGGGTCAAAGTTGAGAAAGAGGGAGGAAAGCCCTAATTTTTGTTATGAATTAATTAATATAATTAATTTGGAAATGTTATGGAAATACAAAATTGAGATAGAAATGATGAAATTTGCATATTATGAGATAGAATGGTGGAGTTGGATTTATTAATCGCTCATTTTGAAAATGTTGAATATATATCTGTTGAGGTATTTATTATCTGTTTAAAAATAACTGCTTTGAGCTATCGGTGGAGGATAGTCTTAATTGTTGTAGACAATGCATGATGATTAGGTGAACTAAAACTAATCAATTGAAAATGTCATCGAGTATGACGGTTGGAATAATACATTAAATTTATGTATTGATTGATTATGTATATGATATGTGTTTATATACATTGTATTGTGTGGGAGGAGATAGGGGATGTACTCCACGGTTTAGAGGGAGATAGGGGATGGACTCCTAAACCGGATATTGTTTGGGAGGAGATAGCGGATGGACTCCATCGATACAGCTAATATGTGCATCTATTGAAGTATTGATACAGCAAATCTGTGTATCATATATGAAGTACGGAAGTGTTTTATTTGAGATTGATACATCAATTATGTATATCTATTGTGAAGTATGAAGTGTTTAATTTGAGTTGGTATCTCAATTGAAATGGAAGTACTGTTGATATGAGATGTAATCTCATTTAAATTGTTTGGCCAGGTTCTGAGCCTTAGTTATAAATTGAGAAATTGGATAAGAAATGGAAAATGGAATGAAACATGGACACATTTGTCATGTAATTGAAATGGGTTATGAATTGATTTATGTGAGTTAAACATTTATCAAATGCTAATGTTTTAGTTATTGCTCATATTATGTTTAGCATATCTCTACTAGGCGTTGGCTCACCTATATGGGACATCATTTTGAATGGTATTATGCCACCTCCAAGGGCGTAGCTTGGAAGGCTTAAGGCTGTTGGACTCTTTTTGGTCGTTTTTGTTGTATTACATGTATATCAAGCCAATGGCTTATTTTGTGTAGAGTTAATACTCTCTTTTTGTAACCAAGTGTTGACTTAGAAAGTTGTAAGCCCGTAGGGCATTTACTTTTGTTGTCAAAATGTAATACTTTTAGACTAAATACTCTAATGAATAGAAATATGTTTATTTCTCTTATGTTTATGGATGTCGCGAGTGCATGATTTATGGGTTTATTTTGAGGGCGTTACAACCCCTCACAAATCAAAGCCATACAAGAATTGAAGCAGCCCAACTCGGCAAAGGACGTGTAACATCTCGCCGGTATGGCAGCCGCGCTTAACTGATTCATAAGCCGATCATCAGATCGTTGCCGACCTTTCTTTAGAGCCTTGAAGTCCAAGTTTTCATGGGACAAGGAATGTGATAGGGCTTTGGCCGAGCTCAAGACGTATTTGTCTTCCACCCCATTATTGGGGACACCTAAGCTCGACGAAGAACTTTACCTTTATCTCGCAGTTTCTCAACATGCAGTTAGTTCGGTGTTTGTCCGGTCAGAAGGCATCCAGCATCTCACTATCTTTTACATAAGCAAAACTTTGTTACCGGCAGAGTCGAGGTATTTGCCATTGGAAAAACTGGCTTTGGCGCTAATGATGACCTTCCGGAAATTGGCGCACTACTTTCATGCTTACACAATCGTCGTATTGACCGAATTCCCTTTGAAAGCCTTGTTTGGTAGGCGATTGAATTGGGGCAATTCGACGTCCAGTTTCAGCCTCGAACTGCCATCAAAGCCCAAACCTTGGCAGACTTTGTCGCTGAGTTCTCGCCTGGAACTCACCAGGTATACCCGGTAGTTCTTACCGCGGCAGCCGAGGTGGCGCACGAAGGCTCAACGAAAATAACACAAGCAAGTGATATTGGCGACGCGGAACTTGTGCGCCGTCTATAGAACCTGTAGTCGGAATTGTACTCCAGCCTGACAATGCAACGATGGACTTGGAAATAACTGACCAACCTGTTGGGTCCGAAGCCGCATCGCCAAGGGGGATGGAGACGTGTCTATTAAAACCGTCAATGGCAAGTTTACAGCAAATGTAGCCGAGCAGTCAAGCAACTATGATCCCATCAACCTTAAAGCCTCCCAAGACCCCTCAGAATGTTGAAAACTTTTCTTGGGAGAAATGTGGAAACTTTTTGTGGATGGCGCCTCCAATCGGCACGGCGCCAAACTGGGCATAGTTTTGATCTCGCCGGACGGTTTAACCATCGAACACTCTATCACGTTTGGCTTTCCAGCGTCTAATAACGAGGCTGAATATGAAGCATTGTTGGCCGGGCTGAGAAGCGTGCTCCAATTGCACACATGCGAGCTTATGGTCTACAGTGACTCCCAACTCGTTGTAAACCAAGTATCCGGAATCTACGAAGCCAAAGATGACAGAATGGCCAAGTACCAAGCCCTAGTAAGAGAACATATTAAGGAATTCCAAGCAATTAGGGTCCAACAAATTGGTTGTTGAGAAAATGGCCGAGTAGATGAGCTGGCCGGACTAGCCTCTATGTTTGATAGTTTAACTCCTAGTCCTCTCTTGATCGAGTTTCTTCCAAGGCCTAGTATTGAGGACTCCGTGCAGGCGGAAGTACTCAGCACTGAGCTTGGCCCCTCTTGAATGGATCCTATCATCCTTTTTCTAAAAGAAAGAATTCTTCTGGACGATAAGAAGGAAGCACATAAAGTTCGGGTGAAGTCAGAGCAGTTTTGGCTCTCTCCATCTGGTGCTTTATATAAGAAGTCATTCACAGGTCCATACCTCAAGTGTGTTCATCCAAACGACGCGGAAGCTTTTCTGTGTGAGATCCATGAAGGCGTGTGCAGAAGTCACATCGAGGAGAGATCTTTGGCCTACCGAGCTATCTCGCAAGGATACTAGTGGCCATGCATACAAGCGGATGCTCAGAAATATGTTAGAAAATGTGAAAAGTGCCAGAAGTTCGCCCACCAAATTCACCAGCCGACCAGAGAACTTCTTCTCCTCACAAGCCCTTGGCATTTTGCGATGTGGGGGCTGGACATAGTGGGACCACTCCCAACAGCACCGAGCAACAGGAAGTTCTTTATTGCGGCTACGGATTACTTTCACCAAATGGGTTGAAGCTGAGCCCTTAGCGACTATCAAAGAGAAAGATGTCAAACGGTTTGTTTGGCAAAATGTGATAACACGGTTTGGTGCCCCTAAGGTTTTGATTTTTGATAATGGCACCCAATTTGACGGGTGCTGTTCGGAGGATTTTATAAGAATTGAAGATAGAATTCTACAACTCCATCGGCCTATCCATGATCCAAGCCGAAGCATCAAACAAGACCATTCTCGATGGATTGAAGAAAAGGCTAGAGAAAGCCAAAGGAAAATGGGCTGAAGAACTCCCAAGTGTCCTCTAGGCATATCGGACAACCCCGACGCTCAATTGGGGAAACACTTTTTGCCCTGGCATATGGCATGGAGGTGGTCATTCCATTGAAAACCGGCATGCCCACCATCCGCAGCGAAAATTTTGAGCCCGAGTTGAACTCTGAAGCCATTGCCTTGGAATTGGACCTAGCTGATGAGCGCCGAGAAAAGGCTTTAATCCACATGGCCGCATACCATGAGAATTGTCCGAGAAAATACAACAAAGCGGTGCACGGATCGTTTAAAGTCGAGGCCGAGTTCTAAGGAAGGTGATGGGCAACACATTAGTCTTGGCGTAGAAGTGGCGGCAGGCGAGGTAGGGATCACCCTCCCGTCCCCAATCCAGGCTCGACGGAGAGCTCATTCTTGCCCCTACTGTAACATCCCAGATTTTTAATTATGCTATAGAATTTATACTAATATTATTTAATTTCAGTTCAGAAAATATATGCTTTATTATATATATTATTATGTGTAATTTGATAAAATAATATAATTATTAAAAATTTAGGGGCTCAAAATATAAATAATAATAATAATGGGTGTGATGTTAAAATAAATAATTAAACTAAATTGGATAAGGTTGACGCGTGGCAATTGGCTTGGGGTGCACGAATTCAATCTGTATAAATAAGGAAGAAGTTGACTCGCTGAAGGGATAAGGAAAAGAATGAAAGAAGAAACAGAAAGGAAGAAAGGAAAAGAAAGAAGAAAAAGAAAAGAGAAGAAAAGGAAAAGAAAAGAAAAGAGAGGAAAGAAAGGAAATGGGAGAAAAGAATGGAAAGAATAGTGGAAGGTGAAAGGGTTTTTGATAGTGGAAATGAAGAGTAAGGTATTGAAGTTAAGGTGAGTTATATTATACCTTGAGTCACCAAAATGTATTTTACGTTTATTTTAACTTACCAAAATCTATTTTATACAAGTTATGTTTTATTTATATATTAATAAAAGTTATGTTTTATAAAGATTTCAGTTACGTGGTTTTATTTCTAAACCCTATTTGCTTAAAAGGAAACTCATGGATATGTGTGTTTGTATTTTAAAGAATATTTGATTATGACCTTATATATAATTATGTTTTGTAAGTACCACCACGGGAGTCCCACGCCTTGGGGGACTTAAATAACCATTGGCCTCTGTTTGACCACTTTGTGGTCCTCTGTTTGTCATGGATCCACTGACCTCTGTTTTGTGCGGACCAAAGTCTTTGTCTTGGAACTAGAGTGCTACCACTTGTGACCGTGACCTCTTTTTATTTATCTTGTGGTTGTGATTACATAACCATATTTGGATTTTGCTACTCAAATGATTTCTGTTACTCAAATGATTTGTGTATTATATGTATCAAACTCTTTTTGGCCTAACTAATGATCCATGGTGAATTTTATGCCTTATACTCTTAGTATAATATTTCTCACTCTGCCATGAGCTTATAGTTTTTTACCACTTTCAAGTAGCATGTCAGGATCAGCGTGTGGAGTAGGCACAAAGCACTTTTATTGATGTACTTTTTATATGTAAATATCGGCCTTTCTGGTCAATAAATTTTATTATAAAAATAGAAGCTCCGATGATTATTTTAGTACCCATATTTAAATATTTCTTCCGCTTGCGTTTATTGATTTGTTTAAGATTTGGCCGGAGGTAACCTCGGTTACTGGCCATCACGATGCCTAACCCTTGGGTACGGGGAGCGGGTCGTGACAAATGGTATCAGAGCAATGGTTTATAAAAAAAAAAATCATCATTGGAGCATAGGACACATGCACATTTAAGAAGTAAGATAGCGGGCAATTAGTACCGAATTATTATATTTTATTCGTCGATTTAATTATATTATAATTTTATATGATTATATATATATAATAAATTTTTTTTTCAGTATGCCTAATTTGTGAAGAATATTAGATATAATTTATATTTGTTATAGTAAAAGAAGGGCAAGAAAAGAAGGATGTCGGGTTCAAGCACCTATCAAAATTATAATATAATTAAATCCATATAATTTTCAGTTCAGTATTCAAAAAAAAAATTTATTTTGATGTTTTAAAAAGTGGGTTCAAATTATAAAGATACTAATTTTGAAACTATTTTCCATTAATGAAGAGTTCATCTCAAATTTTTCAACTTTTGTATGTAATTCTGTCTTCGTGTTCTCATTTTTATTTATTTTTATCATAAACAAAACGTGTGAAAAGTTTTTTTAAAGTCGCTCATTATTTCTTATTTTGACCCAAATCAATTTTTGACAACTCGACAGTGAGTTATTTTTGGTAAAATTTTTTGAGGAACTATTTCTATCAGATTAATCAGCTAATATATATTTATCAGAGTGCGCAGCGGATAACTTACACATGACAAATTTCGAGGACGAAATTTCTAAAAGGGGGGAAGATTGTAACATCCCAGATTTTTAATTATGCTATAGAATTTATACTAATATTATTTAATTTCAGTTCAGAAAATATATGCTTTATTATATATATTATTATGTGTAATTTGATAAAATAATATAATTATTAAAAATTTAGGGGCTCAAAATATAAATAATAATAATAATGGGTGTGATGTTAAAATAAATAATTAAACTAAATTGGATAAGGTTGACGCGTGGCAATTGGCTTGGGGTGCACGAATTCAATCTGTATAAATAAGGAAGAAGTTATTTCATTGAAGGATAAGGAAAAGAATGAAAGAAGAAGCAGAAAGGAAGAAAGGAAAGAAAGAAGAAAAAGAAAAGAAGAAAAGGAAAAGAAAAGAAAGAAAAAAAGAAAGGAAAGGGGAGAAAAGAATGGAAAGAATAGTGGAAGGTGAAAGGGTTTTTGATAGTGGAAAGGAAGAGTAAGGTATTGAAGTTAAGGTGAGTTATATTATACCTTGAGTCACCAAAATGTATTTTACGTTTATTTTAACTTACCAAAATCTATTTTATACAAGTTATGTTTTATTTATATATTAATAAAAGTTATGTTTTATAAAAATTTCAGTTACGTGGTTTTATTTCTAAACCCTATTTGCTTAAAAGGAAACTCATGGATATGTGTGTTTGTATTTTAAAGAATATTTGATTATGACCTTATATATAATTATGTTTTGTAAGTACCACCACGGGAGTCCCACGCCTTGGGGGACTTAAATAACCATTGGCCTCTGTTTGACCACTTTGTGGTCCTCTGTTTGTCATGGATCCACTGACCTCTGTTTTGTGCGGACCAAAGTGCTGTGCGGAACTAAGTGCTACACTATCGTGGGAGCCACCTCTAGAATCCGTACGAGCCACCACTTGAATCCGTACCTCTGATTACGACCTAGTTCTGCTTGATAGTGATTTTTTTATCTTGTGGTTGTGATTACATAACTTCTGTATTTCAGTTTTGCTACTCAAATGATTTCTGTTACTCAAATGATTTGTGTATTATATGTATCAAACTCTTTTTGGCCTAACTAATGATCCATGGTGAATTTTATGCCTT
Organism: Camellia lanceoleosa; assembly: GCA_025200525.1. Lineage (NCBI taxonomy): Eukaryota > Viridiplantae > Streptophyta > Magnoliopsida > Ericales > Theaceae > Camellia > Camellia lanceoleosa. The sequence goes on along the minus strand of CM045770.1, from coordinate 5,259,845 downwards.
ATACTCTTAGTATAATATTTCTCACTCTGCCATGAGCTTATAGTTTTTTACCACTTTCAGGTAGCATGTCAGGATCAGCGTGTGGAGTAGGCACAAAGCACTTTTATTGATGTACTTTTTATATGTAAATATCGGCCTTTCTGGTCAATAAATTTTATTATAAAAATAGAAGCTCCGATGATTATTTTAGTACCCATATTTAAATATTTCTTCCGCTTGCGTTTATTGATTTATTTAAGATTTGGCCGGAGGTAACCTCGGTTACTGGCCATCACGATGCCTAACCCTTGGGTACGGGGAGCGGGTCGTGACACTACCCCTGCCCTTTAACGAGGATCGGGTTTCCCTGTCCCCGAAAAGTCCCCGACCAAAAGAAAAAAAAAAAAATTCAGTTCCATAATTTCTTCAACAACAACAACAATCAGATCTAACATATATATATATAACAAATCTAATATATATATATAACAAATCGAGAGAGAGAGAGAGAGAAAATAGTAAATAAGCGTGGAGTTGCGAATTGGAGTTGTGGTGGCTCAATCGGTAGAGGAGAGAGAGAGGGAGGAGACGGACGTCGGGGGAGGAGATGGCGATCGGCGGAGGGAGGCGATCGGCGTGAGCGAGGAGAGGAGAGGGAGATGGGAGGAGGAGAGGAGGAGGCGATGGCGGAGAGGAGGAGATGAGGCGATCGTAGAGGAGAGAGGAGGAGGGTTTGAGAGAGAGATGAGAGATAGTGCGAGTGATGAGTGTGCGAGGAGGTGCCACAGTGTTATAAGAAATGTGGGTTTATATGTCTATATAAGAGGGTAAAAATAGTAATTTTACTTGAGAAGGGGCGGGGCAGGCCGAGGCAGGGGCTTGAACAGCGATCTTGCCGATTTGTCCCGGCCGAAATTGCTTGCGGATTTAATTTCACATACCATCCCGAATCTGAGGTATTTTGAAAAAAAAAACCATCATAATCAGGGTCGGGGGATCGGGTCCCCGTTAGGCCGGGTTCAAATTGCCGTCCCTAGCCGGGCGAAGGCAAGCTAGGGGCAAACTGTGAAGGGCCTTACAGGATAATCGGTCTGGCGGGCAAGGGGGCATACCACTTAGAGGACTTGGATGGCAAAGGCATACCCCGGCCATGGAATGCAGCTAACCTCAAACTGTACTATTTTTAATATTCGTCTTTTTTTATGTAATTTTTTGTGGAAGGACTTGTCTTCCCTATACTTCTGAATGTAACTCTTTTTGCCACTATAATAGAAGTGAATTATCCTTGCAGAAGAAGTTTGTTGCGTTCGAAGTAATATAATGGCGAGGGCTTACTCTTGTGCTTCAGTCGAGATGATTTACCCCGGCTAAAAGAGTTGGTGATTTGCCCAACTCAGAGGCTCTAGCTGAGATAATCTACCCCGACTAGAAGGGTTGATGATGTGCTCAACTCTTGTGTTTCAGCCGAGATGATTTACCTCGGCTAAAAGAGTTGGTGATTTGCCCAACTCAAAGGCTCTAGCTGAGATGATTTATCCCGGTTAAAAGAGTTGGTGATTTTCCCAACTCAAAGGCTCTAGCCGAGATAATCTACCGGCTAGAAAGGGTTGATGATGTGCTCAACTCTTGTGTTTTAGCGAGATGATTTACCGGCTAAAAGAGTTGGTGATTGCCCCACTCAAAGGCTCTAGCCGAGATGATCTACCCGACAATAAGGGTTGGTGGCGTGCTCAACTCTTGTGTTTCAAAGAGATTATTTACTAGCGAAAAGAGATAGTGATTTGCCCAAATCAAAGTTTTATCTTGATTTGCTCAACTCCTACTTTTGTCTTGAGATGTTTCATGTCAACTCGAAGAGTGATTTATTTTAGCATATTTGTCGGGATGGGTATTTAAACTACGTGTTGATGCTTTGTTCAACTCTAGTAGTGCGGTTTGATTTTGACCAAGATATTTTTCTCATGGGTAAAAGTAATGCGGTTGGAGAATTTACAACACCACCACATTGCAAGAGTACAAGTAAAATGAAAACTTTTCATTGATAGAAGAACTGGGTACATGAAGTGGGGCTTGTAGCCCGGTTACAAAAACTCAAACAGAAACCAAAAAAAAAAAAAAGTCTGAACTACGCTAATGGAGAGAGGTCAAGAACTCATCCAGGGTTTACACGGCTTCTACATCAAGCCATGACCTTCCTTTCGTAGAGCTCTTCTTGACTCAGTAGTCCTCGGCCTCTGTCTCTGCTACCTTTTACAAAGCGTTGAAGATTTCGTTGGCGTGGGGAATCAGGTAGGCCGGCAAAAAGGCCGGGGGAGGAGAAGCAAACACCTCGGTCTCCACTCTTTGGCCAATCTTTTCACAAGCGGCCTTCCAGCCGGACTTGAAATAAATGTCCTTGGTGGCCTCGATTTGCTTGCTGTAGTTGTCCTCGGTCTTTTGGAAACTGAGATTGTTGGCCTCGTCCACAGCAACCTTTTACGCTTCTTTCTCGGCTGCAAATTGGGCTTTCAGCTCGTCTCTCTCCTGCTCGGCCCTGCCGAGCTGGCCAAAGAGTCTTGCATTGTCAGCATTGGCTGTTTCGAGCAATGCTTTAGACCTCCCCAGCTCGGTTTCCAAATGCTTGACCTGATTGGCCCCATCGATCACCTTTTGTCGGAGCTTGTTAATCCGGTCCATCACAAGATGTTGTTTTTGGATGGTCTGTAAGAGGACGCGTTAGAGTTCGAATAAAAAAAAGCAACCGTGCAAACACTTGAACAAATTTGAATAAAGCATGCGAAATTCTTACCCGAGTCATAGATTTGACTGAGGACTTCACGAGCTGGGTGTCCGGCATGTGGTACATTGCTATTCGTCGCTTCGGCGAGTAGAACTTTTGTCAGGTCGAAAGCTAGGAGATGTTCTTTGTCGTTTTTGACTGAGGCGTTCGTCAGGATCTCCTTACCCCGGTGCTTGAACTATGGCTGCCATGGGGGAGTTGTCTTTGAGGCTTCAGCTGGTTGCTCGGTGCTTAGCTTAGCGACGAGCTCGGCTGACGGATCAGCGGACCGAGGCCTTTTTCCTGCTCGATGACTTTCTTTACTGGCTTGCACCGCAACAGTCGATGCCAATGCTATCACTGTCCTAGATGTTTAATCAGCAGCCGGGGCACGGAGAGAGATGCTCGGACGCTCGGTAGATGTGGCGGTGATGAGATTTTTTATACGGCTTCATTTGGCCATTTCCTCTTCCTTGGTTAGCCGGATTAGGGGCACGTCCGATAGTGTTGGATCGAGTGGTGGAGACGGTGCTCAGAGAAAGTCTGTAACCTTACTCCGGCGGGGAGCTGTGTATCTGTAGCTCGGTACGTAGCCGAGAAGGTCGTGGCAATCCTGGTTACGATATCATGACCAGTTACGATGGCGACCTCGTTGGGGTTGAAGTAGTTAAACTTGCAAGGCCGATAAGCAAAAGGAAAAGAAGAAAAGGCATTAGTGCAGAATAGTGAAGGAAAATGGGTTGACCGAGCAGTGAGCACGGCTTACATGTCGAACCGAAGTTATTGCTGATGTACCAGCTGGGCACGTCGGCTGTTTCATAATTTCCAGACACCTAGAAAAAGTCATCGTCGTGCATATCTTTACTGGGGTATTGGTTACAAGCTTCTCCTTGCCCGGCCTAATCTTTAAGTAGTAGTTAAGCCCATCGCCTGTATGCCCGAGGGTGTACTAGCGTAGAATCTCGACTAATCCTAGGTTCAGGCTCAGCCGGTTGTTCAGCTCGGCTACCCCATTTATTATTCTGAAGATGTTGGTTGAAACTTGTGTGGGTGCTAGCCCGGTGCGCCTCAGGAACTCGCACATTAGAGGCTGAACCGGGAAGCGAAGGCCGCCTTTGATTATGAAAAGCACGGTGAAGGGGCATTGGTCCAGTCTACCCCAAAGGTTGGTGTCCTCAGCACCGAGCTCGATATGTACGTCTATAGGGACGCCAGATTCTTTCCGGAACGCGGCTAGTGCGACCGGCGTGTCAACAAGGAAGTGGTAACGCCCCATGTGATGCCAACTTGTCTCAGTGTAGCAGTTTTGGTTGGCAAAATTTTGTGCGAAGGCAGAATGGCCTTTTGAAAGCCTTGGTGTTGGTGCTTGGTTCCCTAGGACTCTACAGTAAAAGTAAGTGTAAGTGAAAGCGCGGTCAAGCAAAACGAGTTCGACTTTAGCTCAGTCAGATGGAGTGCCAGACCATCTCGATCATAGAGGTATACCCAGAAGCTCGGCCGTTCAAGCGAACCAAATATTAGCCCGGTCGAGCAGTTCAGCATTCTATTACCTCGGTTCCTACATGAGTCTTGCAAACTCGCGACTTGCTCGGTTTTGGTGTTTTTTGGGACCAAAAGAAGACTTGGAGCCCGGTCCGCCCCAGATCCCAATGACGAACAGTAGAAGGAGAAGGGGCAAAGGTGATTTTTGGGGGCTACGCACTAAAGCCCACCGCTATTGTGCCCTAAACTCAACTATGACAATCACAGGCTTGGGAAACATAAGTAAAAAATGAGTAGCAATGGAAGGTTGGGAACTTGCAGGCAAGAACGCGATGGAACTCAGCGGTGGGACAAAGGCCCTCAGCAGCGACAATGGTATGGGCGTCTTGGCTTGGGTGCTCGATCTCAATGGGATAAGTATGGCATGAGCCCTCGATCACGAGTTGGTTTTGCGAAGATGATGAATAGCGGAGAAAGAGATGAGTAAGGGCAAACAGCGGCTTTAAAAAGGCAAAAGGGCGCCAAAATTGAATGTGAAGAGGCGGGGTTGGCGATTCGAGGCCAATGGCGAGTGGCGTGTGTCTGTAATGGCTGCGCCATTAGTATTGAAAAACGAGTTGGTAAGTTGAAGTGCTAGCCGAGCAAGGCAAAGGACCGAAAGCATCGGGCTCAGCTTGATTGAGGGCTTGCGTGGTAAGAATGAGAATCGATCCCGGACGGATCATGTAATCCCAATCACATTTGAGCGGACAGAATTAAGGGGCAATTGAGAGGGGGATTCTTAATTCGATCTGCGACCGTGGAAGAGGCCGAGCTGAAAGAGGTTCGAGCGAGTTTGGGCCGAGCTAATGTGGGGTGATCCTAGGTTGGTTTGCTTAGTTGAAGTCGAGGGCCCATTCAGCCGAGATGGTTTTCTGTTAGCCAGCTTTCTTGTATGCATATTTATCTCGACGAGAAGGGTCTTCCGTAGACCAGCCTAGCTTAGCTGGAGCGCGATCGTACCGGAATGCTATTGAGCTCGGTCATGATAAAGCTCGGCGAGGGACATTGTTAGACTTGTTAGGTAGCATGATCGTAGGAGGCCGAGATGGTGCCACCGGGCTGTTCGTTCTCGCCAATGTCGTTTGGCGGTTTGATTAGGTGGTGTTTCGCTAAATTTGCGCTAATAGATGGGAGGCGTGATAGAAGAAGCGACTCCGTGTCAATAGATGAATGGATCTTGAGGTAGAGAAAGTTTATAAGCATGACTGCCACCCCCATGCAGGGCATGGAACATTAGTTGGTGAGAGAAACTTGAACATCTATCCAACTCCTCTGTGTGTGTGTGTGTGTGTGTGTGTGTGTGTGTGTGTGTGTGTGTGTGCGCGCGCTAACTTGACTGTCGGAGGGGCTTTTCGGCAACACACCGCCGGATAGCTCACCGTCGTTGTATTCACAGGTTAATCGGATAGAAGTAGAGCTTGGACACAAGAAGTACGGGCGTTATCAAATATTTATCACCCGTACAGTTACACATCCGTCCAAAATAAAATAGATTTTGCTAATATCATCCATAATTATTCTACAAATTTTAATACTTCTCTTTAGCTACTTAACATATTGAAATAAATTACAGTTACCTCCCGCTTCATATATGTATATATATAAATCATGTTATAATATATATTTTCAAAATAGTGTACTATATGCAACTTATGACATTTGTGGTGTTTATAACTAAATTTTTTTCAGTCATAATTAAAACAAAAGTCATAATTAAATACCACATAAAGTATAATTAAAAACATTTTGGATCATAACCAAAATGATAATTACAATAAATGATAACTAACATTACAATAAGTCATAACTAACACTATAATGAGTCATAACCAAGCCATAAGTAACACCATAATGAGCTATGAAGCATGGATACCTGACAACATGGGTACTTGACAACACATGTCATACCTGTATCAGATACTTTCCGGCATATGGTACTTTTGCATACGTACCGGGTACACAAAACACGTATCCAAATTTTTTTTTCTGCTTAATTTTTAACTTTCCCAGACGTACTTAATACATACTCAAGTCATATCGTATCTCAGTGGAAACAATATTTTCTTAAACTATAAAGATAAAATTCCTTTCACTAGATTTCTTTTTATTTTTAATTTTATATTTAATATGATTTTAAATTAAGTTATGATTTGTAAGTTATTTAATATAATAACATTTAATTTTTGTTTATATATTTACTTTTGGCATTAAATGTTAATTGTAGGTTGGATCTTAACAAATTAATCTATTTAATCAATTTTTGCATTATTCCAAATTAAAAATAAATAATTTTTTACAAACCGTATTTGTTTCCTCTTTTTTTTTAAATTTTACTGTATTAACGTACCCATATTGTACTAGTACCAGTACTCATATCCGTACCTGTGCATCATATCATAGATAATGAGTCATAACTAAGCCATAATTAATACTATAATAAGTCATAATCAAATATCACAAATATCATAATTAGAACATATGATCCTATATATATGTGTTAACTTTTAAATCTAAGTGACTACATATATATATATATATATTCTTTTTTTCTTTTTCTTTTTCCTTTTTTTTTTATATGTTTTTCTACACTATCTCTTTTTATAGAAACTTTTTTTACACTCTTTCTCCTCAACAATTCATTGGTAGAGTTATTGATAACTACCGATGCATAATCCAATCCCGTTGTCAAATAAATTCTCCAAACCTCATATTTTAAAATCATTATAAAAGGAGTTTTTTACATTTTATTTCAATAGTTAATGACTTTAAGAATAATTGATTTTAAATGTTTACAAATTATTTTTGACCAATACCTGAATTAACTGAATAAAAAATATTCACAATTATTAAATAATTATAAAAATAAAAATTATCCCATAAACAAAAATTATTTTTGAGGCATTTTTTTAGACAACACTTTACAACTAACTAAATAAATTATTTACAATTAAGTATTAAATGAAATGATTATAAAAATAAAAATTGTACCATAAACAAAAATTATTTTTGAATTGCTAATTTTATTTATTTTTTAAAGAAATTTTTTGGACAACACATTAACAAAATAAAAAATATTAAATAAAATGATTATAAAAATAAATGCAACCACTATTTATATATATATATATATATTATTTTACATGCTAATGTAATGAAATAAAAAAATTTAAAAATTTGTAAAGAAAAAAAATTCATATAAGATTTTTTATTTGGGTTTAGATCACTTGAGTATTTATTCTTTTTTTGTAAACTTTTATTTTTTATTTTTTGGGAAAGAAAACTATTCAGAATGTTATAAAAGGGAGGTACCTATAATTATGCTAAACCTTAGGGGAGGTAAGTGTAATTTACTTTAGGAAAGAATGAATGAGAGGACTTTTTTACATTAAGGGTCAATTGTGTCTTTTCACAATGTGGTTGAAGGGTATTATGGTCAATTCCATTGTCAAGTTAACATCGTTAAGGCTCTTTTAACTCGAAGGGAGAATCTGACTATTATTTTCAAAAGCAATGGAGATCTGTGTAATTTTTGAAACCATAGGGGAGGTATCTATAATTAAGGCAAACCTCAAGGGAAGTAATTGTAATTTACCCTAAAATTTATAAAAAGATAAAATAGATTAAAATAGTTAATAAAATAAAATATTATATCAAATTCATAATTATTTTATTTTTTCTCTTACAAATATCACATTTAATTATAAAAAAATCTAACTTTCTTCTCAATTACAAATATTTTAACTTATTAAAATATCTAAAAATTAAAATAACCTATTAAAATAGTCAATTTCTCAAACGAGGCCTATATATGATTAATTACATTGACACTCTCACTTTATTTCTCCATTTGTAGATTTATACTTATTAACTATTCTAATTATGAAAATCATACAAATATACTTTTTCGGGGTGTTTGAAAGGAGTTGGCAGGATGTGAAAGTGGTATATTTTTATAATTAAAATAGTCAAATTGTACGAATTTATAAATGAATGGTTAAAATGATATTTGCTAATAATTGATGGAATCTTAGTGTAAATAACTCTAATATATACATTAAATATATATATATATATATTATATATGAACAATAAGTGTATTTTTTAAAATTTATCATTTATATGTTATGATTATTGAATTAACTTAATTTTATTTTTTAAACACCTTGTTTGGACAACACCTTGTTTGGACAACTGTAACCATATAGTTACATCACATGAAATAAAAAGTATTTTTTTTTAAATAAATTATTTATTTATTTAGAAACAATGAAATTAAAATTTTACGATTATTCAACCAACATAGTCTTATAAAATAAATAATTTAAATAAAATTTATGATGAACCTCATAAATTCCAATAATATTCTAAAATTTATATTTAAAATTGAGGAAATCCGCATGTCTTTCATAAATTGAGAAAAGGGAATAGACATAAAACTTTCCATCGATGTGGATCCACGTAACTTATAATTTGCACCGGGGATTAATTCAAGTGGTGTTCTAACATGTATTTTATTAATTAACATAATAGGTTCTATCACTTTCTATCTCATGTGAAGAATCAACTGGATAAATTTTATAATATATGTGATGTAAAATAATAAGATCACCAAATAACTTCTCATGAATTCATGGAAGAACCAACGTTGACTCCAACTCTTTTGTTTTGCACAATTACATCGAAATCCTTGTCTCATCCCTTCATATTAAAGTATAAACATTAATTTCATATCATTAAAAAAAAAAAAATTTGGGTAAAAACACTACAAGAGAAAAAGATAATACAAAAAATTGTCACATGTGAATTTATGTTTTATATATAACACCAGTCACATCCAAGATATATACTTATTTTTCATGAGGTCCATTTGGCAATCTTTTAGGTTAAACACTACTAGAAAACAGATTTTTTGAGTTGGCAGAATGCTGTCGCAAAAAGTAGAATTATCGACGCAAAAACCTTTTGCGACGGCATTTTGACGGTATGGTGTAGGTCGATACTAGTGTGGTTACTAAAAGTTTTTGAGTTGGCAAAGATGTCGTCGCCACATATTTGCGACGATAAAGAGGATTAATTGAGACGATCTCCTGCCGTCACAAAAAAAATGATGAAAATCACTTATGTTAGTGTCGGCAAACATGTTTTCTCTAATACTATTATTGTGTCGGTACATTACCGTCGCTATAACTTTTTTGCGTCTGTAGTTTGCCAACTCTAAAAAAATTCATCTCTATTTCTGGTATAGGTTTTTGCGACTGTAAGTTGCAATCGCAAAAAACCAAATTATAAAATAAATATCTTTTGCAACAAAATTAATCATCACAAATAAATATTTATTTTTCAAAAAAAAAAGTTATTTCTTTTTTGTAAGTAATACCTGTATTCTGTTTATTGAAATCCAATAAAAAAAAATTCATTCAATCAATAGACATTCATTCATTCATTCAAAAACCAAAAATGTTTACACAAATTCAATCATCATCTTAGCTTCTTTTACATCAAAATATTAACAAAAATTTGTTTAATCAATACAGACCATAATATAGCAATATGTTGTAAATATTAAGTATAAAAAGCTTGACATCTAAAACCATAATATAATATGTCCAAAAATAAAATTAGCTTCCATGCCACCATTAATTCATCTATTCATCAGTCATTAATTAGTTAGTCTTCATGCAAAACCTGAAAACAAAAACAAATTAAATCAAATATTAAGTTATATATAATATATATATAGCTTCACCAAGTCATAAACTCAATTTAAGCATGATTTATAATTTTGCAGGACACTCCCTAGCTAATACTATTGGGCCTCACTGAATATAATCAAATTTTTTAGATTATATTGTAGGGTATACCCTACAAAATTTGGGTATTTGTTGCCCTTTTGCAGCGAGCATAAAGGCAAAAAAAACATTCACTATAAACTCTTTCATGTAAGAGTAAAACTATTAAATAAAGTCAGCTAGCTTTCATATGCATGAAAATAACACATTCTCATGCCAATTTAACTACTACTGAATCTGTGTCTTAATTATTATTTACTTTTTATTCAAAGTATTTCATAAGTATATATATGGAAGACACAAAATACATAATCTTTATTTGATTGACTAGTGTGGTATGATGTTCATGAATTTGGCAGCATATTAATATCTTTCAACCATATAATTTACAAACAAAAGTAAATGATATCAAGAGTAAATCCGAGACCCTCAATACATTGGATTTTGATAGGTACTTCTAAAATTCAAAGATTTAGTATTGGTTTCAAATAGATAAATTTTGTTGCTTTGTGTTTAAATATCTGCAATTGATGCCATAACAATGGAAAGAACAAAACTTTAACAACTCAGACTATAAAACAACAATTCTAATAATGAGGAGGCAAACTATTAAGAAATGGAAAATAGGTTCAACAGTAATCAGTATTACTCTAGGTTAAACATTAGGAAAATAGGTTCAACTGCAACAATAACAGAGCAGAATTCACAACAAACTCATCCATCATTCCTGATGCATTACTCAACCAGCACAAGATCAAAACAAGCAACAAAGAGGTATAGTTGAAGCAAGACCAGAAAAGATAGCAAGGAGATCAGCAATAACAGGACCAACAATAACCGGACATAACAAAATAGATCATCATTCAGCACAAAACATATCAGCAAGAACAGGACTAGCAGAAGCAAGACCAATGTGCCACCATTTTAGTAGGCTAATTAACCCTTAACCTCAACTGTGTGTGATTGTGAATATTGCATTATGTAATAGAGGATACCTGCATAGGAGAACCCAACAACTCATCATCATCACTATCATGATCTCTTACAGACTTCCTAACTTGTCGACGTCCACTAAAGGCATTTGGAAGCTATATAACGAATACCAATACTATTTTATTAAATCTAATACATAGAAAGAAAAGAAAACAAAAGAAAGGAAAAACAAACAAAACAAAAGTTATTCAATTGGTTATTTTTACTCCACTTGTATACCACTTGGGCCCCCTTGGGACCTTATGAAGTCCATCCAAGCTCTGATTTGCTCTAACCCCACAATCAATTTATTAGTGACCCTTTGCTCAATCTCAACTGTGAGCCTCTGCTCAATCTCAACCGTGAGCCTTTGCTTGATCTCTTCAGTAACTGCTTGGTGTACTTGTCAAGTGATCTTCTCAACAGTCGATGATGAGGATGCTTGTGTTGAACTGATATCTTTTTTGTACAGTACACTTTGAGGCACGCCTATTCTGTAAGTCTTGCAATATTCGTGTCTATCCTTTCCTACTAGGTTGTGGAAAATCGATCTTGTGCCTCTTCTATCTTGAGGGCTTGTCTATTATTGAGAGTTGCTCATTATACTTGTCCTAAAATTTAAAGAGATTAGTATACAAACAACATACTAAAGAAATTATGAAACTGACACAAGCAAGGGAATAATAAAATGCTTTTCAGAATAAAAATAAGAAATAGAGGATATAGAGAAAGCAAAGGATAAACTTTTTCTACATTTTCATTGATAAAGAAACAGCCTATAAATAGGCTAATACATAACTGACAGCAACATGAAAATAGACACTATCCATAATTGAAAGCAACATGAAAATAGGCACTATCCCAAGTCTCATATATGAAGCCCAAATGCTCAGTTACTTTTTGAGCCTCATAGTATGAACTCGGAAGTTTGACACCTTCAGGAAAAGCCTTATTCAATAGCTCAAGTAGCATGTCAACAGATTTATCCGTCCAGTTACTAAGCACCTTCATATGCAAAAATCTAACAATGAACGACAATGATATGAATTTCTTACAACTTGGATACAATTCATTTTGTGCATCCTCTAGAAGTTTGAAATACTTCATAGTTTCTTCATTTGGACCTGTGCAAGCCTCATTTGCACGTTGATCATCATTCTCAACACTTGCATGTACATATGGATTTCTTAGAGTATCATTTAGCATTCCAATCATATCATCCCTAACATTTGAATCCACCAAAGTTTCCATATCCTCATTGTGAGACCATGAAATATCCTTTCATATGGATTGTAGAGATCTAACGAAGAGATGAACTTTGTCCTTAATGTATCTGCAAAGATGAGCATGATTGGCGCCACCCAATTGGGGTTATCAGCCGGAGACATTCTGATGCTAAAGTTAATCCTTTGATTGAAAGAATAAAGCTATGGAAATCAAGAGTGTTGGTGTGTAGTGTCGGAAGAGAGCACATACCTCATCTTCTGGGATGTCCCCCATTATATAGATTAGGGGGTGTGATATTTGTTTGGGCTGGACCCATTGTAGGCCTTGTTGGGGTTAACCCTAATAAGCGGATATATATATTTTTCTGACTCCCACAATTGTCCCAAAACTTTCATTGTCTGCAATAGAAGGAATGAGAGTTTTTCTTGCCGAGTTACGTTGTTCAAATAGCTACTAGGTTTTTTGATAAAGAACACTCTGGATAAATGAATAAAATGTATGAATGAATGACTGCATGTATGCTTGAATGTATGTATAAATGTATGTATGTCTTGAATATATGTATAAATGTATATATGTCTTGAATGTATGTATAAATGTATATATGTCTATCATAGGACGAAATTATATCACATAAGTTCCAAACAAATCATAACGATGGGCCACGGTATTGTTACCCTTGGGCAAGGGTTGTAGGTCGTGGTATTATGACCCCCGAGCAAGGGTGTAGTATTTTGTTGAGTGCAAAGAGTGCTTCAAAATATGGACTTTCGTGCCGAGCTAGAGATATTTCTATATGTCGAGCACGAAAATGATTGCCTGAATCAAATAATGTAGATTAAATAAGGTAGATATATCAGCCAAAAAATGGACCACAATATTATTATCCCCGAGCGAGCGTGTAGGCCTACGGTATTATAACCCCTAGGTGAGGGTGTAGGCCGCGGTATTCTAACCTCCGAGCGTAGGTGTAGTCCTTTGCTGATGGCGCTTCGTGTCAAGTGTGAAGATTACGCTGTACTCGGAGACTTTTGCTGATTTTAAGTGGCAATCAAGTGCTAATATTGCAAGGATTTTGAATAATGCATCCTGTGTCAGTGATGGCCTGTACCGAATGAGGTAGACGTATTAATCACAAATAATATTGCTCTGTTTGCAAGGAATTGCCAAGTAGATATTGGGCCAACTATTTAATTGTCGAGTAAATTTTGAGCCAATTAACATTGCTCGGTTTGCATTTAGTCCAATGTAGACTTGCCCCATTGCTTTCGAATGACAAGTGTTAGTCGGAAGGAATGCATATTGGACATGTCCCATTGCCCTATGTTATGGGACAGATTAAACTTTAGTAAAATAATGATGCATAAAAATATCTGAACTCTGCGCCAAATGCAAGCGCCTACTACTAAGTGTGTAATGTATTGTCTCAAAAGCGGCACATGCTTGGAGCGGTGTGAAAAGGAACGAGAGTTTGTAACTAAAGTAAATTTCATTGTAATGTTGGTACCAAGTTGGCCGAGTATGAATGCATATCAGAGGTGCCGAGATGAGAATCGGCTGATTTGCCCTAATTGGAAAGTGAAAAATTGACGAAGATGTCCCAATGGGCAATGAATGGCCAAGGTAACAAAATGAATGATCGGGGAAGACAGATGATTATTTCTTAGCCCCAAGATTCTGCTGCAGAAAGTGCATGCCGATTAGATATGATTTGACCGTTGATTTTGCATTTCATGTTCCTGATTGGCCAATGTATTGAACTCAATATATAACTCAGAATTTGCAAAATTAGACCGTACGGATGTGTTCAGAAGGGGCCAAATAGTTGGAAACGACTATCGGATCATTGGAATCGGACCCCTAATGACGTAATTGCAACCAAAAATAGATCAGACGGCTCAGATCGGTGAAGAATTGAGCTCCGTGAAATGCTGGATAATTTCTCAGCTTGGCTTGGTGGCGTTGGCAAAAAATAATTAAAAAAATACGAAAAGACGGTGCCAATAAGATTTGAACCTTTGCCTTTGGAAGGAAGAAAGAGTACTGAACCATTGTGCTAGGACAAAACCTTGCGTTTGTATTTGGCAAAGTATATATTTGACTGTGATTGTTCAACTATTATGGGATGTAACTTAGCCACAATGCACCGAATGATTTCTTTTGTTTTCCATGCAAACTCTGGTCATTTTCTCCAACGTGAATTTCTAGGCAAACTTCGACTGGCTCGTACGACTTCGTTTGAGCTCCGATTTTGACACGGTTTGTTGCGTTGGACTCGTCTCAATGAGTACGTCACGCTGGTATGGTCAAAACTTGAGTTTGATAGCTTTGTAAATTTTAGGTGTCGGAAAATGTGATCCATATCGCAATTTTTGGTGGACTTTGGTTACTTCTTGGCTTCTCATGTTGGTGGGTTTGGACTCTTTGAGCCAATATGAATCCTGTGGTATGTTCAGATGTAGATTTCGGCAAGCCGAGATGCCAGTTCTATGCTGAGATAGTAGCGTCGAGCAATATTGTTGTACTTCCAAGAAGTAAATCATGAGGTTTTTGCTGAAGAGGTAGATAAATTAATAATTATTGTTTTTCTGAGAATGTCCAATGTTGTGGAGTAGACGTATGTGTGGCCAAGTAGTATTGCCGAGTAAGTAATGCTAGCTGAATACTGGTTGAAAATGTTAGCCGAATAATGTTACTCTACTGAAAACTACTTGGCCCAAGAAATCGGCATTTCTCCAACTGTTTGGGATCTGTGGAGCTTGGTGCCGAATAAACTGTTGATGTATATATTGGGCCGAATAAACGTTTGACGTTCATATATTCTTTAAGGAAAAATATACTCTGAAAGGTGGCACCTTTTAGGAGTTGTATATATATACTTTGAAAGTTGCAAAAATATTGTGACCGAATAATGTTGCCGAATACTACCATACCCAGTCAGATATATATATATATATATAATGTTGTCGAATTAGTTGTATCCACTGGAGTGCTCCACGGAAAGGTAAGTGATAAAAGTTAGTTCCCAATAAATAATACTATGCAACAATATAGATATTTTTAGAGAGAGAATCAAGACCCAATTGTAAGGCTACAAACTTCATCTTGTTTTGTCAACCTTTCTAAGCAATATTTATATTCAAGGTTTGATCAAATTGTAAGCATAAATAGGTACATACATAGATGAACATATATATATATATATATATTTTGAACTTTAGCAATAAACATAATAAAAAAGAACCCAGTTGTGGGTCTATGTTTATAAAAAAAAATTAACCTTGGTGCCGAGTTTTTGCTGGCTGAAAAACTTGGTCGGCAAGTAGGCAATGTAAGATAAAACTAGGATGGCCGACATGACAAGAACTTGGTTCTCAGCATTGTAGGTGACTTGATTATACGTCAAACGAAATTGTAACGCCGTGTCCGAGCTGATGTGTAGGAATTCGGCATGTTGGTAGCTACTGTAGGAAGTCGCTGAGTGACTTAATGGATAAGCTTCCATGGACTGTTGATGGGCCAATAGTAATGTTGCCGAGTAATGTGGCTGAGGAAGTGATGTTGCGAATCACGGTTTCGAATAAATACATGATGTAGGTAATGAAGCTATGACAATTTTCAAATTTTCATGGCCATAACTTTTGTATGCATCCTCGGTTGGTTCCGAATAACTTTTCCCCACAAGAAGTTGCATGCACCCAAATATTCGGTAACTTCGAACTCTTGCCCACAAGTTTCATGCATCCTTTGTAGCCGAACAATTTCTTGATTAGCCAACTACCAAATTTTCGAATTTTATAAGTAGCCGACTACCACAAAAATTAGATTAGTAACTCATGGATGTAAGTATATCTCAAGAATAAAAGAAAGTGTGAAATTCATTATATAATGCGAAAAAAGCTCTCAAAAATAAAAGTGTGAAACCCAGTTTTAGAGAGAGAAAATAAAAATGCGAAAAGTAAATCCAACTAAAGGCATTTCAATGGGTTTAGTATGTGCCGACTATATTGAATAAATGTTTGGACCAAATCTATGAGCATAAATATATACACATATATATATCTCTATATATGTATATGCATATAGACAGTAAGATTGAATTTCGAAGATCAATTTAAACAAAGAGTAAAAGGATAGGATCAACCGTGGGTCTTGTTTATGGTAATGTGCAACAATGATCTGAGCATCTTGAGTACGGTATTTGTTATCTTCTTCATTGAATTCTTTCAAACGTTTCCTACAGACGGAGCCAATTGTGAGACCATGAAATATCCTCTCACATAGATTGTAGAGATCCAACGAAGAGATGAACTTTGTCCCTAATGTATCTGCAAAGATGAGCATGATCGGCGCCACCGAACTGGAGTTGCCGGCGGGAGACACTCCGATGCTAAAGTTAATCCTTTGATTGAAAGAATAAAGCTATGGAAATCAAGAGTGTTGGTGTGTAGTGTAGGGAGAGAGCACATACCTCCTCTTTTATCATCTCCCCCTCCCCGGCGAAATTATATAGATGGGGGGGTGTGATATTTGTTTGGGCTGGACCCATTGTAGGCCTTGTTTGGGTTAACCCCAATAAGCAGATATGTATATTTTTTTCTGGCTCCCACACTCATTACCATGCAAAGGAACATATGATTCACCATGATTAGTCCAATTTTTTCACTTCTTAAAGAAGCCATTACTATAAAGATGATCCTTCACAACTTCTCGTGAAAAATTATAGCGATCCTCACAATTCCTACAAGGACAACTGATATATGAACCTTCAGTTCTATTGGTGTATGCAAACTTAAGGAATGTATCAATCCCATCCAAGTACTCCCTTGGAATCCTAGTTCCTAAATCAATCTAACTTTTATCCATCATCACACTTTTCTTGTGAAAATTTGAGCAACATTATTTAGCTAGTACAATTTAAAATAGTGAGCTACAAACTACAATATAGATTTATTCATTCCCAAATTGTTTGCAATTGAACAATTCAAAAACCATTTCATCATAGTCAAATACATTAACTCTGTTGAGGATTCTTGAATGGGATGTCTTTTTCTATTTTAAAACAGTTTCTATATTACTTAGGAAACAAATATGTTTCTAAAAAAAATAATACAAGTAAAATAGGATCTCTTTATATATTTTAACAAAATATAATTTATATTTTTTCTATTAAACTTATGACATTTAAATTATTTTCAAATAATAGGTGGATGTGTCCTTGCTCTCACTGGAAAATGTAAAATATAAAATATTAAGAAAACAAACACAATTTTTAGTGCATACTATTTTTTCAACTATACTTTGGCCATTTTATCATAAGTCATCAAATTCAATGCTTACTTGTAGGTATTGACAAAAATACTTTTAAAAAAAAAGATAAAACTAATAAAAGGTTTTGCCAAACAAAACAGTAGCATGATGCCAACAAATAAAACACTCTAGATGGTGTGACTTATGTATCAGTAAAGCCTATAAAATGTTCAGAAATGAGACAACAAATAATCTTTCAATGTAAATTAATAGAAACCATATGGAGGCAATTCCATAAACAACTCTAAATTAATCAAATCAGACTAGAAATAAAGAGCATATATGAATAAAAAAACAAAAGGCCAAAAGAGCATCTATGAATAAATAGCAGAAGGCCAATTTTATAAACACTAAGAAAATAATCAGATTTTTAATTAAGAGATTATTATGTTTAAAGCAACAAATTTGAAACTTATCCCAGTCAAGTTCATTAATTGAAAAAATATATATTTAAAAGTCTTTGTACAATAATTTATTTTATATTAGCCAAAAATTATAAGGAGAATCACTGAACAATAGGATAGGGAAAAAAAAATTATACAAACATTGGGGGTACTACTCAAACATTGTCGGAGTAAAAACTTTGAGTTGCATCCCTCCAAATTTGTTTTTTTTTTTCTTTTTTTTTTTGGGTCTCACTATTCAATAATTCTTCCAAAATGTTACATATATAAATATATATACAAACATAATTTGCAAAAATGGGTATGTACTATAATAAGAGATGGAAACCCTCATACCATGTCTAATCGTCCAATTATACACAATCAATTTGTCAATAACACTTCTACAAGTAATAGCTACTTCCACCAATGCCTAATATGGATGATACAACGATTCAGTGGCATCAAAAATATTATTTTGTTGTTGAAGCTATTTATACATCACAAACTATCATTATTTATGTTTGAATCAGATTTTATTTTACTGTCAATTGAATCAGATTACTTACTGTTGGTTGAATCAGATTTTATAAACATAGTGCAATCCAGGGAGGGACAAAGGGATGAACATTTTACCGTTGGCTGTAACCTAGTCGACAATCTCTTTGATCAGCAATAGTGACCTAAAACCACAAAATCTCGAAATAGAGAAAAACAGAGTAAGAAAGGCCGAAAAATGGAGGATCATCGAGAAAGTGAGGGAGATAGAGAGATTGAGGGAGACGAAGAGAGAGAGAAAGAGCTTACCTCAATTGCACATGGAGATAATGTAGAGAAAGGCAAAAAAGGATTGGATTTAGGGCTAATGTTGTTAGCAAAAAGCTATTTATACCTAAGGTACAAAACGATGTAGTTTTATGTGTTTTTTGTGACTGCAACTAAATATTTATGAAAAATAAATAAATTAATAGGTGGGAATGAAACGGACCAAATCGGAAAAAGGAAAAGTTGGGAATAAAAAGATGTAAACTAATTGAGATGGTGTATTTGCCAACGTAAAAAATGATCTTTTAAGACGACAATCTCTTCTGACTCGAATAATTCTATAAAAATGTTTTTTTTGAGACGATCTTTTTTTGTTGACGCGAATTTGATGTTTTTGCGATGACAATTGATACCTAGGCAAATTATTAGACTCAAATACCCTTTTTTCTTGTAGTGAAAAGTCAAAAAAATATTAAAAAAATCAAAAAACCAACAACTTATGTCAAAAATTCATTTTTCTCTCTATTTTTTATACATCTTTTCAAAAAAGTCAAAAGTCATATTCTATACATATTAATTCTTTTGTCTCATATTTTAGTCAAAAGTCAAAAATTACTAAGAATTCGTTTAGTATTGGCTTTTTGGCTAAAAACACAAAAAGACAAAAATGTTAAATAAGTTAATAAAATAAGTGTCACATCCAAATCATAATCATTTTATTTTATTTCTCATAAAAGTCAAAAATTCAAAATCAAGCGAACTTTTAGTCCTAATCTAGGCTATTTTAGTAACTTCTTGACTTTTTTAAAAGATGTGCAAAAAAATAGAGAATGGTGTGACAACTCATAATGACTTTTTTTACTTTTTAACTAAAATGTATAGTTAACAATAGTCAAAAAACGATAACTAAAATAGTATGTTCACACTAAAGCATTTATTACGATAATATCATTTAGCATCACAAGTTAGAAAATAAAATTTGTGTTTGGTTAGCCTTTTTAACTATGATTACATCCCATGTTTTGCACATGGCGTTTGTTTAGAGCTTTTAAAATGTAATTCCACGTTAGTTTGAAAAGCGTTGTCAAACGAGAAAATTTGGGCTAACCGGTCGTCCCACCGATTGATCGGAACAGTGCAATTTTTTTTTTGCAATTGACATATGTTAATTTTTATATATTTGAAAAAAATATTTTTCGAATTTTAAATTTTTTTTAAATGTGTTTTAATAGAATTTTGAGTTGTATGTTTGGTTATGAGTTGTAAATTTTTGTATCAAATATCACATGTCACATCAAAAATTTTTCACTCAATTCAAAACTCTTTCACCAAACAAATTTTCCACACTCAAATCATAATTAAAAAACTAACAAACTCAGGGATGTTTTAGAAAGTTGGTAAAAAGCTGGTTTTTGACTTTTTACCAAGCTTTTTGGCTTTTTTGGAAGTGATTTGGGAAGTTGGTAAAAAGCTGACTTTTTTGATTTTTGGTTTAATATTTTTTAAAAGTGTCATATCACTCTAAAATGACCAAAATATCCTTACTTTTTAATTAAATTTACAATTTTGCCCTTTTGCATGTCAACACTTTTTTGAATTAATTAATTACAATGTTCCAAAGGGTAGTTTGGTAAACGGCCCAGTTGCTTTTTTGGGTCTTCCCAAATGGTGTCTTCTGCGTTTTTGCATGGTGCAGCGTTTTTGATAAATTATAAAAACGCAACTTTTTGTCAAAGTTCCCAAAACGGCACTCAAAATACAACTTCTACTCTCAAATCATAGTTAAAAAGCTCTACCAAACGCAACTTAAATAGTTTAAACAAAACAATTAAGAAGTATATTCATTAGCAAATCAAAATGAGAATTTTCAAAAATCTATACATATAATCTTTTTACTTTATTTTTATAGATCTATTAATTATGAAAATAAGAGGGACTCCTATATTTATGGATCGTCATTTTTTTCCTTTGATCTGAATTGTATGACCCGTTAGTCGGTCTAATTTATCCAGAAGTTCCTCATTATAGAGTATGTTATTTTATAATTCTCTATGGGTGTGTTTGATTGGACGGACTGGAAAAGAGGGATTAGAATCCATCAGACTTGAGTCCTGGGACTGTGAATCCCCCGGACTGTTTGGTTGGATTAGATATGTATCCTGTGTTTGTTTTTTCATGGGATTAGATGTCTGGATAGGACTATTTTCAGTGAATCCAACATTTGGTTGGACGGACTGGATATGATAAATGAACAAAAGACTATTTTGCCCTTTTTCAATTGTTTACTAAGTAATAGCAATATTAAACATATCTTTAATATTTTAATTATTTTTAATTAAATAAATTTGTTTTTTTTAAATTAAATAAATAAATAAATAAAATATCAATAAATTTTTTTTTAAATCATTACTGTATAACAAATCATTATTTTTTTTTACATACAAAACTTTACTGTGTTTGTTTATTTACACAATTAAATAATTTACTGTGTTTGTTTATTTACACAATTAAATAAATTTATTTTTTTACACAATTAAATAAATAAATAACCACTAAATTTGATTTAATAAAATACTGTATAACCTGTATAAAAAATTTATATTATTTTTTGAATTAAAATTTTAAATAAAACACCTATTACAATTTAAATAATGAAATTAAATAAATTATAAACAAAATTTTAAAATAAAACATCAATAAAATATCTATAAAAAATTATTTTAAAAAATTAAATAAATAAAACATCAATAAAAAGTTAAATAAAATTATTTTATTTTTAAATTGAAACATTTAAATTTTATTGAATTTTATTAAATATAATACATAATTAAATAGTAGAGGGTCAAAATAGTCATTTTCGCATCTAATCCCAACAGTGGATAGTCCCCCACTTTCTGTCCCACCTCCTCCAGGACACAATAGTCCCCCATATGGGGGACATGGTCCGGCAGACTAAAAAAAAAACAAACATCGGATTAGATTTATTGTGCGAATTACAATCCGCATAGTAAATAATCCCCCCTTATCCCCCCAATCAAACACACCCTATATGTTATTAGGTCCAATTTACGTTTGATTTGGCCATGGCTAAAAAATATAATATTGTTTACAAATAAAATAAATTTTATCATAAACCTATTTTAAAGAGTCAATAAATTAAAATTTTAAAATATTAGAGCTATGTATGTTATTTTGATGATTTTTATCTCATTTGAGTGTATAATATTATAAGGACATTTATTCATAAATATATTTTCACCTACTTATATTTCAGTTAATCTAAATTATTTTTTTATATTCTGATAAATTTTATAAGTGTCATAATTATCAAAATATCTCTAATAATAATAAGGTGAAGTGCGAATTAATATTCATATTAATAGTGTGAATGTTTTATGATGTGAACATTTACACTGTCAACGTGAACATTCACACTATCAAATTTATTTAATGTGAATGTTCACATCACGAAATTGCTAAAGGTTCAAAAAATATTTATAAAGGTAAAATTGTCTATAAAATACCTTATATATAAGAATTAAAATTTGGTGAATCAAATATCTAAAATAATAGGAGAATATAATTATAATATCTTATCAACTAATTAAAATACAAGTAGTATAAATCTGATTTTCTAATAAATTTCTCAATATTTTCTAATGATCATGCGAAATCGTGTTTGGTTCCTATAATAAAACAAATAAAGTCATCATGTTACGCTCGTAGATGTTTGCATTGTGTTCTCATGTTAATTTTACTTTTATTTTTTTGTTAATTGATATGTGAGTAATAATAAACATAAAAAATTATATTAAATTTGACAATTAAAGTCAAAATCACCACTAGCATAAACAAAAATAAATAAATAAATAACTATATACAACCCCTAGACGGACAAATAAACTCCACAAAATATATAAAATTCTCAATAACTGATGACAACAATCCTCAACCACTCCCCTTTTCGATGCAAGCAACAAGTGTAACATTCTTCTCACATGATTTGCAATTGCACTCTCATGCACAATTTACATTTGTATGTTTTCCAGTATCAAGTTAGGAGGTGTAGGGTTGAATTGGGGAAGGGCTGGGGATGGGTGGTTACAGTCTCGTTTGTCAATTATATATTTTAGTTAAAATGATATTATAAATTATTACATCACTCTTTCTATTTTTTTATTTATCTTTTTGTAAAAAATTAAAAAATTACTAAAATAATATATTCTCAAACAAGGAAGTTGGGGTTTGTAAGGGATGATTTTCCAATAATTGTTGGTAGAGGTTGATGATAATGTGTTGTAGATGAAAGAAAAAAAAGAGAGAAGAATATAAGAGAAAAGCCGTATGGAAGAATACTTTGGTCAATTCAACTATAAATTTCACTTGTTCAAAATTATGAAAAAAGTGCATTTAAATTAGAACAATTAAAAAACAATTACACTTCCATTGAGAATTCTTTAGTCAATTTAATAATAGACTCCACCTATTTTTTAAATTTACAAAAAAAATTATTAAAATGAAAAAATTTCAAATAATTACATTTTTATAAAAGTACAAATGAAAAATATGATACGAGACACAATTTACTTGTTTTAAATTGTACTTGTAAAAAGATGCTATTACTTTGAATTATTAAAAGTTACATACATTTTTTTATAGGAAATAGTACCTGCAAGTAAAAGTTTTAAAAAATATTTATAGATTACTGATAAATTTTATATATATTAAAATATAAAATGATAAATTTGTCCACTAATTAGTAATTAACTTCTAAGAATTGCACAAACATGTAATTTCCCCTTTTTCCTAAATTTATTTTCATCCATTCCACTGCAATCTTAAACACAAATTTATAATTAAATTAACAAAATACACTAATTTGTAATTTTAATTTTCATGTTTGGAATTAAACAATGCTAATGGCGTTGCCATAGGTACTTCACGTAAGTAAAATATTGGTTAAATTATATAAATGGTTTCTATAGTTTATTTATTTATTTATTTTGGTTTCCGTTATTTTAATTTGATTAATTTTATCTTTTAATTTTACAAATTGTGTCATATTAGTTTTAATAAATAATGGCGGTTAGGTTTGATAGACGGAAAATTAAATGATATTTCAATTTGGTTCATCTAGTTTACAAGATATGTCAATTTAGTTCATATAGTTTATAAGAAAGTCAAAACAACAAGGACCAAATTAACATTTCCTGTAAACTACAAGAACCAAATTAAAACATCATTTGATTTTCAATCTATCAAATTTAACTGTCATTATTTATTAGACTAATATAACATAATTTGTAAAATTAAAGGACAAAATTAAACAAATTAAAATAATAAGAACCAAAATAAAAAAAATAAAAATGCTAAAGTTTCTAAAAATTTTATCAAAATTTTTATCAAATATCTTATATAGGTGTAAAACTCACCTATTATAAATTTCATATGAATCCCACAACATTTAACATAAATTTTAGTAAAAATTTTAAGTCTCTAACATCCCTCTTCAAAAAAATTGTAAATTACAGGACTATCTCTCTAATTTGCCTAAAATATTTCATTCATAAAAGTTAAAAGATCTCTCTCTCTCTGTCTGTCTATCTTTCTCTACTCTCTCTCTGTGTGGCACTTCCCAGGAAGGCCAAACCGAAACAAATGAAATCACCATCCGCTGACTTCTCTCTTTCTCTCTCAGTCTTCTTCACCGTCAGATCCACTCACACGCTTTCGATTCCGATGCGGTCCACCGTCCGATCATTATCCTTCCTCGCCCTCATCGCATTCCTCATCGTCTCGCCGACCTTCGCTTCGGAGTCAGATCACAAGGTATACACTTTGTTTAACTCCATGTAAAAACCCTAATTTTAGCTAGATTTCTCATTGTTATCCAACTTTTCAACTCGCAGATCTTGTGTTTTGAATGTTATTGTTTGTATTCTATTCAGATCTATATGCGTAGGGCTTGAATTCGTTTGATTTTGGTATATAATTGCATAATTAATCGTGTGAAATTGTATTGCGTTTCGTTTCGTTTTAATGTTCGTGCAATTTTGATTTACGATCCAGGAGCATAGATTTTGGTTAATTTCATAGTAAGGTCATGGTTTGGGGTTTAGATCTTAACTTGGGAATGTATTCGCACTGGATGCAACCATGTATGAGTGATGCAATTGTGGTGGAGAGAGAATGTATCTGTGGGTATGCCGGACGCGTGAATGGACATGATTCTTCTGGTTCACGGAGAAAGGGTTAGGGGGTTGCTGTGGTGCATGCTAAAATTGGAGACTAGAGTATTCGGAATTGTGAATTGAATTAGTGCTTTAAAGAAAGTGGTTTGCCTGTATTCTTGTGAACTGTCGAAGGAAAGCAACTAAGTAATTCTATGTGTTCAGAAAAAAATGCTCAGAAAATTATCAAAAAGCCAAAATGTTAGATTGTTGTCCAAAACACAAACCAGGCGTGTGCGAAGAAGATAAAACCATATAAATTGGGATCCACTGAGCTTGTTTGGCCGAGCTTATAAGCTCACTTTTTTCTGATTATAGCGTAAAAAAAGTGAAATTTGGGTATTGGCGAAGATGGTGGTGGTAAGTTGATGGGTCTATTTGGTAGGGAGAGAGATGGGGTGGTGGGTGTGGTGGTAAGGGTTTGTTGGGTGATGACGTTTGTAGTTGAAAAATGATGGTTAAAAGAAGAGATGAGAGGCGAGAGAGAATATGATGGTTGTAGTGAGGGTGTGCTTAAGACTGGGTGGTTTGTCATGGTGATAAAATGAAGTACAAGGCAGATGGTGGTGAGATCAACGGGCATGTGCCAAAACAGTGGTGTATTAATAATTTTTTAGTTTGACATGGAGATGATTACTTTTGTAAAGGGTAAAATAGGGATTTGGGAAAAGATATGGCATTACATAATCAAAGTTCTTCACTTGATTTACGTGCTAGGGGATCATGTACCATGAGATGAAGAAAGGTTTGGTAGCATGGTACAAATCAAAGTACTTTAATGATTATCAAAGTACTTAGATCATGTTAACTAAGTACTTTAATGATTTTTCATGATACAATTTTTTTCATAATTATTATAAATATTTTACTCAAAACCATAGCTATCAAATTGGAATTCAAATCGTGAATCGAAATGACCTCATACCGAATCATGAATCGAATCGAATCGTGAGTTATAAAGATTCAGTCATTTTTTCTAAATTACTTAGAAAAATATATTTACACACTTAGATGTTAAATATATCTTATGAATATGAAATATTTAGATTTAAAATGAAAATATTATTTTGAATGACAATCACGTAGTTTAATAGGTAAGAAATTAACAAAGGTTCCTATGTAAGATTATCATTGTATCTTTTATTTTTTTTTTGATATTTCTTATCAACCATTCTTAACAAAGATAGTAACCAAATAGACAAACTATCAATTTTTAAAGTAACAATAATTAACAACAATATTGATATTTGGACAATAAGCATGCATATTTTTTCAAGTAACATTGACCAAATAATAAGAAATAATTATTTAGGATATTTTATTTTAAAGTTTAAAATATTTTAAAAGGTATAACTAACCTCATCAATGTAATATTCAACTTCAATTTAATAAAATAGCAATAGATATTTCATGGTGTAGGTTACTTTAATCTTAAACGTCTTTAGAAGATATATTATGATTTTTTAAAGGAAAAAAAAATGAGAAGAAATGTTAAAACATGTTGGATCTGATTGAATCATATTAAAAACTTCATGATCACTAAAATAATAACAAATCATGTATATATATTATTTTTTTGGTATTAAATGATATTAGAAGTTGTGTCATGTCATTTTCACTAAAAAGATAGAGAAAAAAATGTCGAAAATATATCGGACACAATAATTTCAATAATTGTATGAATCATAAAAAGTGAATCGATTGTGAATTGAGCGATTCACTAGAGATTCACTTCCAAAATAGATTTATCCATAGATTTGTATCAATTTTACAAAAATTGCAAATTGAATCATGAATCAAATCGCGAATCATAAGATTATGATAACAGAGCTCAAAACATTTAATAATATAATATGTTTAAATTACAGGAATTGTACATAGCTCCACAGTTTATAAAATGTGTTAATATAGATTTGAATATTGTCACGTGTTTCAAAATGAAATGTTTCATGACATTTTAATTATATATGTGGTTGGCAAAAAAATTTAAGTACAAATTGGGAAGAAGATGGTTATATATATATATCAAAAGGAAAAAAACTTGGAGTACTTGGAATGAATATCACACCCATTTATCCAATCTTCAAATGTAATTTAAATTAAAGTAAATTATCAACTTTTATGCAAATTTACATTATTATGTTATTAGCAAATGATCAATTTTTGTCAACTCATCATTTTCATTTCTTTTAGGCGGGACACTTAGGCCTCGTTTGGGAACAGGCTATTTTAGTAACTTTTTGGCTTTTTACGAAAAGATGTGCAGAAAAGTAGAGAGGTGATGTGACAACTTTTAGTAACTTTTTGGCTTTTTGGCTAAAATAGCCACTCTCCAAACGAGGCCTTAATTCACACCTAAAAGGAAAGTATAAATAGAAAAATGAAAAGGATGTCCCATGAAATAATAAGAACATAATAATGTAATTACATTCAATGATTTGATAAATGGGTGTGTGCCATGTTCATTCCAAGTGATGTATATATAACCCTATTATTCCCCTTTTTTTTTTCCACGAGTTTTGGCCAACCACGAGCTTAATTAAAATGATGTGGAATGTTTGTGAAAATCATTCAAAGTCCATATTATCACCATTTACAAACTGGAAGCTTTGTACAATCCCTGCAATTTAAACATGTTATATTATTAAAATTTATAATAATTATTATATTCTTCAAGTAAAATATTTATAATAATCATGGGAAAAAATTTGTAACCCTGAATATTTCATTAAATCCCGGTTCACTTATACCATTTTTGGTCTTTAATCAATTTTGTTCTTCTGTATATTGTTAACTAATACATATGTATTGTAGTCCACCTAATATGTGCACAAGTAGCTCTAGTACTAGTCTTGTTTTTAATCCAGTCAAGTGGAACTTATGTTTATTTATTTATTCTTATTTACATATATTGTAGCTATATTGACTTTTATGAAACTAATTTATTTCCTCCTGTAGTATCAACCAGATGACCCTGTTACCCTTTGGGTAAATAAGGTTGGGCCTTATAATAATCCACAAGAAACATACAATTATTACAGCCTTCCGTTTTGTCATCCAATTGGCGAAATGGCTCACAAATGGGGTGGCCTTGGGGAGGTCTTGGGTGGAAATGAACTTATTGATAGTCAGATTGACATAAAGTTCCGAAGTATGTATAACTTCCTTTATCTTTTGTGGTTGCTTTATTGTGGTTAAATGATGACATTGGCATCCTTTGACCTTGTTTGGCAGAAAATACGGAGAAGACCACCATTTGTGACCTTGAACTTGATGAAGCGAAGGTGAAACAATTTAAGGATGCTATTGAGAGTAGTTATTGGTTTGAATTCTTCATGGGTATGTTATGCACGGTAATCTTGTTCCTTATTACTAATTTATGATATGTGAATGGATTGCTATTGACATTTAAAAATAACATCAGGATTCAGGAGGGTGGTAGACTTACCCTTATCATGAGCACTTTTATTTAGTATGCCAACATATTTTTTGTCCCTTTTTACTATGCCTATTTCGGTTCTGAGAAGGAGAGAGAGAGGAAATGCGATACTTTAGTTTGTGGACGAAAGAACTCACTTTTTCATGATACTTTAGTTTGTGGAGTAGGGTGATTGATGGGAAATGTGATCAGGATTGGAGAGATTGGTATACAGATGCCAGTCCCATGGTGTTGGTGTTTGGAAAAGCATCATGAAAGTGAATTCTTTGCAAGATTGGGAGGTTGGTCTCAACTGAGACGTTTATTGGAATGCTTCAGGATAACTTGGCTCAGATAGAGGTGGGGGACACTTTGGCTGGGAAAGGGTGTATGAAAATAGTGTTTTTGCAGCCTCTTTTTTGTCAGAATTTGCTGTGGATGGATGGTGATGCATCTTTTCTGTGGAAAGCGATATTGTGATTAAAGGCTCTTTTTTCCAAGGTGGCTTTTTTTGCTGGAACAGAGTGGTTTGTGATGCTTTTAACTTTATGACTTTGAGGAGGAGGGGTGAAGTCCTTATGGATTGGTGCTTCTTGGGCAAGAATGCAGGGGGAATGCGTGAATCATCTTTTGTTGCATGGTCTAGTCGCAAGAGAGGTTTGGGATTGAGTGGGTGATGCCCAATCATTTAGCCAGCTGCCTTATATTTAGAAGGAAGGGTTGTGACGGGATGGCTTGGAATGCTACTCCTATATGTTTGATGTGGTGTGTGTGGATGGAGAGGATTGGGAGATTTTTTGAAGGCATGAAGTGTTCTATTTATTGCTTGAAAGGAGCTGTGCTTGCTTCATTTTATTTTTGGCTTAGGAAGGATTTTCCTTTTTGATTGCATTTTTTGTAGGTTTTTTGGGGAATTTTTATTTCCTTATAGATATATAGGAGGCTTATAGGTCTGCGGTTGGGTCCCCCTTTTTTTGGCACTGTCTAATGTATTGTTATTTAAAAAATGCTGTAAAAAATGAACTTTTGGGAACTCTATGTAAATCTGAATCATGTTTTTTATTTGGAAGATTTTAAAACATGCATCCCTTGCAAGAGACTATGTCATCCCTGCTGAAAAGTTGAGAGAATTGCAACTTATGTGCATCACACTGTATAATGAAGCTATTGATATTTATGTTATTATTGTAGAAAACCAGGGTTGCATTTGTATTGGCAATCTTCTACTTTGTTGTTTGGAACAGAATAAAGTTATTTTTTACCCACTGGCTGGGACATGCTGCTTATGTTGGCACCTATGAGCATTGTGGTCAATAGCTTGTCATGGGAATTATTGCTCTCTTTGTGGGTATATTATTTTTTTTAACATAAATAGAGCTTAAAAATTAATGATTCAATTGTTTTGTCAAGCACCTATAGCACTGTATATTCAACTTAGAGAGACAATTCGAGATTTCATATGCTGAGACAGTCGCACGCATAGTTGAGAGCCTATACTAAACATCAGTATTTCATAGAGTTCCAGGAGGCTTGAGTCCATGAGTGTTTGATTTCTTAGTCTTTAAACTTTCTGATTTTTACCCTTTGAGTTATTGAAATGCAATGGCTGCATTCATATTCACTTTTGCATTAGATGGCATGAGCATCATCTAGGATCCTTGATTTCTTGTAATACTTTGATATTCCATTTTTTAGCTCCATACTATATGTGGATTGGGAAACATGAGTATGGAGGTGCTGTTTGGTGTTTATGCCTTTTGTTGGGTTTTGGGTTTCAATTTTCTTATATATTTGTTGGAGCTCTATTCATCACTTATGTTGCCCTTTTCTGATCTTCTTCTTCTTGGTTTCTGGCATGCTGAATACTGTTCAGACGATCTGCCTCTATGGGGTATGTATTAACAAATTTAAAAATTTTATTTATTTATTTATGTATTGTACTTTTTGTATTATTAAACTTATTTTTAATTTTTGAGTCTGTTCAGATGTTTAATTCAATGCTTTATTTTATCATCTTGTCGATGTTATAGGTTTTGTTGGTGAGCTGCATCCTGACAAGAACAGTGATAACAAGCATGTGCTTTACACACATAAAAACATTATTGTTAAATACAACAAGGATCAGGTCCTTTGCTTATGCACCATTTGATTTTACATGGGGATTCGTAATTTCTGTGTTATTGTTGTTAATTGTTTCTTTTCATGTAGATCATTCATGTTAACCTTACTCAAGAGAGCCCTAAACCATTGGAAGTGGGGAGAGCACTGGACATGACATACTCCGTCAAATGGATCCCAATTAATGTCACTTTTGCACGACGCTTTGATGTTTACCTGGATTATCCCTTCTTTGAGCATCAGGTAAATGGTGTTGTGTATGTGACATTCTTTCCCTCCCCTCTGTGTATTGTCAATAAAGGACTAGTAGGTGTTGCATTGCTTGTTATAAATTGGTTAATTCACATATTTGCTTATTTGCAATTTTGATACCATGGTATTTCTTGTAATAAATCGAGTCTTTAGTGGGTGGTTTGATGTTACATTTAATTTTTTATTAGAACTTAACTAACTGAGATGTCTACGTATGATGCAGATACACTGGTTCTCTATTTTTAATTCGTTCATGATGGTTATCTTCCTCACTGGTCTGGTGTCAATGATACTAATGCGAACTCTTAGAAATGACTATGCAAAATATGCGCGGGATGATGATGATTTGGAGACTTTGGTAATGCTCTCAAACATTTCTGTATCCTGGCGCATGCACATGTGCATTTTTTTTTTCTAAATTGAATTTACTGGGTTGTTATCTTTTGTAGTTTTTATTTTTTATTTTTTCCCTCTTACATTAGAGAGCCCATTATTTTCAGCAATACAAAGTTTGGTGACTATTTGATGACCTCATATTCAGGAAAGAGATGTGAGTGAAGAGTCTGGTTGGAAACTTGTCCATGGGGATGTGTTTCGGCCGCCTCGCAATTTAGTTATACTTTCAGCTGTCGTTGGGACAGGTGCTCAGCTGGCATTGCTTATTCTCCTTGTCATCTTGTTGGCAATTGTCGGAATGTTGTACATCGGGTATGTGGAGAACCAACTAAGATGCATTCAACATGTCTCTCATCAAGCAGTAAATTATTGTTGTTGGTTGCCTCATTGTAATTGTTAATTGCAATTTTGTATATGGATTATGAACATATAGTCTGCCATTTCGAGCAACTGTCTGCCTGGCTGTCTAATCTAATCCAATTTTTCTATACCAGAGTATAGCTTGTAAATTTAATTTTCCCATCGATGTCACTTTTTATTGTATTTTAGTGTGTTTGCCGTAAGTATTTGCGTATGCTTGATCTCTACGTCCATAGTTCTATTTTGATCTGATTTTGAGTTACTTTTCAGATCAAACCTTTTTGCCAGTTCCATCATGTAAGTGTTTTTTGGCTTCAAATTATTACTTATGATTCTGCTTATCTGTTTCAGGAGAGGAGCAATAGTCACAACTTTCATAGTATGTTATGCTTTCACATCATTCATTTCGGGCTATGTGAGTGGTGGAATGTACTCACGCAATGGGGGTATGCTCAATATCCACGTATTGCTTTATTTTACTCTCTTGTTGTATGCATTTGGTGGACACAACATCTATTATCTGCATAGAGTTTTCTTGAATTTACATATTTCTTTCTTCTTTTCAGGTAAAAACTGGATAAAATCAATGATCCTCACTGCATCACTTTTCCCATTTATGTGCTTTGGGATTGGTTTCCTTTTGAATACAATTGCAATATTCTATGGGTCTTTAGCCGCTATTCCTTTTGGCACGATGGTGGTGGTTTTCGTCATTTGGGCTTTCATCTCTTTCCCTCTTGCACTTCTGGGTACTGTTGTAGGAAGAAACTGGAGTGGTGCACCAAACAATCCTTGCCGTGTGAAGACCATTCCTCGTCCAATCCCAGAGAAGAAATGGTACCTCACACCATCTGTTGTTTCTATGATGGGAGGACTGCTTCCCTTTGGCAGCATATTCATTGAGATGTATTTTGTCTTCACATCCTTCTGGAATTACAAGGTAAATGTTACAACATTATACCAATGCTTTTAATGGCTTTAGTGCATTCACTTGGGTGTTATTAGCAAGGAAATACAAATAAATAAAGAAAATTCCCAGTAATCCTCTTTGATATATTTGGAGTCATAAGAAATCTTCTACAGTGAAGTCACTCAAATTTGAGTCATCACTATAATTGGTTAAAGAAAAATTAAAATTACGTCATTGCATGAAATCTTAAAATTTCCATGTGACTAGGACACATGCATAGGTTTTGTGCAATTTGACATGGACTCTTTTATTCCTCTTAACCATGGTTTTAAATATCGGCTGATATGTATTGGAAACATTGCTGCCAATGTACCCTTGTCCACTGAATATGATGAAGGTAAGGCTTGAGGCTATGGGATATGTGGTCAACCTTGTATCCAGATTAGACACTTGGATTTTGCAACTTTTTACTATTTTTGAAGAAGTTGAAATTTGATAACAGTGAACAATTTCTAGTCTCTCATGAGAATGGGAGATTTTAAAAAAAAAAAATATGTATAAATTTTCTTTTTCTTCGCTAAATGGCATCTAAGGCCTCATTTGGCAAGATCACTTTTTAGCCTAAAAGCCAAAAAGTCCCTAAAAAAACCAAAAAGCCAACAACCTATACCAAAAATATACCAAAAAGTCAAAGATTCCCCTCTCTCTACTTTTTGCACATATTTTTGTAAAAAATGAAAAAGTCATCCCAAACATACTTTTTTTTACCTCATATTTTAGTCAAAAAGTCAAAAAGTTACTAAAATAGCATTTTCCCAAACGAGGCCTAATTGCAAGTACATTCATTGACAAGAACATCTTACATCAAAATTAGGTTTAGGGTGGTCCCATGCCCATGCCCACTCCCATGAGTTCTTGTTGACAGCTGAACCATTGGACACCTCCACCAGCCCTCTTCAGTTGGTTTCCCCTATCCAGCACAGTTCCTCTTGGTCTCGATCCAGTTGGTCTGTTTCTTGATGTTGTGGTGAAAAAATAACTTATTTTACTATTTGTATTCAATTGAACATCTGTAAAGTACCTGTTGGGAAAGGTAATATACTAATGATTTTGAAAAAAATAAAATAATGTAATGCTTTTAAATGTAACATGTACAGAATTTGACTAGATTTGTTTCATTTCCATGGGAAGTTCACGAACCTCTTTTGCACTCCTTCATACTTCTGGAAAACTGAAACCCCATTCCCTTTCTTTCCCCCCCATCTTTTTTTGTTCACGATAGTCATATGAATAGTCAAGAGCTTAATTATGTCTTTTTGCTCTTTGTACTTGACAGGTGTACTATGTCTATGGCTTTATGCTGCTGGTTTTTCTGATTCTCATTATTGTTACGGTTTGCGTTACAATTGTGGGCACGTATTTCTTGCTAAATGCTGAGAACTATCACTGGCAGTGGACTTCATTCTTCTCCGCTGCATCAACAGCTGTCTATGTGTACTTGTATTCAATATATTACTACTATGTGAAGACTAAGATGTCAGGCTTCTTCCAGACCAGCTTCTATTTTGGATACACTATGATGTTTTGCCTCGGTTTAGGAATTCTTTGCGGTGAGTTTTATTGTTTCTACAAGCGTTCTTTTATTGCTGCAGTGCTCTATTGTTGCTTCCTCATTTGTTTATATAATTTCTACAGTCCCGAAGCCTTTTATCATGCTACTGAAAATCCTGTTAGGAATTATGATATTTGATTTGCTGATCAAAACCAAAAAAGAAATATTATGAAATTTGATTTTTTTTCAGTTTTGTACCTTTTGAAACAGAGGGGGAATTTCTATTTTTTGCCTGAAATTTTGTTTAGTGGCAAACTATGAAAAATGGGTTAGAATCTCTTGAGTTTTTTGAACATAATATTTAAGATACATTTGCTTAGTGTCTTCTAGGTTGTCTAGTTTGCTTAGTGTTGGATGTTTGTTAAGAATCAAATTATGCAAAAAGAAAGAAAAAAAAAAAGGAAGGGGGGGGACTTATAGCTCCTAAATTTTATCCCTTGTGTCATTTTGGTTTCTCTCTACTTTCAATTGGCTCAATTCTGATTCTTAATTTTAAATTTTATATCAATTTGATCCAATTGATAATGCCGTTAGTATTTTTGACTAAAAATAATCACTAAATTGGTTTGAGATTAACTCACCCAATTTAGTAGATTTATAATTTTATTGTAAAAATATGACACATGCCACTTGTATGCATATTTTTCATAAAAACAATGTTAAGAGTTGTAATCAATTGGATTGAATTAAAACAAAATCATAAATTTAGGGTCAAAATCGAGCCAATTGAAATTACGGGGACTAAAATGACATAAGGACCAAAATACTGGGACTACTAGCACAATTTGCCCAAAAGAAATTTATTTCGATACACTTTCCACATATTCCTTTTCACTTCTATATATTTTTGTTCTCTTTTCAAATATTTCAATACACTTTTTATACACGTACATTTCCTTCCTAATTTACCGTATTTGATACATTGTAATTGACTGGTTCTATCAGTCTCTAATTTTTCTTAACCAAAAAATTCTCCTTTTAATTACAGGAGCGGTTGGTTATTTGGGCTCCAATTTGTTTGTAAGGAGGATCTACCGAAACATCAAGTGTGACTAGGGCTCTCTGAGAAAGAAAATGGACCTGATGTTACTTCCCCAAGCTTTCAATGTCCGATTGTTGAGAATGAATGAGAGGAAGACTCTGGTCTGGTCATGTATGGGGGAACCAGTGATGTTCACAGACGAAACGAAAATCCACATAGTTAGGATGATGGCATGTAACTCTTCTAGATATGAAGCCCTGAGATTTTTACCCTTTTTTTTTTTTTTTTGGCTGGGCTGTAAGTGAGCCTTTTTTGTCACTTTATTTAGAATGCAGTGATTGTTTCTATAATCTGAAAGTATAAACACGAAATGTGACTTAAACTTGTTATGTAGTTATTTCCCCCCCTCTTTCCTCTTCAATTGATGTCCCATGTAGTGACTTATTTTTAGTTTCTTTTATTTTGTTCTTTATCAATGCTTTTGACACAAGAAACTTGAGGAAGGATATTGAGAGAATGAATTTTGTGCATCATAGATTGTTTGTCTATGGCAGTCTTCAAAATACTCTCTCTCTCTCTCTCTCTCTCTCTCTCTGTGACAGTTAATTTAGGTTATGTGAATAAGTCATGCATGCATAAAAAAATATTTCGAAAAGTGTTAAAAAAATGAAGTGTATGGTGTGAGTCTGTTTGAGCGTTTGTTTGGGTGCCTAGCATTTTTGTTATGTTGAACCAAGATCAATGGTGACATACAGGAGGGCCGCATACTCCTTTTATTTTTGGTTATGCTCTCCCATGTTATTGTTTGATTAGGGTTGGAGCATCTTTTTGTTTGTTCTGTTCACTGGTTTAGGGGTAGCCTTTGAACCATCAGTTATGAGTTTTGAATTATAAAAAATAAAAATAAAAACATTTTTTTGTGTGGTGCTTAATTTCTTTTCCTTGATTGCAATGTTCAGTGGAGAGGTGGTTAAATGAGAGCAGTAGATGCTAAATGTGTGATCATGACAATGAGAAACTGAGCCCATGTCCCCAAATTTGTACTGTGGCTCAAAATTTTGTATTTGTGAAAACCCTAGAACCAGAAATCAAATAACCCACAATCAAATAACCCACAATCTGCCCTTTCTCAATGAAAGGCCCAAATTCAATAGATGGATATTGAGACAAACACTAACCACATATACACTGATGATAAAATGATAAAGTGAACCACACCAATCTGACATGTGGACGAATAGGATACCATGCCACCTCATCCTTCACCACACTATTTCCACAAGCCTCTCCCAACACCAACAACATTAGTCTTTCCAACTCTCTATCTCTCTCTCTCCCCACCCCTTGAAGCTAAGCTTCCCATTCTGTGTCCCCCACACACCACAATGGCAATGGCAGCCTCACTCTCCAGCACCATGGTTAGCACCTCCTTCCTGCGGCGGCAGCAGCCGGTCACCTCCCTCCGATCGCTCCCTAACGTGGGCCAGGCTCTCTTCGGAGTGAAGGCGGGGCGTGGGGGCCGTGTAACAGCCATGGCTATGTACAAAGTGAAGCTGCTCACACCTGAGGGACCTCAAGAGTTTGAGTGCCCTGATGATGTGTACATATTGGACCAGGCAGAGGAGATTGGTATCGACCTCCCGTACTCGTGCCGGGCGGGTTCTTGCTCTTCATGTGCAGGGAAGCTGACAGGAGGGAAAGTTGATCAGTCCGATGGAAGCTTCCTTGATGATGATCAGATGGATGGGGGTTGGGTTCTCACTTGTGTTGCTTACCCTCAGTCTGATGTTGTCATTGAGACTCACAAGGAAGAGGAGCTCACTGCTTAAATTCCAATCTCTCTGTCTCTCTCATGTTTTGTTGGTCTGCTTTAGTGTATTCCAAGGATATGATTGTTATGCTTATGAATGAGTAATTTAATCTTTAGTTTATTTTTTTTGTCTCTTTTTACGTTCTCCTTTGTAAGAGATAGTTACAAATTTAAGATCCAAATACAGTCTCCGTTTCATAAACAAATGCAATGGAAATGAGTAAAAGAGTGGGTAATGTACCATACCATTTCAAGTTTTCAATCCAGAAGACTGGGGAACTAAAGAATTGGTGATTTGAGTTCAATTTCCATGGGATGAAACCATTTTTTTCCATTGAGGAAGTTAATATGAAAATTGCATTAATTAATTGTCAAAAAAAATGAAGGCCACTCAAAATAGTTAAGAGTCGTATGCTTGATAAATGCAGGAATGTTTTTCTTCCACACAATCCTCAGCATTGGATAGGATAGGATAAGAACACCTGTTTTCCTGGCAGTTTAGTCCATTAGGGGTATTTTTACACCTAAATTATTGTTGAGTAGCATTTTGGTCCCTTGAATTAAAAAAAAAAAAAAATACAAATTGACTCTCTAAACTATTGATATCGTAAAACCTTCTTAATGATGTTAACAAAATACATTTGTTACTAAAATGTTACACACCCCTATATCATTTTACTCCCTAAACTATCATAAAGTATCACTTTACTCTTTAATTAAAGTGTATAATTAAATATTTTAACTATCAAAATATCACACACTCCCTAATACTATTAACGAAAATTGTGAAATGACCAAATTAACTAATATTTTTTACATCTCACACGTTCCCTCTCTTTGAAGTCCATCATAAACAATTGCCAGCATATTTAATGAAGTTTGATGTAATGTAAAATGTGTGAATGACCATTATCATTATCAATATGATACAAGTGGTTATAGTTTTCTTGTAGCTAACTTCCCATAATAGTGTATGGAATGGAGGTGAAAATTGTAAAGAGGGTAAAATCTAGCCGGATTGCATTGTGACTATTCAGTTTATA
Organism: Camellia lanceoleosa; assembly: GCA_025200525.1. Taxonomy (NCBI): domain Eukaryota; kingdom Viridiplantae; phylum Streptophyta; class Magnoliopsida; order Ericales; family Theaceae; genus Camellia; species Camellia lanceoleosa. The sequence continues at coordinate 5,222,007 of CM045770.1, read as the reverse complement.
AATTAAGATAAATGTTAACAAATATCTTTATGCATTGTTTAATATTGAAATAGTGTAAGAAATGTATTAAAATGATAAAAAAGTATTTTAAAATGAGAAAAGTGTAATGAAACTATTTACCCTTTTTATTTATTTATTTATTATATATATATATATATCTTTTTCTTATGCATTTGGGGTACGTATTACCAGAACCCCAATGAACTAGTAGCAAACCTTCATGTATTGATTTGGTTTCCAATGGAAGAATCCCCACTTACATAATGTAACTTATACAAATAGATACAATAAAAATAGTGGACCACTCAATTCTTTTTTTCCTTTTTCTATCTTTCACTCTATATAATAAACTTTATAAATCTCATTCACTACCAACTAAAGACTAAAAATAATAGTGTTAACTTGTAGCAAAATAAACATGAAATTGGATAAAAATGTTACGTTGAAATAATTATGAGATAGGTCCTTGTCATCAGAGGACCGCATAGCGCAGTGGATTAGCGCGTCTGACTTCGGATCAGAAGGTCGTGGGTTCGACTCCCACTGTGGTCGCTTTTCATTTTGTTTGGAAAAGGTGTTATGTTAGGAACTTTAGATAAATTATTTTTGCTTAGAATTTTTTTTCTATGGATCCACACCTATGGTAGATAATTTGATAATTTATTTAAGGCTTATAGCATTTTTCTTGAAAAAGAGTTGTATTTTGAAATTTTTTGGATTTATTTTTTTTAAATGTTTAAGAATTTTCTTTTAATACTTTTTTAAAATATTTAATTTTTTTCTAAATTTTTAAATTTTTTGAATTGCCCATATATATCTAAATCATAATAAATTATTTGATCAATATTTAAAAAAATAACAAAAAATATATTTTTTTACAAAAATAAAAAATATTTGTCTTCAAAAATAAAATAAAAAAATATTTTTTAGAAAAAATATTTTTTCAAAAAAATAAAAATAAAAAATAATTTTAAAGAACAAAATAAAAAAAAATTGTTGATTTTTTTTTAAAAAAATAGAGTTTTGAAAAGAGTTTGGTTATGAGTTTTGAGTTGTGTGTTTAGTTATGAATTTTGAAAATAATTTTTGAATTAAGTTTTGAAAATAATTTTTTAATTAAATTTTGAGTTGTATGTTTGGTTATAAATTTTGAAATTTTCAATTATAGTCGCGATTCTAAAAAAGACCAAACGCAACCAAAATTGTTAGGGTCTGTTTGGTAACCATTTTGTTTTTAGTTTTTAGTTTATATTTACAAAATGGTTACCAATATTCCAACAATCCCCCACATGAATAGAATTTGACGGAGAGAAAATGCAACAATATGATCTAATTATAGAGAGTACAGATATTGAAAATATTTTGCAAAGGATAGGTAGTTTTTGGCTTTGAACCTTCTCTTGTGAGACACTATCGTATTTACTAGCTAACCAGTGAACATGATGTCTTGAACTGTTCAGCCATTTGTATAAAATAAGACAATAGAACTCATACAGTATATTACCAGATGTAGTTTAGTTCTCACTATTGTTTTCATTTTGGCCCTGAATAACCTGGTCATTCATGAGTGCTCTAGAGAATTGTAGCCCTTCACAAATCTCATAGAATCGGCCTAGTTCACACTCACATAGGTGATTCTTATGAAGAGTATCCTACCATACTCTACTAGGTTTATCTAGATATAAGGATCATTAAAATTTTACTTAACCGAAAATGCTGCAGACATCACTATTTTATCACAAAAATAGGTAAAAGTTTGACTCCCCAGTGATCCTTCTAAGTTATACACAACTCGATTGTCCCTTTGAACCTAGATTTTGGGATTTCCAGTCAACTAGGTTGGGTTGCCGTTGTGGCAACTCTTATTTAATAGGCTTAAGTCTCATTCCCCTCGATGAATTCTCAACTAACTCCCTTGCTAACCCTTTGGTTAGTGGATCCGCCATGTTGTCTTTAGAATTCACATATTCAATGAAAATAATTCCATTAGAGAGTAGTTGTCTTACAGTGTTATGTTGATGACGAATGTGTCGCAACTTACCATTATACATATGACTCTGTACTCTACCTATTGCTGATTGACTATCACAATGTATGCATATAGCAGGCACCAGTTTTGGCCACATTAGAATATCTTCAAAGAAGTGGCGAAGCCATTTTACTTCTTTCCCAGCTTTATCTAAAACTATGAATTCTGATTCCATAGTAGACTTAGCAATGCAAGTCTGTTTGGAAGATTTTCAAGATAGAGCCACCCCATCAAGAGGAAATACATACCCACTGGTGGATTTTGAGTCTCTAGCATCCGATATCCAGTTTGCATCATAGTATCCTTCAAGTACTACTGGATATCTAGTATAATTCAGCCCAATGTTACGAGTAAATTTGAGATATCTTAGAACCCTTATAATTGCTTTCCAGTGTTCTACTCTCGGATTACACAAATATCTACTTAATTTACTTACTACATAAGTTATATCTGGGCGAGCGCAATTCATCAAGTACATTAAGCTTTCAATAATTTTGGCATACTCTAATTGAGAAATACTTTCCTGTACATTCTTAGAAAGAAACAAATTAACATCCATAGGTATTCTAGCAAGATGATCATCATCTCTGCTAAACCTGTCAAGTATTTTTTCAATGTAATGTGATTGTGACAAAAAATATCCTTCTGATATTTTTAATATAAACACATTTGTCACACTCATTAATTTTAAATCCATTTGACATCATTGCCTTGTCAAATTTCTCATGACATTGCTTTGGCTCTTGTTTTAAACCATATAATGATTTAACTAATTTACACATTTTCTTTTCTTTTCTTGGAATAGAAAATCCTTTTGGTTGTTCCATACAAATTTCTTCATCTAACTTACCATTTAAGAAATCGATTTTCACATCCATTTGATGAAATTCTAGATTGTACTATGATGCACTGGCAATTAGCATTCTAATAGATGTTATTCTAGTAACTGGTGAGTATGTGTCAAAATAATTAAGACCTTCTTTTTGTCTAAAACCTTTGACCACAAGTCTTGCTTTGTATTTGTCAATTGATCAATCCGCTTTCATTTTTCTTTTGAAAATCCACTTGTACCCAAGAGGTTTACAACCTGGTGGCAGATCCACCAATTCCCAAGTGTGATTTTGCAGAATGGATTCAACTTCTCAGTTTACAGCTTATTTCCATAAAGGAGACTCAAGATTGGACATAACTTCTTTAAAAGTTAAAGACTCATTTTCTAACAAAAATGTTAGGAAAATTGGACCAAAATATTTTGAGGTTCTAGCACGTTTACTAAGCCTAGGTTATTCTTCCTCATTTTGATCTATCTTTTGCTTTTGTTCTTGATCATGTTCTTGACCCTAACTAATAATAGCATCATAAGATCTTTTATTAGTAATAGTCTCTTGTCTAGTTTTATTTGGAAACACATGTTCAAAGAAAGACGCATTCCTAGATTCAATAATAGTATTTACATGCATTTCAGAATGTTCTGACTTATGAATCAAAAATCGATATCACTACACGAAAAAGCATGTTTGGCGACTAAAAAAGCACCTTTGGTCACTGAAAGTATAGGTTTTGGCGACTAAAAAGCATTAGTAGCCAAAAGTAAAGATTTTTGACAACTAAAAAAATTTAGTAGCCAAAAGTATAGGTTTTAGCGACTAAAAATCTATTTGGGGGGCGATATATGGATTTTACCAACTAAAAAAAATTTAGTAGCCAAAAGTAAAACTTTTTGGCGACTAAAAAAAATTTAGTAGCCAAAATTGAGGCATTGGGCGATTAAAAAGATGTTTGGTCGCCAAAAGTAAGGCTTTTACAGACTACAAAAATTTTAGTAGCCAAAAGTGAAGCTTTTTGGCGACTAAAAATAATTTAGTAGCCAAAAGTGAGGCATTAGACGACTAAAAAGATGTTTAGTAGTCAAAAGTGAGGCTTTTTGGCAACTAAAAAGAAGTTTAGTCGCCAAAAGTGATAATTTTAGTGCAGGAATTAAATTTTTTAATGACTAAAAAGTAATTAGTAGCCAAAAATATAGATTTGGCGACTAAAAAGAAGTTTAGTCGCCAAAAGTGGTCTCTTTTTTTTTTTCTAGTAAATAATTTTTTTTTACATAAATTATGTTCAATAAAAAATAATTATCTTTATATATATACTTTCATATTAATACGGGTCTATATACTATATAAATAATATATGTTACATATATAATCATATGGCATTATAGAGGCGTAGTGGAAAGAGTGTGTTGTATAAGATTTATGGTGTGGGAAGTTGATGGTTCAAATATCTACAAGAGCAGATGAGAAGCTAGTGAGTGTATTTTTTTTTTTTTTTTTTTTCATGAATGAGCTTTTGGCGACTAAAAGGTTTGGTCGCCGATTCCTTGAGTATTGGCGACTAAAACATTGGTTGGTAAATGTATAATTTAAAAAAATATAATTGACTATTGGCGACCAAAGTTTTGGTCGCTAAAGACTTTTGGTCGGCAAAACCCTTCAAGACCTTTCCCAATAGGGTTTTGGCGACAAATGTAGCGACCAAAAATTTTGGTCGCAGAATGTCATTGGCGACCAAAAAACAGACAATTGGTGACCAATATTTTAGCAGCTAAAAGTGACTTTTTTTTGTAGTGTATGCACTAATATTCATGGCATACCCAATGAAAATGCAATCAACGGTTTTAGGACCTATCTTAGCCTTTTTAGAACTAGGAATAGCCACTTCAGCCAAACAACCCCACACTTTTAAGTATTTGTAGGACGGTACTCTCCTATGCCACAATTCATAAGGTGTTTGATTCACTTTCTTTTGGGGTACTTTATTAAGTATATAATTATCAGAAAGTATTGCTTTCCCCCACAAGTTCTGAGGTAATCCAGAACTTATGGCATTTATGATTTCTTTTAAAGTCCTATTTTTCCTTTCAGCAATTCCATTTTGCTGAGGTGAGTAAGGAGCGGTAGTTTGATGAATTATTCCATATTCTTTACAAAACTCACCAAAAGGTGATTCATAGTCACCACCTCTATCACTTCTAAGTTTTTTAATTTTCTTACTAAGTTGATTTTCAACTTCATTCTTATATTGAATGAAAGTTTCCAAAGTTTCATCATTGGTTTGAATTAAATAAACATAACTATATCTAGGATAGTCATCTATGAAAGTAATAAAAAAAAAATTTCCGACCTCTAGTTTGAATTGATTTAAAATCACAAATATCACTATGAATTAATTTAAGTGGTTCCATATTTCCTTCAATTGAATGAAAATGAGTTTTGGATAATTTTGCCTCAACACAAATTTCACATTTATGATTTAAATCAATGTCAAATTTAGGTAAACATTTCATATTAATTAATCTACGCAAAGATCCATAATTAACATGTTCAAGTCTACCATGCCATAAATTTGAAGACTCAAGCAAGGAAGAAGAAGAAGTATTTTTATTAATAATAGAGGATACAACAGTCATTACATCCATTTTGAAAAGGCCATCAGACATGTAACATTTTCCTATATACATCTCTTTTTTGGTAAGTACAAACTTGTCACTTTCAAAAACTAGCCTAAACCCATTTTTACTCAACAAAGATCTGGAAACAAGGTTCTTGCGAATGTCCAGTACATGCAGCACATTATTGAGAGTGAGTTCCTTTCTAGATGTCATCTTCAGAATAATCTTTCCTTATCCTTCAACTTTGGAAATTGAGGAGTTGTTCATAAAAAGTTGTTCACCGTTGTCCACTATAGAATAAGATGTGAACATCTTTTTGTCGGCATAGATATGGCGAGTAGCACCAGTGTCCACCCACCATTCTTTAAGATTTTCGATGAGATTTGCCTCAGAAACAACTGTAGAAAGATTTATGTCATCAACACCATTGGAAATTTTGTCCACTTCGGTCATATTGGCTTGAGCAGGCTTCTTGCTTGTTCTTTTTTTGTTTTTGCCTTTGCTACGGCAATCTTTGGCCCGATGTCCCTCATTGTCACAAATGTAACATGTGTCATTCAACTTGTACTTTTTAGTTTCTCCTCCTTTTAGAGCCTTGTGAGGAACTTTCTCCAGAAAACTTCCGTTTCTTGGTTTTTGAAGTATGTTCCACCACATTTGCCTTTCACTCCATTGGATGCTTACCAGCCCGCTTCTCTGAATTGCGGTTGTCCTCCTTAATCCTTAAACGCACAATTAATTCTTCCAAAGACATTTCTTTGTGCTTGTGTTTGAGATAGTTCATGAATTCCTTCCAACCTTGTGGTAATTTCTCAATTAAATATGCAAATTGAAAGGATTCATTGAGAGACATGCCTTCTGCGTGAATGTCATGCAGAATGAGTTGGAGATCTTGAACTTGGCTGATCAGTCTTAGAATCAACCATCACAAAGTCTAAAAACTTGCTAACTACAAATTTCTTTAAGCCAACATCTTCTGTTTTGTACTTTTTCTCCAAAGACTCCCAAAGTTCATTTGCTGTCTTGATAGGACTGTAGACATTGTATAATGTATTGTCTAGTTCGTTCAAGATGTAGTTCCGACAAAGGAAATCAGCATGTTTCCAGGCATTAACTACAGCAACTACTTGCCGGTTAGTTTCATCCTCGTTCAAAGTAGGAGCATTCTCACGGAGAAAACGAGCCAGCTTTAGAGTTGTAAGATAGAACAACATTTTCTGTTGCCATCTTTTAAAATCAGTTTCCCAGAACTTCTCTGGCTTCTTACCGTGATTGACTGGCACAGTCACAACAGGAGGAGGAATAAGCGTAATTGCAGCTACCATACTAGTACTTGTTGAGGATTAGTTCAGTAATCATGAATTCTAAATTATAAAACAAAATTATAATACACAGAAAATTTAAAACAAAATCACATACTTAAATTCTGTAAAAATAAAAGAACACAAGAATTGTAACTTTTATTTCTAATTAATTTGAAAATAAAATGAAATTTTATTTAAACAAATTAATTTTACATAAAAAAATATTTCTGTAACACTTCAAAAATTAAAATACTGAAAATAGAATTTTAATTAATGAACACTCAGAAATTATTTATGAAAATCAAAATTAATTTTTGACAAACTTCACAAATAAATATTCTGAATTGTTAATAACACCAGTATATTACTACTAGTTGTCAAAAAAAATAGACAGTATATTACTACTATCTGTCGAACAGTATATTATTACTATTTGTTTTTTCAACTAGAATATTATTTTGTAAAATCACAAAAAATAATTTCTATAAGAAGAAAAAAGAGAAAAGAAAACAAACGAAAAATTCTGTATAAACAAAATTATTCGAATCTGTCTTAAGATTGTTAGAACAATCTTCTGTGTACAATAAATAAATTGATACCAAATCAAACAAATAAAATAAATAACTTATAGGATTTATTTTACCGAACCAGATGAATATTTAAAAGATCAAGTCGAGTGTGTGACACTATGTCCTTAAGACAGATTCGTTACGCTACGGTGCTTACGGATAAAATGTGTCTATCTCTCAGGATACAATGATCTTACAAATTGTAGTAGCACTCCAAACAATTTGTACGGTGAACAAAAAACCTGTGTTCTAATACTCTTTGAATTTTTCTCTAAAAACTAGTATGAAGAATAATAATGCAAGGGAGCAAAATGAAGACAAGAAAATCAATTTTTCTGAATCACTTGACTGCTGGAAATGGCCTACTATAAATAGACCCAAACAGGTCCGAAAATCAAACTGAAAATGTAGGTTTTTAAATGAACAAGTGCAACAGATATAATTCAAATTTCAAACAGATAACTGTTTCCAATTGCAACAGATCTGCTGGCAGTTTTGAACAGATAATTGCTGGGCAATTTGGATCTGTCCGGGTAGTTTTAAACCTGTAAAATAGTTTGAATTTGTTCAAAAATTTGAATATGTTGTGGAATTCGGAAGAGGCAGAAATTTTGGAAAAAATTTGAATTCAAATTTGAATTAAAAAACATTTTGAAGTTCAAATAAATTTTGTCCAAAAAATTAATATTAGAACCGACCCAACCCACAATGCACACCCGCGCCTGACACGGTTCGACTTGGCTCAGCTGGTCGAACGGACGGACGGACGGCGGCGCACGCGTGTGGTGGTTTGAGCCAAGGTTTCATTTGTCCATAACTCCTCCCTTCTACAAACTTGGGTACCCCTTGGGGCCCAACCCAAGTGTTGCCACCTAGAGCTTATATACATACACAAGCTCTTTTAAAGTTTCAATGTGAGATAAACCTTACAAGGAAACCGACATTTAATTCTTTAAATGTCCATTCCATAAACCCCAAAACGACGTCAAGTTCTCATTCACTCATAAATGGTTTTAACGAATCGTCTTCACCATGTGACTTGCCATGCAGCAAGGAACACGTCACCTCTTCGAACCCATCCCAAAAGACATGTGGACCCTACTTAACTTTGGGCTCAAAGTTAGCTCAAAATAAGCTTACAAAAACCAATTTTCCAACAGAATTAACCTTTATAATAGCAAAAGCTATTATAAGGGAATTGATAGGGATGTTCTTAGTCCTCCAAAAAACTGAACAAGTTATTAAAATTTTTTTTTTTACTTTTTATGTTTTTTAAGTAAAAATTTAAAAGTCACTAAATAAGTTTATTCTCAAACGATATTTGATTTAAATTTTACTTTGATTTTTATGATTTTAAATTGAAAACTTTTGTCCTTATACTTCAATTTCAATTTGGTTCTTTTATGCAAGTTGAAAATTAAAATTAGTAATTTTAGAACACTTGTTAATTTATTTTGAATCTTATTGTTTTAAATTCAAAAATTTAGTCATCATACTTTAATTTCAGTTTCAATTTGAATCTTTTATTCAAGTTGAATATTAAAATTAACAAATTTAGAACACTTGTTAATATCTTGAAGTGTATACATTAAAAAAAATTAATAAAAATTTGAACGGAAAGATCAAATTAAAATTGAATTTGAAGTGTATGAACCAAATTATTCAAATTAAAATAATAAAGACTAAAGTGAAATTTACATCAAAATATAAGAGTGAAAAGTGTAATTTATCTTTTTTATATCATTGATGTTCTGAACAATTAATTTTATTTATTCAGTTTTTATAAATTTTTTTATTTTATTTCATGTAATTTAATTAAAAATTATTATACAAATCAATTACCATTGAAACCAAATTTAATTATATCAAAAAAATTATTTCAAAATTTGAACAATTTTAATGATATGTCCAAAACACCAATCAAATTAATTGTGGTGTGTAATTCATTCAAAATGGTAACAACAATAGTACTTGGCTATATAGTTTAAGTTATTCAAATTTGAAAATGATTTTTTTTCTTCTAACGCCATTATTTCAATTGTTAATGATCCATACAATCATTTATCATTAGATATGAATTGAAATGAGAAACTTTGGAGATTGAATAAAAAATTAATAAGAAAAATGCTTGGGACCTTTAATTTAGAGGTACCACTAGTGATGTGGCAGTGGGTCCCTCACTGCCACAGCCAATCATGTGTTTTGATTTTTTTTTTTTTTTTCTTTTTCCTTTTCCACCTCATTAGAGGTGGGTTTAGAGGTCCCTTTTTAGAGGTCTCTAGCATGGTTGAATTAATAATTCAGAAACGAAATAGGAAAGGTTGATCATTCATAAAGTCATTATAATTGGACTGCATAAATTGGAAAAAAAAAAAAATCTTTAGAGACTGAATGACGACAATTGATAGAAATGAAATAGAAAAAAAATATCTATGTAGGAAATAAAAAATGAATTAAAAATTTTATTTTTCAAAAAGAAAAAAAAAATTGAGAGTTTAGAAATGAATTTTTTTTTTTTAAAAAAAAGGTAATAATTTAGGAAATAAAAAATGAATTACTAAGGTAGCGTTTGGTAACGTTTACATTTTTTGTTTATGTTTACAAATATTTTGCTTCTGTTTGGTAACTATTTTGTTTTTAATTTTCAGTTTATATTTATAAAAATTTTAAAAACTATGCTAAAAATTTATTTGGTAAATTTTTGATTTATAATACTAGTTCTCAGTTTATAAATTTGATCCAAAAAATGTAAACTGAAAAAAGGTGTTTTCATTGGCTTATAAATTTGGCATTGTAGTGGAAGTCACTGTAGCGGAGCTACAGTAACTTAGTTGTCGGCATAACGACCACGGTTCAAATCTTCGGAGCGCCCGAATTCAATTTATTTTCTCCCAATGGTAAAATAAAAGTTGTATCTAAATCTTATCATTTTTCTCTACTTTATGTTGACTGAAACTTCAGCAAATTAGGTCAGTCTCTCTCTTATCTCTCCCCCCTCTCTCATCTCTGTCTCCCCTCTCTTCTCTGTGTTCACTGAGTTTCGAATTTTTTTTTTCTTTTCTAAAACATTACTAATGTTGCAAATCTGCAGATCTTTGTAGATCTTCTAACCAAATTGATCTCAAGTCTATCTCTCTTCTCTCACTCTCTCTCTTGCCCCTCTCTTCTCTGTGTTTCACCAAGCTACCATGGTGGATTTTTTTATTTTTCCTTTAACAACAAATCTGTTCTGCAGATATTTTGCAAAATTTCCGAACCACATTGATCTCAGTCTCAGGTCACTCTCTCTCTCTCTCTCTCTCTCTCTCTCGGTGTTCTGTAAAATTTCCAAACCACAAATATGTGCTGCAAATCTATTCTGCCATAGTTGTTTGTAGATTTGTGCTAGATACATGTAAATTTGTTTGTTTGTTTATTTATTTATTTTTAAGAACATATAACTGTTATTCTTCATTTTAAATCTGCAGATCTTCTTCATTTTAATGATATTGTTGCCTGAAGCTAATTTGGATTTAAAAGATATTTTAATTTGCAGATCTTCTTCTTCATTTTAAATTTGGAGTACATGATAAGGATTTAAAAGATATTGTTCCCTGAAGCTCATTTTAATGATATTATAACTGTTATTCTTCATTTTATTCAAAAGTAACTGCTGCTTGAGGTAGTTCTAGAAAATTAGATCAAAAGTAACTGGTGCTTGTTCTTCAATGCCTTTTGTTTGAATTTATCTATAAATAAATATACATATTTAGGCCTCTTCATTTTATTTGAATAAATATTTAGGCATCTTCAATTTATAGTGATGTATTCTTCTTCATTTTATCTATGAATAAATATACATATTTAGGCAATGGCAACAATAGTATACAATGATCTTCTCATTGATGATGATGATGTTGTTGAAGTTGGTAGAGGAAACAGTGGTCCATAGCCTCAGGCAAATGAGGCTCTTTTCATTACCCTCATGGATGAGGAGGTGAAAACCAAGAGTAGTAAAATAACTGGGACATTCACTAAACAAGCTTGGAACAAGTTGAGAGATCAAATGAATGCAAAAACCCAATACTAGTGTAATGCACACCAACTTCGGAACAAATACAATCAGCTGCGTATTATGTTCAACAAATTTACAGTAATACTGAAGCATACTGGTGTTGGTTGGGATAGCCAGCGACTTACTATCACTGCACGGGATGACGTTTGGGAAGCCCTTTACAAGGTTTAATTAACTTTTTGCATTTTGTTTGCTACATTTAATTGGGGAATTCTTCATGTTAACCTACAATTCATTGGTTTGTAGGTTAATAGCCATGCAAAGAGGTTCGGGAAGAAATGAATGGTTTTTTTTTGTGGGTGAATAACTCATAAATAAAATGACAAGAGGATACACAAATACAAGGGGCATGCCCTAGGCCCTAACAAAACCTATACAAAACTGCTAGACACAGCAAAAATAAAGCAAAACAGCCCACCTGTTCAGAACTACCAACACAGCAAAAAACAGCCAGCACAAAAAAGACTAGACTATGTTCAGGAACCTCATACAGATTGTACGTTGAAACATGAACATATATGACGTTCTCAACCACCCAAAACAAAGAAAAAACAATATAGGAGCAATCCCTAGCACAGCCCGCAAGGGTAGGCCAAAAAAGGACCATGCTTATCAAGGGTCCAAATAACTCTATCAGGCTCATGGCCAGGCTGTAATGTATTAGGGGTATTATCAATAAGATCCCTAACCTCCCAAGTATTAGCAATGGGCTACTTCCAAGCCTAGTCACAAACAATCTCCTTAACTTTGGACTCACTATTGAGATTAGTGTCATACATTATTCTCTCCCCAAACTTATCCCTCAATGAGCCAAGAGGGTGCCAATTATCATACCATAGGAAAGTGTTCAAACCATCCCCAATAACATGTTTGATCAGGGGATAAATAATGGGTCTAAGTGCCAAAATCTTCCTCCAAACCCAAGAGGGGTCAGAGGGAGCCTTCACCTTTCAAAAACTTATTCCTTTGAGAAGGTAGGATTTAACCCATTGACACCACAACGATTGCTCACCCCCAGAGAATAATAACCAAATGTGCTTGGCCACAGCCGCTTTGTTCCACACTTCCACCGATTTAAAACCTAGACCCCCTTTATTTTTAGGAGCACAAATTCTATCCCAAGCAATTTTAGCCCCATGCTTCCTGAGATCACTACCAGTCCAGAAAAAAGAATGAAATAAACTCTCAATATCCATAATAATCTTTTTGGGAAGGATAAAGAGAGAGGACCAATACACTTGCATGGAAAAAAGAATGGACTGGATCAACTGGGCTCTACCAGCATAGAACAAGCATTTGTTAGTCCAACTCTTGATTCTCTTAGTGATTCTCTCCACAAGTTGTTGGCAATCAGTTGCTTTGAGTTTAGTAGAGATAAGGGGAACCCCCAAATATCTAACAGGAAGCTGGCCTTCAGCAAACTTAGTCACAACAAGAATCTCATCTCTCAGTTTCTTCTCACATCCAGAGAAAAAGACGTTGGCTTTTGTTAGGGCTATGAGAGAGACCAGACAATGCCTGAAATTCTTGTAAACCCTCTTTAATAGCCACAACAGTAGGAACAGACCCCTTACAAAAGATCAGCAAGTCGTCAGCAAAACAAAGATTAACAATCCTGTTTTTCTTACATCTCCAATGATATTTAAACTCGGGGAGGGAAACCTTTTCAACAAGAATCTTAGACAATATCTCCATAACCAGCACAAAAAGGTAAGGAGAAATTGGGTCCCCTTGTCTAAGCCCTCTAGCCCCTTTAAAATACCCATGCAGACTCCCATTAATACAAATGGAGAAAGAGGGGCTAGTCATGCAAGCAACAATCCAATTAATAAAGATGGAAGGAAACTTCATAGCCTTTAACACATCAATCACGAACTCCCACCTAACATTATCATACGCCTTTATGATGTCGACTTTCATGGTGCACTTGGGAGTGGGGGATTTTCTATGGTAACCTCTCATTAATTCCTGAGAAAGAAAGATATTATCAAAAATTCTTCTCCCTTGTACAAAAGTAGACTGTACAGGGTCAACAAGGTCCGGGAAAACCACCTTAAGTCTATTTGCAATAATTTTAGATATACACTTATACACAGTATTGCAGCAAGATATAGGTTTATACTCCCCCACTTTCACCGCATTAAGGATTTCAGGAATGAGAGCAATGGTGGTGCTGTTAATTTGTTGAATAAGCTCACTAGATTTGAAAAAGGTTTTGATAGCTTCGGTCACCTCTCTACCCACCACCCCCCAAGACTGTTTGAAGAAGCCAATAGAATACCCATCAGGTCCAGGTGCTTTGTTAGCTTTCATGGACCAGAAAACATCATGAATCTCTTTATCAGTCACATCACAAGCAAGAGACTCAGCTTGGGAAGGAGTAATACAAATCTTCACCAAAGAGCTAATTCTACCATAGCCCTTGTAATTGTCCTCAAAGGGTTTGCCAAAATGATTCGAGAATGTGTTAACAAAGGCAGAAATCACATCTTCAGATTTGGTGATCTTCTTCCCGTTGTTCAAAACAACCTGATTAATCCTCCCCCTATTAACATTTCCCTTAATGGTGCGAAAGAAAAATCTAGTGTTTCTATCACTCAACCCTAACCACTGAACTCTCGACTTCTAGTAAGCCAAACTCTCCTCGACCTTACAAAGGTCCACAAACTTAGAGTAAAGAGACCTCTTCTCCTCTTGAAGGGTAGAATCTAGGGGATTCTTATCAAGTTTGATCTGAATACTAACCAGCCTAGACTTGGTTTCCAAAACTCTAGTCGATATCTCACTAAACTCTCTCTTGTTTAAGCTTTTTAGAATAGGCTTAAGAGTTTTCAATTTTTGGCACACTCTAAACATCGGAGACCCCTTAACATACTTGTTCCAAACCTCAGACGCTTTGGGAATGAAATCCTGATGAGTACCCCAGAAATCAAAGTATTTAAAAGGTTTCTTGAAGTTCCCCGAGTTGGGATCAATGGTGATGATAGTTGGAGAATGGTCAAAAATACCAGAGGGCAAGAAGTCAGCAGATGAGTTAGGACTGATGGTCAGCCATTTATCATTCACTAACACCCTATCAATTTTCAAGGCAATAAAATCCCCTTTCCCCCTTTTATTGGCCCAGGTAAATTGGCACCCGCAATAAGAAAGATCAAACAAATCCGAGTCAAGAATGCAATTGTTAAAACACTCTTTTGCATTGTCCCAGCTAGCCTTACCCCCAACTTTTTCATGACTGTACCTAATCGCATTGAAATCCCCTAAACAAATTAACAGGGCACTAGAATGACACTTTGAGATATTCAACAAATCAGCAAACAAAGGTAGCCTCAAAATATGTTTATTTTCAACATAAACAAAAACAGCAAAAAAACTAATATCTCTCTAAAAAACAGTCACTTTGCAAAATATGAACTAATTAGTCATTTTAATCCTGAGAATATCACAAAAATTAGGATCCCAACACACCCATATCCTAGCACTACTATCTGATTGTGAATTTGACAAAAACTTCCAGGTCTTGAACCTTAGATCAAAGATTTTATTCTAATTTTCAGCTTTTATTTTTGTTTCCAATATGTCCATAATTTTAATATCCTCTTTCTTCACTAGATCCAAAACCTCCCTGTGTTTAGTAGGGTCATTAAACCCTCTAATATTCCAAGAAGCAAGTTTGATAGTCATGGGAAAACAACAAAAAGAAAATAAAATTAAAAAAAATAAATAAATAAAAATTCACAATCAACTAACAAAATTACCTCTTTTTCTTCCTCTGGCTACTGGAACTTTTGCTAGAGTTATGTTTTTTCACTACCTCCATCTCGTCTGTTGCAGGTACTATATTTTTTGTTGCTCCAACAGGCGTTTCCTACTGAGAATGACCAGTCTCTTCCTCTACCTCCTTGATTATATCTACAACCACTGGATTTTCCATTTGTACTATATCAATAACATTTGAATGGGATGTGGCTATATTTGTTTTAGCAAACATGACAGCTTCAACCGCCATCCCATCCTCCATTGATAAAACAGGAAGGACAGCAACTGGGATCTGCTCTTGGTCACCCACTTTTCTTTTCCTCTTATCTTTGACTTTAATCCATCCTTCTTCATCAGCTGGATTATTCTCAAAAGATTTTTGCAGAGCTATCAATTGTGCAACTTGGTTTGACACACATATTTTAGTCTCATGACCAAATACCCCACAGTGAGTGCATCTTACAGATACACCCTGGTATTCCACTGTAATTTTCACAATTTCCTTCTCACATTTTATAAAGAAGTCCTCAGGCAAGTTTAAATTTGCCTTAATTTCAACACACACTCTTGCAAAGGAAATACGGTTCCCAGAAGTTGTGAGGTGATCCTTGAATAGAGGTACTCCAATAGTGCTTGCGATGCGACTAAGCCCCTCACTTTCCCAAAATTCCATGGGAACATTGTAAAATTTTACCCAAACAGGAATAGTGCCCTGGTCTTCCTTAGTTAGCTTCATCATTCTATGCCATTTTTTCAAAATCAAAAGAATGCCACCTATATACTGTTGGAAAAATGGTTTAATATAGGCATATTTTTTAGCCAAAATTGAGTAGGCCTCAAACGTTGTTTGGGGTGGGTCCGAAGAGGTGAAGATGGAACGTCAAAAACCATTTATGAGTGAATGGGAAGTTGACGTTGTTTTCGGGTCTAACATTAATTTTTATTTAGATAAAATTCATTTGAATTTTTTCAATAAAAATTATTGTGGGAATTTAATTTAATTCTAAATTCAAATTTTGGATTCCTAAGTGGTTTCCTAAAGTTTGTAATTGTGGGAATTTAATTTAATTCTAAATTCAAATTTTGGGTTCCTAAGTAATTTCCTAAAGTTTGTATCTCTTCCTTTATTTATTAAACTATTTCAATAAGTTAATATATATATATTCAAATAAGTTAATATATATATATATATATATTTTTAAATAGTTTAATTAATAAATAAAAGTTCCAAACAGTTCCACTAACGGAACAATTTTCAATTGTTTGAAAATTTGGTCTCAACGGTTAAAAATTGTTTGATTTTAACAAGTGCACCTATTTGGATTAAAAAAAAAGCACCTGTTGACCATTTGCATACCTGTTCGGACCACAGGTTTGGCCTATAAATAGAGCCTTATTCCAACAAGTCTCTGGATCTGAAGAAATCGATCTGATAAAGTGAGTCTGCAAAAGTCCTTTTGCTGTCCAATTTTCTTCTTCGCATTATTTATTCTTCATATTAGATTTAGGATAAATTAAAGAGAGTATTAGAGCACAAGGTTTGATTCGCCGAACAAATTGTTTGATGTACTACTACAATTTGTGAAGGTTATTGTATCCTGGGAGATAGATGCCACTCAACCGTAAGTACCGTAGCGGGGCGAATCTGTCTTAAAGACAGAGTGTCACACACTGGACTTGGCCTTAATTTTAATTCGGTTCAATAAATAAGTCTGGTATGTTATTTATTTATTTTGTTTGAATTTATTTTAAGTTATTTTATATACACAGAAGATTGTTCCAACAATCTTAAGACATATTCGAAGTTATTCTGTTTACAGAATTTTTTTGTTTGTTTCCTTTTCTCTTTCTTCTTTTAAGAAAATTATTTTCTGTGGAGTTACAAAATAATATTCTGGTTGGAAAAACAAATAGTGATTATATGCTATTCGACAGATAGTAGTAATCTACTGTCTATTTTCTTTGACAACTAGTAATACGATACTGTTGTCATTAACAATTCAGAATATATTTTTGTGAAATTTTTTTAGAAATTAATTTTGGGTTTTAGATATTATTTTCTGAGTTTTCATTACTTAAAATTCTATTTTAGTTTTTTAATTTTTGAAGTGTTACGGAAATTAATTTTCTGTGTGGAATTAATTTGGTTGAATAAAATTTTATTTTATTTCCTTCCCAAATTAATGGGAAAATAAAAGTTACATTCGTGTTTCTTTTATTTTTTACAGAATTTAATTCAGTGAATTTGGTTTAATTTTCTATATAGTGTAAATTCTAATTATAATTTTTTTTTATAAATTAGAATTGATGTCTACTGAAACTAATGCCCAAACAAGTACTACTGTGGTGGCTGCAATGACGCCAACCCCCTCTCTTGTTGTAACAGTACCGGTAAATCACAGTGAAAAGCTAGAGAAGTTCTCAGGAACTGACTTTAAAAGATGGCAACAGAAAATGTTGTTCTATCTTACAACTCTAAACCTGGCTCGTTTCCTCCGTAAAGATGCTCCTATCCTAAAAGAGGATGAAACCGACCAGCAAGTGGTTTCTGCGGTTGATGCTTGGAAACATGCCGATTTCCTTTGCCGGAACTATATCTTGAACGGACTTGACAACGTTTACAGTCCTATCAAGACAGCAAAGGAACTTTGGGAGTCTTTAGAGAAAAAATACAAAATGGAAGATGCCGGCTCAAAGAAATTTGTGGTTGGTAGATTCCTGGATTTTGTAATGGTTGATTCAAAAACTGTGATCAGCCAAGCTCAAGATTTCCAACTCATTCTGCATGACATTCACACGGAAGGTATGTCTCTCAGTGAATCCTTCCAAGTTGCAGCCTTAATTGAAAAATTACTAAAAGGCTGGAAGGAATTCAAGAACTACCTCAAACACAAGCACAAAGAAATTTCTATGGATGAGTTAATTGTGCGTTTGAGGATTGAGGAGGACAACCGCAATTCTGAAAAGCGAGCTGGTAAGCTTCCTATGGAGTCTAAAGCAAATGTGGTGGAATATGCTTCAAAAACCAAGAAACAAAAGTCTTCTGGAGAAAGTTCATCACAAGGCTCCAAAGGGGGGGATAATAAAAAGTACAAGTTTAATGACAAATGTTACATCTGTGACAAAGAGGGACATCGGGCCAAAGATTGCCGTAGCAAAGGCAAAAGCAAAAGGAGAACAAGCAAGAAGCCTGCTCAAGCCCATATGACCGAAGTGGACAATATTTCCAATGGTGTCGATGACATCAATCTTTCTGCAGTTGTTTCCAAGGCAAATCTTGTCGGAAATCCTAAAGAATGGTGGGTGGACACTGGTGCTACTCGCCATATTTGTGCCGACAAAAAGATGTTCACATCTTATTCTACAGTGGACAATGGTGAACAACTTTTTATGGGCAACTCCTCAACTTCCAAAGTTGAAGGGCAAGGAAAGATTGTACTCAAGATGACATCTGGAAAGGAACTCACTCTCAACAATGTATTGCATGTACCAGACATTCGCAAGAATCTTGTTTCCGGATCTTTGTTGAGTAAGAATGGGTTTAGGCTAGTATTTGAGAGTGATAAATTTGTACTTTCTAAGAATGGGATGTATGTAGAAAAAGGTTACATGTCTGATGGCCTTTTCAAGTTAAATGTAATGACCGTTGTACCCTCAATTATTAATAATACTACATCTTCTTTTTACTTGCTTGAGTCTTCAAATTTATGGCATGGTAGACTAGGACATGTTAATTATGGATCTTTGCGTAGATTAATTAATATGGAATGTTTACCTAAATTTGACATTGATTCAAATCATAAATATGAAATTTGTGTTGAGGCAAAATTATCTAAAACTCCTTTTCATTCAATTGAAAGAAGTACGGAACCACTTGAATTAATTCATAGTGACATTTGTGATTTTAAATCAATTCAAACTAGAGGTGGGAAAAAATATTTATCACTTTTATAGATGACTGTACTAGATATAGTTATGTTTATTTAATTCGAATCAAGGATGAAACTTTGGAAACTTTCATTCAATATAAGAATGAAGTTGAAAATCAACTTGGTAAGAAAATCAAGAAACTTAGAAGTGATAGAGGTGGTGAATATGAATCACCTTTTGGTGAATTTTATAAAGAACATGGAATAATTTATCAAACTACTGCTCCTTACTCACCTCAGCAAAATGGAATTGCTGAAAGAAAAAATAGGACTTTAAAAGAAATGATGAATGCTATGTTAATAAGTTCTGGATTACCTCAGAACTTGTGGGGGGAAGCAATACTTTCTGCTAATTATATTTTAAATAAAGTACCCCTAAAGAAAATAAATCAAACACCTTATGAATTGTGGCATGGAAGAGTACCATCCTAAAAATACTTAAAAGTGTGGGGGTGTTTGGCTAAAGTGGCTATTCCTAATCCTAAAAAGACTAAGATAGGTCCCAAGACCATTGATTGCATTTTCATTGGTTATGCCAAGAATAGTAGTGCATATCGGTTTTTGATTCATAAATCAGAACATTCCGAAATGCATGTAAATACTATTATTGAGTCTCGAAATGCATCTTTCTTTGAACATGTATTTCCAAATAAGACTGGACAAAAGACTAGTAATAAGAAAAGATCTTTTGATGCTATTACTAGGAATGATCATGAACATGATCAAGAACAAGAGTTAGATCAAAATGAGGAAGAGGAACCTAGGTGTAGTAAACGTGCTAGAACCTCAAAATCATTTGGTCCAGATTTTCTAACATATTTGTTAGAAAATGAGCCTTTGAGCCTTTAACCTTTAAAGAGGCTATGTCCAGTCCTGAAGCTCCTTTATGGAAAGAAGCCGTCAACGGTGAAGTTGAATCCATCTTGCAAAATCATACTTGGAAATTAGTAGACTTGTCACCAGGTTGTAAACCTCTTGGGTGTAAGTGGATTTTCAAAAAGAAAATGAAAGCGGATGAATCAATAGACAAATACAAGGCAAGACTTGTAGTCAAAGGTTTTAGACAAAAAGAAGGTCTAGATTACTTTGACACATACTCACCGGTTACTAAAAATAACATCCATTAGAATGCTAATTGCCATTGCATCTCTATACAATCTAGAAATTCATCAAATGGATGTTAAAACCGCTTTCTTAAATGGTGAGTTAAATGAAAAAATTTACATGGAACAACCAGAAGGGTTTTCATTCGCTCAGGAAAGAAAAGAAAGTGTGTAAATTGGTTAAATCATTATATGGTTTAAAACAAGCCCCAAAGCAATGGCATGAGAAATTTGACAAGGCAATGATGTCAAATGGATTTAAAATTAATAAGTGTGACAAATGTGTTTATATTAAAAACACAGACAAAGGTTATGTCATTGTATGTCTTTATGTAGATGATATGCTCATCATTGGTAGTAATAATGATATGATTAAAACTACTAAGAAAATGTTGAATAAACATTTTGACATGAAGGACATGGCCATTGCTGATGTAATTCTTCGTATGAAAATTACCAAAACATTAGAAGGATATGCTTTGTCACAATCTCATTACATTGAGAAAATACTTGACAAATTTAGTAAAGATGATGATCATCTGGCTAGAACTCCTGTAGATGTTAATTTGTATCTTTCTAAAAATGTACAGGAAAGTATTTCTCAATTAGAGTATGCCCAAATTATTGGAAGCTTAATGTACTTGATGAACTGCACTCACCCAGATATAGCTTATGCAGTAAGTAAATTAAGTAGATATAAGAGTAATCCGGAAGTAGAGCACTGGAAAGCAGGTTCTAAGATATCTCCGATTTACTCATAACATTAGGCTTCATTATACTAGATATCCAGCAGTACTTGAAGGATACAGTGATGCAAATTGGATATCGGATACAAGAGACTCAAAGTCCACCAATGGGTATGTCTTTACTCTTGGTGGGGCGACTGTATCTTGGAAATCTTCCAAACAGACTTGTATTGCTAGTTTTACTATGGAATCTGAATTCATAGCTTTAGACAAAGCTGGGGAAGAAGCAGAATGGCTTCGCCACTTCCTTGAAGATATTCCAATATGGCCAAAACCGGTGCCTGCTATATGCATACATTGTGATAGTCAATCTGTAATTGGTAGAGCACAGAGTCATATGTATAACGGTAAGTCACGACACATTCGTCGTCGACATAACACCGTTAGACAACTACTCTCTAATGGAATTATTTCCATAGAATATGTTAAGTTTAAAGACAACATAGCAGATCCACTAACCAAAGAGCTAGCAAGAGAGTTAGTTGAGAATTCATTGAGGGGAATGGGACTTAAGCCTATTAAATAAGAGTTACCACAACAGCAACCCAACCTAGTTGACTGGAGATCCCAAGATCTAGGTTCAAAGGGACAACCGAGTTGTGAATGACTCATAAGGATCACTGGGGAGTCTAACTCCTACCCATTTCTTTGATGAAATAGTGATGTCTGCAGAGTTAAAGGTTAAGTAAAATTTTAATGATTCTTATATCTAGGTAAACCTAGTGGAGTATGGCAGGCTACTCTTCATAAGAATCACCTCTGTGAGTGTGAACTGGGTCGGTTCTATGAGATTTGTGAAGGGCTACAATTCTCTAGAGCACTCATGAAAGACCAGGTTGTTCAGGGCCAAAATGAACACAATAGTGAGAACTAAACTGTGTCTGGGGATAATCTGTGTGAGTTCTATTGTCTTGGTTTACACAAACGGCTGAACAGTTCAAGACATCATGTTCACTACTTAGCTAGTAAATCCGATAGTGTCTCACAAGGGAAGGTTCAAAGCCAAAAGCTGCTTATCCTTTGCAGAATATTTTCAATTTCTGTACTCTCTGTAATTAGATCATGTTGTTGCATTTTCTCTCTATCAAATTCTATTCATGTGGGGAATTGTTGGAAAAATGGTTTAATATAGGCATATTTTTTAGCCAAAATTGAGTGGGCCCCAAACGTTGTTTGAGGTGGGTCCAAAGAGGTGAAGATGGAACGTCAAAAATCATTTATGAGTGAATGGGAAGTTGACGTTGTTTTCGGGTCTAACATTAATTTTTATTTAGATAAAATTCATTTGAATTTTTTCAATAAAAATTATTGCGGGAATTTAATTTAATTCTAAATTTAAATTTTGAATTCCTAAGTGGTTTCCTAAAGTTTGTAATTGTGAGAATTTAATTTAATTCTAAATTCAAATTTTGGGTTCCTAAGTAATTTTCTAAAGTTTGTATCTCTTCCTTTATTTATTAAACTATTTCAATAAGTTAATATATATATATTCAAATAGTTTAATATATATATATATTTTAAATAGTTTAATTAATAAATAAAAGTTCCAAACAGTTCCACTAACGGAACAATTTTCAATTGTTTGAAAATTTGGTCTCAACGGTCAAAAATTCTTTGATTTTAACAAGTGCACCTGTTCGAATTCAAAAAAAAAGCACCTGTTGACTATTTGCATACCTGTTCGGACCACAGGTTTGGCCTATAAATAGAGCCTTATTCCAACAAGTCTCTGGATCTGAAGAAATCAATTTGATAAAGTGAGTCTGCAAAAGTCCTTTTGCTGTCCAATTTTCTTCTTCGCATTATTTATTCTTCTTATTATATTTAGGATAAATTAAAGAGAGTATTAGAACACAAGGTTTGATTCGCCGAACAAATTGTTTGATGTACTACTACAATTTGTGAAGATCATTGTATCCTGGGAGATAGACGCCACTCAACCGTAAGTACCGTAGCGGGGCAAATCTGTCTTAAGGACAGAGTGTCACACACTTGACTTGGTCTTAATTTTAATTCGGTTCGATAAATAAATCTGGTATGTTATTTATTTATTTTGTTTGAATTTATTTCAAGTTATTTTATATACACAAAAGATTGTTCCAACATATACCATGGGCCTCCACCGATAACCTGCTTACAACTATCTGGGTTTTCAAAAAAGAAGAAAATAAAACCTTCATCGTTAACCTGTACTTCCAAAAGCCCCAAATTCTTCCACATATTGAAAGCACTATTCTTGATATAGTTAAAGGGGAGGGTACGATCAATGAAATATCCAACCAGACATGATTCTCATTTAGCTAATGGGGATGGTACAGGCATGTCAATCACAATAGAATTGCTTTGAAAACTAGGATCTTGATGAACAACCGGAGCAATGAATTTCAATTTGACCTCATTTCTGGATGGTTCTGAGGCAACCTTAGCCCAACTTCTCTGCTCATGAAGATGTTGACCACGGTTTGCTCCCAAATGTCCCCTTCCACCACGACCCCCACGATATAGCCCACCTCTTCCACGATTTCCTCTAATCGGGTCACGATTGGGGGGCATTTCTGGTAGAGGATGAATACGGTGACTTTCTTTTCCAGTAGTATCAACCTTACTGCTCGTATCAGAGGCTCTGTCAGCCAAATCCGACACACCTAACCCACCGACAACAGATGTAACAGCGTGGGCTTGTAACCCCTTTTCAAACAGTTCAACAAATTTGCTAGCACCACTTGATTTTTCAATAGGGAGCTTCAAAATCCTAGAGCTCTCTTCTCCATCTACTAGATCAGACCACTTTGGACTTGGAAACACCGAATTCGACTGAGAATCTTGATGAAGTTGTGCGACGAGGTCGTTGAAGCGATTTGAAATATCTTGAATCGAATCCTTCGAAACCCGTGTCCCTGTGCTAACACCCTCCTCCGAAACTGCGTTCAAAAGACTTGCTTGTATAGTACACTCACACTCAACATCCTCAACTCTTAATGATACAGAGTCAATAAGAGAGGTAACCATGGTTAAAGAGAGTTCACGCCGTTTAATGAAGTATTGAATGTAGAAACCCTAGAAATGAAAGTGTCTAGAGAGAAGGAGGAGCTTCTCACTCTAACCTATTCTTTTGAAAAGGAATGGTTTACTACCATGAGTTGTCTCGTATCTTAGGAGACACATCCGTAACTGGTAAACTAGCTCATCCTTCCACCAAATCATCTTCTGAAAGTAGTGCTAGTTTTGATCCTGAATTTAAGGTAAAGAATGAGGACTTAGATGCATTGCAAATTGATAGTGATAATGACAATGGAGATGGCCAAGGCAGGGGCAGGGACAAGGGCAAGGGCAAGGGCAAGAGCAAAATGGCAGGTAAAAAGAGTAAGAAGAGAAGCTCTTTTCAAGCTAATATTTCTGAAGCCCTTAAAGAAATGAGTGAAAATAACAAGAGGAAGGTGGACCTAATGGAAAAGCGATTGACAAGCGCTTCAGTTACTAATATTGGCGATGACAGTGCTTCAATTGAAGGTGGCTCTACTGCCTCACGTTCACTACTAAAGGAGTGCATGGCACTATTGCATGCTATGGAGAAAATTCCTGTGCCTGCTTACACTAAAGCTGTGAACAAGCTTGCATCGGATCACATACAAAGGGAGGTATTTATTGATATTCCTACTGGTAGAATAAGGGATTGGGTCCTTAATCTTTGAAAGTTATTCTCAGAGAGTTCAAGCTTAGTGTGGTATGTGTTTGTGTTGTTTTATTTACTAGTAATGTTGGATAATATTTGGTAGTTAAAAAATGTTAGTTCGTATGGATGTTTTCATGTTTTCAAAAATGTTGGATAATATTTGGTAGTGTATTGCACTTTTTATTTTATTTTATTTGTTTCAGAATTATTTATTATGGAAACAAAGTGGGTGTATGCAGTATGTTTTTAATATTGTACTAGAATGCTATTACATTGCTTATGATGGATAGATATAAAATTGTTGACAATGCACTTGAATGCTACTGCTATATTCAATGAATGCCACAGCTATATTTAATTATCTTGAATGTTATTACATTGTGAGTTGATGGGTAGATATAAAATTGTTGACAATGCACTTGAATGCTACTGCTATATTCAATGAATGCCACAGCTATATTCAATTATCTTGAATGCTATTACAATGGGAGTTTATGGGTAGTTGAAGTATTGAATACAAACAACCCAACTTGAATGCTACTGTTATATTCAATGATCTTCTCCTATATAGTGCTTGTTGGTAGTCATTCCAAGTATTTTTTATCAAAAGTCCAACAAAGCTTCTGCATTGTCAACAATTGGAAAAGGTATGTATAGCCATATTTACATTTGTTTTTTTAAGAGTCCAAAGGTATATATGATCTTCTCCTATGTAATGTTTGTTGGTAGTCATTTCAAATATTTTCTTACTACACTAGACAAACATAAAGGCTCACATTAATAAAGATATATCTGGGTTCAAAATTTTGGTATTTTCCATGGTATTTAGGTTCCGCTACATTTGTCTCTAGTAGTAATAAAAATAAAAATAATGGCATGGGCAGCATCAATTTCTTTCTATCACTATGTTCAATTTTTTTGTTGAATCCCACACAAAAGTATTGTTGAATAATTTCTCAACCAAGAAAGAAAAGTAGCTTTGATATAACCTTTTATTCTACAATGGAATAAACATATTTGTACTTTCCATCTTCACTTCTCTGTTGGGCTATATGCTTCATAATAGTAATTCTAAGTACAAGGATACTTGAAGCCCTTTAACACTGAAAAATTAAAAAAAAGAAAGAAAAGATTGCAAGTATTGCTACTAAAATTTCTTGATTTGAGTTTTGACTCAAAATTGTAATACTTTCATAAAAAATATTGAATGGTCCAAGGAAAATTTTTGAACTTAGTTTGTGAGGCACTTAAGTATATAGTGCCAAGAATATTTAATCAAAGAGCAAGTTTGTATATTTTGCTAATTCCCAATCATTTCAATCCAACATCTCAAATACTCAATCGAAGTCTTAGCAGTAATGTTTCAACCTTTAATTTTACAATCACATGTCAGACAATCTCAATCGAAATTGTTAATCACAATTAGATTTATCTAGAAAGTTATTATCTATCAATATGGTTATTATGGATGCTTATTACAATGTGTATGATCCCATTATCAAAAATAAAAAAATAAAAATTTTAGGCCTTAACAAACATGTTTTTTATTTTATATTTTCAAAAAATTTCAAACATTTTGTCCAAATCAAACGTTTTTATTATTTATGGTTTTAAAATAATAAACGTGTTTGGTTTGGACAAAATGTGTAAAATTTTTTGAAAACATAAACTAAAAAATATGTTTGTTAAATTTTAAAATTTTAATTTTTTAATTTTTGACAATGGGATCATACATATTGTAATAAGCATTCGTAATAACCATATTGATACAATACCAACCATAGATAAATTTAATAACTATATTAGTAATGCTCATAACAACTTACAAACCATAATAACAACATCTCAATTCTTCCACAAACCATAAAAAAAAATCTTCCACAATCTATTATACGCATAAACAATATTTCAATTGTTTTTGACAGATTCTCAAATTTGACCAACAATTTGATTTCTTACATCAGACATATGACATAGTTGAGGTTGACTAGTGTCTACGTCAATTGGTTGCTAAGAACTACTTTATGCATGTGTCGAGCTGCTACTACCACCTCCACTAGGCCCAACATCTTAAACAATACGATCTGGATTGGCCCATTCAGTGAACAATGTGTCACCTTGAGAATGTATCCTAATCCAGTTGTGTATTGTACAACATGCAATGGGGATGTGTCTCTATGTCTTAGTTGAATACGGAGGCATGTCTCTCAAAATTGGAAAACGAGCTTTCAAGACACCAACGCATCTCTCAATCACATTGCGCAGTGAGGAATGTTGGTAATTAAACATTTGCTTCTTGTTTCTTGGTTGTTGACGTTGAGTACAAAACTCATTTAGATGGTACCTCTCACCACGGTAGATCAATAAAAGGCTAGGCATATTTGTATAACCCGAGTCGATAACATAGTATTTATCTGTTCAACATGTATGTATCTATTATTATGGGTTGGCAGAAGAATATTCATTATAAATTAACAAAATTCCATATAATACGTACCTCTTTGTGGCATTGGAAATAAATTTGTTCGATCATGTATGATTTCAGTGAACACTCTTGAATCATTTGCAGTGCCCTCCCAACCGGTCAATACATGCATAAATCGCATGTCAAATGAGCAAAGACATATTACATTTTGTGTTGTAACAATATGCTTACCCCGATATGATATTTGCTCTGATGCTGGCACCCCTGTAGATATGTGGGTACCATCAATTGCTCGAACACAATCCTATTTGACAAATGACTTTAATAATGCAGAATATTTTACTAAAATTTATACTTCAAATATTCTGTTAGTGATTACCTTAAAAAAAGGGTAGAAGCGTGGATTATGTCGAATTTCTGCAAGCACCTCATCAAAATCTGGAGGCCTTATAACTTGTTTACAAAGCCTACACACTGCCTTCGAGACTCAGTTGAAGTATTTGGAGATGGTTTGGCCAGAATGTTGGAATTGCTCTTGGACAACACGATTCCGTTCGTTCTAGCCAATTATTAGGAAAAATATACAAACTTGCTCTTGGACAGTTAGATAACGCGAGTGGACAGTTAGATAACGCGAGTGTTCCAGTTTATCATATACCTTAAGTGCCTCGCACAAACTAATAAATACATCTGACTCCATTCTAAAATTTTCCTTGGACCTTGTTTGATGGCCATTCAATATTTCTAATACGTAGTCATGTCCTTGTAATATGGACGTTTGGCATGGTCTGGGTTAAAGGTAAGTATTACAATACTCATGTAGTGCTACACACACCAGAAATTGTATATTTTATCGACACTATCTGAGTCAAAACTCAAATCAAGAGCATGCATCTTCTCCATATATATCACTGTGATATTGTGTTGACCCCTTAAAAATAAAAGTATTAGTGATAATGAAAACACATGAAAATATGGTCACACAAGAATTTATTTATTTATTTTTTTAAAAAAATTTCAGTAGCAATACTTGCAATCTTTTTTTTCTTTTCTTTTTTTCAATTTTTTTCAGTAGCAATAAAGGGGCTTTTCACACAAGTATTAGTCCTTTTTTCTACTGATAAGTGAAGATGGAAAGTACAAATATGTTTATTCCATTGTAGATTAAGAGGTTATATCAAAACTACTTTTCTTTCTTGGTTGAGAAATTACATTTGTGGGATTCAACAAAAAAATTGAATGTAGTGATAGAAAGAAATTGATGCTTCCCATGCCATTATTTTTTTTATTTTTTTTATTTTTATTACTATTAGAGGCAAATGTAGTGGAACCTAAATATCATGGAAAATACCAAATTTTTGAACCCAGATATATCTTTATTAATGTGAGCCTTTATGTTTGTCTAGTTAGAAAATATTTGGAATGACTACCAATAAGCATTTTATAGGAGAAGATCATACATACCTTTGGACTCTTAAAAAAACAAATGTAAATATGGTCATACATACCTTTTCCAATTGTTGACAATGCAGAAGCTTTGTTGGACTCTTGATAAAAAATACTTTGAATGACTACCAACAAGCATTATATAGGAGAAGATCATTGAATATAATAGTAGCATTCAAGTTGAGTTGTTTGTGTTCAATACTTCAACTACCCATAAACTCTCATTGTAATAGCATTCAAGATAATTGAATATAGCTGTGGCATTCATTGAATATAGCAGTAGCATTCAAGTGCATTGTCAACAATTTTATATCTACCCATCAACTCACAATGTAATAACATTCAAGATAATTGAATATAGCTGTGGCATTCATTGAATATAGCAGTAGCATTCAAGTGCATTGTCAACAATTTTATATCTACCCATCAAGAGCAATGTAATAGCATTCTAGTACAATATTAAAAACATGTTGCATACACCCAACTTTGTTTCCATAATAAATAATTCTGAAACAAATAAAAAGTGCAATACGCTACCAAATATTATCCAACATTTTTGAAAACATGAAAACATCCATAAGAACTAACATTTTTTTAACTACCAAATATTATCTAACATTACTAGTAAATAAAACAACACAAACACGTACCACACTAAGCTTGAACTCTCTGAGAATAACTTTCAAAGATTAAGGACCTAATTTATGACACCCGAATGTTTTAAATTACAATAAATAGAACTTAAAAATAATATATATATATATATACAATGACAATAATGGTAACGAAATAAATAATAATAAGTAAAGGCATAATTTAGGAAATTGGGAATTTTATGGTTAAAAAAATAAAAAAAAAATAATACGTTGCAAAAAAACTACACCTTAAATATTTTAGTAAGTGGTAAGTGAGGTTGGGTCGTAAGGTTTTTAGACATGAACCTAACTTATAGTCATATATAATTTTAGGAGTCATCATGAATTACCAAAGAAGATAATAATGTTTAAATTAGTAAAGTGGTCAAAATAGTCCTAAGTTCTAAGAGTAGTCAGTGGTCAAAGAGATAAAACCAAGTTAATAAATAAATAAGATAAGGGTGGTGGACTGGAGTGATCAACTGGAGTGATCAGCAAGATTTGATCTCCACGCGTCAAAATACGAAACCTTCCATATACTTGTCACCCACGAATTTCTTCCTATAAATAGGGAAGAAGGACATGTTTAAGGCAACGGAAATAGAGAGTAGAAAAGAGAAAGGGCGGGTGAAGATCGTGAGTAGTGGAAAGAAAGAATAAAGAAAATAATTTAAGGTGAGTTATATTATACCTCGGGTTACCAAAATGTATTTTACTAATGTTTTGACTTACCAAAATCTATTTTATACTAGTTATGTTTTGTTAGTATATTAATAAAAGTTATGTTTTATAAAGGTTTCAGTTACGTGGATTATTTTCTGAACCCTATTTGCTTAAAAGGAAACCCATGGATATGTTTATTTATTTTTAAAAAAATATTTGATTATGACCTTATAAGCAATTATGTTTTGTAAGTACCACCACGGGAGTCCCACGCCTTCGAGGACTTAAATAACCATTGGCTAGTGTTTGACCACTTTGTGGTCCAGTGCTGTTATGGATTCATTGACCTCTATAGTGATTGTTACTTTAATGATGTACCGTGGTTATAGTGATTATTTCAGTTTCTGGCAATTAATTAATTTGTGTATTCAACTCAACTCAATTTATGTTAATGTTTTAGCTTAAATAAATATCCATGGCCATTTTGTGCCCCTACACTCATAGTATGATATTTTTCACTCTGCTATGTGCTTATAATTGTTACCCCTTTCAGGTTACGAGGTTTAGCGAGATCAAGATGGAAAATGAATCGCTATGTTATTTTGTTTTCTATCTTTTATTATTAGAATCTTGTAATACAATGAAGTTCAAGTAAACTATGTTTTATTTCCTTTTAAATAAACAGTTGGTACCCAGTTATTTATTTTAATTTATTTAATTTATCCGCTTGCGTTGTGACTACAGAATTATCCGAATTATTTTATTTTTATCTTGTTACGACGCCGAGCCTTTGGATACCGGGTTTGGGTCATGACACAATCCCTCATCCTACCAGCATGCATATCAACCAATACCTTCCTTATTGTGGGATCCGATGCAAGCTTGTTCACAGCTTTAGTGTAAGCAGGTGCAGAAATTTCCTTCATAACATGCAATAGTGCCATGCACTCTTTCAATAGTGAACGTGAGGCAGTAGAGCCACCTTCAATTGAACCACTGTCATCGCCAACATTAGTAACTGAAGCACTTGTCAATCGCTTTTCCATTAGGTCCACATTCCTCTTGCTATTTTTACTCATTTCTTTGAGTGCTTCAGAAATATTAGCTTGAAAAGAGCTCCTCTTTTTACTCTTTTTACCTATCATTTTCTCTTGCCCATGCACTTGCCCTTGCCCTTGTCTTGGCCATCTCTATTGTCATTATCACTATCAATTTGCAATGTATCTAAGTCCTCATTCTTTACCTTAAAATCAGGATCAGAACTAGCACTACTTTCAGAAGGTGATTTGGTGGAAGGGTGAGCTAGTTTACCAGTTGGAGATGTGTCTTCTAAGATACGAGACAACTCATGATAGTAAGCCATTCATTTCTTCCTGAACCTCTTTGCATGGCTATTAACCTACAAACCAATGAATCTCAGGTTAACATGAAGAATTCCCCAATTAAATGTAGCAAACAAAATGCAAAAAGTTAATTAAACCTTGCAAAGGGCTTCCCAAACGTCATCCGGTGCAATGATAGTAAGTCGTTGGCTATCCCAACCAACACCAGTATGCTTCAGTAATGTTGTAAATTTGTTGAACATAATACGCAGCTAATTGTATTTGTTTTGAAGCTGGTGTGCGTTATACTGGTATTGGGTTTTTGCGTTCATTTGATCTCTCAATCTATTCCAAGCTTGTTTAGTGAATGTTCCAATTATTTTACTACTCTTGGTTTTCACCTCCTCATCCATGATGGTAATGAAAAGAGCCTTATTTGCCTGAGACTATGGACCACTGTTTCCTCTACCAACTTCAACAACATCATCATCATCAATGGGGAGATCATTGTGTACTATTGTTGCCATTGCCTAAATATGTATATTTATTCATAGATAAATATTTTTGAAAAAAATGTAAGTCAAATAAAATGAAGAGGCATTGAAGAACAAGCACCAGTTACTTGAAGAGGCCTAAATTTGTATATTTATTCATAGATAAAATGAAGAAGATCACATCACCATAAATTGAAAAGGCTTAAATATTTATTCAAATAAAATGAAGAGGCCTAAATATGTATATTTATTCATAGATAAATTCAAACAAGAGGCATTGAAGAAAAAGCACCAGTTACTTTTGATCTAATTTTCTAGATCTATCTCAAGCAATAGTTACTTTTGAATAAAATGAAGAATAACAGTTATAATATCATGAAAATGAGCTTCAGGCAAAAATATCTTTTAAATCCTTATCATGTACTCCAAATTTAAAATGAAGAAGAAGATCTGCAGATTAAAACATCTTTTAAATCCAAATTAGCTTTAGGCAACAATATCATTAAAATGAAGAAGATCTGCAGATTTAAAATGAAGAATAACAGTTATATGTTCTTAAAAAAAAAAAAAACAAACAAACAAATTTACATGGATCTAGCACAGATCTACAAACAACCATGGCAGAACAGATTTGCAGAGCATATTTGTGGTTCGGAAATTTTGTAGAACACACACAGAGAGAGAGAGAGAGAGAGAGAGAGAGAGAGAAAGAGAGAGAGAGAGACTAACCTGAGACTGAGATCAATGTGATTTGGAAATTTTGCAAAATATTTGTAGAACAAATTTGTTGTTTTAAGGGAAAAAAAAAAAAAACCACCATAGCAGTCCGGTGAAACACAGAGAAGAGAGAGAGAGAAAAGAGAGAGACTTGAGATCGATTTGGTTGGAAGATCTACAAAGATCTGCAGATTTGCAACATAGTAATGTTTTAGAAAAGAAAAAAAAAATTGAAGCTCGGTGAACACAGAGAAGAGAAGGGAGACAAAGAGAGAAGGGAGGAGAGAGAGAGAAAAGGGGGGAGAGAGGAGAAGAGAGAGACTGACTTGATTTGCTGAAGTTTCAGTCAACATGAAGTGGAGGAAGATGATAAGATTTAGATACAACTTTTATTTTACCATTGGGAGAAAATAAATTGAATTCGGGTGCTCCGAAGATTTGAACCGTGGTCATTATGCCGACAACTAAGTTACTGTAGCTCCGCTACAGTGATTTCCGCCATAGTGCCAAATTTATAAACCAATGAAAACACCTTTTTTCAGTTTACATTTTTTGGGTCAAATTTATAAACTGAGAACTAGTATTATAAATTAAAAATTTACCAAATAAGTTTTTAACATAGTTTTTAGGGAGACTTATTTATTAGTCATTTTTCAAAACCTTATGCTAGGCTAAGTCCTGTGTAATTTTTTATAGAGTCTCAAGTCCTATTTTCATAAGAATGTATTCCACAAGATCCTAATCTTTTTACCCCTAATTCTTTTCAGAATTCCTCTCTCTCAATAGGTTGCTGCTATTTGATGCTGCTGCAGATCGCATAGCCCGAGGCAACTGTGAAGGAATTTCCACCCTAATGTTGCTGCTCTCTGGTTTCTTCTAGACTTCATTGCTCTCTAGCTGAGAAGTTGGGGCTACAGGAACATTGATGGACCTGTTGATTGGTGCTGAAATGTGAAAATGTTATTTAAATGTGATTTATGAATTATTTTTTTGGTTAATTAATTGTGGTTGATCTGACGATGTTCTTCACATATATTATTGATAATTTTTAAAATTTTACAATTAATAATATAAAATAAAAATATATTAAGATTATATATCTATTTCAAAACAAACGGATTAAAAAAATAAAAACTTATTAAGTTTGCGAAACGTAACGTGACACATTATGTTACGTTTATGTAAATGTCACATTACGTTTATATAAGTGTCACGTTACGTTACGTTTATGTAGGTGTCACGTTACGTTCATATTGGTGTCACGTTACGTTTATATAGGTGTCACGTTACGTTACGTTTATGTAGATATGTCACGTTACGTTTACATAGGTGTCACGTTACATTACGTTTATGTAGATATGTCACGTTACGTTTATGTAGGTGTCACGTTACGTTACGTTTATATCAATTTCCTATATGGTTTTATTACTTATTTATGATATTAACAACTAATATTGAGGGTAAATGTGTCAACAAACTTCCCACAGGACTTATGGGAACATAAGTTTTTTAGTAGGATCATATGTAGCATAAGTCTCCCTAATAAATACTGAATTGGGCCGAGCTGGTGGATGGGCCGAAGTAAGCCCAAGTGAAAGGGTAGCTTGTACGTCGGCCGGAGTGTTCTTGATAGTCCCATTCTGTGCTTGAGTGTTGTAGCGCGGTTTCTACTTAGTCCGGTCTTGACGTACAAGCCCGGTGTAGAAGTGAAGAAATGGAGAGCCGAACTAATAACAGTTAATTTGAGATGCTAGGTTACTTGGTGAACATGTGTTAAACCGAGGTGAACTTTGACTCGTAATGTCTTTCACTTGACTCCTTATGTTTAGCTCGGCCTTAGCATGGCACGCCGAGGTAAGGGATAGAAGAAAGGACCGAACTGGTTGTTACTCCGGCCAGTGGGAGTTCGGCTGTAGAGGGACCATCTCACTTGGTTTAAGCAGTGAGGAGGGTGTTGGAGGATAAGCATTATCTTCCAAGAGTATGAGTTCTAGGAGGACTCTATGCAAGGAGGAGTAATCCTAGAAGGACTCTACACTTGGAGGAGTAAGAATCCTACCAGGATTGTGCCACGTGAAATCTATATAAGCTCATCAATAACACCTTTGGAGAGGTAATACAATTTTGCTCCCTGAATACATTGAGCTTTTGCCTTATTGTCTTACTTACTGACTTAGGCATCGGAGAGGTTTCCGGCACACACACGCCGGCCAGCTCACGTTTGTGTTTTCAGGTGGTGGAACGACGACGTATTGAGGAACGCAGACTTGATCAACAGGATTATACGAGAAGGTGAAATTTCTTTCCCGTACAATTGGCGCCGTCCGTGGGAAGAACAGACAAGAACAACCTCTTGATCAAGTTTTTTTTCGAACATCAATGGCGAACAACGAAGAACTGCCTCAGTCCGCCATTGACGGACTAACTCCAGAAGGAGGTGCAAGGCGCGAAGGCCTACCTTTGGTCCCTCCCATGGCGAGCCTGGAACCACAAAGCGTAATTCGGGAGGGATGCGAGGGGACGAAGGAGGAATAGCAGCCCTCATCCTCTCGTTCGCACAGCCCAGAAAGACAAAGGCGCAGAGTTGATCCTCAAATTCTGGAGGATCGCGTCAGAGAGCAAGACGAACTGATCCGTAAGATGGCGGCGGACATGGAGTCTCTGAAGCGCCAGATGAAAGGAAAAGAAGTGGCGACAGGAGAGGGGCGTAGTAATAAGACGCCCCCTCGCCACTCAGAAGGTCGTGGTAGGAATTCTACACCCTCTCAACCAGAGGACAGAAGCCTCAGGACAGGCGACACGCGACCAGATCTTCCAGACTCGTCCTCCAGTGTCCGAGAGGACGAGGCCCGAGAGGTCATACACCGAGGGAGTACCTATTGGCCCTCACATACGCATCATACGAGGTCGCATGCATCGGAATTACCTAGGTCGTCCGATCTAAGGTCCATGTTGGAAGAAAAGGCGCGATGGAAGGAAGACGCCAGTATGCCGCGATCCCCACAGGTTCTCGCCTTTGGCCGATTGGCTCCTCGGACGCATGGAAGCTGCCGAGGTTGGAATGCCAAGGCCGCACTTGGCATACGAACCACGGATAAGGCATTGGCGCAGACCTCACCATTCGTCCCGAGATTGAGAACGCGCCGTCGCAGCTTCCTACAACCCAAGTTCACGATGTATGAAGGAAAGATAGACCCTTACACCCACTTGAGCCACTTTCGCCAGGTTATGGCTGTATATCGACGGAATGAGGCATTGATGTGTATCCTATTCCCCTCAAGCCTCGGCGACCTAGGCTTA
The DNA here is from genome assembly GCA_025200525.1 of Camellia lanceoleosa. Taxonomy (NCBI): domain Eukaryota; kingdom Viridiplantae; phylum Streptophyta; class Magnoliopsida; order Ericales; family Theaceae; genus Camellia; species Camellia lanceoleosa. The sequence goes on along the minus strand of CM045770.1, from coordinate 5,186,397 downwards.
ACTTGGTTTGAGAAGCTTCCAGAGGGCAGCATAGCCTCCTGGGCGCAATTGGCAGAGGCGTTTGTAACTCGGTTCAGAACAAACACAAAAACTCCGGTGGAGATCGACCAGTTGCTCTCCATCGACATGGGCGACAAGGAGACCCTGAGGTCTTACGACAGTCGCTACTGGGAGACATTCAACCAGATTGGAGACTGCCCAACCAACCTCGCCATTGCGCAGTACAAAAGAGGCCTTCCAGTCGGGAATAGACTGAGGGACTCTATTACCATGACTCCGCCACTTACCATGGAGGCCCTGATGGAGAGAGTGCATTAGCACATCAGGGTGGAAGAGGATGGCGCTCGTGCCAAGGCAAAAACTGGTACGACCGCAACACCAGAGAAGAAGACCTCAGCAAAGGTCAATACGGTAGGTCGCCGAAACCAAAAGCAGCAGGCGAGCAGACAATGATGAAGACCAGGACAAGAGGTGGTTGAGAGTCCGAACTGCCATAACCACGGTGTTCAAGAAACCGATCTACCGTATACTCAGTGAGATTCGAGACGAGCCTTTCGTCAAGTGGCCTGCCAAGTTAGGCGAGGCCCAGAAGGATTATGATGACAGATCCAGATGCACCTTCCACAAAGAAAAGGGGCACCGAACTGAAAACTGCACGCCGTTGAGGCAACATCTGGAAGAATTGGTGGCGGCAGGCCACCTGGATAAATACATAGAAGGAGGGGCGACCAATTTCAAGACCACACCCACCCCAATGGAATACCGATCGACGCCCCGCCACAAGGCACCATCAACGTAATCCATGGAGTCTTTGAACCAGAGTGAGTATGCGAGCTCAAAGGTTCAATCAAAAAGGCAGAGCACTTGAGAGAGGTGCTAAGTGCCCAACCAGTCGTCAAAAGGGGAGGCGAAGCCACAAACATCATGTCCTTTTAGGATAAAGACTTGGACAGAATATATTGCCCACACAACGATGCCTTGGTTGTCACTCTCCGAGTCAAGGATTTTGACGTCAAGCGGATTCTGATTGACCAAGGTAGCTCGTGCGAAATCATGTACTACGAAACTTTCAAGCAACTCAAGTTGCAAGACAAGGACTTAGCCCCTGCCGTATCTCCTTTGATTGGATTCAATTCTATGCCAGAGTGGCCAGTCGGCAAAATCATTCTCCCAGTCAGAGCAGGGAGTGTGACGAAGCAAGTGGAATTCTGGGTGTTAAAGGTTCCCTCCACCTACAACATCATCCTAGGCAGAACATGGCTGCACGCCATGCGCTCGGTGGCATCCTCCTACCACCAAGTGATGAGGTTCCCCAACGACACCGGAGTAATAGAAGAGGTTTATGGGGACCAGATTATGTCCAAGCAGTGCTTCGTCGCAACGAATGGTAGCCGCGCTGCCAAAGGATATGTTCATTCGGTTGAAGAACCGGAGAATAATGAACTATTCGCGGATGTTGGCAAAGCGGCTGATCAAAAAGCAGTGGAGGACTTGGTAGAAGTCAGAATAGATGAGAAGAACCCGGAAAAGTTCTTCCTACTTGGATCGTCGTTGTCCAGCACTGAGAGATTGGAAGTCTTGGAGTTTCTGACCTCCAACATCGAAGTGTTCGCCTGGACCCCATACGACATGCCAGGCATTGATCCCAACTTCATTTGCCATCAACTCAATGTCCACCCTTCTGCTAGACCGGTCATCCAACGCACACGCAGATCGGCACTCCACCACGCCGAGATAGTGGCAGAAGAGGTGGGTAACTTGTTAGAAGCAGGGGCGATTAGAGAGGTGCACTACCCCAGGTGGATCTCTAACACAGTAGTAGTGCCGAAGAAGAATGGGAAGTGGCGCGTCTGCGTCGACTATAAAACTGTCAACAAAGCATGTCCAAAGGACAGTTTCCCCCTGCCAAGGATAGATCAATTGGTGGACCTAACAGCAGGACACAGCAGGCTTAGCTTTCTTGATGCATACAGAGGCTACCATTAGATAGCCATGCACGAACCAGATCAGGAAGTAACGTCCTTCACCACTCCAAGAGGACTATATTGTTACAAGGTCATGCCCTTTGGCCTAAAGAACGCAGGGGCGACGTTTCAGAGAATGGTTACCAAGATGTTTGAGCCATTGTTAGGCAGAACAATGGAGGCTTACATCGACGACATGGTGGTCAAAAGCAAGGATGCGGAAGACCATCTAAGGGACCTAGATGAGATGTTCCAGATCCTGAAGCAACACAAGCCGCGCTATACGCTTCTAAGGCGCATTCGGTGTAGGGTCCGCAAATTTCGGGTTTCGGTGACCAATCGGGTATCGAGGCAGACCCTCCCAAATCAAAGCAATTCAAGAGTTAGAGACCTAACTTCGGTGAAAGAAGTCTTGACACCTCACCGCATGGCGGCAAAGACTTAACCGATTCATCGTAGGTCTTGACAGATTGCGTCCATTCTTTCAGTCATTAAAAGCTAAGTTTGAGTGAGACGAAGAATGCGACCGAGCTCTGGAGAGTTTGAAGGAATACATGTCTTCTCCACCACTACTTGTCACCCCAGTACCTGGAGAAGAACTCTTCCTCTACTTAGCGATCTCAAAGACGCAGTAAGTGCGGTGTTGGTTCGGCGAAGAATCCAACATCTACCTATCTTCTATGTCAAGAAGACATTCTTTGGGAGCGAAAGAAGGTACTTGCCTCTAGAGAAGCTAGCACTGGCCTTAATGATGGCCTCCAGGAAATTGGCGCACTACTTTCACGCCCACACCATTGTCGTCCTCACAGCCTTTCCACTAAAAGCTTTGTTTGAGAGGGCAAACTTTTCTGGGCGATTTTGAAGTGGGCGGTGGAGTTGGGACAATATGATGTGAAGTTCAACCCGTAACCTGATAAAGGCCCAATCTTTGGCAGACTTTCGCGAGTTCACTCTGGAAGCCACCAAGTCCGCCAATCGATCTCGACCGCACAACCGAACTAGGGATGGAGATTGACGGAATAGCGCAACCCCTAGTCCAAGTTACTCGGTAGGAGCCCGAGTGCACCATAGTAGAATGCAAGAGAAAGCAGGACCTTGCTACACCAAGTCAGAACTCGCCTACAACCAATGACTTGGTCCCATCGGAAGACAAGGGGCCGATCGCAACCATGGATCATGAAGGAAGCCCCAATGACATTCCGCACCCCCACATCATCTCGATCCCTCCACATCTTTGGAAGTTGTTTGTTGGGGAGATGTGGAAGCTCTTTGTGGATGGAGCATCTAACCGACATGGCGCAGGACTTGGCATAGTCCTCATCTCTTCTGACGGTCTAGTAGTGGAACACGCGGTCAACCTTGGCTTCCCAAAGATCAAACAATGAAGCGGTCAAGCGCTTCTTGCGGACTCAAGTCGGCCTACATGAAGGCCACCGAACTCATGGTCTCTGATGACTCCAGTTGGTGGTAAATCAAATTTCGGTGACTACTGAAGCAAAGGATGAAAGAATGGCTAAGTACCAAGACTTAGTCAGGACAGAGATCAAGAAGTTTGAAGTCGTCAGAATAGAACAGATTGGTAGGGAGGAGAATAGTAGAGCAGACGAACTAGCAGGCTTCGCCTCAATGGCAGATACCTCCATCCCACATCCTCTATTGATCGACTATCCGCCTGCACCAAGTATTGAAGACCCGTGGTCAAGAGGTATGTTGTGCGGAGTTAGGTCCTTCTTGGATGGATCCCATCATCGTTCTGAAAGACGGCACTCTACCAGAAGATAAGAAAGAAGCCAACAGAATAAGAGCCAAGTCGCAACGATTTTGGCTCTCTCCATCCTTGGCATTATACAAGAAGTCGTTCTCAGGACCTTACTTAAAATGTGTCCACCCCAGCAAGGTAGAGGCATTCTTGTTTGAAATACACGAAGGGGTTTGTGGCAGCCATCAAGGAGGAAGGTCATTGGCATACCGAGCTATTTCACAAGGATATTGGTGGCCCTACATGCAAGCGGATTCAGAGAAGTATGTCAAAAAGTGCGAAAAGTGTCAGAAGTTTGCGCATCAAATTCACCAACCTGCAAGAGAACTCCTACCTCTCACTAGTCCATGGCCTTTCGCAATGTGGGGCTTGGACATAGTGGGACCACTCCCAACAGCGCCAGGCAACAGGAAGTTCTTTCTTGCAGCAACAGACTACTTCACGAAGTGGGTGGAAGCAGAAGCCTTGGCGTCAATCAAGGAAAAAGATGTGAAGAAGTTTGTCTGGCAGAACATCATTACTCGCTTTGGTATACCAAAAGCACTTATTTCAGACAACGGTACTCAATTTGATGGCAGAATTTTCAGAAGCTTTTGTGAAGAGTACAAGATAGAGTTCTACAACTCCACACCGGCATATCCCCAAGCAAATGGACAGGCAGAAGCGTCAAACAAGGTAGTCTTGGACGGATTGAAGAAAAGGTTGGAAAAAGCCAAAGGCAAGTGGGCAGAAGAGCTCCCTCATGTTTTATGGGCTTATCGCACCACACCACGGCGGTCAACAGGAGAAACTCCTTTCTCCTTAGCCTATGGCATGGAAGCAGTAATCCCATTAGAAGTCGGGCTCCCCACAATTCGGAGCGAAAACTTTGATCCAGACCTCAATGCGGAAGCCATTGCATTAGAACTTGACCTCGCGGAAGAAAGAAGAGAAAGGGCATTGGTCCACATCGCCGCCTACCAACAAGAATTATCCAGGAAATACAACAAAACAGTACATCCAAGACAATTCAAGATCGGCGATTGGGTACTTCGCAAAGTTATGGGCAACACATTGGTCCTAGGAGATGGCAAGTTAGGGCCCAACTGGGAAGGTCCTTACAAAGTGGTCGGATTAGCGGGCAAGGGGGCATACCACTTGGAAGATAAGGACAGCAAAGCAATTCCTAGGCCATGGAACACGGCCAATCTCAAGATATTTTACTTTTAGTTTTTTTTCTTTTTTGAGTATGTGTAATTTTCTACTTTCTCAATAAAACAAGTCGATTCTTTTCAGTATATTTGTTTTCCATAGAAAGTAGTTTTAGCAAATTAGTAGCATTGTAAACATAGTTGGCCGGAATAACCAACTATTAACCCTCCTCAGCCTAGGATCAGGATCCAGGCTGCAGGACGTTTGGTCGGAATAACCAAACATTCTATTCTAAGCTGGCTGGAAAAACCAACTTAGTGGTTGGCTGGATTAAACCAACTCTTTGTACTCCTCAGCCGAAGTAAGTTTATGGCTGAAGAGTGGTTGGCTGGATTAAACCAACACTTTGTACTCTTCAGCCGAAGTAAGTTATATCGGCTGAAGAGTGGTTGGCTGGATTAAACCAACACTTTGTACTCTTCAGCCGAAGTATGGGCATGGCTGAAGAGTGGTTGGCTGGATTAAACCAACTCTTTGTACTCTTCAGCCGAAGTAAGTTATATCGGCTGAAGAGTGGTTGGCTGGATTAAACCAACACTTTGTACTCTTCAGCCGAAGTATGGGCATGGCTGAAGAATGGTTGGCTGGATTAAACCAACTCTTTGTACTCTTCAGCCGAAGTAAGTTATATCGGCTGAAGAGTGGTTGGCTAGTAAAACCAACTCTTTGTACTCTTCAGCCGAAGTAAGTTATATCGGCTGAAGAGTGGTTGGCTAGTAAGTTAGACAGCTAACCGAGATTACAGTTGTGTAAATAAGTGCATAGAAAGCGAGCATGCAAGCACAGAACCGGAATGCAGGTTCAAAGTTCTTTTCATTGAAGTCAAAAGGAAGTACAATTAGGGGGCTGTAGCCCGGTTACAAATATCAAAAACCAAAATATAGGAAGATAAAAGAAAGGAAAAAAATACAAGTTCAGTCAAAGAGATCATCTATCTCGGCATCCAGATCGGCTCCAAGGTCAGCACGTACTCCGGCGTCTGCAGTCAGTGTAGTCTCGGTTGGAAGTTCGGGCGCCACGTTTTCATTCGTGGGCTCCAACCGAGCTGACTGATCGCCACCTTGCTCTTGGATAGCTTGAGTCTCGGCTGCCTCTTCATCGTCATCATCATCATCGTCGTCAGAAGAACCGAGAAATTGTTTTTGGAGTTCATCGGCATACTCTTGCAGTGAGGCCGGAATGAAGTGCTCAGGAGCATTGTAGACCTCGGTTTCAGGTCCACAACCAACCTTTTCTACTGCACCTCTCCAGCCGCACTTGAAGAACAGTTGTTTCGCGGCTTCGCACTGCAAAGAGTAGCCAGCTTCGGCTTCCTTGAACCCTGCCTTGTACTCGTCTTCAACCTTTTTTTCCAACACTGCTATTTCGGTGTTCTTCTTGTTTTCAAGCTCCGCCATCTCCCATAAATACTTGTCTTTCACCTCGGTCACGGCGCGCTGCTTGTCGCTTTCAGCCGAGGTGACCAGTCCGGTTAGGCGCGCAATCTCGGCCTCTAGTTCGGCCAACCTTTGCTTCGACAGTATTACTTCAGCCTTTTGGCGTCCTTTATTGTATGCCTGGTTGTTTTGCAAAGTTCCATTATTTGTTTGTGGGCAATGGTGTTCTTCTGGATGGCCTGCCAAAGAAGTGTTCCTTGTTAGCCGAGCTAGGGGTTTGGCAAAATTAGACTGATCAAAGACAAAACAGTACTGCTTACCAAAATCATCGACTTAGTAGATGACCGGATGGCCTTCAGCTCGGTGTTCAGCTGCTTGCTGTGGTGCTCCATGTCTTTGGGCAGACAAACACCCCTAGCCAGGTTGAAGGCTAGAAGGTGATCCTTGTCAGCAACAACGGAGTCATCTTCATCGATATCTCGGTTGTTGAAGACGAAGGGTGGAGCCCATTTGTTGGTAGGCGCAGCTCGGTTAGACGATTCCGGTTGAGGGTTGGGTTCGGGGCTCGGTGGAAGGATGGGGTCAACCTCGTCAACCAAGCGCTGCTCGGTCTCAGTAGTCCGGGCGCGCTTAGCTCGGCGTGAGGATGATGGTTGTTGCGAGGGAAGAGCTATGATGGTTTCGGCGGTCGGCTGGGTTGATGGCACTTCGGCCCTTGTGGTTGCGGTGAGCATGGCTTTCATTTTGTTCTTCTTCGCCATCTCTTGTTCGGCTGTGAGTGGCACGAGGACGATTTCTGGCAAGCTTGGGTCCGGTTCTGGTGGGTCTTCGAGGAGACTCTTGCTTTTAAATCGGAGTATCTGTAGGTCGGCTCAAAGTCAAGAAGTTTTGCCCAACTTCTTTCTCTCACCCGGAGTGCGGCGCGGAGTACGGCAAGGTTGGGATGACCGTACTGGGAATGGAGGAAAGCTGAATCTGCAAAAAATAGATTAAGTGTTAGTTCGGTTAGAGAGAGGAAAACCGAAATAAACAAAGTTAAGGAATGCAACCGAAGTATGAATACCGGGCTCTCCTTTCTTCCAGCTTTATTCTTGACGAGGATCGGGCTTGAAAGTCTTCAAAATTTCCAGAAACCCAAAAGAAGTCATCATCGTTTAAGTCCTTGTCCGGTGTGTGTTTTATTATTTTTTCTCGGCCACGGCGTATTCTCAAGTAATAGCACCAGCCGTCATTCTTGGAGCCTATTGAATATTGGTGTAGTATTTCGGCTAAACCGAGGTTGAGACCGGTTTGTTGGTTTAAAGCGGCTATACCCATTATTATTCTGTATGTATTGGTGGACAGTTGGGTGGGGCATAGTCTGGTTTGTCTTAAAAATTCACATATAAGGGGCTGGACTGGGAATCTGAGTCCGGTCTCTACTATGGATTGAATGGTAAAGGGGACAAAGCCTTCATTGTCCCACGGCTCTATGTCTGGTTCGGCTAGTATGAGATTTACATCGGCTGGGATTTGGTAGTCCTTCCTGAATTCGGCTAGGCCACCTGGGGTTTCTACTAGACACCTATACTTTCCCATTTTATTGTATAAATTATAAATAAGTTACTTCGGTTGAAAAGAATGTGTTCAGTAGCTCGGCTGAGCGTAGTGGCGTGCCTGACAACCTAAGTCTGCAAAGTGAAAAAACAAGGAGTTAAGCACAGATCCTAGACCGTGCTATGAAAACAAAGCAAGAAAAAGACTGGTTTTATTTCGGCTCTACAGGGTGCTATGGTGTTTACATCGGTTTCTTATAAGTGCTCGTTATCTCGGTTCACAGAAAGTTCTGTTATCTCGGTTTCAAGAGAAGGTTTTCTTACTTCGGTTATGCCTCAAGGGGCAGCTTTTGAGTTCGGTTTAGAACTCAGAAAGCTGGCCTAGCCCCTAGGGCTTAGCTCGGTCGAGGACCGGAATTTCAAAATTCAAGTGTATTTTTACTTCGGCTGAGGTATATTAGATGGAAACTTATTAAAATTACTCTGAGGCATGTTCCAGTTCTAGTTCGGTTTCAGTTCGCCTAGACAAAGAAAGAAATTCTAGTTCGGTTGAGGCATGGACAAAGATCGAAAGGGGTGTTCTACTAACTAAATCAAGGTATTCAATGTGTTCTTGTGGAGTTCTTCAAGAAGCAGTATGAATGAAGAAAAGACGAAATGTTTTGCAAAAACACACCACGTGTACTAGTAAGGATCAAAATGAAAGTAAAAAACATAAAAACAAGAATGGATTCGCACTTACCAGAAGAAGAGGAGGTAAACCGGAGGATTGGAGCAAAGAAGGAGGCACGAGCTTCAGAGGCGCAGAGAGAGAGGAGATGAACAGAGGAGAAGTGATTCGAAAGGAAGGGTTGGTTTTGTGTAAAAGGTGTTTTGGAGGAAGTATTCAAAAGCGTGAAACACAAGGACGGCGTTCTGTTGGGGTGGCCAATCGTGGTTTGCCACGTGTCATTGGAAGGACAATCGATCTGGCCAGCAGACCGAAGAGACGTTTTGACCTGACGCTACAAGACGCCTAAGTTTAGCTTTGCTGAAAAATTAAAGGGTCTTAGCTCTACCGGAGAGGCTAATGGGTGTTTTAGCTCTACCGAAAGGTTAAGACTAGCCCGTTGGTAGACAGTAATCCCAATCATGCTTTGCAGATGGAATTAAGGGCAATTGAGAGGGCAATAAATCGAATTGGCCGAAGGTGGATGGGCAAGTAAGCCCAAGTGAAAGGGTAGCTTGTACGTCCGAGTGTAGTCCCACATGTGCTTGAGTGGTGTAGCTCGGTTTCTTCTTAGTCCGGTCTTGACGTTTGAGCCAGTGTAGAAGTGAAGAATGGAGAGCCTAACTAATAACAGCCTCAGTAGATGCTTGGTTACTTGGGCCGTAACATGTGTTAAACCGAGGTGAACTTTGACTCGTAATGTCTTTCACTTGACTCCTTATGTTTAGCTCGGCCTTAGCATGGTGCACGCCGAGGTAAGGGATAGAAGAAAGGACCGAATCGTTGTTACTCCGGCCGGTGGGAGTTCGGTCAGAGGGACCATCTCACTTGGTTTAAGCAAAGGAGGAGGGTGTTGGAGGATAAGCATTATCTTCCAAGAGTATGAGTTCTAGGAGGACTCTATGCGAGGAGGAGTAATCCTAGAAGGACTCTACACTTGGAGGAGTAAGAATCCTACCAGGATTGTGCCACGTGAAATCTATATAAGCTCATCAATAACACCTTTGGAGAGGTAATACAATTTTGCTCCCTGAATACATTGAGCTTTTGCCTTCTTGTCTTACTTACTGACTTAGGCATCGGAGAGGTTTCCGGCACACACCCGCCGGCCAGCTCACGTTTGTGTTTTCAGGTGGTGGAACGACGACGTATTGAGGAACGCAGACTTGATCAACAGGATTATACGAGAAGGTGAAATTTCTTTCCCGTACAGTAGATATGTCACGTTACGTTTACATAGGTGTCACGTTACATTACGTTTATGTAGATATGTCACGTTACGTTTATGTAGGTGTCACGTTACGTTACGTTTATATCAATTTCCTATATGGTTTTATTACTTATTTATGATATTAACAACTGATATTGAGGGTAAATGTGTCAACAAACTTCCCACAGGACTTATGGGAACATAAGTTTTTTAGTAGGATCATATGTAGCATAAGTCTTCCTAATAAAACTTCTAAATAATTTTTCCTAGTTTTTAAAATTTTTGTAAATATAAACTGAAAATTAAAAATAAAATAGTTACCAAATAGAACCAAAATATTTGTAAACATAAACAAAAAATGTAAACGTTACCAAGCGCTACCTTAGTAATTCATTTTTTATTTCCTAAATTATTACTTTTTAAAAAAAAAATAATAATTTCTAAACTCTCAATTTTTTTTTTCTTTTTGAAAAATAAAATTTTTAATTCATTTTTTATTTCCTAAATATATATATTTTTTCTATTTCATTTCTATCAATTGTCGTCAGTCAGTCTCTAAAGATTTTTTTTTTTTCCAATTTATGCAGTCCAATTATAATGACTTTATGAATGATCAACCTTTCCTATTTCATTTCTGAATTATCAATTTTTTATTCAATCTCCAAAGTTTCTCATTTCAATTCATATCTAATTATAAATGATTGTATGGATCATTAACAATTGAAATAATTGCGTTAGAAGAAAAAAAATCATTTTAAAATTTGAATAACTTAAACTATATAGCCAAGTACTATTGTTGTTACCATTTTGAATGAATTACACACCACAATTAATTTGATTGGTGTTTTGGACATATCATTAAAATTGATCAAATTTTGAAATAATTTTTTTGATATAAATTTGGTTTCAATAGTAATTGATTTGTATAATAATTTTTAATTAAATTACATGAAATAAAATAAAAAAAATTATAGAAACTGAATAAATAAAATTAATTGTTCAGAACATCAATGATATAAAAAAGATAAATTACACTTTTCACTCTTATATTTTGACGTAAATATTTCACTTTAGTCTTTATTATTTTAATTTGAATAATTTGGTTTATACACTTCAAATTCAATTTTAATTTGATCTTTCCATCCAAATTTTTATTAATTTTTTTTAATGTATACACTTCAAGATATTAACAAGTGTTCTAAATTTGTGAATTTTAATATTCAACTTGAATAAAAGATTCAAATTGAAACTGAAATTAAATTATAAGGACTAAATTTTTGAATTTAAAACAATAAGATTCAAAATAAATTAACAAGTGTTCTAAAATTGTTAATTTTAATTTTCAACTTGAATAAAAGAACCAAATTGAAATTGAAATTGAAGTATAAGGACAAAAGTTTTCAATTTAAAATCATAAAAATCAAAGTAAAATTTAAATCAAATATCGTTTGAGAATAAACTTATTTAGTGACTTTTAAATTTTTACTTAAAAAACGTAAAAAGTAAAAAAAAAAAATTTAATAACTTGTACAGTTTTTTGGAGGACTAAGAGCATCCCTATCAGTTCCCTTATAATAAAGGTTAATTTTGTTGGAAAATTGGTTTTTATAAGCTTATTTTGGGCTAACTTTGAGCCCAAAATTAAGTGAGGTCCACACGTCTTTTGGGATGGGTTCGAAGAGATGACGTGTTCCTTACTGCATGACAAGTCACACGGTGAAGACGGTTCGTTAAAACCATTTATGAGTGAATGAGAACTTGACGTCGTTTTCGGGTTTGTGGAATAGACATTTAAAGAATTAAATGTGGGTTTCCTTATAAGGTTTATCTCACATTAAAACTTTAAGAGAGCTTGTGTATGTATATAAGCTCTAGGTGGCAACACTTGGGTTGGACCCCAAGGGGTACCCAAGTTTGTAGAAGAGAGGAGTTATGGACAAATAAAACCTTGGCTCAAACGACCACACGCATGCGCCGCCGTCCGTCCGTCCGACCAACTGAGTCAAGCCAAGCTGAGCCGTGTTAGGCGCGGGTGTGGATTGTGGGTTAGGTCAGTTCTAATATTAATTTTTCGGACAAAATTTATATGAACTTCAAAATATTTTTAATTCAAATTTGAATTCAAATTTTTTCCAAAATTTGTGCCTCTTCCGAATTCCACAACATATTCAAATTTTTGAACAGATTCAAACTATTTTACAGCTTTATAACTACCCGGACAGATCCAAACTGCCAGCAGATCTGTTGCAGTTGGAAACAGTTATCTGTTTGAAATTTGAATTATATCTGTTGCACTTGTTCATTTAAAAACCTACATGTTCAGTTTGATTTTCGGACCTGTTTGGGTCTATTTATGGTAGGCCATTTCCAGCAGTCAAGGGATTCAGAAAAATTGATTTTATTGCCTTCATTTTGCTCTCTTGCATTATATTATTCTTCATATTAGTTTTTAGAGAAAAATTCAAAGAGAATTAGAACACAGGTTTTTTGTTCGCCATACAAATTGTTTGAAGTGCTACTACAATTTGTAAAGATCATTGTATCTTGAGAGATAGACATATTTTATCCGTAAGCACCGTAGCGTGGCGAATCTGTCTTAAGGACAGAGTGCCACACACTCGACTTAATCTTTTAAATATTCATCTGGTTCGGTAAAATAAATCCTATAAGTTATTTATTTTATTTGTTTGATTTGGTATCAATTTATTTATTGTACACAGAAGATTGTTCTAACAATCTTAAGACAGATTCGAATAATTTTGTTTATACAGAATTTTTCGTTTGTTTTCTTTTTTCTTTTTTCTTCTTATAGAAATTATTTTTTGTGATCTTACAAAATAATATTCTGGTTGAAAAAATAAATAGTAGTAATATACTATTTGACAAATAGTAGTAATATACTGTCTATTTTCTTTGACAACTAGTAGTAATATACTGGTGTCATTAACAATTCAGAATATTTATTTGTGAAGTTTGTTAGAAATTAATTTTGATTTTCATAAATAATTTCTGAGTGTTCATTAATTAAAATTCTGTTTTCAGTATTTTAATTTTTGAAGTGTTACAGAAATATTTTTTCTGTGTAAAATTAATTTGTTTAAATAAAATTTTATTTTATTTTCAAATTAATTGGAAATAAAAGTTACAATTCTTGTGTTCTTTTATTTTTACAGAATTTAAGTATGTGATTTTGGTTTAAATTTTCTGTGTAGTATACAATACTAATTATAATTTTATTTTATAATTTAGAATTCATGACTACTGAACTAATACTCAAACAAGTACTAGTATGGTGGCTGCAATTACGCTTATTCCTCCTCCTGTTGTGACTGTGCCAGTCAATCACGGTGAGAAGCTAGAGAAGTTCTCGGGAACTGATTTTAAAAGATGGCAACAGAAAATATTGTTCTATCTTACAACTCTAAACCTGGCTCGTTTTCTCCGTGAGAATGCTCCTACTCTAAACGAGGATGAAACTAATCGGCAAGTAGTTGCTGCAGTCAATGCTTGGAAACATGCTGATTTCCTTTGTCGGAACTGCATCTTGAACGGACTAGACAACACATTATACAATGTCTACAGTCCTATCAAGACAGCAAATGAATTTTGGGAGTCTTTGGAGAAAAAGTACAAAACAGAAGATATTGGCTTAAAGAAATTTGTGGTTGGCAAGTTTTTGGACTTTGTGATGGTTGATTCTAAGACTGATCAGCCAAGTTCAAGATCTCCAACTCATTCTGCATGACATTCACGCAGAAGGCATGTCTCTCAGTGAATCCTTCTAATTTGCATCTTTAATTGAGAAATTACCACAAGGCTGGAAGGAATTCAAGAACTACCTCAAACACAAACATAAAGAAATGTCTTTGGAAGAATTAATTGTGCGTTTAAGGATTAAGGAGGACAACCGCAATTCAGAGAAGCAGGCTGGTAAGCATCCAATGGAGTGAAAGGCAAATGTGGTGGAACATGCTTCAAAAGCCAAGAAACGGAAGTTTTTTGGAGAAAGTTCCTCACAAGGCTCTAACAGGAAGAGAAGCTAAAAAGTACAAGTTTAATGGCACATGTTACATCTGTGACAATGAGGGACATCGGGCCAAAGATTGCCGTAGCAAAGGCAAAAACAAAAGAAGAACAAACAAGAAGCCTGCTCAAGCTAATATAACGGAAGTGGACAAAATTTTCAATGGTGTTGATGACATAAATCTTTCTACAGTTGTTTCCGAGGCAAACCTTGTCGGAAATCTTAAAGAATGGTGGGTGGACACTGGTGCTACTCGCCATATCTATGCCAAAAAAAAGATGTTCACATCTTATTCTATAGTGGACAACGCTGAACAACTTTTTATGAGCAACTCCTCAATTTCCAAAGTTGAAGGATAAGGAAAGATTATTCTGAAGATGACATCTGGAAAGGAACTCACTCTCAACAATGTGCTGCATGTACCGGTCATTTGCAAGAACCTTGTTTCCAGATCTTTGTTGAGTAAAAATGGGTTTAGACTAGTTTTTGAAAGTGATAAGTTTGTACTTACCAAAAAAGAGATGTATACAGGAAAATGTTACATGTCTGATGGCCTTTTCAAAATGAATGTAATGACTGTTGTATCCTCTATTATTAATAAAAATACATCTTCTGCTTACTTGCTTGAGTCTTCAAATTTATGTCATGGTAGACTTGAACATTTTATTATGGATCTTTGCGTGGATTAATTAATATGAAATGTTTACCTAAATTTGACATTGATTTAAATCATAAATGTGAAATTTGTGTTGAGGCAAAATTATCCAAAACTCCTTTTCATTCAATTGAAAGAAATATGGAACCACTTAAATTAATTCATAATGATATTTGTGATTTTAAATCAATTCAAACTAGAGGTCGGAAATTTTTTTTAATTACTTTCATAGATGACTATACTAGATATAGTTATGTTTATTTAATTCGAACCAAGGATGAAACATTGGAAACTTTCATTCAATATAAGAATGAAGTTGAAAATCAACTTGGTAAGAAAATTAAGAAACTTAAAAGTGATAGATATGGTGAATATGAATCACCTTTTGGTGAGTTTTGTAAAGAACATGCAATAATTCATCAAACGACCGCTCCTTACTCACCTCAGCAAAATGGAATTGCTAAAAGGAAAAATAGGACTTTAAAAGAAATGATAAATGTCATAAATTCTGGATTACCTCAGAACTTGTGGGGGAAAGCAATACTTTCTGATAATTATATACTTAATAAAGTACCCCAAAAGAAAGTGAATCAAACACCTTATGAATTGTGGCATAGGAGAATACCGTCCTACAAATACTTAAAAGTGTGGGGGTGTTTGGCTAAAGTGGCTATCCCTAGTTCTAAAAAGGCTAAGATAGGTCCTAAAACCGTTGATTGCATTTTCATTGGTTATGCCATGAATATTAGTGCATACACTACAAAAAAAAGTCACTTTTAGCTACTAAAATATTGGTCGCCAATTGTCTGTTTTTTTGTCGCCAATGACATTCTGCGACCAAAATTTTTGGTCGCTACATTTGTCGCCAAAACCCTATCGGAAAAGGTCTTGGAGGGTTTTGCCGACCAAAAGTCTTTAGCAACCAAAACTTTGGTCGCCAATAGTCAATTATATTTTTTTAAATTATACATTTACCGACCAATGTTTTAGTCGCCAATACTCAAGGAATCGGCGACCAAACCTTTTAGTCGCCAAAAGCTCATTCGTGAAAAAAAAAAAAATACACTCACTAGCTTCTCATCTGCTCTTGTAGATATTTGAACTATCAACTTCCCACACCATAAATTTTATACAAGACACTCTTTCCACTACGCCTCTATAATGCCATATGATTATATATGCAACATATATTATTTATATAGTATATAGACCCGTATTAATATAAAAGTATATATATATAAAGATAATTATTTTTTATTGAATATAATTTATGTAAAAAAAAATTATTTACTAGAAAAAAAAAAGAGACCACTTTTGGCGACTAAACTTCTTTTTAGTCGCCAATTTTATACTTTTGGCTACTAATTACTTTTTAGTCATTAAAAAATTTAATTCCTGCACTAAAATTATCACTTTTGGCGACTAAACTTTTCTTTAGTTGTCAAAAAGCCTCACTTTTGACTACTAAACATCTTTTTAGTCGCCCAATGCCTCACTTTTGGCTACTAAATTATTTTTAGTCGCCAAAAAGCCTCACTTTTGGCTACTAAAATTTTTGTAGTCAGTAAAAGGCTCACTTTTAGCGACCAAACATCTTTTTAATCGCCCAATGCCTTAATTTTGGCTACTAAATTTTTTTTAGTCGCCAAAAAGACTTACTTTTGGCTACTAAAATTTTTTTAGTTGGTAAAATCCATATATCGGCCACCAAATAGATTTTTAGTTGCCAAAACCTATACTTTTGGCTACTAAATTTTTTTAGTCGTCAAAAATCTTTACTTTTGGCTACTAATACTTTTTAGTCGTCAAAACCTATATTTTCAGCCACCAAAGGTGCTTTTTCAGTCGCCAAACATGCTTTTTCGTGTAGTGATATCGATTTTTGATTCATAAGTCAGAACATTCCGAAATGCATGTAAATACTATTATTGAATCTAGGAATGCGTCTTTCTTTGAACATGTGTTTCCAAATAAAAACTAGACAAGAGACTATTACTAATAAAAGATCTTATGATGCTATTATTAGTTAGGATTAAGAACCTGATCAAGAACAAGAGCAAAAAATAGATCAAAATGAGGAAGAAGAACCTAGGCTTAGTAAACGTGCTAGAACCTCAAAATATTTTGGTCCAGTTTTCTTAACATTTTTGTTAGAAAATGAGTCTTTAACTTTTAAAGAAGCTATGTCCAGTCCTGAGTCTCCTTTATGGAAATAAGCTGTAAACTGAGAAGTTGAATCCATCCTGCAAAATCACACTTGGGAATTGGTGGATCTGCCACCAGGTTGTAAACCTCTTGGGTACAAGTGGATTTTCAAAAGAAAAATGAAAGCGGATGGATCAATTGACAAATACAAAGCAAGACTTGTGGTCAAAGGTTTTAGACAAAAAGAAGGTCTTAATTACTTTGATACATACTCACCAGTTACTAGAATAACATCCATTAGAATGCTAATTGCCAGTGCATCATTGTACAATCTAGAATTTCATCAAATGGATGTGAAAACCGTTTTCTTAAATGCTAAGTTAGATGAAGAAATTTGTATGGAACAACCAGAAGGATTTTCTATTCCAGGAAAAGAAAAGAAAGTGTGTAAATTAGTTAAATCATTATATGGTTTAAAACAAGAGCCAAAGCAATGTCATGAGAAATTTGACAAGGCAATGATGTCAAATGGATTTAAAATTAATGAGTGTGACAAATGTGTTTATATTAAAAATATCAGAAGGATATACTTTGTCACAATCACATTACATTGAAAAAATACTTGACAGGTTTAGCAAAGATGATGATCATCTTGCTAGAATACCTATGGATGTTAATTTGTTTTTTTTCTAAGAATGTATAAGAAAGTATTTCTCAATTAGAGTATGCCCAAATTATTGAAAGCTTAATGTACTTGATGAACTGCACTCGCCCGGATATAGCTTATGCAGTAAGTAAATTAAGTAGATATTTGAGTAATCCGAGAGTAGAACACTGTAAAGCAATTATAAGGGTTCTAAGATACCTCAGATTTACTCGTAACATTGGGCTGAATTATACTAGATATCCAGCAGTACTTGAAGGATATTATGATGCAAACTGGATATCGGATACTAGAGACTCAAAATCCACCAGTGGGTATGTATTTCCTCTTGATAGGGTGGCTCTATCTTGAAAATCTTCCAAACATACTTGCATTGCTAGGTCTACTATGGAATCAGAATTCATAGTTTTAGATAAAGCTTGGGAAGAAGCAAAATGACTTCGCCACTTCCTTGAAGATATTCCAATGTCGCCAAAACTGGTGCCTGCTATATGCATATATTGTGATAGTCAATCAGCAATAGGTAGAGCACAGAGTCATATGTATAACGGTAAGTTGCAACACATTCGTCATCAACATAACACTGTAAGACAACTACTCTCTAATGGAATTATTTCCATTGAATATGTGAATTCTAAAGACAACATGGCGGATCCACTAACCAAAGGGTTAGCAAGGGAGTTAGTTGAGAATTCATCGAGGGGAATGAGACTTAAGCCTATTAAATAAGAGTTACCACAACGGCAACCCAACCTAGTTTATTGGAGATCCCAAGATCTAGGTTCAAAGGGACAATCGAGTTGTGTATAACTCAGAAGGATCACTGGGGAGTCAAACTTTTACCCATTTTTATGATAAAATAGTGATGTTTGCAGCATTTTCGGTTAAGTAAAATTTTAATGATTCTTATATCTAGATAAACCTAATGGAGTATGGTAAGATACCCTTTATAAGAATCACCTATGTGAGTGTGAACTAGGCCGATTCTATGAGATTTGTGAAGGGCTACAATTCTCTAGCGCACTTATGAAAGACCAGGTTATTTAGGGCCAAAATGAACACAATAGTAAGAACTAAACTATATCTGGTAATATACTGTGTGAGTTTTATTGTCTTGATTTATACAAATGGCTGAACAGTTCAAGACTTCATGTTCACTAGTTAGCTAGTAAATCCGATAGTGTCTCACAAGGGAAGGTTCAAAGCCAAAAGCTACCTATCCTTTGTAGAATATTTCCAATATCTGTACTCTCTGTAATTAGATCATATTGTTACATTTTCTCTCCGTCAAATTCTATTCATGTGGGGGATTATTGGAATATTGGTTTTTATAAGCTTATTTTGGGCCAACTTTGAGCCCAAAATTGAGTGGGGTCACACGTCTTTTGGGGTGGATCCGAAGAGGTGACATGTTCCTTGCCGCATGGCAAGTCACACAGTAAAGATGGTTCGTCAAAACCATTTATGAGTAAATGAGAACTTGACATCATTTTCGGGTTCGTGAAATGGACATTTAAAGAATTAAATGTGGGTTTTCTTGTAAGGCTTGTCCCACATTGAAACTTTAAGAGAGCTTGTATATGTACATAAACTCTAGGTGACAACACTTGGGTTGGGTCCCAAGGGGCACCCTAAGTTTGTAGAAGGGAGGAGTTATGGACAAATGAAACATTGGCTCAAACGCTACATCTTGTGCCTCATTTCTTCTTGGTCTGACCGTACCGAAATAGCCGTGTTAGTAGCGGTTGTAGATGGGATCAGTTCTAACATTAATTTTTTGGACAAAATTTATTTAAATTTCAAAATGTTTTTTAATTCAAATTTGAATTCAAATCTTTTTCAAAATTTATGCCTCTTCCGAATTCCACAACAGATTCAAATTTTTGAACAGATTCAAACTATTTTATAGGTTTAAAACTACCTGGATAGATCTAAATTGCCCAGCAATTATCTGTCCAAAATTGCCAGCAGATCTGTTGCAGTTGGAAATAGTTATCTGTTCGAAATTTGAATTATATCTATTGCACTTGTTTATTTAAAAACCTACCTGTTCAGTTTGATCTTCGGACCTGTTTGGGTCTATTTATAGTAGGCCATTTCCAACAGTCAAGTGATTCAGAAAAATTGATTTTATTGCCTTCATTTTTCTCTCTTGCATTATTATTCTTCATACTAGTTTTCAGGGAGAGTAGTAGAACACAGGTTTTTTGTTTGCCGTACAAATTGTTTAGAGTGCTACTACAATTTGTGAAGATCATTGTATCCTGAAAGATAGACGTCATTTATACGTAAGCACCGTAGCGGGACAAATCTGTCTTAAGGACAGAGTGTCACACAGCCGACTTGATCTTTTAAATATTCATTCGGTTTGGTAAAATAAATCCTATAAGTTATTTATTTTATATGTTTAATTTGGTATCAATTTATTTATTGTACACAGAAGATTGTTCCAACAAATTCTTCAGAAATTCTTTCCCAGCAGATCCCTTATACCATCCCTTAAATGTATGATTGCTTCAATGATTTTCAATTTGTAGGGAGTCATTGTAACTCCCTTATATCTGATAAATTCTTATTTTATTTCGTTGAAAGTATGAAGGGAAAGTCCCCTAGATGTCTCCGGATGTCCGTGAGTTCCCTATACCTAAAGAAGAAAAATGTCCAAACATTACATAATCGGTCGATCGTCCAATCGACCTGTGTTGTTGGTGTTTGGTTCTGCTGCTGCCCAAAAATGTCCTAGTTGGTTTTTTATTATTTTATTATTAAAAAAATATTTAAATTTAAAAATAATTAAAAATATTATTTTAATAAAATAAAGAAAAAATTAGTATTATGAAAAATTAAATAAAAAAATAATTCTTAAAATAAAGAATAAATTTTTTAATAATATTTTTCCATAAAATTTAAGTTAACTGATGCTTTAAAATCCTCTGTCCAAGTTTTCAATTTAGGTGAAAAACTAGGGTAAGATTAAACTTCAAAATAAAAACGAACCGGTCCGATCCATTGCTTAGGAGAAACCTTCAGTTCAAGCTAGGGTTTTTTAAGCTAAGGTCTGTGTCTGTGCGCGCGCAAACTATAACGTTATACAAATGTAAGCTCTCTCTCTTTCTCTAGATTTCTCTTTGGATTTGCAATTCATGTTTCTGAGAAACTCTGAATTCGCATTCTTCCTGTTTGATTCCCGAGAAATCGAAGGAAAATAGAAGAAAAACGACCTCGAATTCTATCAAATCCAACTCAACCCTGTTGATCATAGTTTTCAATCGGAAACTTAAAGTTTTAGTTGTTTTTTTTTTTAAAAGCTTGTACGGTGTGTTGGATTGGAATTCAACTTGTACTAATTTTGAATTTGTTTCTTGGCAGCAACGAAAGTGATTCAAGTGAGTTGAAGAGAATGGCTTCAACAGGACAACCACAATCGTCTCTCAAGAAACGTGATTCATCTGGAACAAGAGAAGGGGATCAGCTGATTATAACCCCTTTAGGTGCTGGCAATGAAGTGGGTCGGTCCTGCGTTTACATGTCTTACAAAGGGAAAACTGTTCTGGTATATTGCAACCCCACTCTGAGTTTTTGAGTTTCATTGGGTTATTTATTTAATTATTAATATATTTATATTTGTTTGTTTTTTTTTTTTTCTATTCACTCAAATAGTTTGATTGTGGGATTCATCCTGCTTACTCGGGCATGGCTGCTTTGCCGTATTTTGACGAAATTGATCCTTCTACCATTGATGTGCTTCTTGTCACTCAGTATGTACTTCTGCTTCTTATTCTTTCATACTTTATTTAAAATCTTGTGCTTGACGCGGCCTCCTTTTTTTCGATAGTTGGGTTTACTGTATTGGCCAGCTAATTAAGTGCTGAATTGAAAAGATTGTTCTATTTTTTTTTTTTTTTCAATAGAAATTGCTATTTCATGTTGAACTGTTTTGTTGAACTGTTAACTCTGAGAGTTGTAATTATTCAATTGCTAACATGATTTGTTAAGTTGAGTGAGTGGATGGGTTTGTTGAGTTTGGGTGGTTTTATTGAGAGTTGAAATTGAAATGCAACGCACAATGTTTGCATTTTGTCTATTAGAAATCCCCAAGAAAAATAAATAAATAAATAAAAGATAAGAGGAGAATGGTTGCCTGAAGAAATGATTGTATAAGGTATATTACTGCATTTTAGAGTTTTTGAATTATTTGTTTTTTATAATGAAAAAGAGTTTTGGAAAAGTTTGTCACAACGATGGTGGCGTTGCATGCTCATATAGAAAATTTGGCCATGCAACCACTGCACAGAGATGCTTGATTGGAGGTGGTGGTGGTGGACATGAAAAAGTTTTGCTTGGATGGTGCATGGGCAAAATGTCCTTTTCAGATATTGGTAGAATGGTTGAGAGGGGCACAATAAAATATTCCCTCTCTTTGGGGAAGAGGGGGAGGGCTTGTGAAGGGACAAAGATTCCTGATGGTTTGAGTGTTTCAAAGGCTGTATTGCCTTTCTTCTTTTGGAATATTGGTTTTTGGTGAAAGTAACAAGATTTTATTATTCTTTACAGTGTGCTTGTTACTTATGATGCCATTAAGATGAGATGATGGTTATGGGATTACTTGTATATTGATTTAGACTCTCTGCAAATACAAAATTTTCTTTCTGTGTTGTGAAGGTCTTATTTATCTTGTCTTTCTCAATATTGGTGATTGTTGGTGGTGTTTGAGATTCTTTCTGAGCACCAGAAATGTTAGTGACAGGATTATTAGATCACATATTAGTCATTCTGAAGGTTTTGGTTTTGATGGTTTCATTGGGGGCTTCTTCACCATATTTTTTATTTATTTATTATCTTAATCGAAACGATCCTAATTTTATTATTGATTTTTCAGTTTTTTTTTTTTGGTGCTGTTGATGCACTAATGGCAATGTTTTTTGTTTGCAGCTTTCACTTAGATCATGCTGCTTCCCTGCCATATTTTTTGGACAAGGTTTGTTGCTTTCTTGAGTAGCTTTTGTTCAATTAATTCTTATGGGTTTCTTGTAGATGCTAAAATTTTATGGTTTGTTATGTAGACCACATTTAAAGGGCGAGTTTTTATGACTCATGCAACAAAGGCAATCTATAAGTTGCTTTTATCAGATTATGTCAAAGTGAGCAAAGTTTCAGTTGAAGATATGTTGTATGATGAACAAGACATTCTTCGCTCCATGGATAAAATTGAGGTATGCTTATTTCATTTTGTTGTTTGTTTAATCTATGTCTTCTCTGGGATCTTTTTCCCATAAAAATGTCGTTTTACCTTTCATGTGTGGCTTTGTAATCATTCCAAAATCCAAATTTATGTGGATTGCTAGTAGGGAATTTATGTTTAGCATTTAGATTTGTTTTCACATAATGACGGTAAGATATCAGTGTATTGTGTTTGTTTTTTTTTTATTGTTTCAAATGGATTGTATGGTGCTTCCATTATTGCGTTGATTCCTCCAAAGAAATTTCATTATCAGCTCATTTATTCTCTAAATGTGGGTTTGGATATGATAATTTATTCCTTGCTCCAGTAGTATGGGATTGTTACCAGATTGGAACTTTCTGTTTGATATTGAATGGTTTCCTCATTATGAAAAATAGCTTCGGGTCAAATGCATACAACATATATGTAATCTAATTCAGAAAATTTACCTATATGTGTCAATTTTTTCTTTGTATCTGTTTTTGTTTATTTTTTGGTAGAATGTATGCATTTTATGCATGAATCATTATATGTAATCCAATTGTTGCATGATGACCTCTACTGGAACGTCCTAGTTTCCTATTGATTACTTTTTGTCTGTAGACTCTCTACCCTAACTAGTTTGACCACATAAATTAGGTTCTGTCATTCTTGTATTATTAGGTTACAAAAGCATCATTTGTAGTCAAAGTATGAAAGTTTAGATATGACATACTAATTACTACACCTAGAAGCTGTCTCAAGTGCTGCTTTATTGATTCTATTCTAAAAGGTTCACTCTGGTTCCCTTTCCCTTTTTCTGTTCTTGGTTTCGTGGTTTTGGTTAGTAGTTATAGTTGAAACTTGAACTAGTCACAGGGTAATGCACAGTTTTATTTTTGTTTGTTTGTTTTTTTATTTTCCATTTTCATTTGTAACTTTACCTTAGTCTATATCATATTATTGACTGATTACTGAACTCCCAAACACTATGCAAACCCTCCCACCCACTCTCTGCGTCCTATAGGATAACTAAATCAAGCTAGCAAAAACCACAAATTTTGGCTATTCCCTGTCTAAATGTCTGACCTGTACCATTCATCTTAAAGTTTTCTTTTTTTTTTTTCTCTTCCTTCTCTTCCTTTTCTTGTGTGTGTGTTTGACTGTTATCGTTTGAGCCAAAGCATTATTCATAATTATACTTTGTTATTTGTGCTCCTCTTTTTGTTTCCTTGTCCTCATCACTGCATGCAAATATCTAATATCTAGGAAAATGGAATCATGTATTGAATGTGGCAGTCAATTAGTCCATAATCGATGGAGAAAAATGGCCTCAATAGATTGTTGTGATAGCTGATCTCTTGATCGTTCATGAGTGCTTGTGTTGACACAATTAATATCAGTGCTTGTTAGCTTGTTTGTTTGTTTGGAATTGTGATTTTTTCAAGAGTCAAAACTAAATGATTATTTACCTGAAGCTTTTTCATTCAATTTTTCCTGCTTAAAAATGATCATTTGTAGATCTTTCTCTTATCTTTAAACATTACCATCAGTTGTCCCAAACCAAGGAAAAAGATTTATTTGGTTGTAACTCTTCTTACATGAAATTCCTGTAC
Source organism: Camellia lanceoleosa (assembly GCA_025200525.1). Taxonomy (NCBI): domain Eukaryota; kingdom Viridiplantae; phylum Streptophyta; class Magnoliopsida; order Ericales; family Theaceae; genus Camellia; species Camellia lanceoleosa. The sequence goes on along the minus strand of CM045770.1, from coordinate 5,162,349 downwards.
TCTCTCCCTCTCTCTCTCTCTCTCTCTCTCTCTCTGCATGTATGTATGTGTGTATTTTGTTTGTTTGTGAGTTCTGGATCCAACTTATTGTGCATATGCTGTGAAGCACGGACACCTCTCCGAAGGCAGCATATGGGTGTCGGACATGGGCATGCGGCAAACTCATGATGGACACATGTTGGACACTTTGTCTAACGTGTCCATAATTTTTATTTTTTTATTTTTTCCCAGCTGGACACTTAGCAGACACGCTCACACACCTGAGGGATTCATTCGTTTGGGACACTGCAAGGGGAGGGAGGGGGAGAGAGAGAGAGAGAGAGAGGGGGGGGAGGGGGAGGGGGAGAGGGAGAGGGAGGGAGGGGGAGAGAGAGAGAGAGGTGAAGAAGAAGTCGTTCACTTTGAAACCCTAGGCAAAGCTGTTGATCCACTTGAAGGCCCATATTGAAGCAATCGCAGGTAGATTTCTCTCTATTTCTCTTTTCTTCGTCTCTCTTCTTCTCATCCTCTTCGTTCTTCGTTCTTCGTTCCTCTCTGCTAAGCTGCTCTTCTTTTCTTCTTTCCCGCTCTCTCTCTCTCTCTCTCTCTCTCTCTCTCTGTTTTTTCGTTTCTCTCTCCTCCATTTTTTTTTCCCGCTTTCTCGCTCTCTTAAATTATATATTTGTTGAATTTAATTTGTTTTCCCCTTTTATGAGGTCAGCCACTAGAGAAGTGAACAAATATTTGCCACCCATCCATTTTTCAATATTCATCTTTGGCCCTCTTTTCCTGAACAATCATAGAACAAATTAATTTTATTTGAAAAAAAAAGTAAATTTCTTGAAATTGATGAATAGATGATGGCTGCATGTATATATGTATTTTTAAAATATTTGCTAATGTTATTTTGCATTTTTTATTACTTTTCAATGTTTTTTTTTTTTTTAAAATTTTTTTATGTCATATAATAAATAAGTAAAATTATATATTTTGAGTGTATCTCCGCATATTGTGTCCCCTATTTTTTGAAAATTTGCATGTCTACATGACCGTGCCCATGTCCGTGTTTGTGCTTCTTTGTGCATATGGAACTCATGGCTGTGTCTGCATGACATATTAGCTATGGCAGATGCAACTATCTGTTCTGCTCTAAATTACCTACAGCTGCTGGTATTGCTACCCATCGCTGTGAACTGCAGCCCAGGTCAAGTAATGGTGATTATATCAGATATGAGGGCAGCCCATGTGTTGCAACTTAAACTAAACGACGGTGGCAATGTTTTGGGTTCTTGTTGGGGTGAGCACATTAGGTCATGATAGACTTTTGTTTTTGGAAACAAAATTGACCTTCCATCAATCACAGCCCCAACTTTAGAGAAGGTTATGCCAAAACCTGATTTGACCAACCTTCTTATTTTCACCATTTCTATCTTGATTCTCCTAATTTGAGGTACAAAGCTTAAACTTTTAAGATTGATTAAGTTCATTCATGATGTATAATTGTTAATTATTGTATAAACAAAAATGAAGACAGATGTAATTATTAAGAAGGCTAGAATGATCATCTGTAAGGTACAGAAGGGTCAAGCTATGAATTGTCCCATTTATAATTGGCTTTGAGAAAATGCAACCCAAAAACAATTATTTGCTTTATTCCTTTGAGAACTCCAATGACCTTCAAACAAACACCAAGTTAGATTGGGTTGGTTTTGAAATGTACTTACATGGTTAGTGTAGTTTTCATTAGGTTAAATTATATTAATTTCAGTTGTTATTTATTTATTTATTTTTTTTTTTTGCTTCCTCGCTCTCTTCTCCTTTATGACTTCTTTTATGTATATATTTGATATGTTGACGTATATTTGCTTTCCAACATCAGTGACAAAAATTAAAGATGAACAAAATATACAATCTATCAAAGGAAAGGCTGAACATCATAGTATAAAACAGAGAAGTAAATCTGAACATGACATCATGGAAACTTACACAAACAATGTGCAATTGTTCTAATTGGTATTAGTTTCAACCTTCTTAAATGACACATTGATCTTGGGTATAATACAAATGCCCACCCAAAACCCTGTAATTTGTGTTGTGCACAACGACTTGTAGATTACATATCTTGACAGCAGCAAGTTCACTGAAACTTTTAACTGTAAGTAGGGTTGGAATGGCAAGGATTTCCCTTTTTGTTTTATTAAGTGAATGGTGAGGATATTTATGCACCACAGCAAACCTCAAGTTCTTAGGACGCGGATGTCTAGCTGTTTTGATTTGAATTTATTAAGTTATAGCATGCACCTTGCTTACATGAAAATGTTGATTACTTTTCTAAAGATCAAGATCAGAAGTCATCCCTTCAAGGTATGCATTCTTTTCTCTTTTTGTGTTCTTTGTCCCATGCAAACCCCCTCTTCCCATCTGAAATATCTTTGCCCTTATGTATTTAATCTGAAAAAAATAAAATAAAATTTTGGGTGAGTTTGAACACACTTTTGTCTTATTGGACTATATTGTGAAGCAGTTTTAGTGGCAGGATGGTTGAAACTATGCTTAAGGTTGAATTGATGATTTTAGGAGTTGTAACTGGTGAGCAACTTGATAGAGGGGAATGAGTCTTAACAAAATTGAACTAGCTAATAATCATGCATGCATTGCACAATATATTGTGGTGGCAGTGCTTCTGAGGGATCTATTTTCAGTTGATATGAAAATTTGGAAAAAGAAAAAAGAAAAGGTTGTTCGCTAAGAAAAAAGATAAGCCCAATATCATACTCTGTACATAATCCTGTTTCTTTTATTTTCATGCAACCATATATCAATTCCATCATTCCATGTAAAATACTAAATGTAATGTAGTTGTCAACTGTTTTTAAGTCTCATTTGACACAAAATTCCCTTTCCTGCAGGTTATTGACTTCCATCAGACCTTAGAAGTAAATGGTATTCGATTCTGGTGCTATACTGCTGGCCATGTCCTTGGTGCTGCCATGTTCATGGTTGATATTGCTGGTGTCCGAGTCCTCTACACTGGAGACTATTCACGTGAAGAAGATCGTCATCTCCGTGCTGCTGAGATCCCACAATTTTCCCCTGACATTTGCATTATTGAATCCACTTATGGTGTTCAACTCCACCAACCCCGGCACATCCGAGAGAAGCGCTTCACCGATGTAATTCACACTACCATTTCTCAAGGGGGTCGTGTCCTAATCCCGGCATTTGCCCTTGGCCGTGCCCAAGAACTCCTACTGATCCTCGATGAGTATTGGTCGAACCATCCCGAGCTTCACAATATTCCCATATATTATGCTTCTCCTCTTGCAAAAAGATGCATGGCTGTTTACCAGACCTACATCAATGCTATGAATGAGAGGATCCGGACCCAATTTGCCAATTCCAACCCCTTTGATTTCAAGCACATATCACCGTTGAAAAGTATCGAGAATTTCGATGATGTGGGACCGTCAGTGGTGATGGCAAGTCCGAGTGGGCTTCAAAGCGGGTTGTCCCGACAGCTATTTGACAAGTGGTGCTCCGACAAGAAAAATGCTTGTGTCATACCCGGATATGTTGTGGAAGGAACGCTTGCAAAAACCATCATTAATGAACCGAAAGAAGTTACCCTCATGAACGGTCTGATAGCTCCTCTCAACATGCAGGTCCACTACATTTCCTTCTCGGCTCATGCAGATTATTCACAGACGAGTACGTTCTTGAAAGAACTTATGCCTCCAAACATAATTCTTGTTCACGGAGAAGCTAATGAGATGGGGAGGCTCAAGCAGAAGCTTATTACCCTATTTGCCGACTGCAATTCCAAAATTATTACCCCCAAGAACTGCCAGTCCGTTGAAATGTATTTCAACTCTGAGAAAATGGCAAAAACTATTGGGAAACTGGCTGAAAAGGTCCCGGAAGTCGGCGAAACCGTCAGCGGCTTATTGGTAAAGAAGGGTTTCACTTATCAGATCATGGCGCCCGATGATCTCCATGTTTTCTCACAGCTATCCACTGCAAACGTCATTCAGAGGATTACAATCCCCTACTCCGGTGCTTTTGGTGTGATAAAACACAGGCTCAAGCAAATATATGAGAGCGTAGAGTCTTCAACGGATGATGAATCCGGGGTCCTAGCTTTGCGGGTGCACGACCGTGTGACGGTGAAGCAGGAATCAGAGAAGCATATCTCGGTGCATTGGAGTGCGGATCCGATAAGTGACATGGTCTCGGATTCAATTGTGGCTCTGGTATTGAATGTCAGCCGGGAGATGCCTAAAGTAGTTGTGGAATCGGAGGCTGCAATAAGTGAAGAAGAAAATGGGAAGAAGGCGGAGAAGATCTGCCATGCATTGCTTGTTTCGCTTTTTGGAAATGTGAAGGCCGGGGAGAATGGTAAATTGGTGATAAGCGTTGATGGAAACGTGGCACATCTTGATAAAGAGAGCGGTGAGGTTGAGAGCAAAAATGAAGGTCTTAGGGAAAGAGTGAGAACAGCGTTTCGCCGAATCCAAAGTGCAGTGAAGCCAATCCCCCTTTCTGCTGCTTCTTAGTGAGTTCTCTTTGTCGCTGTTCTTTTTTGTTGTTTTTGATTTCTGATACCTTGTTTTGTGTCATGAATTTGTAGTCCATCTTTATATGGATGCTATCTAGAATGAGTCTTGAAAAGCATACACTAATTCAAGGTGGATAAACAGTTGTAGCAATTCAGATGTTACATAGTAGCTTCTTATTTTCTGCTAATGTTGCAATAATAATGTGGAAAAATGCATTACAGTACTACTTTTTAGCTGACTTTTAGAAATGTGCGATACTTGTTGGACACTCCCAACATGTGTCGTTGAGCTTTCTAACTATAACCCCAAATTCTTTTGCCCTTACTATTAGTAGATTGTTGAGATGTATTTCAACTCTGAGAAATTAGTGAAGATCATCACAATTTGTTTACAAAATATTAGTTTGGTGTTAAACCTAAATGGCTTAATTCGATTTGGAACCACAGTTTATAGCAACTTGCCATCATCACAATCTGTTCACAAAAATATTATATAATAAAAATATCAATATATAGTTTTGACATTACTAAGATTAGCTTTAACGTAATTCCCGTTCGTTTAGATGAAAACATTATTATAAAATCATGATTTTATTAGCTGTTTAAAGAATTTGGACTGAGCCATGTAAGACCACACTGGTTTATGTTTTTTCCTTTGTGCTCAAACCTAGTTACATGCAGTCTAGTTTTCTCATTTTGCTTCATTAGTTTCATAGTAATTGAGTTTTTTTCTTCAATAGTCTTGTGGATCTCAAACTCAACCTCAAAAATTCTAGAAACTCTAAACCTGGGATTTTGAAATATTCCCCCCCCCCCCCCCAAAAAAAAAAAAAAAAAAAAAGGAAAAAAGTAATCTAGAGTTATTTTATATATAGAGTTGAATCTAAGTTAATCATGCTTTTATTTTATTTATTTTTTTATAGTATAGTTTAGAATATGAATTCAAAGTACTTAGGTTTACATAATTTTTTTATGAGATAGTCTTCTCTCCCGTCCTAATCTGGATCGGAGAGGACTTGTTCGGCCTGTGAAGTTTATTATAGGTCTCGTTTCGATAACTTGAACTATTCATTTTATCAGGTCTTGCGTGTATATTATTCATAAAAAAAAATTAGTTGATCTAATATTCATAACCTCTTCATTTTATAGAATTTGTATATAAAAAAATTATAGGTCAATGTGTTTTAAAAATAGATCATCCATGTTTTTGGTTACAAATTTAATAAAATGAAGGGGTTACGAATAGGTTAATGCGCCATACACCCAGCTGGGGGTCACCCCCAGTGAGGTGGCAGTCCATTATTGGATAAAAAAGATTTATTTTTTGTTTTTTTTTTTTTTTTAAGTTTGAACCAGTGGGGGCGCGACACCTCACTGGGGGTGCGACCCCCACTGGGTGTATGTATCACTGTTGGTTACGAATATCAGATCGGTTTGATTTTTTTATGGATTATATACACGTAGGGTCCGACAAAATAAATGGTTCAAATCGTTGAAACGGAACCTATAGTGGGTCTCATGGGCCCAAGCAGTCCTCTCCAAGCTAAATGAGAACTAGAGAGAAACTTTACTTTTTTTTTTTTATTATATAAAATTGTATGCAATAGCATCAATATCTGAGAAAGGTTCTTCAACGTTAGTATTTTAAAATGAAAAATGTTATACAAATATAAAATTTATACATAATGACGTGACTTAATGTGAATAATTTACTTTAAAACAAAACACACATAGATATATTTTATTTACAAAAATAATATTTACACATTATTCTTGTTATGTTTTGTATAATTTTTTTTTTATAAATAATTTTTTCCAATCAAAATTACAAAAGAGATGAGATGAATCTATATGCTAATCAGTTCTAAAAAAAAGCTTCCTGTTTGGTAGTCTGGCTGGCTATTGGCAAATATTCAAATGCCACTAGCTGATTTAAACGAATTAAAGATGATTAAAGTCAACTAGTAGTTGAAACCTAAAACCCTAGTTGCCTGGCATGCTCATTTTAAGTAATTTTTTTTATAGTGGTTGAAATTTGGACTCATTGGCTTGTTTACCATTTATCAATAAGTTGGCAGACTAGAATGAGACGTTGCTGATGAAACGAACTTAGATTTAATATTATATAATTAATTTTTGGATGAGGATAAGGAAACATCTTTTTTAGTTATTATATAATTAATTTATTGGATGAGGGTAAGAAACATCTTTTTCATAAAAACGGTAAATCTCTCTAAAAAGAAAGAAAAAAAATTACATTGTATGAAATTATACATTAAAAAAAGGAAACAATATGCCTCTAGTTTGAGATCGAATTAAACAGTATTGTTCAGTTTGTGAGAGGCCACTATAGATCTTGTTTTGATAATATGAACCGTTCAATATGTAGAACTCGTCGAGTATTATATGCTTGTTAAAAATCACGTTGATCAGATATAGATAACTATTTCATCAGATTCGTTTTTTGTCAATCGTTAATTTGTTCATCGTCTATTTTTTTTAAAATACAAAACTAATTTGATCACATAGCTATCGATATCTGATAAACGTGATTTTTTACAGACATATAGTATTCGACAAGTTGTATACATTGAACGATTCAGATTATCAAAACAGAACACGTGGTGGGCCTCCACGAGCCGAACAGCACCATCCAGTCTAATCTCGAACTGGAGGCAAGCTGCTCCCAAAAAGGAACTAACTTGCCTCCTGTTCGAGATCGAACTGGCCGGCGCTGTTTGACCCCTACTTGGTGGTTGTTCGCCCTTACTTCACTTTTACCCGTTGTAGTTTATTTTATGTGTGATTTAACTCAAGCTATTTAGAAATAAATATATAGCTCTCATAATTTGTAGATTATAATGCATTATTTATTAACATTTCGTCTACATAAAAGTATTATCTACTCATTTTTAAATATAACAATGTTAGAGACACCAAGAAAATAAAATACATATAAAATAAATAAGACAAAATTAAAGTGAATTTGCTCCCTAACAAATATGGCTGCAAATGAAGAGAGTCGTTTGTGAACAAGTTCGAACTCGACTCCATATAAGTTCGGCTCTATAAGAACTCATTCAAACTCGGTTTGTTAAATTTTTAATAACAAACCTAAACATTTAAAACTCGACTCGTAAACTGACTCATTTAATATTTATTATTTATATATTAAATAATATAAAAATATGTGTAAAAAATAACATAAACATATTATTTATATATTTAAAAAATATAAATGGAAATAATAGTTAACTATAAATAGTATATTTATATAATAGTTGCAATAAATATTATTATTTTGATAAATGTTGAATTTTTTTAAGAATGTTTATATATAATTGTATAATCAAAATTTTAATTGTAACTTTAATCATATACGCAAGTATGAATTTATAAATTTTTTGATTTGTCAAGGCTCGTGAACAGGCTCGAGCTCGAGTCAAACTTAGGCCAACTCAGCTTGAGTTCGATTCGTTAAATTTTTATTAAATTCAACCTCGAGTTCAAAATTTTAAGATCTTAATAAACAAATATAAACATACTAAAGTTTGTTTCGGATCGGCTAGACTCGTCTGCAGCCTATTTACAAATAACAAAAGTCTCTAATTTCCGCAATATTTTCTTACTGGTGGACTTTGGTTGACAAACAGATTGTGTTCATGATTATGTGAAATTTGCCCACAAATTTAAATTACAATAATATACGAACAATGCCAAGGCCAACCACCTAAACTCTAAATCAAATTAATATCATAAAAATTGTTTAGAAGTCAAATCCGATTTAATTAAATTATTCATAATAAAAATTAAATTTATTTATTGTACTAATCATAACTTTTTTGTTTATCATACTTGTTTTAAAAGTTTAGATGATACAGATACATTTAAAAATAAATTGTTATTTTTTTGTAACATAATTATTAAATTAATTTAATTTTTTATGTGTAGATGATATACATGAAAGATTTTATAAATGAACAATTTATATTATCGAAATGATATCCGTGGTGAGTTTATCATTTCATCAGTATAAATAACACTTTTCAGTACAAATCTAGGTCGGAAGAAAGCCAACCCATAAAGAATAAATTATACCACCTCCTTTGAGATTTGAAAGAATACAATTAATTCTATATTTTTTGATATAATTAAAGAGTATATCGTAGATTGACATTGAAATAAAAAAAAAAAAATGATAATATTATTTTTCATTCATAAGACTAATAATTTTACAAAATTATTATGTGAATTAAACATAAAGGGAGGATAATATAATTATATTAAAATATAAAACTAATTGTATTCTTATTAAATTCAGTGTGGGAAGTGTAAAGGATTCTAGTATCTTTGTGGGTTAATTATACTAATAGTGTCTATAGTTTGGGACTTATGTTATTTTGGTAAATGACTTTTCAATTGTGACACATTTGACCCTGAATTTTGAATCTTGTTTCAAATAAGGACAATTGAAAATATTATTAGATTTTTCAAGGGTAAAATCGTTAATTTGATAAAATATAAACTAATTTGACAAAAATAAATGTCAAAAAAATATTTTTAATTTTTAAAAAATTATTTTTATCCACCAATGACAAAATTATGTAAAATTAATAAAAATTACATGATTAATTTTTTTAAATTAATTTTACATGATCATCATCCAAACACATAATAAAAATTAATTTGGTAAAAAAAAAATAAATGTCTAAAAGATTTATCAATTTTACATAATTTTATTTTTAGTTGGTAGATATAATTTTTAAAAATTCAAAAATATTTGTTTGACATTTATTTTTATCAAATTAGTTTATTTTATCAAATTGACAATTTTACCCTTGAAAAACTTAATTATATATTCAGTTATCCTTATTTGGAACAAGATTCAAAATTTAAGATCAAATGTATTACAATTGAAAAGTTAAGAACCAAAGTGACACAAGCCCCAAACTATAGGGACTATTTGTATAATTTGCCCTATCTTTGTTAATAAAAAATAGGATAAATTACAAATATACCTTGAGGTTTGCTCAAAGTACAGATTGTTTATTGTGATTTCAAAAATTACAATTACTTCCTTGTTAAGATTTTTTATTTAACAGAATTAACTAAAAAAATAAAATTCATAATTGCTTTCTAATACAATTACAAAATTACCTAAATTATTAATTAAAACATATTTCTAATATCATTAAAAACTGTTAATTAATTTCATGATTTATTAATATAAGGGACAATTTGTTACGAAATTAGAAACCTTAAGAGGTGGAATGTAATTTTCAAAACCACAAGAAATAATTTGTATTTTAATCAAATCTCAAATGATGTATTTATAATTTACCCTAAAAAATAATAATTAAGACCTCTTTGTGAGAATAAATTTATAAGTCAATTTATTAATTTATTAGCTTCTTAAAATCATATCATCCCCACAATTTTTAAACATTTTTTCATAAGAAAAATGTTTGATAACTTAAAATTTTGTGACTCAAATGGCTCAAATCTATCAAAACAATATCATTTTACACTCAAAATCTGTCATAACGACGTCGTTTTAAATAATTTAAGCCATTTAAACTACAAAATTTTAAATTACCTAACATTATTATTTTCATAATAAGCGACTCTTTAAAATAATTCTGATTTTTTTTTTCTTCCCCATAATTTTAAATTAAGTAATAAAGGAAGGGATCCAAAATTGACGTACACAGCTCCAGCTCCACGCCTGAAACCTGAAAATTTAAAAAACAAAAACAAAAACAATCCGGAGAAGGCTTTTCTATGGCGGGAGAGGAAGAACAAGAAGAAGAAGACAGTTTAAAGCAATCATGGTCCAGAGAGAAAGAGAGAGACATAGACACAAATCTAGAGTGAGAAAGTCAAAATCCAAAAACAGCAGAAGGAGGGAGGCATTAGAGAGAGAGAGAGAATGGGGAAGGGGCCGTTCTGTTTTGGCCGGAAGATGAGCCGTCGCCGCCCTAAGAAGTCGAGTCAGACGGCGCCGGCGCCGGCGCCTCCGTCGCCGAATAATAATTCGATTTCGGCGATGGTGGCGGGGTCGTCGAGCAAGACGAAGAAGAAGGCAGGAGGGGCGAAGCTGTGGATGAGATTGGATAAGTTGGGGCAATCGGAGCTCATGGAGTGCGACAAGAGCACAATTATCAAGCGCGTCTCTATTCCTGCTAGGGATTTGAGGATCCTTGGCCCTGTCTTCTCTCACTCCTCCCATATCCTTGGTAATCATTTTCAGTCTTTCATCTTCTAGATTAACACATTTTCTCATTCACAACTCTAAACTTTACTCTAATTTTTTTACTTTGATATGAAGAATTCCAATGGAACCATAAATTTTAGTACAAGCTTCAAAGTGGTAAATTTAGGACCCACAAAATACACTCGACTAAGTTTCCCATTGATTTTGGTATTAGTTCGGGTCAAGGAGTGGAGGATTTTTTTTGGTGATTTTTACACAAATTTAAGTTTGATAGGTTTGACTCAAGGATTGGATATATGCCCTTAACAGGTCTTGTTGACAAATTTTCTTTTTCAAACTGGGTGTTTAGAATGTATTTTTTTATTTTTATGAAAAAATGTGTAAAAAAAAAAAAAAAAAAAAAAAGATAAAAAAGTGTACTAAAATAGAGGATGCCAAATAGTGCCTTATATATATATATATATATACTTAGACTTTATTATCTACCTTTCATGACCTTGAATTGAATTTTTATTTCATTCATAATTGTTTTGCAACTCTAAAGTTGAAGAATTTTGAATCTTACCTTGATGTGATTTTGGTCGACATGTCATCAAAAATATCATCAGCCTGTGATAAAGGTGATGAGGTTTGAGTTTTGCCTGTCCTCTTGTTGTGGAAACTCGATGAGTGATTCATCTCACAATCACTCTGTCAATCTACTTGTGTAGCATCTTCCACACGTGGAAGCATCGTGGCAGAGCTCTGATGCGAAAATTGATTCAGCACAGCCAGCCATTAAAATCAGGGTATATGGCTGCTTTTACTGAGTATGAGTGGGGTAATACATGAGTTTGAGTTTAGATTACTTATTATAGTTGGAGTTCCTGGGAGAATGAGTAGGAATGTGGATTTTTCTAAAATTAAAAATGAAATAAAGGCAAGGATGGAAGGGTGTTAGCTCAATAGAACAGGAAGGCTCACACTTCCGGGTCTTCTGAAACCTCATTAATAGTACTGAATATTCGCAAGTACTAAAGTTTTGAAAGTTTAAGTTTATCCATTATAAATACAAGTCAAAATCACATATATCCTTTAGTGATGAGTCAAATCTCTTTGATGTAAAATTTTGAGTTTGAACGTGTTAACTAACAAACTTAATAGGTCACTAAAAGTTTTTAGATTTAAGCATTTAATGGGGTTGCCAAACAATCCCGTCATCCCATCTCTTTTTGTTTCTTTATCCCCTAATAGATTCTCATTTTTCTATTCATGTAGTCCAGCATCAACTCATCAAGAAAACCCTTAATCTCTTTTTTGTTATAATGATCTGGGTGGAATTTATTTATTTAATTTTCATTTGCTGGCTGCATAGATTCATACGTTTGTATATAATGATTGGTTGTGATGAGAGTGAATTTGTATTGTTCCCTTCTGCAGCTAGGGAGAAAGCTATGGTTGTCAACTTAGAGTTTATAAAGGCTATAGTTACAGCTGAAGAAGTGCTGTTGCTTGATCCTCTCTGCCAGGAGGTTCTTCCGTTTGTGGATCAGCTGCGGCAACAACTTCCTCATAAAAGCGTGTCCAAAAGTCAAGGAGGGGGTCAAATGGATGTACAAGATAATGAAATGCAATTATCATCTGGGGGACAATGGTTACCCGTTCCTGAAGCCGTTGAAGGTTTGCAATGTGACCTTCCATTTGAGTTTCAAGTTCTCGAGATTGCATTGAAGGTTGTCTGTACATATTTGGACTCTAGTGTAGCAGACCTTGAGAGAGATGCTTACCCTGTATTGGATGAACTGGCGAGGAATGTTAGCACCAAGAATCTTGAGCACGTGAGGAGTTTGAAAAGCAATCTGACCAGTTTACTTGCACGGGTACAAAAGGTATACATTATTGATTTCTTTTTTCTATTAGTTACAACAGATTACTTCATGGTGTTGGTGCACTTGCTAGTTATTTATTTATTTTTGTTTTATCAACTTTGATGTGGAAAACATATACATGAGAATAGAGGAAAGCCCGTGTATCCCTAGTAGTCTATTTTAAATTGTGTATCTTCTTTGCATGAAGTGTAAAACCAGGTTGGAGTGTAGATGTCAGTTGTCGGCTAAATTGATGGCAATTGGGTCTTGTTGCATTCATTTTCCCTCTTTTGTTTATCTGCATGTAAAGAATTTATGGATGTGTTTGGTGTATCCTTCTAGTGGCTATTTGGTAAGATGAATCAGGTGTCCTTTGGGGAGGAGAGGTCCACTGAAGTAGAACAGCGTGTTGAGATTATTTAGAAACTGGTTTGTACAGCTTTTGTGCTGTTGGATGCTAATATCTGGTGGGAAAATTAGGGCTTCTAATGGTTCAAGGCTAATTGCACTGCCACGCTTTTTGTGCTCTAGTCTTGTAATTTAGTGGCATGCTTCATAATACATGTCAATTGTCATAGATTTCAGCACCCCCTTGTGGTGCCATTCCATGCAGGAGCAGTTAAATATACTGCAGAGAACTCAATATTGAACTGTGCATGTATGAACATAGCAAAGAGTTCAGACATGGACTTCTTTTGGCGGGACATGCTCTGATTCCCACAAGTAGTTTGTACATCTATCAAAATTGTGCAATAAATGCAGCCGAAGGATCATCAATCGTCATAAAATTATGAAGGTGTAGCTGAAGTCTCAATTTTAATTGAGGCCTATTTCTTGTCATTATTGTCAATTGAGCCATTTCCTTGCAAAGTTCAAATTAAGGAAGCATCTACTGATAATGTTTTGGTAGCTTTTATACTAAACGTGTATTGATGTTGTTACATGTGATTGATTCTATCCCTTTTCATTTATTTGTTGTATTACTTTTAATGTGGAGCAAATGGTTGTTTGGTTTTAGGTGCGTGATGAAATTGTACATCTTTTAGATGACAATGAAGACATGGCACATTTATACTTAACAAGGAAATGGATTCAGAGTCAGCAATTTGAGGCTTATTTAGCAGGTACAGCTTCTAACAGCATTGTCAGTGCCGGACATCAACTTCGCCGTCCTAGTTCTAACAGGAGTGGAAGTTTATTGTTGAGCAACCATTTGAATGACCATGATGTGGAAGATCTAGAAATGTTGCTCGAGGCTTATTTCATGCAGCTGGATGGTACCCGTGACAAGATATTATCTGTAAGTGTTATTATTATTGACAATAGCATGAGCATAATCCAAAATAAACTAATTACATTAAACCATCTTATGACATTGTTCCTACATTGAATTTTCACTGTACATTGTATATATTGAAGGATGGCAAGCTAATTTCATAGAATTAAGGTTAAGCATTTTGTGAAGTTGGATTATTCAACCCAACCAACCACCTATGTGACTCTAGGAAACACAACTTTGGTTGATTGCAGAAATATTGCAGCTGCTGTACGATCTTCTGAGTCAATTTCTATAGAGACAAAAGTCAATAGCTCCTCACAAATTTGTCCTTTCTACCTGTAGAGCACTTTCCATAGAACGGTTCTTGATGCTCTGTGGATTGTAGAAACAATGTTCCCACCCCGCCACCAACCCCCAATCACTAATACAACCACTTGTACAATTGTTTCAAGGACGCAACCAAACATAGGAAAATGCTATTTGTGAAAAACATTTTCCGAAAAAAATTCTGCAGAAATTATTTTTTACCAAAACAAACGGAATGCTAGTTTCATGCAAACGAGAAGTTTGAAGTTTCAGTATTAATCTTTCAAGTTTTTGCTAGGCAAGACAACGTGGACACTTGAGCCTCTAATATTGAGGTCATGAAATTAATTGGATCCACCTGCCTTCAAGACCATTGGTAAGATAGATCCTAATTGGGCAATGACAGTTGGTAGAAATTCAATTCAATTTTCAAAATTTATAACCAAGCACACAACTCAAAACTCTTTTCAAAATTTTATTTAATTTTTATTTATTTATTTTGTTTTTAAAAATTATTTTTAAAATCATGATTTGAGTTTTTTTATTTTTAATCAATTGGTAAATGTTAGTTGTTAGCTTAGCACTTATGGGAGATAATCTCCCCACCCTTGGCAAAGCACTTAAGTATTTGCACACCCTTAATTCAACTCTCCTAAGGGAAATTGAATTCACGACTTCTTTGAGACTAAATCTTAAAGAAGGTATGTTGGCCAACTGGTTGATTTGAGTGTAGAGTTGTATTTTAAGTTACGAGTCTTGAGTTTAGTTTTGAAAAGAAAAATTTTATTTGGTTATGAGTTTTGAAAAAAGATTTGAATTGTATTTTTTTAATGTGCATTGTACTTCATATAATTGTGCGTAATATTTTTAAAATAATTGAATTGTATTTTTTTAATATTAAAAAATTAAAAAATATATTTTTTATTTAAAATATTTTATTTTATTTTATAAATATTTTATTTTAATATTTTTAATTTTTTTTTACATTTTAAAAAAATTTGGATCGTTATATATATATATATCTAAATCATAACAAATTATTTGGCCAATACTTAAAAAAATAATAAAAATTATTTTGTGAAAAAATAAATAAATATTTTGAAAAAAATATAAAATAATAAATAATTTTAAAAAACAAAATAAAAATTATTTTTTTGAATTTTTTTTAATTAAAATTTTGAAAAAATATTTTGAATTGAGTTTTGAGTTATGTGTTTGATTATGAGTTTTTAAAATAGTTTTTTAATTAAGTTTTGAGTTATATATTCGGTTATGATTTGAGTGTGGAGTTGTATTTTGAGTTTAAAATATTAAAAATAAAATAAAATATTTAAAATTAAAAAATAAAATTTTCGTAAATTTTTTTTAAATATTTAAAAATAATAATAAATTCAAAATTTTTTTAAATTTAACTCAAAATTATTTTCAAAACTCATGACCAAACAAATTTTTTTTTTTTCAAACACAACTTAAAAAATTCTAATTTTATACTCAAATCATGATTTTAAAACCAAGCCAAGCGGAGCCATCCGGGGTGAGGTGGATTAGTTTGGCACCTTGTAATCTTTCTTGGGACTGGATCTATTGATGTGTATTTAGTATAATGCATTGATGTTGTTCTTTCAAACGGTACGCATGAGAATAATGATTACATTCATTTTCTTTATGGTATTATGAAAAAAATTTCTCAATGGAATCTGCAGGTTCGTGAGTATATTGATGACACAGAGGATTATGTCAATATCCAACTCGACAACCAGCGAAATGATCTTATTGAACTCCAGTTGATATTGAACATCGCATCATTTTCTATTACTTCTTGTAATCTGGTTTCTGGGATGTTTGGTATGAATATCCCTTGTCCATTGTACAATATTAATGGGATATTCAACTATTTCGCTGGAGGTTGTACTGGTTTCACTCTATTAGTTTTTGTGCTTATTTTGGGATACGCCAGATCGAAGAAGCTGCTTGGATCTTGAGTCCCCCTCGTAATCTGCTATACTGTGCTGTCTTGTAACATTATATTGAGAAATTTCCTGAGCTTATTGTTCCTTCTGCCCTGGAAAGTCTTCAAATTACAAACTGCAGTTTCAGGCCAGTATCCAAGCGCCTTTTGTGTTGTATTAATACATTTAGTTTATGTTATATGGGATGTAACATTATCTGATTGGATCATTTGCCCACTCATAATGTGCTATACATATGCTTATTTTCAGTTCCGGCTCAGAAATTCTTTAAATTAGAAAATACAGTTTCATGCCATTGTTATTGCATTATGAATTTGCTGTAAGAATTGAGGAATTTTTTTGTGTTTTGAAGATGGGTTCCTCTGCGAGTTTATATAGGGCATGCTTTGCGGTAGAAGTTGATCCTAGGACCTCTGGTTAATTATTGAGCATTGAACCAATTCAACTACACAATGTCGATGATGTAGAGAGCAATGAATGGAAAGGTAATCTTGGGTAAAATAATAACTCTTTTTTTAGAATAATATTATATGCATCAGTTAGTGTACTAACTGATGGTGTGATATAATTTAAAAAGTTTTGGATATTTATAATTTGTATAATGAATGGGTTCAATAATAATGTTATAACTAGTGTTGGTACACTAATAGATGCATGGCCAGGTGATGGTGGTTGTGAAAATAATTTTCTCCCAAATAAATTGGTAATATTTTCTGTTAGTTTCTATTTTCTATTAGTTCCCTTTCCTCCAATTCTTCTGTTTGTTTTCAATTATTTGTATGCTGATTTTTTTTATTTATTTACAAAATAATAAATAAACAAAAAAAAAAAACAAACAAACATCCTAATGTATTGCTTTTATTACTAGCCGGTTCTTGGAAACATCATCAACAACCTTTACTCTTTGTTCAAATTTACGTATGAAAAGAGTCTAAAAGATTTGTTTGTATTTGTAAAGTTTTTTTTTTTTTAATCAATTCATAGGAGCTTAACTATAAATATGAAAACAATTACATCAAATTGAACAATTATATATTTACAAGTCCAACAACCATTACAAATAAATCACCAAGTCTAAACACCCTGGTTAAATTCAAACCAAATATAAATTTTTATTGTTCAATTCTTAAAATTTTATGAGTTAGATTAAGGTTATGTGAGTTAGGCATGCTTGAATTGCATCGAGGAATGAGGATCTTTGGCTTGGTGGTTGTGTAACATCACTTGTGGTGTGAGATTTTGAATTCAACTCTTATAAAGAGAAATTTGATATTCTTTATAATAATGTTTATTTCTCTCCAATTACTGAGTAATATCTAACAATTAGTGACTGTTGGGCTTAGTAATACTGATCTATTTAATGTAATATTTTTCGTATTTGAAAATTGATATAAAAAAAAATGCATTATAAAAATAAATAAAAAAGTATCCAAAACTTTATTAGAATCAAGTTGAGAATCCTTTATCACCCTGACTCTAATTTTGTGATATTTAGGTTATGTTTGGTTAGAGAATTTGAGAAAGAATTTAAAAAGAGAAAAGAAAAATATGTGTGAAATTATGTAAAATATGAGTATATTTTAGACACCCATATATCATTTTATCCCATAAACTATTATAAAGTATCACTTTATTCTTTAACTATAAAAGTGTATAATTAAATATTTTAACTATCAAAATATCACGCACTCTTTAATATTAGGATAAATTACAAATACACTCCATGAGATTTGCTTAAAATACAAATTACCTCT
The DNA here is from genome assembly GCA_025200525.1 of Camellia lanceoleosa. NCBI lineage: Eukaryota > Viridiplantae > Streptophyta > Magnoliopsida > Ericales > Theaceae > Camellia > Camellia lanceoleosa. The sequence continues at coordinate 5,144,445 of CM045770.1, read as the reverse complement.
TGTGGTTTGAAAAATTATAAATGCCTCTCTGTCATAAATTTTTATTTAACAAAATTAATTGAAAAAGTAAAATTTTTAACTGTTCACCTATACAGTAATAAAGTTATCTAAATTATTAATTGAAATAAAATTTTAACATTATGAAAAACTGTTAATTAACTTGATGATTTATTAATAAAAGGACCTGTCTGTTATAAAATTAGAAACCACATGGGGCATAATGTAATTCTTAGAATCACAAAAAATAATTTATAATTTAAATAAATCTCAGAAAGTATATTTATAATTTACCCTTAGTACTACTAACTAATACTCTTCACGAAAATGGTGAAATGACCAAATTAACTAATATCTTTTACATCTCACACGTTCCTTCTCTTTGAATTCCATCGTAAAAAATCGCAGCATATTTAATGGAGTTTGATGCAATGTAAAATGTGTGAATGACCATTATCATTCTCAATATGATAGAAGTGGTTATAGTTTTCTTGTAGCTAACTTGCCATGGTAGTGTATGGCTGTGAAAATTGTAAAGAGGGTAAAATCAAGCCGGATTGCATTGTGGTTATTTCATTTTACAAGTGATTTTTTTTAGTCAAAAAGTCATTAAAAAAATTAAAAAGTCAACAACTCATATAAAAAATTCAAAGATTTTTTTTTTTTTTTACTTTTTTGTACATTTTTTCGTAAAAAGTAAAAAAGTCATCCTAAATATACTAATTTTTTTTAACTCATATTTTAGTCAAATAACTAAAAAGTTAAATTAATCTGTTCCCAAACAAGACGGATAAATACTAATAAATATCTTATTGGACACTTCTCAATATGTGATTGAGCTTTCTAACTATAACCCCAAAATCTTTTTCCCTCATTAAGGTGTTGTTTGTCATACGAGTGTTTTAATTAAAAGATAAAAAAAAATATTAAAAAATAAAAAAGTTCATAATCTATACAAAAAAGTTAAATTTTTTTTTTCTACTTTTTGTATATCTTTTTTTATAAAAAACTAAAAAATTATTTCAAATATACTAATTTTTTTACTTTATATTTTAACTAAAAAATAAAAAAATTATTAAAATAATATGTTTCCAAACAAAACCTAATAATACATTGTTGAGATGTATTTCAACTGTGACAAATTGGATCCGGAGTGCCTGCTGTACAGCAGGGTTGCTGTGAATGAACACGGCGCCGTTTTGAGATTTGTTGAGTCATTTTCGCATGTGCAAGGCAGCACACCATGATTTTATTTTATTCAATATTTGTTTGGTTAATTAAAATCGATGTTAATTAAAACCTATTGGTTGAATTGGTTTGGTTTTTTCAATATTTTGGTTCAGTTTTGGATCTTAAAATTATGGGTCCAATAGAATTGGTTGGATTCTTGAATTAAATATGTCTTTATACTTGGTAACGTTCTATTTGTTTGGATAAAAAATATTTTTTTTAAAATATATTTTTATATTTTTTGGTATTTAGTACAATCAAAAATAAAAATCAACGAAAAATATTTTTCATAATTAATAAAAAATAAGTCTATTTAGGTGAAAAATATTTTTCAATTTTAAAAGGCAGATAATGTTTTCATGAATTAAAATTTTACTAATGTCACCATACCATCACTATTACTTTCACCTCTACCACCACACCACAATCACCACCACCATTACTGTCGCCATCACTGCCGCTGTCGTCGCACCATCATTCCACACCTCCATCTCCACCTTTGTTCCACCACCACCATCACCAAACATAGAAAAATATTTTCTCCGAAAGATATTTTTTTTGAAAAATCTATGATTATAAAACTCAAAATCGAACCCAAATATTAAAAAACCTAAATCAATCGATACGGTGCCTTATTGACTCATAACAACCCTGCTGTGCTTAGGCGCACAACAGGCACCTGAAATCCTGACAAATTAGTGAAAATCACCACAATTTGTTTACAAAGTATTTAGTTTGGTCTTAAACCAAAATTGTTTAATTCGATTTGGAACCACCATTTATAGCAACTTGCCATCATTATAATCTATTCAAAAAAATATTATATAATAAAAATATCAATATATCGTTTGACATTTCTAAGATTAGGTTTAACATAATTCTTATATAAGGTTGTGACAGAATATTTTAGGGTCTCTATTAAGTAACTATATATATATATGGGCAAAATCTATTTTATTCCCTTGTGATTTAATGCAATAACACTTTATCTTCTTGTCGTTCAAAAATAATCATGTGGTGAAATGAATTTAGAAATACTCTTTTGTCCAAACAGAACCTCTTAATCTTCTCTCTCTATTACTTTCTTCTCCACTTCTCATTGAGCATGGCTTTTCCTTTTATAAGGATTCCTCCAGGGCCCATCCATGGGCCCACTGCTTTCTGGGCTTTTATCCTGTCCCTGGGCCTTCCGAATATGAAAGGGTGTGGTCGGCCCCTTTGGCATCCATAACTTGCTCCTATTCGGCTTCTATACTTGCCTCACCCGGCATGACCGACTTGTATTCGGCCATACGTCGAGCACTTGAGTTATTAATAATAATCTATTTATTCGGCAACCATAATTGCCCCCCAAACATCCGATTAACATTCGTTTATTCAGGGTGGTCAGTGACTACTTTTTCGGCTCACAGACTTGATGGACCTCGATAATTGGGAATATGGCACTTGCACGCTTTTTAGTGCTGATGCGTCAGAACAGACGAGATATGATATCATCATTGCTTCTCGCCCCTTCGTGTTTTGACATTCATTTAATGCGATTTAAAATGTGTCCCTCCGTATGTGTTGAACTTTGGCTCTTTGACATTCCTCATTCCATTCTTCCTTCTTCACAAGACTCCTACGATTTGCAACTCTTGCTTCCTATCACTCTTTCACTCTAACCTGTAAGTCCCCCCTTCCCTCTCTCTTTTGTTCACATTCCAGTCCCTTTTTGTATTTTGTTTATTTATTTTCCCTCCATCTGGAATGGCGACTCATTTGAAAACTCTCCTCTCTGAGGAGCGAATCTTCACTTTCTGCCGTTGCTTTTCAATTCCAGACAACGTCCAACTGTCCCTCGTTGCAGACAATGTGGTTGATATGGAGAGGACGGATGCAAATACCATCATTTTTCCTCTTCTGTCAATCGCTGAGGGTGGGGTCCGTTTCCCCTTACACCCATTCCTCAGGACTATCTTGCGCTACTGGGGCCTCTTGCTTTCTCAACCCAATGTGAACTTCTATTGCATAATTATGAGTTTGGTAGAATTGAACCGTCTACTTGGGCTTAACCTAGGGATTCCGACTATTTGGCACCGCTATGTTATGGCGAAGTCAACTGGTCACCAGGGCCGTTATTTTTTCAGAGCTAAGGATATAGATCACCACTTGGTGACTATGTGTCACACCCCAAACCCGCCCCTAAAAGTTTGGGCATGACCCATTTGAAACCAGACACTAAACCTGTTATACATATCTTATGGGGCCTGAACGGAAGCATACAATAATATAAAATACATCGAATAACATCCATTGAGCTACTTCTAACATGCCAGGATCTCAACATCACACTAAGTAAATATTATACAGACAGTTTACATCCATATGCCTCGACTTAACCCCACAAATAGGCACATAACAAAAATAATAATGAAGAAGGAATTATTTACAATCAACCCAAAAATAGACATCTAATGCATAAATTGAAACTCGGCAAAACTTTACAAAACGAAGCGGCTTGGTGGTGCTCGGACGCGCCTCAAGGTTGACAAGAGGAACACAAGCTTTAAAGGTTGGGACTGAACTCCGATTGGCTACCTACGTAAATGCAGACAAAATACAGAATGAGCGAACTCAGTGAATAATAGTACATAAATATTGTGATATTTAACCTGACTAATCAAAACATATAGTTGCAGATACATATTATTAACTACATTCCGTGATTAATTCCAAAACAGCCATAGGCCTACAGATGCAGAACGACCATAGGTCCAGGGATATCAGAAGTAACAGAGATATCAGAAGTAACAGAAATAATAGACATAACAGAACTAACAGAAATAACCAAAGTAACAGAAATAACCGAAATGACAGGGATATCAGAAGTAACAGAAATAACAGAAGTAGCAGAACTAACAGAAATAACAAAACGCATAAGCGTGGGTAACAGAACGCATATAGCGTAGTCACAGAAGATACAGAACGCATATAGCGTAGTCACAGAAGGTACAGAACGCATATAGCGTAGTCACAGAAGGTACAGAACGCGTATAGCGTAGTCACAGAAGGTACAGAACGCATATAGCGTAGTCACAGAAGGTACAGAACGCGTATAGCGTAGTCACAGAAGGTACAGAACGCGTATAGCGTAGTCACAGAAGGTACAGATGTATGGACTCAAGAGGTGGCTCATACGGATTCCAGAAGTGGCTCCCACCAAGGTGTAGCACTTCGTTCCGTACAGCACTTTGTTCCATACCAGAAACATCAGAACAGATTAATACCAATAAACTCATTCTTCCCATTAATCAAATAAATAACATAAGTACATAAGCTTAATAGAACGTTGCCGATAACAGAATGGTAACATTATTTATCAATAGCAAACAAAACATATAGTACAATGTCTCCTCATGATTCTTTGTACACAGACATACTTGTTTTGTAATTAACAGAATCTTAACATTACCAATAACCCGAAGGTAAACCAGAACAATTCATAACACAATTCTTATACAGAAGTATAGGTAATTTTTAGGATGATACCATAACCTCAAATACGGAATAGGTTCAGAATCATACCGAGGTGCGCTAACTCTTTCAACGTTCACATCAATTCTCACTCAACAAACACATTACTATATTAGTTCACAGAAAGTAGAATGTTGTTAACAATATTCTTAACGATAAACAAGGTACATTTGTAGTACTATTACTCACAGTGTTTAGATGCTAGGTCCGTCCCTGCAGCTAACCCTACACAATTCAATTCAACAATATTAACACAACCCCACATAATCAACATAACTCTACATAATTATCACCATCCAATATAATCCAAACTATTTAACATGATTCCACTCAGTGCTACCAAATATAATTTCACATAATTCAAATTAAATTGCTAAGGCTCAATTTACATCATCCATATCATCAACAAACCCTTCCCCCCAATCTCCTTCCTCACTAAGACATGATTCACAAAGCTTCTAACAAGTTCATTCGCAAATTTAAACATAATTTCCAAGTATCAATTTGGGTTAAATCTTTGGTTATCATCCTTAAGAAACTTAGGGTTTCAAGAAAATAATGAGATTTCAAGAAATAATCAAACTTATTAACCCAACACTATTTTTCCATCAATTACACATCTAGGACTCATAAACCATTATTTAAACCCATCAATTAACTCCCAATATCTTCAAACCATAAAACCCCCAATGTTCAAACCCCAAAATTCCCAAAATCTCATAATTTCTTCCATATACATAACATAAATGAAAACTTGCACCATTATAGAATGAAGACACCTCCAACCTATCTATGGATGTAAATATTAAAGAGTCTTCAACCCTTACCTCAACAATCAAGCAAAGGGGTGAGCTTGAGAAGAAACTTTCACCAATCCAAATTTTAATCGGGTAAAAACATTGATCCTCCTTAGTTCTCCATCCTACATGCCAAAACCATGGTGGATTGTTGATAAAAAAGGGTGAAATCAAAGGTTTGAGAGTTAGGGTTTCGGACTAAGGCAAAGAGGAAAGAAGAGGGTTGAAGAAAATCTATGAAATGATCCAAAAATCCCGTTCTTAAAGCTGCTGTAATTCCTGCTCGGCGAATTGTTTTCCGCTCGAGCGGACCTGCCCTCAGCACAAATTCTGAAACTTTGAACAGGTATAACTCTCCCATCCGAACTCCATTTTAGGTCGTTCTTGTGTCCAAATTGAAGCCCCGGAAATAAGCTTTCCAATGGTTCTAACCTCACATCCAAATTCAAAGTGTGGACAAAGAAAAGGATAAAAGAGTGACGGCTGGTCGCCGACAATTTATTCTAATTAAAGCTTTTGGCCCAATCTTACTTTGCCATCATATTACCACCACAACCAATACTCCAAAATAAAATAAGAAGGTTCCAAATACACTAATAAAAATGTCCAAAACAACCCACACCTCAGAAATACAACTCAACTTAGAGGCCTGCTCGAGCGTCAACTCTTCCGCCGAAAGCGTCAACAAAGCCGCTGCCGAGTAAACTCCCGCCGGCGGAAAATCACAACTCCTAGAATCTCAGGCCGTCTGCACAATTGCTGGAAACTCCAAAAGTCCGCTCGAGCGTCAACTCTTCCGCTCGAGCGGAGGGAAGAATTCTGGGTCGTCACACTATGCTTGCCAGCTTTGGAAAAAGAGTTAACAATGTTATGATCGCCGTGCAAGGCAATTGGGAATTCAGCAAGGAAGAGTATTGCCAAGACCCTGTGCCAAGACGAAAAGCCGAGCCAGGTGGCTGATCAGTTGGTTTATAATAATATTTATTTGGCTAAAAAATACGATGCCAACCCAATTTGTTGTGTGCAGGTAACAACTTAAAAAGAGCCCTCCATTTTGCTAACGAAGCCGTTCTTAGTCAGGTGAAGACGGTCCTTAAATACAAAGGGCGTTCAAATCTTCAAGGATAAGGGCGCACCGCTCACATTCTGCTAAAGTACGATCCCATCTACTTAACTTTTTCAGTCGTCGATCATATTCCTGTGCCGAGGGGGAAATAGCAATTGACGGCACTTGTTTTTCCTAATTTCAAATGTTTTAAGGATATTGGGTTCGAAGGTTCAGACGTCGAGGAGGCTGGACCTGAAGACCGTTTAGAAGAAGGTGTAGACGGTGAAGAGTCTGGACTTGAAGCCCATTTAGAAGACCAAGACTTAAGCAGAGAGCTTGAGTTGGCCTTCGAGCAGTTCATCCTAAAGGGTAGCGATTAGCCCTCTATTTCTAGCCGAGCTGCAGTTACGTCTCTTGAAGACGATATTTTCACTGAATTAGGAGATTTGCCTGGGGTCGATTCTAAAGAGATGGGTAGAGAGTCGCTTGCCTAATTCACCAAACGGAGGAATGTCGAAAATATGACAGCAAGGAGGAGAGCCAATGCTGAGGGTGGCCTGGAAACTCCCCTTCCAGTGGCCGTTCCAGAAACTGAACAGTTGATTGTGGATGAAGTTGTTGAAGTACCTAGCCGACAACAAATGGAAAATTTAGGCTCTGAGCAGATAGAGCAAAGAGGCGAAAACGGCTTGCCGAGACCCTTGAGTCATCAGAAGAACCAATTGACAAATGGCAAAGAATGGAGGCACTTTCTCCTGACTCAGTTGAGCCATTCATCATCTAGCCCAGGTTGTTCGCCAGTTCTAGCCAGTGGATCGGCCATCAAAGATCCTGCCGTCACGTTGAGTGTTGCGTCGGCGTTTTCACTTTCGTCTAACGAGTCAACCTTTTGTGCTGAGCCAGATGTCGTTTCCATTGCTTTGGCACCACAATCGACAATATTGGTAAGTCGCTTTGGATTGTATATCGTTTTTGTGCCGACTACTAACTTTGTTATACGATGTTTTGTAGGTGGCAGGGAGAATTGCAGAAATCGACAGTCGACACTACGACGCCATAGAAAGACTTGGCGTTGTAGAAGGTGAACTTGCAGAGGAAAAACGTAAGGTCGAAACTGCTATGGCCAACTTCCTAATGGTGACACAGAAGGTGGAAGCCAAATCCAAAAGAGCTGATGAAGAACAGCTAAGGGCGGATGCCGAATAAGAGAGGACCAAGCACACCAATCTGCTCTTTCGGGCCGCCAAAGAAAGGGAAAACAATATAGACCGAGAACTGAAGTTGGCCAAGAAAGAAAACGTCAAATTACAGGCCGAGTTGGAGAAAGTGAAAGAGGCGCAGGCACGTGCGGAGGCCGATGTGACCAAAGCACATGAAGCCGGAGAAACAACAACAAAGGAGCTATATGCAGACAAGGCGTTAAAGTTTGAGAATCGCGGCTTCAAGCACGGTTGGTTGAAGACTCTGGCGACTGCTAATGTAACACTTGAGTAGCCAATTCCTTATGAGCAATTGGAGGTGGAGCCGCTGGAGTCCGATCTAGAGCAGTTTGAAGATAATTAGTTTAGCTTTCTTTGTATTTTTGTTAGGATGTCGTTTTGATGTCTTTTTGAAGCTTCCATTGTACCTGTACTTTTTTTTTGTTTATTGTAGAAGTCGGTCATTTTCATTGATAAAATAGCCTATGTATGAAGTACAGTTTATGAATGAAAATGTCTGTTTTGATGTTTTATTTTAACCTTGTTAGTTAGAATGATGAATGTTGAAATGATAAATGTTTGAAGTACTGTTTCAATGATGAATGTTTTTAATGTTTTAACCTTGTTGGTTAAGTCGGCCATGTTCAGATAATGTAGGGAGTACCTGATGCACTTAGTGCAGAATAATCGCAAGACTGAAACCTTTAATAGTTGGGGCAGTGGAGAAATTCGGCGGATGAAGAAAGAGGCCGGATATATTCACATATCTGCTCCTGCCCCAGTTGAACATGGGTTTCCACTGCCGTTGATGACGCATCTAGTGCCGAATAAAGAAGATAAGTGTTCAAGTGGGGAAGTGGGAAAATTCGGCGAAATGAAGGAAGAGGCCCAATAGATTCACATATCTTCCCTTGTCCCAGTTGAACATGGGTTGCCACCACGTTGATGACGCTTCGAATAAAGAAGATAAGTGTTCAAGTGGGGAAGTGGGAAAATTCGGCGAAATGAAGGAAGAGGCCGAATAGATTCACATATCTACCCCTGCCCTAGTTGAACATGGGTTGCCACTGCCATTGATGACACATCTAGTGACGAATAAAGAAGATAAGTGTTCAAGTGGGGACGTGGGAAAATTCAGCGAAATGAAGAAAGAGGCCGAATAGATTCACATATCTACCCCTGCCCCAGTTGAACATGGGTTGCCACCATCGTTGATAATGCATCTAATGTCGAATAAAGTAGACAAGTGTTCAAGTGGGGAAGTGGGAAAATTCGGTGAAATGAAGGAAGAGGCCGAATAGATTCACATATCTGCCCTTGCCCCAGTTGAACATGGGTTGCCACCGCTATTGATGACGCATTTAGTGCTGAATAAAGAAAATAAGTGTTCAAGTGGAGAAGTGGGGAAATTCAGCAAAATGAAGGAAGACGACGAATAGATTCACATATCTGCCCTTGCCCCAGTTGAACATGGGTTGCCACCGTTGTTGATGAGGCATTTAGTGCCGAAATAGCAACGAGGCATGCATTTCGGCGACTGTAAGCACATCATAAAAGCTGCATTGTCATTAATGTAGAAAGCGTCATTAAATAGACGATATACAACCTAAATCGCGAAGTGGCCATTGAACAGAGTGGAGACAGAAGCCTTGTGCAGCGAACAATGTATACATATGTCTAACAGGTTATTCTTTAACAACAAAGGTGAAGGAAAAAGTTTGGCAGAACTGTAGGTAGAAATAAATCGCGGAGAGGGTGGTGGTGCTGCCAGAGCGAGTACGGTAGCTTCAGAAGAGCGGGAGAAACGTCGCTCGCCCCATCGTCAAAGTAGATCGCCAACGAGGGGTGAGGCGGAGAAAATGAACAGGGCGGGATGCAACAAAAAAATAGCGAGAGGTCTGGCCGACACGAGTCAAGTAGGCCGACACGAGTCGAGTAAGCCACCATGCCCTCTAAGCTTTGCTGTCTTTATTGGCAACAAGCCTATGACTGAGACAAACTTGATCATTCATGATCCAAACATGGCAGTGGATTTTTCCAGGTAGATATTTCTGCCCGAAGTTCAACAATCCATGATTGGGCGAAGTGACTACGAAGTGTTCAGAGAGGGTGTCCATGGGTCCCTTAAAGGGTTCTATTATGCATACGAGACTGGCATGCGCCTGCGAACCGCTCAGAAAGAGATAGCATAGTAAGACAACTGAATTTTTGATCTAGAACGTCGTGCCGAGAAGGTTGAGAGCGAATGGCGGAAAGCCAAAGCCGCTGAGAAACATCTTTCGGTATCGACGACTACGGCTATTACCGATAAAGTGAACCAGCAGCTGATTGATCACGCTATTGCCAATCGGGACACGACGGTTGTTTTTGCAAAAGAGGCCATACGATTGCGAGCCTATGAGGGGGGTTTCTTTGATGGGCAGAAAATCGGTATTGCGAAGGCGAAGTAAAAATTGGCCGATGATTTATGTCGAAATGAGAACGGCAGGTTCAAACACGAATGGATCAAGGCGCTTCAAGTTGCGGGCATGGATTCGGCGTTGCCCCTGTACCAAAATTACAAATTTCCATTTGAGGCCTATGACGCCAAGAAAACGGATGATGAAGAAGAGGCTGACGATGGAGAAGCTGCGGTGACTTCTGAGAGGGCTTGAGCAGCTTAGTGGATTTAGACTTTTGTATTTCTTTTGCTTTTACTTTAATAAATTATGTTTAATGGACTTTAGTGCATATCGTGTTTGTCTCTTTCACCCAATATGATGTATGGCATTTGTGAGACCACTTTTTAGAATACAAAAATGAAAAAAATCGATTACAAGTTATTCTGCCAATTTTATTACGCCAATCTATGGATTGATAGTTGCACCGAATTTAGAGTATCTAATCAACAGCCAATTATGCTGAGCATAAAAGGCCCTCTGAATTTAGAGGCTTTATTCGGCCGATCGTGCCAAATGCGAAGGGCGCTCAGAATTTGGTTTCTTTAATTGATAGCCAATTGTGCAAGCATAAAGGGCGCTCCAAATTCGGAGGCTTTACTCAGCCAATCACGCCAAGCACGAGGGGCGCTCCAAATTCAGAGTCTTTAATTGATGGCCAATTGTGCAAGCACAAATGGCACTTTGAATTCGAAGGCTTTATTCGGCCGATTGTGCCAAGCACGAGGGGCGCTCCAAATTCAGAGTCTTTAATTGATGGCCAATTGTGCAAGCACAAAGGGCGCTGTGAATTCGGAGGCTTTATTCAGCCGATTATGCCAAGCACAAGGGGCGCTCCGAATTCAAAGTCTTTTTTACCATTCATATGAGATCCAAGCAAATAAAAGCGAAGCTAAAGCCATTGATGAATGTAGCTAGCTCGCCTTTTTCGCGCCCCCCTTTCGAGAGGTCGAATATAAGCCCTACAGTTCGGACTCCCGCAGTTCTGAATCTAATCTAACAAGTGCAATGCGAAATTGATAAACACCAAAGAGTCCAAATTTGATAAATCTTTTGGAAAATCAATTTTGAATCAAAATGCCAAAATTGGACTGCTTTGCTAGATACAGAGTCGCCATCTAAATATTTTATTTTGGAGAAATTTAGGAAACTCATGACTCGTGCCAAAGGCCACGTGTCCGTCATTACCAAGATTGTCTCGGCTCGGAAATTTAGATACGAGAAAGGAAGGTCATAAATGCATTTGAGCACCCCCGCTCACCCAATTAAAGATCAGCCTTTACTAATCATGATATGATTTTTATCAATATTATATGCTCTTGTTCCAGTTCATTAGGCTAGCATTTACTTTGCGATGCACACACACAAGGTATAGACTAGTTTGCCCAAATTGGAACAATTCAATTTCATGTTTGCTTTCAAAAAAAGAGTTTGATTTTGCCACTTAATAAAGTGGGTTTAAAGTTTATGAATTTGCCACTTGACAAAGTAGGCTTAAACGTACATTCATTGAATCATTCCAATTCAAGCAACAAGCCTTCATCCACAGACACTCAAACAGTTCAACACTTAAGCATTTAGCCTCATGGCAAGCATGCTAATCATGACAATCACTCACATTCATGCAAGTATGTTAAAGCGAGTAAAGGCTCACCTAGTACTCCAAGCCAAAATGAACAAAAGAGTTAGAAAAAAAATGCATGATTCCTAACTTATACAAGATGACTAATGCAACACATGCGATATACAATTTAAATAGGCTCGGCTACTTAATATGTTATTTGCAACAATTTTATAGCATACATTTGAACATGTATTCAATGAAGTAATCAATGACAGTGCAAGTTTGAATGATGAACCGAGCCTCTGTGCATGCAAGACAAATGAATGGATACAAACATGCGATATGCTAATTGAAACGTGATGCTCCTAATCTAACCATCAAAAGTGGATAAATAAAAGGGAGAAAGACGTGGGGTTGGAAGACATACACATTATTACATTGCGCTCTGACGAAGGAGAGTTTGAATGAATAAGCTAGCTAACTAACTAAGCTAACTATTACAACACAAATTGAATTAGCTAAACTACTTAACTAATTATTGCAACAAATTAAACTAATCGATTAGCTACACTAGCTAACTAATTATTACTAACTGAATTAATTAGCTATTCCAGCTAACTAATTATAATTACAACATAATATGAATTAGCTATTCTAACTAATTACAAAAGCCACTAGTTAAGCATAACATTAATCTATTACAACACGGATCCCAAGGATTGATGAGGAACTCATGCATGAACGCGGTTTCCATTTGAAAAACCACTATTTTGCTGCTGCATGCCTCTGTTACTCAATAGGACACTTGCTCTGATTTTCTTTTCTAGACCAACTCTGTTCTGTCTCAAAAGTACACTACTGAATTTACTTTGGTGGCTGACAGGGAGCCAGTCGGCCACCGCTGACTGGACTTCCTTGCTGTAACAGAGAGCAAACAGAGCAGAACAGTGTATTTCTCAAGGGTTTGTTTGCACAATTCATCCCCCTTTTCATGGACAAATCAAAGGAAGACAAACCTTAGTACACAAACCATCAACTCAAGCAATTTCATTGCATGATGACTCATGAACCAAAGTGTGCAATTTCATTAAATGCACAAACAAGATCCACAACCTTCACCCTATCATGCATGATCAAGGATAATGGAGACCTAGGAAACTTGGCACATTTCATCACTTTAAGTATGAAATGTCCCAATTTTTCATGTGTTCAATTAACGTCCGATTGAACACACCAAAACACAATCAAATTCTTATCTTGCACAATTTTAGTTTCAACTTTTAGTTACTCATTTCAATTACCCCTCCATTCTTTAACCAATTAAGTCCATTGATGAGAAGTCCTCTAAAAGACAAGGAAGTGTCAAACAAGGGGTAGTTTAAGGCAAGAGAGAGGTGTCATGCCGTTGATAATGAACCCCTAAGCATGGACCTCAATCTCAAGCTTAAACAATCCCAAGGGTAAAACAACTCTCAAAGCAAACAAAGAGTCAAGAAATGAGAGAGGTTGCAGAGATTATACTTGCTGAATTTAAGTGAGAAAAGCACTAAAACAATGCAATTAACTAAAACAAGTAGTGTCTAAAGGCCTAAAACACCAAGCTTGTGAGGACACTTACACTAAAAGTATGCAAAACAAGACTCAAATGACTTAACCAACCCAAAATAGAGTCAAAACAGTCCAAATCAGAGGTTAAAACATGCTAGGATTGAGCTATAAATGGCTAGAAAATTAAGCTAACACATAAAGCTAACTAGGCTAGCAAACAAGGCACAAGGAGGGGAGGCTAACCCCTCCAAATTTGGACTTCAAAACCTGATTTTCACCATTGAAAATACTCTAAAATTTAGAGTTCAAGAGCCCAAAAAAAGATAGTTTAAAAGTGGGAAACACAAGTGAAAAGGCCTTGCAAGCAAGAAATAAAGAAGAGTGAACCACCCCCTAACCTTAAATGGCCTAAAATCACAAATTTTAACCCACAAAAATACAAGTTTTACAGCCCAAAAATAGTGGGAAAAAGATAGAAAAACAAGTATGCAAAGCAAGGTAAAAAGGGCAAGTGGTATACTTTTTGAAGCAAAGATCAATTCTAGGCAACAATTCAAGCCAAAACCACCTTCTAGAGCTCCAAGAAGGCCTCAAGGAACCTCAGCTCAAAGATGAACTACTTTGGTTAAAGAAGTGTAAGTAAAGGCTAAGGACTTGTAGGCAAAAGTGTAGAGAATTGCTAGAGAAAAAGAGAGAGAAATGTAGAGAGAGAGGAAAATTTTTTATCTCCAAAATTTTCTAACCTTTAAGATATGAGAGAGGGTCCTCTATATATAGAGAACATGAAACCCTTACAAGGATATTTAGCCCTACACATGGGAACAAATGCGTGCATCTGTGCAAACAGCTGGCACAGCTATCACAAAATATCTACAAAAGCAACTGGTGGCCGTTGGCTACTATTGGTAGCCGACCGACCACCACTGATGGCCGACCGGCCACACCAATGGCCGACAACAAGAGGCCAGGGCCAACAACCTATACTAGTGGTCGACAGGCCACCAGAAGGAGCATGCTAGAAAGAAAAAAAAAGAAAAAAAAAAAAGAAGGCTTAGTCCAAGAATGAGGCAGCAAGGGTGTAGGGTTTGAAAGGCGTAAAGCCATGGCATCCTACTGAGAACTTTAAGCACCTGGCAAGCAAATAAACCCATCATTGGGTGCACAAGCGATGATGTCCAAGTCGTAAGGGTTGTAAAAAATGGGATATCTACAATGAACAGAACAAATATATTCATATTGGCGGAAACAAACGATAAACACGTGATTACTACATAATTTAAAAAGCTGAAAAGCATGGACAGTTCTTACGTCGGTTTAATGATAAAATTTGCGTAAGTGGGTGGCATTCCATGGTCGGGGAAGCTTTTTGCCAGCTATGTCAGAAAGCCAATATGCCCTTATCCCAGCAATTGAGTCGATTTGATATGGGTTGTGCCAATTGAGCCCAGCTTGCCATTGGCTGGATTTTTAGTGAGAGGAAGCACTTTCTTGAAAACCAACTCTTCGGGGACGTAGCGGTGCGGCTGTACACACTTGTGGATATCCCATTTTTGATGGCCCTTACGACTTGGACGTCGTTGCTTGCATACCCGATGATGAATGTATATGCTCGTCAAGTGCTCGAAGTCCTCAGCGGAATGCCACAACTTTCAGCCTTTCAAACCCTACACCTCTGCTGCCTTTGTTTTTGGACCAAACCCTGAGTTTTTCAAGCCTGTAACCCTTGGTGGCCTGCCAGCCACCTTTTTGGGTTGCTGGCTATCACTTTTGGTTGCCAGCTACTGATGTGGCCTGTCGGTCACCAATGTCTTTTGCAGATATTCTGTGACAGTTGTGTCAGCTGTTTGCACAGATGCATGTATTTGCTCGCACTTGTAGGGCTAGACGTTCTTGAGGAGAATTCATGTTTTCTATAAATAGAAGGCCTCCCCTCTTACTTTAAGGTTAGAAAAATTTTGGAGCAAAATTTTTCCTCTCTCTACAATTTTCTCTCTCTCTCTCTCTTCCAAATTTCTACACTTTTGCCTATACATCCTTAACCTTTGCCTATACACTTTCAACCAAACCTCTCCATACTTGAGCTGAGGTATCCTAAAGCCTTGTTTGAGCTCTTGAGGGTGTGTTTGACTTGGATTATTGCTTGAAATTGGCTTTTCTCTTCAAAGGTATAAAGCTTTGCCTCTTTGCTAGCTTTATCTACTCTTTTTATTGCAATTGTCAAACTGTTTTTGGGCTATAAAAGCTCAATATTTTTGGGCTGAAGCTTGGGTTTTAAGGCCACCAAAGGTTGAGGGGTGATTCACCCTTCTTTGTACCTTACTTTGAAGGCCTTTACCTTTGTGTTTCCCATCCTTTTACTATCTTTTTTTAAGCTTTTAAACATTGATTTTCAGAGTTATTTCAGTGGCCAAAATGATGTTTTAAAGTCCAAAATTGGAGGGGTTAGCCTCCCTTTTTTGTGTCTTGCTTACTAGCCTAGCTTGTGCTATGTTTTAGCTTATTAATCTAGCTTATTAATCTAACTTTTTTTATCTTAATTCCAGCATGTTTTAGGACTATTTTAGCATTTTTTTTGGTTGATAGTTGCATTTGAGTTTTGTATTGCATCCTTATAGTGTAATTGTCCTCATGAGTTTGGTGTTCTAGGCCTTCGACACCATCTTGTTTGAGTTGATTACATTTATTTATGGTTTTCCATACTTGTGATCACTCTTAATCACCTCTGCAACCTCCCTCCTTTCTTGGCTTTTGTTTTGCTTTGAAAGTGGTTCAAACAACTTGCTTGTTTAAAGCATGATATTGAGATGTCATGCTTAATGGTTTAATTCCTTTCGGGTTCATTACCAACAGTATGATGTCTCTTTCATGCCCAAAACAACACTTGGTTTGAGCCCTCTTTCCGTTTAGAGGACTTAAACTCACCATTGGACTCAATGAATTAAAGAATGGTTGGTAATTTAAAATGAAGTAATTAAAAATGGGACTAAAATGGTACAAGATAAGAATTTGGTTTTGTGTTCAATCAGACATTAATTGAACACATGGAAGCTTGAGGCATTTCATACTCATTAGTGATTTAATGGTTCAAGTTTCTAAGGTCACCACTTCCCTTGATCAACTCATGAAACGGAAGATGTTAGAGTCTTATTTTGTTGCATTAATTGAACTTGCACTTTGGTTCATGAGCCATCATGCAATAAAATTGCTTGAGTTGATGGTTTGTAGACCAAGTTTACTACTCCTTTGATTCATTCATGATAAGGAGGGGTGAATTGTGCAAACAAAACCTTGAGAATACCCTGCGCATGCTCTGTTTGTTCTCTGTTGTAGCAAGATGAACTGTGCATCAGTGGCCGTCATGCCACTTTCCAAGGCCAACAGGCCACCTTTGATGGCCAGCCGGCCATCACTGGTGGCCGGCAGGCCCTCACTCCTGGCTGGTCGGCCACTAATGCAAAATTTAGCAGTGTGTTTTTTGAGCAGAGCAGAGCAGAGCTATTCTTGAAGTGGACAGAGGTATGGGTGTTTTACTGTGCAACAGAGACCTTCTGGAAGCAAAACAGTGGCTTTTCAGGTGGAAACCAAGCACGTGCATGAGCATTCCTCGCATATCAAGCCTATTTAGTTTAAATATTTAGCTTAAATATTTGTTGTAATTAATTAGTCGTAGCTAGTTGAATTTGGTAAAGTGTTGTAATTTGATTAGCTAGAATAGTTAGTTCATTTGTTGTAATAATTAGTTAAATAGTTTAGCTAATTTAATTTGTCTTGTAATAATTAGTTAGCTAGTTAGTTTATTCAGACTCTCCTTCGTGAGAGCGCAATGTTGTAATAATGTGTATGTCTTTCAATCCTACGTCTTTCTTTTTATTTACTAGCTTATGATGATTAGTTTAGGGGCATCACGTTTTGTTTAGCATACTTCATGTTTGCATCCACTTGTATTGCATGCACCGAGGCTTGGTTCATCATCCTAACTACATTGTTAGTTTAAATACTTCTATGAATACGTGCTTAGATCGCATGTTATCAAATTATTTCATATGCTATGTTGAGTAACCGAGCTTATTTAGATTGCATATCGTATGTGTTGCATTAGTCGTATCGCATAGTTAGGAATCAAGCATTTTTCTAACTCTTTTGTTTATTTTGGCTTGGAGTACTAGGTGAGCCTTTACTCGTTTTAGCATATTGCATACATATGATTGTTGCCATGACTAGCATGCTTGCCATGAGACTAATTGCTTAAGTGCTATAATTGACTGAATGCTTGTGGATGAAGGCTTATTGTTTGAATTGGAAAAATTTGCGTACATGTTCATATGTGATCACTTTTTCAAATGGTACATATTTCGAAACAATTTTTCAAAATAAACATGAAATCAAGTGTTTCAATTCTTGCAAGTTAGTCTATAATTGTGTGTGTGCACATCACATAGTAATGTTAGCCTAATAAACCGAAACAAGAATATATAATGTACATAAGATTCATATCATGATTAGTAGAGGCCGATCTTTGATCGGGCGAACGGGGGTGCTCAATTCATTTATGACCTTCCCCTCTCGTACCTAAGTTCCCGAGCTGAGACAATCTTGGTGATGACAAACATGTGGCCTTTGGCACGAGTCATGGGTTTCCTAAATTTCCCAAAAATATTTAGGTGGCGACTCTGTATCTGGCAAAGTAGTCCATTTTTGGCAATTTGATTCAAAATCGATTTTTCAAAGATTTTCCGGATTTGGACTCTTTGGTGTTTATCTATTTCACATTGCACTTGTGAGATTGGATTCAGAATCGCGGGAGTCCGAACTGTAGGGCTTATTTTGACTTTCGAAAGGGAGTGCGAAAAAGTCGAGCTACAGCGCTGGTTATATGATTTGGCGAGTTGCTGTTGATAGCGCACCATATGCACAAGAGCCCAATCGCAGCGTTCCTCAATCAAATTCAAATCCAAAGCCAACATCATGTCATTCTATCTTGTGTCAAATGCTTTTGATCTTAGAGTAGGCAAACCGATTTCAAGGGGAATAATAGCTTCGGTGCTAAAACATAAGGCGAAGGGTGTTTTGTCGATAGGTCGCCTTGGAGTAGTACGATGGGCCCAAAGTACACTAGACAATTCTTCAACCCACTTGCCCTTGGCCTTTTCTAACCATTTTTTGACTCCATCTAGGATCACTTTATTTGAGGCCTTAGCTTGGCCGTTGCTCTGTGGATAGACTAGTGAGAAGAAGTATGATCTAATGATATATGTGTCGTACAACATACGATAGACACCACAATCGAATTGGGTACCGTTGTCAGATATGAGCGCTCTCGATATGCCGAATCTGGTTATAATGTTCCTCCAGACAAAATGTTTGACATCTAAGTCTCAGATATGAGCCAATGGTTCCGCCTCGACCCATTTCGTGAAGTAATCTATTACAACAATCAAGAATCATTTGTTTTGTGGAGCTCTTAGCAGTGGTCTGACAATGTCCAAACCCCATTGAGCAAAAGGCCAAGGACTAGTAACAGAGTTCAGTTCTTCCGCAGGTAGATGAATCAAATGAGAGAATTTTTGGCATTGCTTACACTTCTTTACGTAGTTCTCTACATTAGTCTGTATGGTAGGCCAGTAATATCCTTGGGTTACGGCTCAATGGGCTAGTGAACGCCCTCCAGAATGGGCGCCACAACTGCCTTCATGTATTTCAGCCAAAAAATCCTCTACCAAGTCCGGGTGCACACATTCCAGATACGACCCTGAGAGGGAATTTTTGTAGAGCTTTCCATCGGATTCCAAATAGTAGTGTAGGGCCTTATTCCACAGCTTATAGGCCTCTTTCTTGTCCACGAGCTGTTGTTCTCAAGATAAAAAGGTGGTAATGAGATCTATCCAACTCGGTCCCATGTCAATAATATTGATCCGAATGGAATCCGAGAGATCAATACTCGGCTCACTGACGAATCCCATTTCAATGGTCTGCTTAACCTCCGAGTTAATGGCAGAAGCCAAGCAAACAAGAGCATCCACATGGGTATTTTGGTCATGGGTAATTTGATTCAGGTCATGGTGGTCAAACTTCACGCGTAATGAGTTTGTCGTTTTCATGTATGCGGCCATTCGATCGTCTCTAGCTGTATACTTCCCCTTTAGTAGATTGATAACCAACTTTGAATTGCAGAAAACCTGTAATTGCTTAGCATCGAGTCGATGAGCATTACGAAGGCCAATAATCAAAGCCTCATATTTGGCTTCATTATTTGATGTGTCGAAGCCGAGCTTGACTGCTTGCTCGATTTTGCCACCCTCGGGAGTCATAATCACTACTCTGGCCCCACAACCACATTTGTTGGATGAACCATCGCAGTACATCTGCCCAATATCTCCAACGTACATCCTTCACTTCTGTTGAGGTTGGAAGGTTGGTTGCTCTTGCTTAAAGTCGGTGTGACAACCAGTAAATTCGGCAACAAAGTCGGCCAAAACCTGCCCCTTGATAACCGTTCTGGAAGAGAATTGAATGTCATATTGGCTGAGTTCTAACGCCCATTTGGAGACATACACTGATGATTCCGCACTGCGAAGTACTATTTGGAGAGGGTAGTCTATCAGCACAGTTATTGTATGGGCCTGGAAATAATGCATTAACTTGCTGGCGACAACTACCAGTGCCAAAATTAGCTTTTCCAGTAGTAGGTATCATGTCTCAGCATCCACCATTGCTTTACTAACATAGAGAATGGGTCATTGCTCCCTTAGCTCTTCTTTGAGCAATACGGCACTGACTGCACGATTTGAGACTGCAAGGTACAAGATGAATGTATTGCCCAACAACAGAGTTATCAAGAGCAGTATTGAACGGAGATAAGCTTTTAAGCCATCTAGGGTGGTCTGGCACTCGGGGGTCCAAATGAATGCTGTCCCTTGTCAAAGGGTGTGAAAAAATGATCGGCAACGATCCGAAGAATTGCTAATGAATCTATTAAGGGCCGCGGCCATTCCTATTAACTTCTGTACTTCTTTTAATAACTAAGGGGAGCCGAGTTCCAAGATTGCTGTAATTTGTTTCGGATTGGCCTCTATTCCATGATAGTTCACAATATAGCCCAGGAATGTGCCAGATCTAATACCAAACGCACACTTTAAGGCATTAAGTTTCATCTTGTATTTCCGGAGGATGTTAGAGGTTATGGACAAGTTAGCTAAGTGGACATACTTTTCTTTGGACTTTACCACCATATTATCAATGTACACCTCCATGGTATGACCAAGTTGCTCCTTAAACATGGTGGTGACAAGTCTCTGATAAGTTGCCCTAGCATTCTTCAAGCCGAAGGGCATGACTTTGTAACAATAAGTGCCCATCGGGGTGAGGAATTCCGTTTTTTCTTGATCCTCGGGATGCATGGATATTTGATGATATCCTCTGTATACGTCCAAGAAGCTCATACGTTGATGATGCGCAGTTGCATCCACTAATTGGTCAATTCATGGGAGGGGGAAGCAATCCTTGGGACAGACCTTATTTAGGTCTGTGAAGTCTACGTAGACGCACCAAGACCTGTTTTCTTCTTTACAACAACAGCATTGGACAACCAGGTGGAGTAATTCACTTCGCAGATTGCACCGGCCTCAAGAAGCTTGTCGACTTCTTCAACAACCAAAAAAGTATGCTCGGCTGCCGATCGGCGACTCTTCTGGATGATGGGCTTAACCTTTGTGTCCACGTTCAAATGGTGCTGTGCTATGGTGGAGTCTACTCCCAGCATTTCATAAGGAGTCTAGGCGAATACATCACTATTGCCGACTAGGAATGAAATTAACTCCTAGCATTTATTGACATTTCAACAAACGCCGATCAGGAAGAATTTATTTGGTTCATGACCGAGTTGAATCCGCACGAGATCCTCAGTTACCTTATCAGTGGGGCATTTTCCAACATCCTCGAGGTTCTCCCGGTCCAGGATTTTAATTGAATTAACCTTCAGCTCCCTTGGCTTCTTGTCGAAAGTAGTAAGGTAGCAATCCTTTGCCGACTTCTAAGAGCCTTGAATCTGCTCAATGCCATGTTGTGTTGGGAAGCGGAATAGCTGGTGATAGATGCTTGGTACGGCTTGCAGTAAGTGCAACCAAGTTCTTCCTATGATGATGTTATATGGCGATGGTAGTTTAACGACCAGAAACTCCACATCGGGGGTCCTAGTGCCTCCACGTACCGCAATCGTGACCTTGCCCAGAGGGTATTCTAGATTCGCGTTGAAGCCGAACAAGGGATATGCTGCTGGCAGTAGATTTGAATCCGTAAAGCTGAGCTTCAAAAACGTCTTGTAGTACATTATCTTTGATGTGCTCCCCTGGTCAACCAGAATGCGTTCGACAGTGAATTTGTTTATTCGTAACTCGATAACAAGAGCATCGTTGAAGGGAAGGATCAGCCCCTCTAGATCTACGTCGTCAAAGCCAATCTTGCCGGTCTGATGGGGCCGATTGGCTGGTGTAGACGGCTTGGATGGACACTGTTGAGATACTTGGGATTGGATCGTATGGATGCCGGTTGGCGTCGGAAGATAGTATATCATATGAATGGTGCCCATCGGAGGTGAGTCTAGGTGTAGAGCCACTGCATTAGGTTGAGTGATCTTGTGGGAAAGGTATTGGAGGAGTCGACCATCCTGTACCAACTCCTCAAGGTGGTCCTTCAAGGCATAGCATCTGTCGATTTCATGCCCATGGTCCTTGTGGTGTTCACATCATTGATCCTTGCGTCTTGTGTCAGGGGGTCCAATCATCTTGGCCGGCCATTTAAAGAAAGGCTGATGCTACACTTTGGAAAGTATCTTGCTGATCGACTCGGTCAACTTAGTATACTTCTTCTCGGACCGCTTGGGGCATCTGCTATCCACTTGATATTGCTCGCTTGATCGGCACGAGTGCTGATCTCTCGATCGGCGCGGCTCGTAACGAATTTCTTATTTTGACTTGCCTTGACGCTCGGGGCTCTTTTCCGATAAAGCTATGCTTATCAGTTGTACCAAGATAGGCGCAGCCGTCTCCGCGACCTTCTGTTTGGCTTTAACATGGAGGGCGTTATCTTCCACTTTGTAATACTCTTCAACCTTCTTTATTAAAGCCCACACTATTTTAGAAGGTCGTCTAGTTAATGAGCTCCGAAACGGACTGTCGAGTTGCAAGCCCATCTTGAAGGTAGTAATGGCCATGGAGTCGTTACAAGTTTCGTCAACCAAATTGAAACAATCCCAATAGCATGTCGAATATTCACGAAGGGTTTCTTCTGGCTTAATTTGCATTGCCCAGAGCGAGTCGGCTTGCTTAGGCTAGACCTCGTTGGTGATAAATCTTGCCTAAAAAGATTTTTGGAGTTGAAAACTCTTGATCGAGGCTGGTTCAAGTTTGTAATACCACCAAATTGCCAGCGGACCTAAGCTACTTGGAAATATGCAACACATAAGCGCTTCATCATCAGCGTGCAATGTCATTGCCTAATTGTAATGGTCAATGTGGTCCATTGGGTCAGACTTACCATCATACAATGTAAATGTCGGGGCTTTAAATTTTTTCGGTAGGACGGCCCTAGCAATTCATCGTACGAAAGGGTTATGTATGTCTTCTTCGTCTGACCCATCTTCCTTCCCTTGTCTATGCCACACGTATGGACTTCCCTCAGATGAATTGGACATGCCAACACACCCCTTTTTCGGAGGTTCTCGAGCTGATGAGTCAGAGGCGCTGTTGCTATCGTGTTTTCGATGCCAACGTCGTGGAGTTCCCTTCTGGTGTTCAAGGGACCGGCCTCTCTCGTGATGTGGTGCGGTCTATTGAGATTTGGCTAACTCCAGAGTCAGCTCTTGACGTAAGCGCTCGTTGTTAACTGCCATCTCTTCCAGACGATGCTCGTTTCGTTTTGCTTGATCCATAATTATCTGCATGGTTTCTTGCATGGAGGTTGAAGGTGAAGACTGAACGACTAGGTCAAAATTCAAGGCTCTTCGAGCGTTGATATTCTCCGGACTAAGCATAGTTCTTGGTGTAACATTTGGTGTAACATCATCTGCTATGAACGGAGGGTTGTCGGTAACGTCTATGATGGACGTGCTTGAGTATTCCCACAGACGGCGCCAATTGTGGTGAAATGAATTCAGAAATACTCTTTTGTCCAAACAAAACCTCTTAATCCTCTTTCTCTATTACTTTCTTCTCCACTTCTCCTTAAGCATGGCTTTTCTTTTTATAATGATTCCTCTAGGGCCCATCCATGGGCCCACTACTTTCTAGGCTTTAATCTTGCCCCTAGGCCTTTCGAATATGAAAGGGTGTAGCCGGCTTCTTCGGTATCCATAACTTGCTTGTACTCGGCTTCTACACTTGCCTCACCCAGCATGGCCGACTTGTATTCGGCCATACGTTAAGCACTTAAGTCATAAATAATAATCTATTTATTCGGCCACCACAAATCAAAAAGGTCTCATGTGATTTTGGATAAAAATGTAACACTAACTTCATTAACAGTGAGGGGAAAATGACAATAGTACCCCTCTATCATATTCTCTTTCTCTCTCCTTCATGTTACATATAATACTTTTATAGTGCTACTATTAGCACCTACTTTTTTTCTTTGGACCCCTCTCTCTTTTATTTTTTTAATTCCAATTTTGTCCAAACATGAAGTTACATTTTTACCCTCGTCCCTAACATTCTAATCCTAATTTCCCAAACCCTAACCCTAACCCTAGTTTCCCAAACCCTAACCATCTCCACCGGCGACCACCACTGCCATTACTGCCGGCGTCCTCTCTTTCTATCTTCGATGAAAGATTATACACATAGATACATCAGACTAATCACCAGATTCGTCTTACCCACCACCATCACATTTCCAAACTCTACAACCAATGGATCCGACTTAACATCCCTAGCCAGCTCAAGCCGCTCAGTGTCCGAAGCTCCCAGATCAAGGTGGAACAGATAGTAGTTCCTCAAGTGGTTGTTGCCTGAAGCAGTCGCTTGAGTTGCTGCCTATCGCTACTCGTCCCTGATAGTAGGTGCGCGAATCTCAGAAGCTCCGGTGGCTTTAACTAGGAAGATATAGAAGACGAAGCTTCTGATTTGGGAAAAAAATGGAGATGATTTGTGGTCCTTTGCGTTTGTTGTGAAGAGTAAGATGTGAGGGGAAGAGAGAGAACGAGAGAGAGAGAGGGAAAACTAGATCTAGAAAAAAAAAGAAAAGAAAAAAATAGACTCTCTTTCTCTCTCTCTATGATGGGTCTCTCAGAAAGAAGAAGCAGAAGAATATGGGCTACCGGAGGCAAGGTAGTGGTGCTGGAGGTGGTGGTTGGGAATGGGGCTAGGTTTAGGTTTGGATTTGGGGTTAGGGATATAGTTGGTATTAAAGTGGGGGTTTAAAGAGAAAATGGTGGGAACTCATTTTGTTGGGTAGGGGTTCAAAGAATTGAGAGGTCCAAAGTAAAGAGGTAGGTGCTAATAGTAGTATCTATTTTTATCCTAACGACATATTGTAGACACCCCATTTTTGACCGTCCTCAAGACTTGAACGTCACCGCTTGAACACTCAGTGATCACCTAGGTTCGTGTTCGTTTTGAGTTCCCGGAGGTCTTGGCTACGTGCCTTGCCTCAGGATCTCTCAACTCAACTATTTTGTGTTTAATTTTTCACTAAACACTTGTGTTTTTGCTTCTTAGGGTAGAGAGTAGCTTGTTAGCTACCCCTGACACCCACCGGCCCTGGCTTGAGGCCACCGGCCATGTATTCTTGCTACCGGCCATTGGTGAGATATACTATTGGCCGGTCGGCATCTTGTGTGGTCGGCCAGCCATCTGTTTGGCCGATGGCCTCCTTTTCTGGCCGATACCACATTTTTGCCTTTTTTAGGAATAATGCATGCTAGCTGTGCTAGCTGGAATGCACGGACCCTGCCCCTTATGCACGGGTGTGGCTGTTTTGAACCTTTGACCCTTTTTGATCCAACTTCTTGCACCTTTTGCTCAAGCTTCTTGAGGAAGCTTGACCTTTTGTCTTAGCTTCCTCAAGAAGCTTGCACCCTTAGCTTAGCTTCCCTTGGAAGACTTGACCCCTTTAGGATAGCTTCTCTTGGAAGCTTAGCTTTTTCCATTGTCTATATAAGAGTCCCCTCCTCCTCCTTTGTGTTGGTTCAGCAAAATCAGACCTAAAACATATATATTCTGATATATACATCTTCTCTCTCTATATCTCCCTCTCTCTCTTCATTTGTGTGTGTTTGAGGGCCTAAAAGTGTATTTAGTCTTTAGTTTTGCACTAAGACACACACCATTACACCATACTTCGACTTGGGAGGTCTTAAGGGTTTGTTCTTAAAGCTTTGGGTCGGTTTTGATCAGAAGAAGAGGGCTGAACTTGCTGTTCTTGAAGTGTTCTTCAAAGGTAACACTATTTACTTTATATTCCCCAATCTTGCACTAGTCTTTAACCTATCTTGCATACTGATTTAAGCTTTGTGTATAACTAAAAAAAGTCTTGTATTTACATGCTTAAGATCTTTCATTAAGGTCATTTTGGTGTTGGGGGTCGACCTCCCCCTCTTAGGCCTTGTTTGGCCCTTTTGTACTCTCTTTGATAAGCTTTGGGGACTTTTGTGTATTGGGCTTCTCACCACTGAAATCCAATGGATTTTCAGTGGTGAAGAAGGGGTTTTGAAGTCTTGCATAGGGGAGAGACACCCCTCTCCCTTGGTCTCTCTTTTGTTTGTATCTTTTGTCCATAAGGGGTAGCATGTATGATTAGTTGTTCTTGGCTTCATTTCAGAGGTTTTTGGGTGTTATTGGGTTATATTATGCCTCTGTTTTTGGTCGGATTAGTGACCCCTTCCATGCTTAATATACTTGCTTTGTATTCCTCTCTTTTGCCTAAAAGTGCGTCATGTATTTAGTCTACCATGCATGCATGTTCTTGCCTAACTTTGTGAAGCTTTTGGTCATGTTTCATCATGCTTGAGGTCTGTTAGACATTGTTTTGATCATATTTGCCATGTTTGGTATAGCCCCTTTGTACTTTGGCTTGTGAGCCTTGAGGGTGTGCGTCATGAGCATGTTTTAGTTAGGTTGTTTCAATGATTTGGAGTCATTTCACATGCCATTTCAGTCCCTAATCCATGTTCCCATGCTTGCATCCATCACCCTTTTCATGCCTTGAAGAGGTGTCCTTTTGTACTTTGAAATGAGCATTGTGCATGCTTATGTATTTAAGTCTTTGGGGCTGCCATATAGTGGGTTTTGGGGCATATTTTGATGTGTAAAAACTCTGTTTTAGGTTGCTTAGTTCATGCCATGTTTGCTTGGGGTAGGTGTTGAGCAATGCTCTCTTTTGTAGCCTTGAATCCCTTCCATTTTTGCATCCATTCCCTAGCATGTTTTGGCATCATTCTTGGCATTTTTTTTTTCAGAGTTTAACATGAGTGTTTAATGTCCATGTATATCACCTTTGAGTGTTCTTGAGACTAGCCCTCCATGCCTGGGTGATGGGCCTTAGTGTGTGCACATTTGCATGCATAGTTTGTCCCCCTTTTGTATCATCTTTTGGCCACTGTTTTGGGGTGAGGCTGAGGCCTCCCATTTCGGTTTAAGTCCCTTCTTGTGTATAGTTACATGCTTGACATGTTGCCTCTAATTACATGCTTACATTATACCATGCTTGTATCACATGTTAGGTTGCATCGCATTGTAGCATTGTATACTTGGGACATTACATTCTTACATGATAGGTTACCTTGCATTTGGCATGCCTTGTAACTTAGCCTCATATTGCATATTTAAGCCACGTTGCATTTTTTAGCCACGTTTGTATACATGCATTGCATGGTTTGGTTTGGGGTGTCAAACCAAGCATGAGGGGTGAGGTGCGTTTGTACTCAAAGTGACGAAACATGCCTCAACCCTCGGTCGCCAATGCTCTTGACCCCAACATGATAGGGCATAAGGCATTCATCTCTTTTATGCATGTATTTACATTAAGTTGCAAACTTGGTGCCTTCAGCCATCATGCATCGAAATGCGTGATTGGTGGCCCGAGTATCGAGGGTCACACTCTCATGAGTCCATAGCATGATTGGGAGAGTGGCCATGCATACATTGCTTTGAATTTCCTTGCCATGCACTGTCTGCCCTCTGCTGCTGTCAAAAATAGGTTTCTGCAGGAAGAAATGGCCAGTCGGCTACATACAGTGCCAACCGGCCATCAATTACCAGCCGGTGGTGTAACTTTTGGCCGATAATCCCATCCCCATGGCCGATGAACTTGAATTGTGGCCAGTGACACCCAAGAGCACTCAGAGGGTGATTCAAAATGGGTCTGGGGACTTTCAGAATTTTCAGAGGAGCAAGGCAGTGTAAACAGAGGCAACAGTGGCATGGCATGGGTTTCTAGGCGGGGCGAGTTGAGCATGCATCATCCTAGCATTCCGAGGTGGGGCTGCGGCCATCCTCTTTCTGCATTTAATTTGTTAATTAAATAGAAGATATGTAATATTTAATTAGTTAGAAGAGTTAATTATTTATTTGTTTTGTAATATTTATTCGGACTCTCTGAGCAAGGGCAATTGTGTAATAAGTGTTCATGAGTATATGTATGTCTTCCAACCCATGTCTTTCTTCCCTTTTATTTACTAGCTTTTGATGGTTAGTTTAGAGCATGTTTCAATTAGCATACTTATGATAGCATGTTTGCATACATTCATTCGTTTTGCATGTACCGGGCTCGGCGCATCATACTAACTGCATTTGTATTTCAATCCCAAATTGAATACGTGATAGTTGTAGCATCATCATATGCCATATTAGGATAGCCGAGCCTATTGTAGTTGCATCTCGCATACGTTGTATTAGCCATCTTAACATGAACTAGGATCATGCATATGATTACTAACTAGTTTCTGTTTTGGCTTGGAGTACTCGGTAAGCATTTATGTTTTAGCATCCTTGCACGTGTGTGAGTGTTACCATGTCAGCATGCTTTACCATGAGGCTATGTGCTTAAATGATATAACTGCCTGAATGCATGTGGGTGAAGGTTGGATTGTTTGAGTTAGAGCAACTCATTGAAATCTGTGTTTTAGCCTACTTGCGAGTAGTAAATTTCAAACCATCTTTCAAACGAACGGATATGCAATGCTTTTGTTCCAACTTAGGCAATCTAGTCTATACTTTTGTGTTGTGCGCATCACATAGTAAATCTAGGCTAATAACCGGAATAAGAGCATATAACGTTTTCAAAACAAGATATCATGGTTAGTAGAGGCCGATCTTCGGATCGAGCGAGAGGGGGTGCTCATAGCTGACCTTCTCTAATCGTACCCAAGTTCCCGAGCCGAGGCAACTTTGGTGATGACGGATACGTGGCCTTTGGCAAACGAGTCAGGATTTCCTAAATCCCCCAAAATAAAATATTTAGATGGCGACTCTGTATCTGGCAAAGCAGTCCATGTTTGGCACTTCTTTACAAAAAATCTGTTTTCCAAAACAATTTGCCAGATTTGGACTCTTTGGTTCAGATTAAGAACCGTGATAATTTGAGTCCGAACTGTAGTAAGCCCAACGAACAAAACGGGATTTCCCTCCCGGGACGTTTGGGGACGTCTACAAATATTAACTAATTAAAAATCACATATTAATCTAAATACTCTTTATGTCATAACTTACTTTCTTTAACATAGTTTATAATTTAATTACATTTTTAATTATATATATATATATATATAAACTAGTACATAGATATATGATGATACTAACTGATGATACTGGGGCTCCGGATGGAACGGGTCGAACTGATTCACGCTTCTCAAATCATTGCCCAAGCGTCGTACCCACAGAGGGACCTGCACAAGAGTTCAATGGGGAACGGGGAGTCCCCCAGCGAACCCTCCGACGATCAAGTTAGAAAGCGATTAAATAAAAGGGAAAAAGAAATGGAGGTTGGAAGACATGCATTACACACACGCACGCTTATTACACAATTTGCGCCCTCTCGACGGAGGGTCCGAATAAATAATACAAATTAACTAACTAACAAGCTAGTTAAATATTACACAACACTTAATTAATTAAACAAATTAACTAAGCTATTAAAACAGTAAAATAACCTCGGGAAGAGGGACGAATGCGTGCTCAAACGGCTTCACTCGGAAATCCATCGCCATGTCACATGTTGCCTCTGTTTACACTGCTCTGCACCTCTGGGGACTGCACAAGTCTCAAGGTTACCTCTGAACTACTCCCTGAGGGTTTTGGGAGGTCACCGACCAAGAGGTGAGGCCACCGGCCATGGAAAACTGGTAATCGGCCAAAACTTAGGCTCTCGGCCAAGAATGTATAGCCAGCCAGCACTGAAGATGGCCAACCGGCCATCTCTTCCTGCAGAACCCTGTTTTGCTGCAGCAAAGGACAGACAAGGCATGGCAATGCATTTTCAAAGCAATGTGTGCACCACCACCCTCCTTATCATGTTTGAGACTCAAAAGAGTATTGTTCTTGACCCTTGGGCCACCAATCACGCATTTCGGTGCATGATGGCCAAAGATGCCAAATGTGCAATTTGATATCAAATGAGATGCACACAAACACACAAGAGGAGCCCCAACTGTCACGCCCCAAACTCGCAGAAGTTTGGTAACGAGACCGGCCAGTAATCGTTGATTACCACAGGCCTTTCTATACATAACATAAATAAAAAGGGGCTCGCGGAAGCACATGCAAAAACTATAGTCCAAGAGCTGTGCATTTATATGAACAAGTGTATATACATGCCCAAAAATGAGTTGATTACCCACTTTCATTACATAACAAGATCTAGTACAACACGTATCATTCGGTTACAACTGTACAACAAAACTAACCAAGAGCTCACAAAACGGCCTTCCAGGCCTCGCCTCAGTTCAGAGGCACACAAACTCATGGTAGGCTTTCAAAACGGCGGCTCAACTCGGGACTCCGCCTAGGCTTGACTTCCAGAATGCTTACCTATAATACATAAATACAAACAATGAGCTAAAGCTCAGCAAGTAACATTTAAGTAAAGGGGTTAGTGAACGAATTCCAACATTTCATAAATCCATAATAAAACAGTCAACATATAAGAACATAACCTTCCAAAACCTTTCCAACGACTAGAGTAACCGGTCCGTACACCGATTAAACACATACCGAGATCTCGTAAACTGGTCATGGGTTTGTCCTTCCATGCCGTCCCCCATGACTAAAGCGCATGGGCCTGCATGTTCTCGCCCCCATGACTGAACTATCTATGGATGCCATACAAGATTTGCAAATAGGACATTCGTTCACAGAAAACATTAACATTTCGAAAACCATATCATAACATATCACTTTTGAACATACTTTCATAAGAACATATCATTTACAGAAATGTTACTTACAGTGGGTTTCCAAAACCGAGGGCACGGTCTTCACGTCTTGTCCTGCAATTATCAACATTATAACACATTTCTCAATACACATTCTCATTAAATCACATAAGTCATGCACTTCATCCTTCCTTTATTTCATTTCATGTTCATTTTCTCCCTTCTTACCTTCTTTCATGTTCATAAGATGTTAAAAGATGCGATTAACATGCTAAAAATCACATAGAACAACTTTTCCGCATTTTTCAAAAATAAGCCCTTCCGCTCGAGCTCCCAATTGTCCGCTCGAGCGGACTGCACATTTTCCCCAAAACTGCTGAGAGGCCGATTTTACCGCCGAGCGACCTCGCAAATTTCAAATTTCGTTCTTCTTCTACACTTCATCCTTTTTTTTGAAACATTAACTTCCTCTCTTATGAAATCAAAACCCAAAACATTTAAACCACATAATTTCAACATCAAGGCTTCAAATATCAAAACCCACATGAACTATAAACAAGATCAAACCCATAAATCAAGGTGGAAATCCATAAACATATACATACAAGCTTCATGTCTCTATATCCATGGAGGTTCTACCTCAAATTGGCCAAACATGTAAGGAAACCATGATTTAAAACATAATTATGCCATAATCTTGAGCTCAACATGCTAAATGTCAAGGATCAACAACTAATTTCATGAAAATCTTACCTTAAACACTTGGATGGAGAAGCTTAGACTTGATTTCTCATTTTCTTTCTTTTCCTCTCTTTGCTTTCCTTTCTTTCTCCCTTTCTCACGATTCTCTCATCTCTCTCTCTCTCTTTCTCTAGATTTTTCTTCTCTCTCTTTGTTGAGTCAAATGAGGTCAAAGCCTCATCTTTATCCATATATATCATATAAACTCAATTAAGCCAATTAAGCCAAAAACATAAGTCAAACGGGACTTAACGATTCAGACGAAATTCAGTCCTCAATTTATTTTCTCAACTGGTTCTAAAAATTCCCGGTATCACATAAGCGTGCTCAATTCCATTTTCTGAACTCATTACGGTCTTCAATTTCAGTCCCGAAGTTATAATTCCAACAGATTTTTTGCTAATTCAAACAGATAATCTTCAATTAAATCATATAAGTGCATAATTCATTACTAATAATTGTGACACACGCTTAACAAGAGATGCATGCCAAATGCAATACTACTTAAACATGCAACAACATGTTAATAAACCAAGTATGCAATAACACACAAGGCGAGCATGCAACAACATGCAAAAGATGGACTTACACCAAGATGGATAGCTCTCTAATAGGTCCAAAACAGTGGCCAAAATGCTAAATACATGAGGGCAAATGCACATACAAACATGCATGCTAAATGGTCCAGTACTTAAGCATAAAAGGGCAACTCTTAAGCGCACTGAAAATAAGATAAACATGGACAAATGACATGCATTGTAAGCTCTGAAATCACGCATGGAGAGGTGCCAAACCAACCAAATAATGCAAGCATGGCATGCAAGAAAGCCCAAAACTTTAAACTAGCCAAGAGACTCAAACCAAGGCTACGCGAAACATGAAGCATATGGCAAGTATGACCCAAAACAGTCCTAGATCAAGTCAAAATGAGCCTAAAACATGCAATGACCAAAGCCAAAACAAGCCAAATCAAAGGGACAAAACATGAGGCATACAAGGCCACAAAAATGGGGTGTTACACTACACCTAATACAACCAAACATGGCATGATTTAGGCAACCAAAATTAGAGGTATGACATGCTAAAATGAGCCCAAAAATCTACCTAGATGGCATCCCAAAGGCCTAGGCATGATGGCATACACAATGACACATTCATGAGGCATAAAACACATACTCTTTAAGACATTAAAGGAGTGATAAGTGCAAGTGTTTGAGCATGGAATATGGACTGAAATGACATTCTAGGTGATGCCAAACCACTGAAATGATGCAAGTAGAGCATGCTAGAGGATTCAACACTCAAAGCCTACAAGCTAGATTACATGGTAGCTATACAAAACAAGTCATAGATGACCCAAACAACCAAAATCAGACCTCAAGCATACCAAAACATGGATAAAAGTTTCTTGAAGTCGAGCCAAAATCATGCTAGAAAGACATGTTACAACATGATGCATGTTAAGGCCAAAACATGGGATTACAAGACAAGTGTATAAAGCATACATGGCATGTCCAAACTAACTCAAAACAGAGTTGTATCATGGCAAAACAACCACAAATACCAGCTAAGACATGGTCAACATGAACTTAACAAAGGTGCTCACATATGAGGCAAATATGACAAGTATTGAAGACAACAAGGAGAGGGGATGACCCTCTCCTTCTTAGGACCTCAAAACACCATCCCCACCATTGAAATCCCTCTAGATTTCAGTGGTGAGAAGGCCAATACAAGGTGGTCCCAGAGCTCACAAAGAAGGGCACAAAAAGAGGCCAAACAAGGCCTAAGAGGGGGTAAACAACCCCAAACACCAAAGTGATCTTAAACAACTATTTTAAGCACTTAAAAACAGAACTTTTATCAGTTATAAGTTAAGCTTAAAAATAGATGCAAGATAGGCTAAAAGCTTGTGCAAAAATGGAGAATAAAGAGGGTAGTTTCTCACCTTTGAAGAACCTCTTCAAGAACACCACTCCAGCACCTTCCTTGGATCAAAACCAGCTCAAGAACTCTGAAAACAACTTCTTAGAGCCTCAACAACCAAGGATGGTGTAATGCTAGGTGTTTGTGTGCAATAGTGTGAACAAAAGTCACTTTAGAGCACAAAATACACACACAAAGGCAAAGAGAGGGAACTATAGAGATAGATAGATACAAACTTCCTAACACTAATTTTCAGAACCTTTGGAAAGGAAGGAGAGGTCCTCCTCTTATAGGAATTCAATTCTTAAGCTTCTTGGAAAAACTAACATAAGGGAGCAAATCCCTCCATACACGTGTATGAAGGGGGTGTAATGTGGATGCCAGCTGTGACAGCTGGCATAAAATATCTGCCAAAAGCAGATGGAAAGGGGTCGGTTGGAAAATTTGGCCGATTGACCAACACAAATGGCCGGCCGACCAAAAACATTGCCGACCGGCCAACAACTTTGGCTGGTAGCAAGAAAACAGGGCCGGTGGCCTCAAGCCAAGGCCGGTGAGGTGTGGGGATGGCCAACAAGCCATTCCCTGCCCTCAGAAGCAAAACACAAGTGTTTGGTGCAGAACCAAGCACAAAGCAAACAAGTCGAGAGGTATTGAGGCAAGGCGCGCGACCGAAACCTCCGAGAACTTAAAACGAACACGAACATAGATGATCACCAAGTGTTCAAACGGTGACGTCTAAGTCTTGAGGACGGTCAAAAATAGGGTGTCTACAGGTGGCAGGTAAGGATTATCGAGAATGGGTCTCCGGCGACAATGAGCATAGTTGCCGCACATAGCAAAAAGGCTTCCCACAGACGGCGCCAACTGATGATACTAACTGATGATACTAGGGCTCTGGATGGAACGGGTCGAATTGATCCATGCTTCTCAAATCGTTGCCCGAGCATCGTACCTATAGAGGGACCTGCACAAGAGTTCAACGGGAAACGGGGAGTCCCCCAGCGAACCCTCTAACGATCAAGTTAGAAAAGGGAAAGGTGAGCAGTGGATATACCGATCCGCCAAAACCGACCGAACCGAACCGATCCGCCGCATTTTGGACGGATGCGTGATGACGAGCGGACGGTTGCGGATTGATTTTCTCCAATCCGCCAATTTGGCGGACGGATGGCGGATTTGAGGTTCCTTTGGCCGTAACCGAACCGCCAAACCGCGAGCACCTTTAGTAATTTATAAGATTTTGTGTTTTTAATTTGTTTAAATATTTTGTTTGTGTTTTCAATTGAAAAAGAATTTAAATATTCTGTTGAAAAAAAAAGTTTTCAACTTGAATACATTTTTTGAATTGAAAAAAATAAACGTATTATTTATCTATATTTTTTGATTTTTAAATGTAACTCTAAAAGTAATAAATAGAAAATATGATATATGCTGGTTTGTTTTTGTTTTCAAAAACATATATAAATGTAACAATACAAAGACATACAAACTCTACTACTGCTTTGCTCATAGTTTTGGTGGTTTGAATTGTTTTTATATTTTAAGAACCACATATTGTAATACTTTATGTGGATGAGACATGTTGTGATTGTAAAATGTGGATGAGGCATGCAGTGATTGTGATATTCTAAAGTTTTAAACTTTCTTTCTTTGGATGAGGCTTGTAATAATTATAATACTTTTTTAAGTCATTGACTGTAATATTTTCTTTTCTTTTTTTTTTTTTTTTTTTGAGGAAGTGTACAAGTTGAACTGTGCTGAAAATTTATAAAATTTGAAACCGCCAAACCGATTCGCATCCATCCGCCAAACCGCCAATCCGCTTAATCCACATCCGCCGGATTGGCGGACGGATGCGGATTGATTTTCTCCAATCCGCCAATCTGGCGGACGGATGGCGGATTGAAGGTTTCGTGGCCGCAACCGACCCGCGCCCACCCCTAAGGGAAAGGATGATGGAATGTAGAGATAGATGGTGGTGGAGAACTTAACCTTCTCCTTGTCGTCGAAGCTTGCTTATATCCTTTGTTCATCATTTCCTTGTCCACTTCGAGCTATCATGTTAGTTGAAAGTCTATGTTCTAGATTGCCTTGTTCCTGGTGAAGCTGTTATGTTCCGACGTGAGGGGTTATCGTAATAAATGCTGCAGGGAAACTCATTAATGGCTGATGTGTGGTGCAATAACTCTGCAGGATCTTTGTCTACTGATGTGGCTGGTTCTTCACTTACCAAGTGTTTAGATGTCATTGGTGCTTGGTGTAACGTTGGGCTTCAAGAATGTTGGATTTTAGTATTTGAATCATGGACTAGGCCTTAAGTGGTAGGCCATGTCCTTTATAGGCCCACTCATGTCAATATATATTCATATATAGCGAATCCATATCCATAGCCACCATTAACATCCAAATCCAAGAAAAGAAAGCACCAAAATCTTACATCACTTGGTTGATTATTTCATTGATTGATTGTTTTTTCTAACATTAGATGTATAATGTTATGATAAGAAAGGTGTAACAGGGGAAAGAATAGACAATCCTTCATAGAAGGTATGGACAGATTCACTGGGTATACAAAAAGGAATTAATAATACCATTGGGTTCACAATCTTAACAATACCTTCAAAAGTCTATACAATGTTTCCATTGGGTCATACCATTCTAGTTTCCTCATTTTGCTTCATTAGGTTCGTAGTAATTGAGTTTTTTTCTTCAATAATCTTAGGGATCTCAAATTCAAATCCTCAAAAATATCTAGAAACTCTAAACTTGGGATTTTGAAATGTTTAAAATAAAAATCAAAAAAGAAACAAAGAAAAAAGAGTAATCTAGAGTCATTTTATAGGAGAAATTTACAATGTGTACCATTTCAAATGATGCACATCGTAAAAAGTTATGATTTTTTATATTGAACGTTATGATTATTTGTGATGTATATTATGACATTTTATAGAAAACTTATGAATAGCGAATTACATGGGACCTTATTTTGTAGGAAAGCTATATATAGAGTTAAATCTAAGTTACTCTTTTTTTTTTCTTTTTTTTTTATATATATTTAAAGAATATGAACTCGAAGTACTTAGCTTTACATAATTTTTTTATGGGATTAGCTTCTTTTCTGTCCTAGTCTAGATGTTCATTTTATTGGGCTCTGCCCATATATTATCCATTACAAAAATTAGGTCGATCTGATATTTATAATCCTTTCATTTTATAGAATTTGTATCTAAAACAAATTAAAGGTGAATGCATTTTAAAAATGGATCATCCATTTTTTGGTTACAAATTTAATAAAATGAAAGGGTTACAAATATCGGATCGACTTAAGTCTTTTATGAATGATATACATATAATTGAGTTTCAATGATTCAAACCATTTATTTTATCAAGCCCTACCCATACATTAGCTATTAAAACAATTAGGTCGATTTGATATTCGTAACCCTTTCATTTTATAAAATTTGCATCTTGAAAAATTAGCGGTCAATGTGTTTTAAAAATAGATCATTGAATTTTTTAATTACAAACTTAATAAAATGAAAAGGTTACGAATATCGGATTGACCTGATTTTGTGTATGAATAATATACATGTAAGGTCCAATAAAATGAACTATTCAAATTATCAAAACAGGGTCTATAATGGGTTTTATGGGTCCAAACAGTCCGCTCTAGTCTAGATGAGGACGAGAGGGAAGCCTTACCCCTTTTTTTATTATATAAACATGTATTCAATAGCATCAGTATTTGAAAAAGGTTCTTTAGCATTAGTATTTTAAAATAAAAAATGTTATACAAATATAAAATTTATACATAATGACGTGATTTCATTTAATGTGGATAATTTATTTTATTTTTTTAAAAAACACAAAAATAATATTTAGACATTATTCTTGTTATTTTTTGTATAAATTTTTTATATAAATAATTTTTTCCATTCAAAATTACAAAAGAGATGGGATGAATCTTCAAAGAATAAAATAGCTCGTGATGTAATCAAACCAGCTCACGAGACGGCAAAATGTAAAAGGTTTTAATGCTTGATATATATCTATATGCTAATCAGTTCTAAAAAAAAGCCTTCCTGTTTCGTAGTCTGTCTGACTAGTGGCAAATATTCAAATGCCACTAACTGATTAAAACAAATTAAGATGATTAAAGTCAACTATTATTTGAAACTTAAAACCCTAGTTGCCTCTTAGCATGCTCATTTTAAGTATTTTTTTTATAGTGGTTGAAATTTGGATTCATTGGCGTGTTTACCATTTATCAATAGAATAAAGGTTGGGACCTCCTTTGGGGGTCACCCCCTTTACCCCCTTTTGCCACGTGGCAAGAGGTGATTGGAGAAGCAGGAAAAAAAAGAAAAAGAAAAAGAAAAGGTGACCAATGAGAGAGAGAGGGGGTCCAAAGGGGGTCCTAAAAATGGGGGATGAATCATTGTTGTTATCAATAAGTTAGAAGATTAGAATGAGATGTTGCTGATGAAACGAATTTAGATTTAATATTATATAATTAATTTATTGATTTAATATTATATAATTTATTATATTAAGATTTTATAGGATAAAGGACATGTAATATTTTTTATAGTGATTGGCGTTCCTTAACAGAGAAATTTCGATCCAGATAAATTTCAAAACACAAATTTCTCTGGTTTGCTCAATTTTACTGATTATCTCTGTGTTTTGAAATTTTTCTGATTTGCTTACAAATTTCTCTGTGTTTTGACCAATTTTCTCTAGTTTGTTTATAATTTTTTTGTATTTTGATCAAATCAAAAAAAAATTAAACTACAAAATTGAACAGAGATAAACTCAATAAAACAAAGAAAATAATCTACAATTAGAGACTATATAGAACAAGATATCTAGAATTACAATTGCATTTTCATTATCCAATATCCTGAAACTCTTAGGTAACAAAACATAAATAATTGACCACTTACTAACGAATTATATCAACAAATAAACTACAAATTTAAAAGAAAAATACACACATGATTTTGCAATCTTAAGCTGAAACAGCTCAATAAGAGCCTCAATGCTTCTCGATCCACACCATGGCTCTGCCATAAGCCGAGGAGCTTGCAAGGCCAAAATGCAAAACAGAGTCACGGGGATCGATGTGTGATAAATTAGGGCTTGAAGAGAGCGAATTTATAAGAGGAATATGGGTGAAGAAAGAGATTTGGAGAACGAGAGAGGAGATGTAGAGAAGAGAGAATGAGAGAGTAGGTGTGATATATGAGTGTCGGTGAGCGGTCTTAGGTTACAAAAAATAATATTGTAAACTTCTTCACAGGGCCGGCCCTGAGTTATTAGGGGCCCAAGACAAATTTTTTAAATTGGGCCATTCATTACCTTAAAAAAAAATTATTTGGATAAAACAAAAAGGATAAAAATTTATTTCTATTGCATTACAATTTAATAAAATTTAGATAACAAATATATATATATATAATAGTTGAACTTCAATTAGTTAAATCGAATCTTTATTTTTTAGCTTACCAATGCTATAAGAACTAAAATTAATTGGGGGTAAGGATGAGAATTTTCGATACAACTCAAGCAATATATAAAATTAGTAAATTAGGGTTGATTATTTTTCAACATGAATCTAAGTATGACATGATTTAATAATATGAATTATTAGTTATATATTTTAATGTTCACGAAGGGATGCGATGACATTTTTTTAATCTTTTATTTAACTCCATCTAACTGAATAAAAAAGTATGTAAAATAATAATTACGGCTAATATCTTTTTTTCATTTAAGATATGTATTTTTTTGTTACCTATTTTAGAGTCAATCTAATAAAAAATATATAGTAATAAGGTACAATTTTTTTAATTAAAAAAATGCAATTGAATTAAAATCAAACATTCTATGAATAATTTCATTTAGTAGAAATAAATTTTACAAAATTCAACTTGTGAAAAAAAATTTAATCTCTTCATACACTTGCTAAGTTATTTTTAACTAAAAGTAAAAGTTTTCACATTAAATATTAATCAGACACAAATCAAAATAACACCATACAACAGCATGAAAATAAATGAATTGAACTAATTTTAAAATAATTAAGAAATAACACGACATGATACACTCCCCTAATTAGGGACTCTAAATTTTGTTTAAAATTGGGGGCCCGAGGCGACCGCCTTAATGGCCTCACCTCAGGGCCAGCCCTTCTTCTTCATTATTAAAAGTTGGAAAGAGATCTTATATTAAATATCCCTTAATTTATTAGATGGGGTAAGAAACATTTTTCTCAGATTTAATATTATGTAATTAATTTATTGAATGAGGGTAATAACATCTTTCTCATAAAGACGGTAAACCTCTCTAAAAAAAAAGAAAAAAAATTACTATTTATGAAATTACATATTAAAAAAATTCCAAATCTTTCAAGCCTAACCTAACTTGGTGGCTGTCTACCCTGCTTCACTTTTACCCATTGTAGTTTATTTCATGTGTGCTTTTACTCAAGCTAGTTTATAACCCTCATAATTTGCAGATTATAATGCGCTATTTATTACACATTTCATCTGCATAAAAATATTATTTACTTATTTTTAAATAGAGTAATGTTAGAAACACTAATAAAATAAACTACTTATAAAGTAAATAACGTAAGATTAAAGTGAATTTTCTCTCCCACAAATAACAAAAGTCTCCATAATTTTCGCAATATTTTTTAACTTGCGGCCTTTGGTTGACAAATAGATTGTGTTCATGATTAAGTGAAATTTGCCAGTAAAAATAAATTACAAAAATATACAAACAATGCGAAGGCCAATCAAAAAATACAATAAAAATTGTTTAGATGTTAAATCCGAATAAATTACAGGGCCTGGCTTCGACTGCAGCGTGCCATTCATGTAAATTATTTATAATAAAAATTACGAATCATAACTTTTTTATTTGTTATACTTAATTTAAAAAGTTTAGATGATACATATATTTTTAAAAATAAATTATTATTTTTTTTGTAACATGATTATCATATTAATTTAATTTTTTATGTGTAAATGATATACATGAAAAATTTTATAAATGATTATCGAAATGATATTCGTGGTGAGTTTATCATTTCTTTGGCCTAAACAACACTCTTCAATATAGATCTAGGTTGGAAGAAAGCTAACCCATAAATTAAAGAGTAAATTATACTCGACTCTCTTGAGATTTTGAAAGAAGGGTACTCAGTCCAAAAATTCAAATTTGAATTTTGTTTAGTTAAAGGTCCAAGTGGTGAAATTGTTTGTCCACAAGGACAAAGTCTAAGTAAAATGACCAAAATGCCCCTGTATATATATATACTCCACTAGTCCATTTGTTATTCACAACAAGTTCTCTCTCTCTCTCTCTCTCTCTCCACCGTCTGTTGGTCTCTCTCCCTCCATCGTCGTCGTTGTCGTCATTGTCGTCGCCATCGCCCTTCGGTCTCTCTCATTCCGTTGCCGCATTGCTACTCATTTCATCTTCTCCGCCGCATCACCACTACCGCTACTCCTACCTTCGAACATCGCAGTTGTTCTCTCTCTCTCTCTCTCTCTCTCTCTCTCTCTCTCTATCTTGCTTCTATCTCTGTTTTCCTTCCATTCTGAGCTATTTGCCAGATTTGTAACTTCCGTCAAAGTTCATTGCGACTAGAATGCGGCGCACCATCGGTGCCCGAAATAACCCAACTCTCTCATTTGCCTTGATTCCTTAATTATATGTGTGATTATATGGGTGCTCATGTGCTTGATGCGAAATTACATGTTTAAATGTGTGAATTTCATACTTTTGGGAATGTGTATCTGTTGAATATAAAACATCTGTTGAAATTATAACTTCTGGACTAAAATTGAAAGCCTTAAAGGCGCGATAAACCGAAATTGACCTTACAATTATGATGAGTGTGATTTTTGGAACATAATATGAAGTTTTGTAAAACTTTGATTCGTAATGAATTAATTGGCTTATTTGGCTAAAACTCATAGAATTAACTACTTTAATGAGTTTAGAAACCGAAATTGAGTACATAAATATGTTAATGAAAATTTTTAGAGCCATTTGGAAAGTTTGATTGGAAATTTATTTTGTCTGATTCGCTAAGGCTTGTTTGGCAAGCATGGTAGCTAAATACATATATATGTCACATAAGCCTCTTTTGAGCTCATCTCTTCTCATATATATTGAGTGGAAAATTCGGGAGAGCCACCCAAGAGAGAAATGAAGAAGAAAAAAGAGAGGGAGAAAGGAGAAGAGGTTGGAGATTGAAGAAATTGTTAGATGAAATTAAAGATTTAGCTCTCAAGGTAAGTGGAAATTAACTAAACTACTCTTAATCTTCCATCTTTTCTTGGAATCAAGCCTTGGGATGAAGTTTTATACCCATAGAGGTTAGGGTTTATGAGTTATTATCATAGTTTAACTTATTCCATGAAATTGAACATCTAATCTTTGGATTGGGTCAAATAAAAGGTTGATTCTTGTATTTGGGGTTTGTTTTGAGTTAGCTTGAGACATATAT
This sequence comes from Camellia lanceoleosa, assembly GCA_025200525.1. Classification (NCBI taxonomy): domain Eukaryota; kingdom Viridiplantae; phylum Streptophyta; class Magnoliopsida; order Ericales; family Theaceae; genus Camellia; species Camellia lanceoleosa. The sequence goes on along the minus strand of CM045770.1, from coordinate 5,102,555 downwards.
ATCTTCTAATCATCAAGCTTTGCATGTTTTGAACTCTATATGTTGTATCCCTTTGGTAACCACGAAAAGATGAAGAAGATGAAGGACTATGAAAATTAAAGTAAGTTATAATTCACTTGAGTTTAGGGTTCATGCTTATGATGATCATATGATATGTTGTTGAAGTGAAGTTGTTTCAATAAAGCCTTGAGAATGCCTTGAAAAGCTTAAAATTATTGCATTTTCGGACTACCCAAAATAGAGCAAGAACCGCATGTGCGAAGCCCGTGGCCGCACGTGCGGAAAACAGGGGAGACAAATTGAGGCTTAATGCAATAAAAGCACGTACGGCTAAGGGGAAGGAATTTTGTCAGCTTCTTTTCCCCTGTTTGACCCTCTGAAACTGTTAATATGTATATTTGATCCTTCTAAACTGTTTAAAACTAAATGAGAATTTACGAATCGAACGTAAGGAAAGGGCTAAAGAAAAGAGAATAATTTATAAGTTGTATGTATGTGTGTGCCTTGTGTAGGTCACTTGCCGGAGGAGACTCCTACGCGACCAAAGCATTGTGAGTAATAATAGTGTAATGATATATTTATTCCTGTATTTCTGTTTATGAATTATTATACCTTGATTGTACTTGGTATGTTGAAATCATTATTGTGCTATGGTTTATATATTAAGATTGTGAATGGCATATTTAGGACGAGTGGTGCCATGATTCATGTATTTTTGTTGGATACGTATTATGTTTATTGCAATGGTGTACGTTATGTGAATTAGATTTTGGTGGAAATGATTAAACAATGGTATTGACATGGACCTAAGGTCGTTTTGTATGATGTTGGGCCCGAGGCCGTTTTGTATTACGTTGGGCCTGAGGCTGTTTTGTATTATGTTGGGCCCGAGGCCATTTTGTATTACGTTGGGCCCGAGATCGTTTTGTATTACGTTGGGCCCGAGGCCGTTTTGGAATAAGATTATGAGGTTGTGTGTACGCTAAATAAATATTCTCCAAGACACATGCTTATTCACCCAAACCTCCCTATATTATTATTCTTCACTGAGCCTTGTTTACTCCGTTTTATGTATGCATATAGGTGATCAACTCGGAGGGCAGTCCTTGGTCAACTTTAGGGAAACTTTTGAGGGACCGGTTTTCATAATGGTTTTCTCAAGCCTCGAGTCTTTTGGAGCTTGTTATTTAGACACCAATAGATATGTAATTTTTGTCTTGCTAGTGTACATAAATTATACTTGTATATATGAAATGTGTATATGAACTTTATGAATATGTTGTTTAATGATCTTGGCATGTAAACACAAGCTCGATAGACGTTCTTATTTTGGTATTTGCTTCCGTTTAAGGCCTTCTATTTGAATAAATATTCGTGGAATTTTTGTTTTGAGGCCTAAGTACAGGCTGGTCATGGACCAAACTTTTAGGGGAAGGTTTGGGTCATGACAGTTGACGACGAGGAGTTCCAAATCTCCAATCTCAGATGACCAACCAGGAATAGTAGATTTGATAGCAGATCCGAACTTAGATATGTGAATGGTTGCAAGATGTCCAAAGTCGAAGCCCTAATGCAAGCTTTTCGAAAAGCAATCAGACTCCAAATCAAATAAGAGACCAAAGTCATTGAGGGCGAAGTTGTGGAAATTCAAATTGATTTCCCGGTGATGTAGACACCCTATTTTTTATCGTCCTCAAGACTTGGACGTCATCGTTTGAACACTCGATGATCATCCATATTCGTGTTCGTTTTGAGTACCTGAAGTTCTTGGTGGAGTGCCTTACGTTTAGACCTCTTAACTTGTCTGTTTTGTGCTTGGTTGTATACCAAGAGCTTATGGCTTTGTTTTTTAGGGAAGAGGGTGGCCTTTTGACCAGCCCTACAACCCATCGGCCAAGCCCTATGCCCATCGGTCAAGCCTTGTTCCCATCGGCCATCAGTGGTGGCCGGTCAGCCTCACTGATGGCCGGTCGGCCTTATTAATAGCTGGTCAGCCACATGTGTTGGCCGATGGCCTTTTTTCCACTTTTTCAGATATTTTATGTAACAGTTGTTCCAGCTGTTGGTCACTAAGTGCATCCTCCATACATGGAGGGATGAAGCCAAGCTCTTGCTTACATTTTCTATAAAAAGGGGAGCTCTTTCCCCCATTTTTGGGGTTACAAATTTTCAAAGCCGAAATTCTCTCTCTCTCTTTATATATTGTGCTTGAAAGTAACTTTTCTTCACATATTTGCATACAACCCCTTAGCCAAACAACCCCACCTTGGAGCTGAGGTTTCTTGAGGCTTGTTTGGAGGTTTTGAAGTTGGTTTTTTTGGCTCAAAAGTTACTGGTTTTGTTGCTGTGCTTCAAGGGTAAGGTGTGAAGACCCAACCCAACTTTTCGCCTTTTGTTTGACACCGACAATGAACAGAGGTCACATCTCATATTTCATAAGTTTCTCAATGTTATTTTAATAAATATTATCTATATTTCGCCATCCGGCACGGACTTATAACAGAACAATAATTGATAATCCTCTTCGAGTGTGTCAAAAACGAAACTCCTAAAGATGTATATTTTTTTAGGCAAAACGGATCACACCATCGAACTCAGAATGTCAAAATTAGTCACCAGTGATTAAATAGGATTTTTAATGAATCGATTTTCGGACAGCCCGGATGTCCACGCACCGCGTTTTCTCCGAGCAGTGCAATTTGTGGTGGAAAATCAGCCACCATGGCTAGAATTTTTCGTGAGATGGAATATGCATCCACCTCACTCCCTTTTTACCACAACATTCACCTTTCAATCCTAGCCTTAGGTTTTCTCCAAGATTTAATCCTAGCCATTGAACCTACCTACCCACTTTCTTCCTATATATATCCTATATGTGTAAAAACTACATCTTCTTGCTAAAATTCTGTGGGTTTAAGAAAGAAAAATCAAACACTTCCATAATTGTTCATCAAGCTTCAAGTCTAGGTAACTCCCTCTCTATGTCTATTCTATGAGTTAAAGCCTTCATTTCTTTCCTTTGATTTCATGTTACAATGAACCATGAATTTAAGCCTTAAAATATAGTTTTAGACTTATTTCCTTCCATTGATATCATGTTGAAATGAGCCATGAGGCTAGCGCTCAAACTAAGGATTTTGCCCAGCAAACAGTTTTTTTTTTTCCTGAACAGACAGTTTACTTTGAAAATTTGTCAAAAAATATTGAGGCCACTTTATCGGTTGATTTTTGGATGAGAGTTAAAATAAAGCGTTATCTTTTCAACCCAATTTTTTTCAACTCCATCCAACGGCTAGATTGTTGTAGAAATGATGTTTTAGAAATTGCAACGGATCTGAACCAGTTTTGTTTTACTGCCTTTTTACCCTGTTTATGAGCATTTTTGGGAGGTGAGTCCTTCAGGAAAAAGTTTCATTACATCTTGATTGATAACCCTGTACAATTTCGGAATTTTTTTAAGTGTTTTGATTTGGATTTTAGCCTCTGATCTGGAGTGCTACAAACTAAGAAGTTCTGGACCCTAGGAGGAGGACCCCTTTTAAGTTGTACACTTTGGGTACTTTGGGATTATGGTTTTGAATATTTATTTCATGCTTAGAATTGGTTCCTAGACCTACTATAATGTAGTTTTTCATACGTTGTTATTAGATCTCGGTTCCAGTCGACTTTACCAAACTTTGTGTACTTTTAGGTGAGTTCATACTTACACTCTTTACATGTATTTGAATATAATGACATGCTTTGATCCATGAATTATTTAGGAGCATGAGATTGCACTGATTTATGAATAACTAGCAAGTATGCCTATGATTGGAAAAGCACCTTGAATACATTTTGAAAATCATGTTATGTTTTAGAAAACGTGAGCTAACGGGATAAGCTGACTCACATGTATTGCTTGTATACATATTATCTTTGAGAAGCCATGGTTAAGACATTGTTATAAAACTCTTGCAAATGTAATAACGTACATTCGAACGGAACATCCCGGACGTTGGGGGAAATTAAAGATACCAACGGGTGAGGCGTTATAAGGGTGGTTGTTGGGATGCGGCCATCGTCCCTTGGCATGATCATGACCATTTGATATTAGTATGGGTAGCTCCCTACTTCTCTGGCAACATATCCAGTCGAATGGACATATGTACGTATATTTTGATATCTATATAAGAGCATTTATTTTGCCTTTCCAGCCATTGGGCTTTGAAAACTTGAAATATTATGTTTGCACCATGGCAAACTTGTAAATTGTGTAAGTATGTTCTCACAAGCTTTATAGCTCATGGGTGTGTTGCTAACCCATTTCAGGTAAGGAGAATGCATAGAGGATAACCAAAGGCCTTTTTGTGATGTCTCGTGGCCTAGGATGGATTCTGGACCTTTAGTTTTATATAAGTCATGTATTACCTCTTTTGTTGGCATAGGGCCAAGTTATTGTGTAACTTAACTTTTCTTTATGACTTGTATGACTAATATAGCAGTGCTCTAGTGAAATGAACTCACCAAGTATTTGCGACGATTTATTTATTTGTTCTCTAAACTGGATAGTAGATAGTAGTAGGCCTAGGGTGCGAACCGAGGCGCTGGCCGGTCGCGATTCCGATAAGCCCCTAGTTCGGGTCGTGACATAAGGTTTTACCCTCTTTAAAGCTTTGTTTAATTGCATGGTTTGGCCACCTTTGCATGCTATTTTGGCCAAGTTATCAACTGCAAAAACCTCTATTTTTAAGTGTTAAAAATGGTAGTTTGAGGTCTCTTTAGAGTTTGAGGTGATCCACTCTTGTTTGTTGCTTATTTGCTAAGCTTATTGCCATGTTTTAAAGCCTTTAAGGCAATCTTTTCTTGGCCTTTAAACCACTGAATTTCAGAAGAATTTTAGTGGTGGAAAGGTGGTTTTTGGGTCCAAAATGGGAGGGGGTGGTCCCCCCTCTTCATCTCTTGTTTATATATGTTGATGGCCTACAAAGTGAGCATGCTTTTCTACCCTTTTGAAGCTTGGTTTAAGCATGTTTTTGCCACTAATTTGCCATGTTATAACTCTGTTTTTGGCTGGTTTGGTCACCTCTTCCATGCTTCTTGCACTTGTATTGTAATCTTGTTTACTAGCCTAGCATGTGTGATGATTTAGCCTATCATTCTACCATGAATTAGCTTGATACCAGCATGCTTTTGGCTCTGTTTTAGCATGCTTGAGGACTGTTTTGAATGATCTCGGTCCTTTGAGGCTTGCGTTGTATGGCTATAGTGAGAATGCCTTGGCTAGCTTTGAGTTTTAGGCCATCTTGCATGCTTTATTTGTGATGTTTGCATGCCTTAGTATCATTTCTCATGTGATTTCAGAGCATATATTTGGGTCATACTCTTACGTATATCATTCTTTAAATGTGCTTGAGAGTTGAGTCTTATGCCTTATTTATGAGCCAATACATGAGCATGTTTTTCTTGCTTTTCATGCTATATTCTCAGCTCATTTTAGCCACTGTTCTAGCCTGCTATAACTCTGTTTTGGGCTGGTTTAATCATCTGAGCATTGTATTCCATGTCTCTAGTGTTGTGTCCTTCACTAGTTTCATCGTTTTGGTTCTAAACATGTTATACATGAGGTGTTTGCATGCTATGGTCTTATTTGTCATGCTATTTCAGCGCTAAAAGCACCTGCAATTCTCCCAATTTCTTTATTTTTCCTTTTGTTTGAGAATCGTTTGGCCTTAAGTTTGTGTTTAAACATGAGGTAGGGTTCGTGCCCAAATGGCTTTAATCCTCTTTTGAGGATTCCTCCTAGTCAAAGGCATGATCCTTCTCATGTCCTAAACCACTCTTTTGGTTGGTCCCTCCCATTAGATGACTTTCACAATTGGACTAACCGGTTAAAGAATTAATTGGTAATCTAAAATGTGTAAACAAGAATTGGACCAAGTAAAACATGACTAAGATAAGCATGTTGTTGCATTGCATGTGTTTGGATCGGACGTTAATCCAAACACAAGGAATCTAGCACGTTTCATACTCAAAGTGATAAAACGTGTTGCGTTTCTTGGTCGTTGTCACCCTTGATCATGCATGATAGAGTGATGACACTTAGAGTCTTATGTGTGCATTCACTAACATTGTGCAAGCTTGACTCTTTGGCTATCATGCATTGAGATGTGTGGTTGGTGGCTTGAGAGCCGAGTACTATGCTCCTTTGAGCTTAAAACATGATAAGAAGGGTAGTTGCACACACATTTCCTTGCAAATACACTGTCATGCCTCTATTTGTGCTCTGTTGTAGCAAAAGGAGAAATTTTAGGAATCAGTGGCTAATCGGCCACATGCCCTAGCCGACCGGCCATCATTACTGGCCGATGGCCACAATCTCTAGCTGATGAGCCCTCAGAGTGTTCTTAAGATTAGACAGAAGCAGTCTGGAAGCTGGCACAATTTTCAGAGGTCCAAAAGAGTGCAAATAGAGGCATCTTGACGTAAGGCGGTGGATTTTCGAGGCGAAGCCAACCGAGCATGCATATCCCCCTCGCTTCCCGAAGCCGTTCATGCCAATTGCTTAGCTAATTAGTTTATTAGCTTAGTCATTTTGTAATTAATTGGTTAAGCGTTTAATTAATTAGTTCGGTTTGTAATTAATTAGCTTAGATTAGCTAGTTATTCAATTTCAATTGTGTTGTAATTAATTAGCTAAGTTAGTTAATTAGTTAGTAGATTAGCTTAGCTAAATTCATTCGGACCCTCCGTCGAGAGGGCAAATGTTGTAATAAGGGTGCGTGTGTGTACGCATGTCTTCTAATCCCCACTTCTTTCTTCTTTTTACTTATCAACTTTTGATGGTTAGTTTAAGGCATGTTCAATTAGCATCCTTATGCTTCGCATGTTTGCATCATTTATTTGTATTGCATGCACTGGGCTCGGCGCATCATTCAAACTGCATAGTATTTCAATACCTACTTGAATACGTATTTCAAAGCATATTATCAAGTGTTGCATTTATATGCTATTTTAGGTAGCCGAGCCTATTTCAGTCGCATTTTGCATGTGTTGTATTACACATTTTGTATGGCTAGGATCATGCATTGATTTCTAACTAGTTTTCTATTTTGGCTTAGAGTACACTGTAAGCGTTTATGCTTTAGCATCCTTGCATGAGTGTGAGTGTTGCCATGATAGCATGTTTTTCATGAGGCTATTTGCTTAAGTGATAAACTGCATGAATGCCTGTGGATGAAGGTTTGATTGCCTGAATTGGAACAACTAGATGATTGTGAGTTTTAAGCCCACTTGAGGGTGGCAAATTCGTGCTTTAGCCTACTTGCGAGTAGCACTTCCAAACCATTTTCGAAAAACAAACACGAGTTGTTTGTTTCAATTTTTGTGATCGAGTCTATACTTGTATGCTGTGCGCATCACGTAATAAGTTAGCTAATGAATCTGAATAAAAACACATGAGGTTTATAAAACAACATATCATGTTAGTAGAGGCCAAACTTTGATCGGGCGAGCGGGGGTGCTCATGTTATGACCTTCCCCTTTCGTACCCAAGTTCTCGAGCCGAAGCAACTTGGTGATAACGGACACGTAGCCTTACGCACGAGTTAGGGTTTCCTAAATTTTTCAAAATAAAATATTTAGGTAGCGACTCTGTAATCTGGCAAAGCAGTCCATGTTTGACGCTTTTTGATTCAAAATTGATTTTTCAAAACCAATTGCCAGATTTGGACTTTTTGGTGATTTATTATCTTACATTGCACTTTTGCGAGATTAGATTTAGAACTGTGATAGGAGTCCGAACTGTAGTAGTTAGAACCCAATTCGTGCCCTCTTCGAAAGGGGGCGCACGGAAGAGAGTTCGGGCAGTCTACAGGTGGTGCCTGGAGCGATGTTAAAGTTTGGGAAGCTGACGTTGAAGATGACGAAAATGAAAATTATGTATAATTTAGGGGCTAAGATGATTAAGGCATTGGCAAAAGATAAGGTACAGAGTAGAGATGTAATTGCGATTGATAAGGCTTCTGGAAAAATTACTAAGCTTGGGAGATTGTTTTCAGTTTTTTTTCTTTATATGTTGTTATTTTCAGATTTTTTTTTCCTCTATTTGTTGTTATTGTTGTTGTCAATGATGATGATAATGAACAAATAAGGTTTGATTTAGCTTGGTATTACAACAGATAGGGTTGATTTTGGCTCAACAAATAGAGTTGGTTTGGCTTATATTTCAACATATATAAAAAATAAAATTTAGAACAAACAAATAGATTTAACAGACAGTGAAAATTGGCTTACTAAATTTCAACAGATAAATATAAATTTGAACATATAGAATAAAAATAGGACAAAAATTTCAACAGATAGAATTTCATACAAATATATTTTCAGCAGATAGAAAAAAAAAATTAACAAATAGAATTTTTTTTGAACAGACAAAAAGGTAAAATTGGAAATAAATGTCCTTAAAAACAAAGTGTGTACTTTTCACTAATAAAATCCATTGGACCTAATGCCTTAGGTAATTGTTTGAATGGACTTTTTAACAATTTTATCTAGAAAGAATACTGAGAGGGAGATTTATGATCTGGAATTGGGCCGAGATAACGGCCGAGAAGATTAGTAGCCAAGTGAATCATTGGACCGAGGTGATCCACGGTCCACTCGGAATTGGGCTTCTAGGACCTGGGGCGATGTGTTGGGCAGTATGCGCCTACCGGGTGTACGTTGCTCGGTTAAGGCAACTCTCAGTTATACCGAGCTATGTGTATGATATAAGCGAATCCGGTCAGGACAGCTGAACGGCGCCCGGGAAGGCGTCATCGACCGAGATGCTTGCTTGCCCGGCAAGAAGGCCAACCACAATCGAGTTGGATGACCGGCGCCCGCAAAGCCGGCGAGACACCTTGCTTTCGGCGAAAGGCCGACGCAGTGCTCACGGATGTCTCGAGCTCGGCCGTCGAGCGTGCCTAGCTCGGTTCTCTTGAGCTTGTCAACAGGAACAAGCGCCGTGTACGACCACACCTGGTCGGGCAACTCATTGCCGAGCTCTCCGAGAATTTGGCGATTGAGATTAGGTGATATTTAGCAAGGTTTCCGCTGACAGATGGGATAGCAGAGCCACGTGTTGAAAGACGACTGAGAGTGGATATGGAGCTCAGAGGACATATAAGCGTGTCTGCGCCCCCCATGCGCAGAGGATGAACACTTCTGTAAGGAACTCTTACACCCAAACACTCTCCTCTCTCTCTCTCCCTATCCCAAGGTGTGCTAACTTGATCGTCGGAGGGGTTTTCCGGCCACACACCGCCGGGTAGCTCACCGCTGTTGTGTTTTCAGGTGATCGGACAGAAACGGAGCACGGAAGAAAGGAGTACGGGCTCGCCGGAATATTTGCTCCCCGTACAATTGGCGCCGTCTGTGGGAATATTTGCAGACAAAACCTTGTCTTCCACGCTCGTCTGAGCGCCGACTATGGCGAACAACGAAGAGTGTCCGTTGTCCGCCATCGATGGAGTCACACCGGAATCCGGCAGGCGGAGAGAGGGGCACCCCGACATCATTTCGATGTCGAACCTGGAGACATTTCCTGGCGGGCAATCGTGTGACGCGCGCGATAAGTGCGGCAGGAGTCATGGCCATTCACGGAGTCCAGATGGACATTGGCGGCGGAGACTTCGACGCCAGCGCAGAAAACAAATTTGAAGGACCAGGACGCCGTCATTCGGCGCATGGCGGCAGAGATGGAGGAACTGAAGCGGCATGTCAAGGGGAAGGGCGTAGCTGGAGTGGGAGACCACAGTGAGCGCACCCAACCCCGCCGTTCAACTAGTCAGAGTCAGCGACACACTCCGTCCATCTCCATTACCAGAAGTTACAAGGTGGGTGATTCCGATGTGCGCGCAGAAAAATCCAGCGCACAAGACAGCACTTACCAGCCCTCACGTCCGGCGACGACGTCAAGGTACTCCTATTCCGCTTGCACAGAAGACTTGCGGCGGTTTGAAAAAGCGTCGCTCGACGGAGACTCAAAGGATACTGGCGTTCAGCGGTTATCCTATGGGGTTCACGCCGGTGAGGAGGTCGGAATGCCTCCACCCGCCAAGCGCCGCTCTGGTAGATTCCGACTTGGCAAGGTTGGCGCCACCCTTTTCCCTAGAAATAGAGACAACACCTCTTCCGTCGGGCTTCCACCGACCAAAGTTCACATTGTCACGGAAGCGGATCCTTACATGCACGTAAGCCATTTCCGAAAGTCATGGCGGACATAAGCGAAATGACGCTCTTATGTGCCTCATCTTTCCGTCGATTTGGCGGCCCGGGTTTGAAGTGGTTCGAAAGGTTGCCGAAGGGGAGTATTGAGAGGTGGCATCAGTTGGCCGAAGCCTTTGTGACTCGCTTCAAAACCAACACCAAGACACCTAAGGAAGTGGACCACCTGCTGAATGTCAAGATGGATCCAAGCGACACATTGAAGGCATACAACTCCAGATATTGGGAAACCTTCAATGAGATTTTGGATTGCCCGGTCAACCTAGCAATCACGCAGTACAAGCGTGGACTCCCGGTCGGACATAGACTGCGAGACTCGCTTACCATGCATCAGCCGACGTCCATGGGCCAGCTCATGCAGCGCATCAATGAGCACGTCCGGGTCGAGGATGATGCTTCGGCGTCTACCGCGAAGACAACTCCGGTAGCAACAGATAAGAAGGCGAGCAAGGTGCACGCGATGATGGGGCGAAGTCCGGCCGCTCAAGTTATAGAGCAGAGGATTCAGACCGCGGCTCGAATCGTAAGAACCGGGGTAAAAGACGACGTAACAACCGGGATGATTACAACCGTGATGATGTAGCGGATGCCAACAGAAGATTGAAAGCAAGGACTGGCATCACCACGATCTTCAAGATTCCAATCTATCGCATACTTAGTGAGATCCGAGACGAGGAGCATGTACGGTTTCCTGCTAAGCTAGACGATGGACAGAAGGGCTACAATCCACGGTATCGTTGCACATTCCACCGAGAGAGAGGTCACCGGACTGAGGATTGTTTGCCTTTAAGGCAGCACTTAGAAGAGCTGGTCGCGGCCGGGCACCTAGATCTTTACATTGATGGCGGCGTAAAGCCAAACCCTGCTCCGATTGATCCCAGGGGATGACCGAGATGCACCGCCACAAGGAGTTATAAATGTCATCCACGGCATAGTGGAACCGGCGCGTGTTTGCAAACTCCGGGGTATGATCAAGAAAGCAGAGCACATGAGGGAAGTTTTGTCGGTACAGCCCGCCACCAAGAGGGGAAAAGCCGAAGAGAAGGATGTGGTTAGTTTCACTTCAAGGGATCTAGAGCGTATCCAGACGCCGCACAACGATGCCCTAGTAGTGACACTGCGCGTCAAGGAATTTGATGTCAAAAGAATCTTGATCGATCAGGGAAGCTCGGTCAAGATCATGTATTACGACGCGTTCAAGCAACTTAAGCTCCGAGAAACAGACTTGGCTCCGGCGACTTCGCCACTAGTTGGTTTCAACTCACAGCCAGAGTGGCCCTTGGGCAAGATTATCTTGCCGGTCAAAGCGGGATCCGTCGTCAAGCAGGTGGAGTTTTGGGTGTTACACGTGCCTTCAACTTACAATCTTATCCTTGGAAGGGGATGGCTCCACGCCATGCAAGCTGTAGCATCGACCTACCACCAGGTGATGAGATTCCCCTCGGCTATGGGGGCAATCGAGGAGATTTGGGGGGATCAGGTCATGTCCAAACGAAGCCGTGGTACGTGAGCAGCCGGCCGAGGCGCCAAAGGCTTCGTGCAAATGATAGAAGGACCGGAGGACCAAGGTGTGTTGGATGACGTCGGCACCAAGGCTGAGGACAAAGCTGTGGAAGACCTGGTCGAGGTGCGAATCGATGTAGAGCGGCCGGACAAGTTCTTCTTGCTCGGATCCAGCCTCACCGCTAAGGAGAGGACTGAAATGGTTGAATTCTTGACGGCTAACATCGAAGTCTTCGCGTGGTCGCCTTATGACATGCCCGGCCTTGATCCAAACTTTATCTGCCATCACCTCAACGTCTTTCCCGGAGCAAAGCCAGTAATCCAGCGAGCAAGGAGATCAGCGTTGCATCACGCCGAGGTAGTTGCAGAGGAAGTCAAAAATTTGCTTGAGGCACGAGCAATTCAGGAAGTGCATTACCCTAGGTGGATCTCCAACACAGTGGTGGTGCCCAAGAAGAATGGCAAGTGGCGAGTTTGTGTCGACTACAAGACGGTCAACCGAGCTTGTCCCAAAGATAGCTTCCCCCTGCCGCGAATTGACCAGCTTGTGGATTTGACAGCAGGACATAATAGGCTAAGTTTCTTGGATGCCTACCGCGGCTACCATCAGATCGCCATGCATGGGCCAGACCGAGAAATCACCTCTTTCACGACTCCGAGAGGACTCTTTTGCTACCGGGTCATGCCTTTTGGTTTAAAGAACACCGGGGCAACTTTTCAGAGGATGGTAACCAAAATGTTCGCTTCCTTGCTTGGTCGGACAATGGAGGCTTACATCGATGATATGGTGGTAAAAAGCCGACTTGAAGCAAACCATTTGTCCGACCTAGCCGAGATGTTTGCCATTCTCAAGAAGCACAAGCTGCGCCTGAACGTGTCCAAGTGTGCCTTTGGCGTGGGATCTGGAAAATTTTTGGGATTTCTAGTCACAAACCGAGGCATCGAAGTAGACCCAACTCAGATCAGAGCCGTGCGAGAGTTGAAGAAGCCCAGCTCGGCAAAGGACGTTCAGCATCTGGCCGGAATGGCCGCCGCGCTTAATCGATTTATAAGCCGATCATCAGATCGCTGCCGTCCATTCTTTCAGGCATTGAAATCAAAGTTCACGTGGGATGAGGAGTGTGACTGAGCTTTGGCTGAGCTCAAGGAATATCTTTCCTCTCCTCCATTGTTGGTTACGCCTCAGCTGGGTGAGGTACTTTACCTTTACCTTGTTGTCTCACAGCACGCAGTTAGTGCGGTGCTTGTCCGAGCTGAAGGCATCAAGCACCTCCCAATCTTCTACGTCAGTAAAACCTTGCTGCCGGCAGAGACGAGATACCTGCCGCTGGAAAAGCTTGCGTTGGCATTAATGATGGCTTCAAGGAAGTTGGCATAGTATTTTCACGCCCATACCATCATCGTACTGACTAAGTTTCCCCTTAAGGCCTTGTTTGAGCGGGCGGACTTCTCCGGCCGAATTCTAAAGTGGGCGGTCGAATTGGGGCAATTTGATGTGAAGTTCAATCGCGCCTGACCGTAAAGGCCCAAACTTTGGCGATTCGTTCGAGTTCTCACCAGGACCCATCCGGTGTGCGGTCGATATTCCCAGCAGAAGGCGAAGAATACAAGCTCGTCAGAGATACAACTTCGGTGGAGTTGGCGTCGCGAATTCTTGCGCTACCAAAGTACCCTCAACTTGTATAAGTCCACCAAGGTGGCCTTAATGTGGTCGGGTAGGTTGTCCCACCCACTGTCGTCCCGCATCACCGGGGAGGTAATATACCTACTCGGCATAGAACTGCGGTGGCATAATATAACACGGTGATTCGCCTCACGGACTTAGGCATTGAAGGTCGACTTCTTTGAGTCGGTGCGAATCACCAAAGTGCGAGTGGAACCGATCAGCAGAACTCAGGACCGAACAACCGGGCAACCGTTATCCCATCACCCTTCACAACTCTCAGGACCCATCAGATTGTTGAAAGCTTTTCGTGGGGGAGATGTGGAAGCTTTTTGTTGATGGAGCGTCCAACCGTCACGGCGCCGGGCTAGGTGTCGTTCTTATCTCTCCTGACGGCCTAACCATTGAACATTTCATCACCCTCGGGTTCCCAAAGATCTAACAACGAGGTCACGAGGCCCTTTTGGCCGGGCTCAAGAGCGCTATCCAGATGGATGCTACCGAGTTGATTGTATACAGTGACTCCCAACTTGTGGTTAACCAAGTTTCTGGGATTTACGAAGCAAAGGATGAAAGAATGGCGAAGTACCAAGCTCTGGTCAAGGAACACATCAAACAGTTTCAGGGAATCAGAGTCCAGCAGATTGGCCATGAAGAGAACAACCGAGCTGATGAACTGGCCGGCCTTGCTTCGATGGTAGATGGTACGTCTCCAAACCCCTTGTTAGTTGACTTTCTTCCACGGCCAAGCATTGAAGATGCCGGACAGACGGATGTACTCTGTGCTGCGCTAGGCTCTTCCTGGATGGACCCAATAATTTTATTCCTCAGAGACCGGACTCTTCCAACCGACAAGAAGCGGTACAAAGTCGGGTGAAATCGAGGCGGTTTTGGCTCTCTCCATCCGGTGCGTTGTATAAAAGTCCTTCATGGTCCTTATCTGAAGTGCATACACCCAAGTAGTGTGGAGGCATTCTTGTCTGAAATTCACGAAGGTATCTGCGGCGGTCATATAGGAGGCGGTCATTGGCCTACCAAAGCTATTTCGCGAGGATCTTGGTGGCCGTGCATGCAGCCGACGAAAGTATGTCATAAGTCTGAAAAATGCCAGAAATTTGCCCATCAGATCCATCAGCCTGCTAGGGAACTTCTTCCCCTCACTAGTCCTTGGCCCTTCGCTATGTGGGGGCTAGATATAGTGGGGCCATTGCCAACAGCACCGGGCAACCGGAAATTCTTCATCGCAGCCACGGATTACTTCACAAAATGGGTTGAAGCTGAGCCATTGACAACGATCAAAGAAAAAGACGTGAAGCGGTTTGTCTGGAAGAACGTGGTCACGCGGTTTGGCGTCCCAAAAATTTTGATCTCTGACAATGGCACCCAGTTTGACGGTTGCCTATTCAGAGGATTTTGTGAAGACCTGAAGATTGAATTTTACAACTCCACTCCGGCTTACCCACAGTCCAATGGTCAGGCCGAGGCATCAAATAAGACTATTCTTGATGGGTTGAAGAAACGGCTGGAGAAGGCAAAGGGAAAATGGGCCGAGGAATTACCCAGCGTCCTTTGGGCGTACCGAACAACCCCTCGGCGATCTCTGGAAACTCCATTTGCTTTGGCTTATGGCATGGAGGCGGTCATACCTCTGGAAGTTGGCATGCCCACCCTACGAAGCGAGAGTTTTGAACCGGAACTGAACGCCGAGGCAATTGCCTTGGAGCTGGACCTAGTGGAAGAGCGACGGGAGAAGGCTCTCATCCACGTGGCCGCCTACCAACAAGAGCTCTCGAAGAAGTACAACAAGACGGTGCACCCCAGACCGTTCAAAGTTGGTGATTGGGTTTTGAGGAAAGTGATGGGCAACACCCTGGTGCCAGGTGAAGGCAAACTAGGGGCAAATTGGGAAGGACCATACAAGATCACCAGTCTGGCGGGCAAGGGGGCTTACCACTTGGAGGATCTAGAGGGTAGAGCAATACCACGACCATGGAATGCGGCCAACCTCAAACTGTATTATTTCTAAGTTTTTGCCTTTTCTTCTGGTGCAAAGGAATTTTTGGGCTTGCACTTCAGAATGTAATTCTTTTTGTCAATATACAGAAGTGGTGTTTTAGCACTTGCACTGTTATTTTAATGAAAAAACCATGATGATTTGCTCCGGTTAGTGCAGTTGATGTTTTGTTCAACTTAGATATTTCTTACCGAGATGTTTTGCTCTGGTCAGAAGAGTTGGTGTTTTGTCCAACTTAGGATTCCCAACCGAGATGTGTTGCTCCGGTTGGAAGGGTGGGTGTTTTGTCCAACTTAGGATTCCCAACCGAGATGTGGTGCTCCGGTTGGAAGGGTTGATGTTTTGTTCAACTTAGATATTTCTTACCGAGATGTTTTGCTCCGGCTGGAAGGGTTGATGTTTTGTTCAACTTAGATATTTCTTACTGAGATGTTTTGCTCCGGTCAGAAGAGTTGGTGTTTTGTCCAACTTAGGATTCCCAACCGAGATGTGTTGCTCCGGTTGGAAGGGTTGGTGTTTTGTCCAACTTAGGATTCCCAACCGAGATGTGTTGCTCCGGTTGGAAGGGTTGATGTTTTGTTCAACTTAGATATTTCTTACCGAGATGTTTTGCTCCGGCTGGAAGGGTTGGTGTGTTGTCCAACTTAAGTCAACCGACCGTGATGATTTGCTCCGGTTAGTGCAGTTGATGTTTTGTTCAACTTAAATATTTCTTACCGAGATGCTTTGCTCCGGTCAAAAGAGTTGGTTTATTGTCTGACTTAAGTCACCCCAACCGAGATGTTTTGCTCCGGTTGGAGGAGTTGATCTTTTGTTCAACTAGAGATTCCCAACCGAGATGATTATTCCGGTTGGAAGAGTTGGTTGTTTGATAAACTTGTTGTCACCAACCGAAAGGTTATTCCGGTTTTGATTCTTTGTTTTGTTATGCTTAAGAACATCAACCGAGTTATGTATTCCGGTTGACGAAGTGCCAATTTGTGTTATACCGAGATGTTTTGCTGAAGGTGAAATTGATGATAACCATGCAAACACTTGGCAAAAATATGCAGTTTTTTCATTAATAGAAAGTCATTACATGCGGTGGGGCGAGATTTACATAAGAAATAGAAGGCAAACATACAATAGAAAAAGAATCCTAAGCTAGGGGGGAGAGATCGGGGAACTCCTTATCGGCTCGAGTTAACCGTGGCGATTTGTTCTGGCGCCGATCGATCGACAAAGCGGTTCTGGGCGGTTTGATCCTCTCCTTCAGCATCTTCCCCACCTTCTTCTTCAAGTGCTTCCTCGGCCTCGGCTTGCAGTGCACTGAAAACGTCATTGGCGTACGGAATAAGGTATGTCGGTAAGAAGACAGCCGGTGGAGAGGCAAACACATCGATGCTCGAGGCCTGGCATTTGTTGACATCTGACCTTCCATCCTGCCTTGAAGTAAATATCTTGAGTGGCGAAGACTTGTTTCTTGTAATTTTCCTCGGCTTCGTTGAAGCCGGCGTTGTTGGCATCTTCGCACTCTTTCTTTCTGGACGACTTCAAGGCATCAAGCTCGGCTTGGAGCTCGTTCTTTCTTTTCTCGGCCGCTTCAAGTTGGCCGAGCAGCCTGTTGTTGTCAGTGTTGGCAACTTCGAGCGAAGACTTTGCTCGGCCAAGCTCGGTTTGGAGGCTTTCGACCTGGCTGGCAGTGTCGCTCGCCCTTTGCCGAAGTCTGTGGATACGCTCCATGACCAAGTGCTGCTTTTGGATGGCCTGCAAGAAGAAAGGTTAATTAGTGAAGTAACCGGGCAAACACTTAACGAAAGTTTCAGAGGCGAAGTGGGACTTACCCTGGCCATGGACTTGACTGATGATTTCACCAAGCGGGTGTCAGGAACATGGTCACTGCCCACCACGTCGCTCGGTAGAAGGAATGCCTTGGAGAGATCGTAGGCGAGCAGGTGCTCTTTATCGCCCTTGATTGAAGCGGTGGCCGGGATGTCTTTTCCCCGGTGCTTCAGTTGTGGTCTCCAGATCGGTATTGGGTCGACCGTGGCAGTGGTTTGTTCGGTGTTGAGCTCGGCAACCAGCTCGGCAGACGGATCTGCGCGAGCTCTTTTACCAGCCCGGCGTGGAGTGGGTTCCTTGCTAGACTGCCCGGCTGCTTGTGAAGCCAGGGCGACCACGGCGCCGCTTGATTGACCGGCGGCGGGAGAGCGGATGGCTACACTTGGTATCTCGGCTGAAGTGGCGGTGAGCAGGTTTTTGATCCGGCTTCGCTTCGCCATCTCTTCTTCTTCTGTCAGCCAGATTAGGGGGACGTCTGGCAAAGATGGATCCGGAGGAGGTGATGGAGCGTGGAGGAAGTCTGTAACTTTACTTCGGCGGGGAGCAGAGTATCTATATGTGGGTGTGTAGCCGAGTAACTGGTTGCAATCACGGTTGCGATCACGAGTCTTGATTACGATTGCCTCGACGTTGGGAAAGTAATAGTTGGCTTGTAAGGCTTGGATTGCTGCAAAAAAGACAAGAGAAAATGATTAAGTATAGAAACAAGGAAAGAACAATACAACCGAGCTAAGTTACGCGGCTTACATGTGTTACCAAAGTTCTTGCTTATCATCCGGTAATGGTCTGCTTGTTTAAATGGTTGCCTGACACCCAGAAGAAATCATCGTCATGAAGATCCTTGTCTGGAGTGCCAGTTACGATTTTCTCCCTCCCCGGTCTAATTTTGAGGTAATAGGCGAGACCGTCTCCGGTGTGGCCTAATGTGTATTGGCGTAGGATCTCGGCCAGACCTAGGCTTATGCCTAGCCGGTTGTTTAGTTCCTGCACGCCGTTTATTATCCGGTATGTGTTGGTGGATACTTGGGTTGGCGCCAGCCCGGTTCGGCGCAGGAACTCGGTCATGAGGGGATTGACCGGGAAGCGGAGGCCTCCCTCTACTATTGACAGCACGGTGAAGGGGCATTGGTCGAGTCTGCCCCAGGGTGTTGTCTTCTCTGCCGCCAGCTCTAGATGGACGTCGGCCGGGATGCCGTACTCCTCCCTAAAGGCTTCTAGCGCGGCTGGAGAGTCCACTAGGTAGCGGAATTTCCCCATGTGGCCGAGCTAGTGAATCACGGCTGAGGGGTTTGGCACAATGCTAGTTGGATTTTGCTTGGTCTTGAGAGCCTCGGTAGTGGTCAATGGTCCCCTTGGACTCTGCAGGAAAAGGATGGCAAGTATGAGTGTGAGCGCGGTCGCGCAATGAGAGCTTGATTTTAGCTCGGTCATGAGAAGTGCCAAACCACCTCGGCGTTCTAAGCTAACCAAGGAACCCGGTCGCCCAAGTGGGCCAGATATTAGCCCGGTTGGACGACCTGGTCCAATTTGCTATCTCGGTTTTATCTGGGTTTATGACAAACACATTATTTGCCCGGTTCTTATAGTTTTTTGGATCAAAAGAATACCAGGAGCCCGGTCCGCCCCAATTCTTCAATGTTCTTCAAGAAAAATGAAGAACGCTATGAATATCCGAAGGTTTAGGGTTGTTTTGGAGCCCAAATCCTAAAAAGCTACGTTTTTCTACCCTAATGTGGGAAATACCAGAAAAAATGACAACAAGAGAGAGGTTAAAGGGCATACCTATGGAGGGCAGTGGCACTTCCTTCTTCAAACGTGAGTGCAACAACGGCAAGGGAGAAGGGGGCACAAGAACTCTGAGTAGCTTGGACGCAGAAAGGGCAGTAGGAAAGGAATGAAAGAGAAGGGGTCATATATATAGGCGTTGCGAGGCCGCCAAAATTTGAATTTCATTCGGCGGTTGGCGCTCGAGGGCGAATGGGCGTGCCACTGTCACCATTAATGTGACATCGAGTTGAAGAGGCGGGGACGGTGAGACGTCGGTAGGGCAAAAGCGAAGAGGCAATTTGGAATGTCGAGAGTCGGCCGGCTGCGTTCAAGCGAGGATCATCGGCCAAGTATATAGGACAAGTCTGCAAAGAGGAATGATCCCGGTCGAAGTGAGTAATCGATCCGCTTTTGCGGGACGGGATTAAGGGAACAATGAGAGGAGATTTTGATCGGAATTGGGCGAGATAACGGGTAGAAGATTAGTAGCCAAGTGGATCATTGGACGAGGTGATCCACGGTCCACTCGAATTGGGCTTCTAGGACTGGCCGACAGTGTTGGGCGAGTATCGCCGCCGACTGGGTGTACGTTGCTCGGTTAAGGCAACTCTCAGTTAGACCGAGCTATGTGTATGATATAAGCGAATCCGGTTAGGGCAATTTGAGCAGCGCCGGGAAGCGTCATCGGCAAGATGCTTGCTTGCGGCAAGGCCAACCTGTCGAGTTGGGTGACCGGCGCCCGGAAAGGCGAAGCCAGCCGAGACACCTGCTTGCTCGGCAGGAAGGCCGGCCGTAGGTGCTCACAGGATGTCTCAAGCTCGGCCATGCCGAGCTGGTGCCTAGCCCGGTTCTCTTGAGCTTGTCAGCGAGAACAAGCGCCGCGTGTACGGCTTCGGCCCTGATCAGGCGGCTCATTGCCGAGCTCTGGCAAGAAATTTGGCGATTGAGATGGGTGATATTGACAAGGTTTCGGCCAGATGGGATAGCAGAGCCACGTGTTGAAAGACGACTGAGAGTGGATATAGAGCTCAGAGGACATATAAGCGTGTCTGCGCCCCCCATGCGCAGAGGATGAACACTTCTGTAAGGAACTCTTACACCCAAACACTCTCCTCTCTCTCTCTCCCTATCCCAAGGTGTGCTAACTTGATCGTCGGAGGGTTTTCCCAAGAACACACCGCCGGTAGCTCATTGTTGTGTTTTCAGTGATCGACGTAAGCAGGCACGGAAGAAAGAAATGCAGCTCATGAATATTTGCTCCCCGTACAAATACAATTAATCTTATATTTTTGACATAATTAAAGAGTAGATGGTAGATTGATATTGAAATAAATAAATATATATTTATTGAAAATATATGATAGAAAAAGTCTGCGAACCCAGTCTCTCCTTAGATTTTTTTGGGAAAGGAATTGTGTAGTGTAGATTAAATTTGTGTAGTATGAGATTCATATGTAAAATAAATTTAAATCACAAGATGATAATTCTGGATAATTTTTAGGTAATTAAGTTTGGATCCGTCTTATTGTTGTATGTGATGATATTATTTTTCATTCATAAGAATAATAATTACTAATGAAAAATAATAAAATATTATGTAATAAAAATATAAAATTAATTATATATTTTAAATTTTTGGAGGGGTGAGTGTAAAGGATTCTAATAAAAAATAATAATTAATGGGTTTGGTTTCAATTTTCTGGATTTAATTTTCTAGAAATTAAATTTTTTTATTTTTCGTATTTTTTTTTTGTGAATATTTTTAAAATTTTAAGTAATTTATTTATTTATTTATTTAGGTACAACTTACTTAATGTATGTAAAAAAATAAAATATTTATAAAAAATTAATAAATATACAATAATATGAAAAATGTATTGAATTTTAGTATTTTTATATATTTTTGATATTTAGTTAATTTTGTAAAGATTTTTTTCGCAAAACTTTTTAAGTGTATTTATATTAAATGTATTTAAAAATTAAAAAAAATGACTTAAAATATTAAAAAAAAATTCAACAAAATAAAAAAAATATATCATTTTTTTTTTTTATAAATTTTCTAAAAAATGAACCTTAAAAATCCAAACCATGCAAGTTTTAAGTGTTTTTTTTCCCGCCCCATAATTTTGAATTAATTAATAGAGGGATCCAAGCTTTGACCTACACAGCTGACGGCTCCCTCCACGCCTGAAACCTGAAAGTTAAAAAACAAAAACAAAAACAAAAACAGAAACAATCCGGAGAAGGCTTTTCTATGGCGGGAGAGGAAGAAGAAGAAGGAGAAGAAGACAGTTTAAAGCAAGCATGGTCTAGAGAGAAAGAGAGAGACATAGACACAAATCTAGAGTGAGAAATTCAAAATCCAAAAACAGCAGAAGGAGGGAGGCATTAGAGTTAGAGAGAGAGAGAGAGAATGGGGAAGGGGCCATTCTGTTTTGGCCGGAAGATGAGCCGTCGCCGCCCTAAGAAGTCGAGTCAGACGGCGGCGACGGCGCCTCCGTCTCCGAATAATAAGTCGATGTCGGCGATGGTGGCTGGGTCGTCGAGCAAGACGAAGAAGAAGGCAGGAGGGGCGAGGCTGTGGATGAGGTTGGATAAGTTTGGGCAATCGGAGCTCATCGAGTGCGACAGGAGCACAATCATCAAGCGCGTCTCTATTCCTGTTAGGGATTTGAGGATCCTTGGCCCTTTCTTCTCTCACTCCTCCAATATCCTTGGTAATCATTTTCAGTCCTTCATCTTCTAGGTTAACACATTCTCTCATTCACAACTCTAAACTTTACTCTAATTTCTTTACTTTGATATGAGCAATTAATATACAAGCTTCGAAGTGGTAAATTTAGGACCCACAAAATACACTTGACTAAGTTTCCCATTGATTTTGGTCTAAGTTTGGGTCAAGGACTGGAGGATTTTTTGAGTGATTTTTACTCAAATTGAAGTACGATAGGTTTGACTCAGGGATTGGAGACATGCCCTTAACAGGTCTTGTTGACAAATTTTTTTTTCTCAAACTTAATATATATATATATATATACTTTGACTTTAATATCTACCTTTCATGACCTTGAATTGATTTTATTTATTTATTTATTTTTCATTCATAATTGTCTTGTAACTCTAAAGTTGGAAGAATTTTGAATCTTACCTTGATGTGATTTTGGTCGACATGTCATCAAAAGTATCATCAGCCTGTGATACAGGTGTTGAGGATTGAGTTTTGCCTGTCTTCTTGTTGTGGAAACTGGATGAGTGATTCATCTCACATCACAATCACTCTGTCAATCTGCTTTTGTAGCATCTTCCACAACGTGGAAGCATTGCGGCAGAGCTCTGATGCGAAAATTGATGCAGCACAGCCAGCCATTAAAATCAGGGTATATGGCTGCTTTTTCTGAGTATGAGTGGGGTAATACATGAGTTTGAGTTTAGATTACTTATTATAGTTGGAGTTCTGGGGAGAATGAGTATGAATATGGATTTTTCTAAAATTAAAAATGAAAATAAGGCAAGGATGGAAGGGTGTTAGCTCACACTTCAGGGTCTTCTTCAACCTCATTAATAGTACTGAAAATTCATAAGCACTAAAGTTTTGAAAGTTTAAGTTTATGCATTATAAATACAAGTCAAAATCACGTGTATCCTTTAGTGATGAGTTGAAGCTCTTTGATGTAAAATTTTGAGTTTGAACGTGTTAACTATAACACTTAATAGGTCACTAAAAGTTTTTAGATTTGAGCATTTAATGGGGTTGCCAAACAATCCCTTAGTCACATCTCTTTTTGTTTCTTTATCCCCTAATAGATTCTCTTTTTTCTGTTCATGTAGTCCAGCATCAGCTCATCAAGAAACCCCTGAATCTCTTTTCTGTTATAATGATTTGGGTGGAATTTATTTATTTATTTTTCATTTGCTGCCAGTGATACCTGCATAGATCCATACGTTTGTATATAATGATTGGTTGTGATGAGAGTGAATTTGTATTGTTCCCTTCTGCAGCTAGGGAGAAAGCTATGGTTGTCAACTTAGAGTTTATAAAGGCTATAGTTACAGCTGAAGAAGTGCTGTTGCTTGATCCTCTCCGCCAGGAGGTTCTTCCGTTTGTGGATCAGCTGCGGCAACAACTTCCTCATAAAAACATGTCCAAAAGTCAAGGAGGGGGTCAAATGGATGTACAAGATAATGAAATGCAATTATCATCTGGGGGACAATGGTTACCCGTTCCTGAAGCTATTGAAGGTTTGCAGTGTGACCTCCCATTTGAGTTTCAAGTTCTCGAGATTGCATTGGAGGTTGTCTGTGCATATTTGGACTCTAGTGTAGCAGACCTTGAGAGAGATGCTTACCCTGCATTGGATGAACTGGCAAGGAATGTTAGCACCAAGAATCTTGAGCACGTGAGGAGTTTGAAAAGCAATCTGACCCGTTTACTTGCACGGGTACAAAAGGTATACATTATTGATTTCTCTTTTCTACTAGTTACAACAGATTACTTCATGGTGTTGGTGCACTTGCTAGTTATTTATTTATTTTTGTTTTATCAACTTTGATGTGGAAAACTTATACGTGCAAAAAGAGGAAAGCCCATGTATCCCCAGTAGTCTATTTTAAATTGTGTATCTTCTTTGCATGAAGTGTAAAACCAAGTCAGAGTGTAGATGTCAGTCATCGGCCAAATTGGTGGCAATTGGGTCTTGTTGCCTTCATTTCCCCTCTTTTGTTTATCTGCATGTAAAGAATTTATGGATGTGTTTGGTGTATCCTTCTAGTGGCTATTTGGCAAGATGAATCAGATGTCCTTTAGGGAGGAGAGGTTCATCGAAGTAGAACAGCGTGTTGAGATAATTTAGAAACTGGTTTTTACAGCTTTTGTGCTGTTGAAGGCTAATAACTAGTGGGAAATTTAGGACTTCTAATGATTCAAGGCTAATTGCACTCTCAAACACTTTTTGTGTTCTAGTCTTGTAATTTAGTGGCATGCTTCCTAATACATGTTAATTATCATAGATTTCAGTGCCCCCTTGTGGTGCCATTCCATGCAGGAGCAGTTAAATATACTGCAGAGAACTAAATACTGAACTGTGCATGTATGAACATAGCAAAGAGTTCAGACATGGACTTCTTTTGGCGGGATATGCTCTAATTCCCACAAGTAGTTTGCACATCTATCAAAATTGTGCAATAAATGCAACCGAAGGATCATCAATCGTCATAAAATTATGAAGGTGTAGCTGGAGTCTCTCAATCTTAATTGAGGCCTATTTCTTGTCATTATTGTCAATTGAGTCATTTCCTTGCAAAGTTCAAATTAAGGAAGCATCTACTGATAATGTGTAGGTAGCTTTTATACTAAACGTGTATTGATGTTGTTACATGTGATTGATTCTATGCCTTTTCATTTATTTGTTGTATTACTTTTAATGTGGAGCAAATGGTTGTTTGGTGTTAGGTGCATGATGAAATCGAACATCTTTTAGATGACAACGAAAACATGGCACATTTATACTTAACAAGGAAATGGATTCAGAGTCAGCAATTTGAGGCTTATTTAGCAGGTACAGCTTCTAACAGCATTGTCAGTGCCGGACATCAACCTCGCCGTCTTGGTTCTAACAGGAGTGGAAGTTTATTGTCGAGCAACCATTTGAATGACCATGATGTGGAAGATCTAGAAATGTTGCTCGAGGCTTATTTCATGCAGGTGGATGGTACCCGTGACAAGATACTATCTGTAAGTGTTATTCTTCTTGACAATAGCAAGTGTTACTCTTCTTGACAATAGCATGATCATAATCCAAAATAAACTAATTACATTAAACCATCTTATGACATTGTTCCTACATTGAATTTTCACTGCACATTGTATATTTTGAAGGATGGCAAGCTAATTTCATAGAATTAAGGTTAAGCATTTTGTGAAGGTGGATTATTTAACCCAACCAACCACCTATGTGACTCTAGGAAACACAACTTTGGTTGATTGAAGAAATATTGCAGCTGCTGTACGATCTTCTGAGTCAATTTCTAGAGAGGCAAAAGTCAATAGCTCCTCACAAATTTGTCCTTTGTATCTGTAGAGCACTTTCCAAGAAACATCTCTTGATGCTCTATAGATTGCAGAAACAAATGTTCCACCCCGCCACCACCACCACCACCCCACCATCACTAATACAACCAATAGTACAATAGTTTCAAGGACGCAACCAAACCAATAAGTCCCATCAAATGGGGTCGGCTGCATGAATCATTCTTCTCCACTCAACTCTATCCAAGGTTATTTCGTTAGTCCTATTGAGGAGATTCTTATCTCTATTCACTACACTAGTCTACGTCAATCTAGATCTAGCCCTTCCCCAAACACTACCATCTATCGCCATTGTATTGTATCTCTTCACTACTGCTTCTGTTTGTCTCCGTTGTATAATACCAAACCATCTTAATCTATTGTCTTTCAATTTATCTTCTATTCAAGTATCTTCTTTATTCATTCTATTCTTAAATATGTCTAGTTTATTCCCTTTTAGGTCCCACTATCTAGTCCTGCAACGCCCACTATCTTTCCGAGCTTGGTATTGCCCTTTAGAGCATAAATCGAGCACCAAAATCCTATATTGAGACGTCAGGCTCTCTCCAAGAATCGCCTTACAATCGTTGCATTTTAGACAGTTTCATTTTCTTACTAGAAAGTAATATATTTGACTCCTAATTGACTCACTCTTGAAGGTTACCAAATGCTCATCTCTTATTATACATAGTATTAGTCACTACTAGGTCAGAAGCCAATACAAAATCTAAAATACTCTCTCTAGTCTCATTTCTATCACCAAAACCATACCCACCATGCACTCTCTCATAACCTAGTTTATCTACTCTGCATAGCCATTGAAATCACCACTTATAACTGGTTCTCTCCTACGGGTATCTCCTATAATACCTCATTCATTTGGTCTCGAAAAACTCTTTTAATCTGATCATCTAATCCTATTTAAGGGGCGTATGCACTAATAACGTTCATTATATTCTCTTAAATAATTAGTTTAACTAACATAATCCTATCACTTTCCTAATGACTGTAATTATATTTTCTGCAAGACCCTTGGCAAACTATTATTCCTACCCTATTCATGTGTCTATCCTTATCACTATAATATAACTTAAAACTGGTATTCTTTATTTTCTAAATTTTTCACCCGTCCATTTAGTTTCTTGTACGTGTGCTATACTAATTCTCCTCCTAATCATGACATCTACCAATTCCATAGTCTTACCAGTTAAAGTTCTTATATTCTATGTGGCTACTCTAAACTTATAATCTTGGATTAGCTTCTTTATCTGCGCTCGTCTAAAAAACGCGGAGACTCTTGCCTATTTTTCACCGCACTTAGGCGCCCCTTACTTATTTTTTGAAACACCCGGAGGTAGGCGCAACGCGTCACTTGTGCCTCTAATATTGAGGCTCAATGCGTCACTTCAGTATTCATCTTTCAAGTTTTTGCTAGGCAAGACAACGTGGACACTTGAGCCTCTAATATTGGGGTCATGAGGTTAACTGGATCCACCTGGCCTTCAAGACCATTGGTAAGATAGATCCTAATTGGACAATGACAGTTGGTAGAAAAAAATCATTGAGTCCCACTTAGTATGTTAATCTCATTCTGCCTTAAGAAAGTAGCTCGGATCACATTCCACTTCTTGGATGCACCCAAGCAATGTTATGAAGGCTACTTCATTGAGATTTTCATTCTGCCTCTCCATTCTTGCCCCATCCAAACATAGTCTGTATTTAGTTTCATATTTTGAGATGGAAGAATACCATTGAAAATTGTTAAGTTTTTTAGGGTTCTAGTTATATATAGGCATGGGTTTGTAGATCAGGAGGCATGCGGGGTGGTTTGCTTAGTTTGGTATCTTGTAATCTTTCTTGTCACTGGATCTATTGATGTGTATTTGGTATAATGCATTGATGTTGTTCTTTCAAAGCAGTGCATGAGAATAATGATTACATTCATTTTCTTTTTGGTATTATGAAAAAATTTCTCAATGGAATTGCGGGTTCGTGAGTATATTGATGATCTGAGAGGATTATGTCAATATCCAACTCGACAATCGGCGAAATGAACTAATTCAACTCCAGTTGACATTGTCCATCGCATCATTAGCTATTTACATTGGTAATATGATTTACGGGATATTTGGTATGAATCTCCTTCTCCAATATCAATACTAATGGGGTGTTCGGCTATTTCTATGGAGTTTGTATGGGTTCCGCCGTATTTGCTTTTGTGCTTATTTTGGATACGCCAGATCGAAGAAACTGCTTGGATCTTGAGTCCCCTCTTAATCTGCTATACTGTCTTTTAACATTATATTGAGAAATTTCTGAGCTTATTATTCCTACGCCTAGAAAGTCTTCAAATTACAAAGCTGAGTTTGAGCCGATATCAAAGTGCCTTTTATGTTGTATTAATACATTTAGTTTATGTTATATGGGATGTAACATTAGCTGATTAGATCGTTGTTCCCCTCACAATCTGCCATACATCTGCTTATTTTCAGTTCCAGCTTGGAAATTCTTTAAATTAGAAAATGCAGTTTCATGCCATTTTTATTGCATTATGAATTTGCTGTTAGAATTGAGGAATTTGTTGTGTTTTGAAGATGCGTTCCTCTGTGGGGGTCCGTTTGTTTTGGGTTATAGAGGATGGGATTGGATTAGGACGGATGTAGGATTCATTAATATTGTATTTGTAAAATGAGAAAGGGGATTCATAATATCTTGGGACTATAATAGGCCTTTGTGGGTGGGATTAGTAATTCCTTATGGGAGATAATATTAGAAAAACAATGTCTTGGAATTATCTTACTTAATTTATTTACTCTACTTGATTAATAGTCTTTTTTCTATCCATTTTTAATTAATCCATCATTTTTTACTCCATTTTTTATATCAAAATAATTTTTAATATAAAAATATAATAGTATAATAATATTTGTACAAAAAAAAAATTATATTAAAAAAATAAAATAGTACCAAAAAGTATATATATTTATGAAATATAATTTTAATATTTATAAAATATTTTTTTAATATTAAAATATATAATGCATTTATTAATTGGTATAAGTCTAAATTTGATAGTACTGTAATAAGGGTATTTGTGCAATTTTATATAGTTAATTTCACCTCTATCTCTCAAAACAAGCTGGAACTATTGCTAGTTTATTGGTTATCAAACAAATATAATTTTGGGCAAATTACACTAATAGTCTTTATAGTTTAGGGTTTGTGTTATTTTAGTCTTTAATTTTTCAATTATGACACGTTGAATCTTGAATTTTGAATCTTATTTCAAATAAAGACAATTGAACATACCAGCCCTTAATTTTAAGGGCAAAATTGTCAATTTGATAAAATATAAATTAATTTGACAAAAATAAATGTCAAAAAAATATTTTAAATTTTTTTTAAAATTGTTTCTACCTACAAAAAATAAAATTATGTAAAATTGATAAAAATTAATAAAAATTACATGATTAATTTTATATGATCATTATCCAAATACATAATAAAAATTAATTTGGTAAAAAAATAAATAAATGTCTAAAAAATTTATCAATTTTATATAATTTTATCTTTAGTAGCTAGAAATAATTTTGAAAAATTCAAAAATAATTTTGTGAGATTTATTTTTATCAAATTAATTTATGTTTTATCAAATTGACAATTTTACCCTTGAAAAATCCAATAGTATTTACAATTGTCCTTATTTGGAAGGAGATTTAAAATTTAGGATCAAATGTGTTACAATTGAAAAGTTTGAAATCAAAATGACACAAGGTCCAAACTATAGAGACCATTAGTGTAATTCACCCTATAATTTTTGTTAGTCTTTTCACTAATAATTCTCTCACTAATAATCTCACTCAATTTATTTATTTCTGAAAACAAACGAGCTGTAAGTGTATATAGGGTATACTTTGCAGTAAGAATTGAACCTAGCACGTCTGGTTAATTGTTGAGCGTTTAACCAATTGAACTACACAATATCGATCATGTAGAGAGCAATGAAAGGAAAGGTAATCTTGGGTAAAATTATAACTCTGTTTTGATGATGCTTCGAGTTTAGTTAATTTATTATTGAGGCCTCATTTAGAAACAAGTTAATTTAGTAATTTCTTGGTTATTTGACTAAAATATGAACTAAAAAAAACTAATATATTTGAGATGATTTTTTAATTTTTTTACGAAAAAATGTGTAAAAAGTAGAGAGAAAATAAAATTTTTGACTTTTTAATATAAATTGTTGACTTTTTAACTTTTTTTAATAATTTTTTGACTAAATGACCTGGTTCCCAAACGAGGTCTTAGAATGTACTTTCATGTTGCATTAGTTTCCATCATCTGTCTGAATCCATATCAGTGAGTTGAGTTGGCGTCGCCAGGTGATGGTGGCTGTGAAAATATTTTTCTCCCAAATAAATTGGTAATATTTTCCGTTAGTTCCCTTACCTCCAATTCTTCTGTTTGTTTTCAATTGTTTGTATGCTGACTTTTTTTCTTTTTACTTTTTATTTAAAAAAAAAAAAACCAAACATTGTAGATATTACTTTTATTACTAGCCGGCCCCAGGAAATATCATCAACAATCTTTACTCTTTGTTTAAATTTATGTATGAAAAGAGTTTCAAAGTTTGTAATGGTTTGGTTTTGTTTTTTTTAATTTTTATATCAAGTGATAGGAGTTTAACTATAAATATGAAAATAATTATATCAAATTGAACAATTATATATTTACAAATCTAACAATCAATACAAATAAATCACCTATCCGGGACACCTTGGTTAAATTCAAACTAAATTTAAAATTATATTGTTTAATCTTAAAATTTTGTGAGTTAGATTAAGGTTATTGTGAGTTAGGTCCGCTTGAATTGCATCACGGAATGAGGATCTTTGGCCTAGTGGTTGTATAACGTCACTTATGGTGTGAGATTTCAGATTCAACTCTTATAAAGAGGAATTTAATATTTTTTGTGATAATATTTTTTCTTTCACATTACGGAGTTGTATCTAACAATTAGTAACTATTAGGCTTGGTAATAGTGATTTATTTAATGTAATATTTTTTTGTATTTGTAACTACTCTTGTATCGATTGATAAAAAAAAAAAAAAAAGCATCATTAAAAATATATATATATATATATATATCCAAAACTATATTATAATCAAACCAAGGGTTGATAAGCCTCGTTTCATGGTTTATCACCCTGGCTCTAATTTTGTGATATTGAGGTTGTATTTAATTGGAAAATTTGTGAAGAGATTTGAAAGAGAAATAACAAAGTTGTTTGAAATTAGATAAAATATAGGTATATTTTATTTATATTTTACCTACCTTTTTTTTTCTTTCAAATTCTCAAACCAAACACAATTTTAGGGAATTTGGGATAAAAATTAGTAATAGCTAGTGAATTTGGGACAAAAATATATTTAAGAATAGTATAGAGGATAAAGAAATTCTAATATATACATTTTTAAAAAGGATGTATTATATGTATTTTTAATTATGCCATTTTTTTAGTTATGACATATAAGTTATTTAGTTATGTTTCATGTTATGTTTAATTATGACTTTTTTTTTTTTAGTTATGATTCAAAAAATTAAAATTATATATATTTTTAATTATAAGGTGTATATGGTGTATCGTATTTTCTTAGAGGATACAGTTAAGAGAAAAAAGGTAAATTACCAATAGGTCTTAATAATTGATCTTAATTCCTACAAAGTCTTATTAAAAATAAATTATAGTAAAACTGTCACTAAAAATAATTTTTTCTTACAATTTTTTTACATGTCGTTAAAAATTGATAATTAACGATTTTTTTGGTCACAGTTCTTATAAATTGTCGCTAATACTTATAATCAATGACTTTTTATGTGACACATTTTTTGAACTGTCTTGTAAGTTAAATATTAGTGACATTTTTTTGTGATAATTTTTTAGAATTATCGCTAAAACTTATAATTAGTGATATTTTTTGTAATACATTTTTTAAACTATTATCAAAAATTAACTATTAATAATTTTTTAATATTATTTAATAAAAAAATATTATTAATTATCATATCATCTATTAAATAATAAGTCAAAACTATTAAGATATATACGTGTGTATTAGAGAAAGCAAAAATCTTTTTTAAAAAATAAAATAAAATTAGTTGGTGACCCTAACGTGATCCATTTTCCAAGAAAGTTTGGAAAGAAAATTTCGTGGTAAATGCTTCAAACTTTCCCTTTCTTTGAAAAGAAGAAAAGTCACTTGCATTTTTTTGGTTCACAATCAATCAATTCTTTAATGTACTATATTTACCAAAATAATATCAAGTGGTCATTTTGCCACGACAAGTATAAGTTGTGGCCATAATTTTTTAAATTTTTTTGTAATACATAAAATTATCCTTATTGAAAACAAAAAAGCAGGATTAGGTAGAGTCATCTAGATAATTTTATTTAAATTTTACTTTAATTTTTAATTGTAATAAATACTGAGTTGTTCACCCATATTACTCACCGTTCACAGTTTTGAGTGAATATTAAGGGTGTGTTTGGTAACGTTTACGTTTTCAGTTTATATTTACAAAAATTTTATAAATTAGTTTTTGTTTATTTTTTGTTTATTTTTAGAAAAACATAAACTAAAAACACGTTTGGTAATTGACAAAATGTTTAAAAAAAATTTAAAATATAAAAAAAAGTGAGAAATGGCAAGTGGTAGCAAGTGGTGGCGGAAGACGGTGGTGGAAAGTGGTGACGGTGGGTGGTGGGTAGCTAGTGACGGTGGATGGTGGCGGGTAGTGGGTGGTGGTGGCTGGTGATGGGTGGTGGTGGCAGGTAGGTGGCGGACGGCGGGTGGTGGTGGCAGGTGGGTGGCAGATGGTAGGTGGTGGTGGGTGGTGGCAGGTAGGTGACGGGTGGTGGTGATGGTGGTGGTGGGTGGGTGGGTAGGTGGGTGACAGTGGCGGGTGGTAGATGGTTGCGAGTGAGTGGTGGTGGTGGGTGGTGGTGGCGGGCGGGTGGCAGATGGCTGGTGGTGGTGAGTGGCAAGTGGTGGATGGTGGCGGCAGGTGGGTGGTGAGTGGTGGTAGCAAGTAGGTGGTGAGTAGTGGTAGCAAGTAGGTGGTGAGTGGTGGTGGCGGGCGGTAGATGGTAGTGGCGGGTGGTGGATGGTAGGTAGTGGTGGTGGTGGTGGTGGCAAGGGGTGGATGGTGGTGGCGAGTGGATGGCAAGTGGGTGGTGGCTGGTAGTGGCTGGTGGGTGGTGATGGTGGTAGGTGGGTGGTTTATGGTGGTGGCAGGTGGTGGTGGGTGGTGGTAGCGGAAGACGGTGGTGGAAAATGGTGGCGGGTGGTGGCTAGTGTTGGGTGGTAAAAAAAAAAAAAACTTAAAACTTAAAATGGAAACACATTTTTTGTGTTTTCATTTTTTTGACCAAATTTATAAACTCAGACCACTGATTTATAAATCAAAAATTTTACCAAACAAGTTTTTATTTGAGTTTTTAAAATTTTTGTAAATATAAACAGAAAACTGAAAACGTAAGTGTTACCAAACGGCACCTAATATATGAGACTAAGGTCTCGTTTGGAAACATGCTAATTTAGTAATTTTTTGGCTAATTGATTAAAAAGGTAGGTAAAAAAAATTTGTATGTTTGGGATGACTTTTTAGCTAATTACGAAAAGCTGTGCAAAAAGTAGAAAGAAAAGAGAATCTTTGACTTTTTGGTATGGATTGTTGGTTTTTTGACTAAAAATGTAACTTTTTGGCTAATTGGCTAATTTAGCCACTTCCCAAACGGGGCCTAAATCAAAATTTGAGTTTAAATTAAAAGGTAAAATTTGTAATTTGTTTTTGTTGGTGAAAATAACAGAATAAATATATTTTATTGATAAATAATGTAAAGAAAAAAAGATACAAATAGATCAGACTGAGGCGTAGATATCTCATTTTCTTTAAGGAGATCAAACCCACTGTGGTAGGAAGAACCCAAATACCGATGCAGCAGTCACAAAACTACAACTTGTCCCCTTTAGGGTACAACAGCCCGACCACTTGTTGTATGGTTCAGGCCAACTTTGCACAAGATGGTGAACCCAAAGCTCCACCAAGAAAAACATTATTTTTTGCTAATAATCTCTCTTGTATAGAAAATAGTTGATGTGTTGGTGTAGAAAAATGTAGAAGAGAGGAACTATTTATAGGCCATTAGGACTTTACAAAATAAACTAAAAAATAATAATGACCATGAACCTAGAGAAAAGGGAGAGTGTATCCAAATGTGAATTCACCACCAAGTTCATGAATTCTAATTAAACTTCATTCATGAACAAAACAAAAGAACACCAAAGCAATGAATCTCCATTCATGAACAAGATAAGATTCATGAATAAGACAAAAAAAGATTCATGAACAATGTAAATAAATAAATAAATGAAAGATATTAAAATGGTTCAACAATTCCCCACTCATTTTAATATCAACAAGGACAAGAGAGATTACCAAACAAAGATAGACTAGTATGCATCATAAAGGTATGCTCTGCATTGAACCTTCATTAGTGAAACAACAACCTCTACTCCAGAGTCAGTAGTGATCTCAGACTTGAACTATGACTGCTTAGGGGAAATAAAGTATTACTGCTCACACATAATAATCTAAGTGTTGACATGAGCTTTAATAGCCAGCACATTACGGCCTTGTGCTTATCTCAATTTTCATGAGCATATTTGAGAATAAGTCTTGCTCTCATAGAAAGCGGCCCACTTTCATGCTCACATAGATGAAATCTATCAAGGATGTTCCTGTAATTTACACACCCCACTCAACAAGAGCTACAGAATTTCATAAAGAGTATAAAAACTCAATCCTCCAACATTACAGGACAAATGCACTTAAATCATAGGGATGGATAACAAAATATTAAGGAGTGTATTTTTACAACCACCATATGATTCGTTCTTCCCATTGAACCTAGTTACAGGATCTCTGGTCCTTAGGTTGGATATCCTCATACATGGTTTATGATTTTATAGGTTTCAAACCCATCCCCCTTGATGTATTTCAGACCTTATCTCTCGCCAAGGTCTTGGTTAACGGATTCGCAAAATTATTACAAGATCTTACATAATTCACAGTTATAATGCCATTACTCAAATAGGATCTCACATTACTGTGTTTCCTTCGAATATGTCTGGATTTACCATTATAAAAATGGTTGTTCACTCTACTAATAGCAGCAGTGCTATCACAACGAATTAACACAAGAGGAATTGGTTTTTCCCAAAAAGGGATTTCATGTAACAAATCTCTCAACCAATTCGTTTCCTCATAGTAGAATTAGCAATTATAGTATATTTGTTAGACTTCTAACATATAGCACCACCACCACCACCGCCACCACCCAAGGTAAAAATAAAACCCGAGATAGAGAAAGAATCATCTGACAAAATGTTCCAATCAGCATCACTATATCTCTCAAGTACCGCAGGATACTTGCTATAAAGTAAACTATAATTTTTGGTACTAGATAAATATCTCATAATTCTTCCCATGGCTAGCCAATGATCTCGACTTGGCTTGTTAGTAAACATGCTAAGTACTCCAACAGCATATGCAATGTCAGATCTAGGACAGTCAATAGCATATCTTAAACTACCAATCATGCTAGCATATTCCTTTTGATTAATCACTTCTTTTTCATTTGTTACAATAGATAAATGTATACTTACATCAAAAGGAGTAGCAACATGTTCACAGTCTAGAAAATTATATTTCTTTAAAATTTTTTCAACATAATGTGACTGATCAAGAAAAATACCATCATTAGTCTTGGTAATTTTAATTCCTAAAATAAATTTGGCTTCACCAAGATCTTTCATATCAAAGTGGTTATTAAGCATATTTTTAGTTTCATTTATGATATGCAAATTAGAGCCAAAGATAAGTAGATCATCCACATATAGGCTAAAAATCACATGTGCATTCTCACAAGTTTTATAATATATGCACTTATAACATTCATTACTCTTATAGCCATTTTCAAGCATGCAGGAATTAAATTTCTCATGCCACTGTTTAGGAACTTGTTTTAAATTATAAAGAGATTTAGTTAGCTTACACACCTTACTTTCTTGGCCAGGCTCCACAAAGCCTTCGGGTTGGTCCATGTAAATTTTCTCATCTAGATCTCTATTTAAAAATGCTGTTTTCACATCCATTTGATGAATTTTTAAATTATGAATTGTAGCCACTGCTATCAACAGTCTAATGAATGTAATTCTAGTAATCGGAAAAAAAGTATCAAAGAAATCAAGATCAACTTGTTGCTTAAAACCTTTAGCAACAAGCCTCGCTTTATATTTATCTATAGTTCCATCCGGTTTAAGTTTTTTTTACGAAGGACCCATTTACACCCAATAGTTTTACAACATGGAGGTAAATCCACTAGTTTCCATGTCTTATTTGAAAGTAGTGAATCTATCTCATCATTTACAGCCTCTCTCCAGAAAGTAGCATCAGGTGATGATAAAGCTTATTGCACCGTAAGAAGAATTTCTTCCACATTGTAAAGATAATAGTTAGGGCCAAAATCTTTTTCAACTCTAGCTCGTTTACTCCTCCTTGGTTGGATTTGAAAATTTTCTTGTTCTTGAAAAACTTGAAATGGAGTAAAAGAGCTAGGTACGGATAAAATATTTTCAGAAATTATTTGACTCTCACTATTTCTAGATTTGAAAGGAAATTTATTTTCATGAAAAATAACATCACCTGATTAAAAATAATATTATTTTCCATATCAAAAAATCTATAAGTTGTACTATGCAACGCATACCCAAGAAAAGCACAGGTAGTAGCTTGTTCACCAAATTTAGGTCGTTTAGGATCTGCAAGCCTCACGAAAGCTAAGCAACCCCAACAAAAGCTAAGCAACCCCAAACCCTCAAATAACCTAGATTTGGTTTATGCCTCCGCCACAACTCATAAGGTACAATTTTAGTCTTTTTATGTGACACTCTATTTATCACATGGCAAGCTGTCCAAATAGCCTCGCCCCAAAGATTTGAGGAAGCACCTGAATCGATAAGCATAACATTCGCCAAGTTAATTAGCATTCTATTTTTTCTTTCAGTTATGCTATTAGATGAAGGTGAATATGATGGAGTAGTCTCATGAATAATTCCCAATGACTAAACAAAAGAGTTGAATCCAAGAGATTTATACTCTCGGCCTCTATCACTTCTAATTCTCTTAATCTTCCACTTCAAGAAGGAATTCTTTAAATTTTTCAAAAGCATCACTTTTATTTTTTAATAAATATACGTTTATATATTTTGAAAAATCATCGATAAAAGTGATAAAATATCGGTTACCACCCCGAGTTAAAATTCCTTCAAACTCACACAAATCAGTATAAAATAATTCTAGCAATTCGGTATTTTTTTCAACACTTTTATGAGGTCTCTTGGTAATTTTCGCTTTACTGCAAACTTCACATTTCTCAAAATTTTTTGTCACTTTAGGAATTAATCATAAATTACTCATGATTCCTACATATTTACTATTAATATGTGTAGACACCCCATTTTTGACCGTCCTCAAGACTTGGACGTCACCGTTTGAACACTCGGTGATTATCCATGTTGGTGTTTGCTTTGAGTTCCCGGAGGTCCCGGCTGCGCGCCATGCCTCAGGACCTCTCAACCGGTTTGTTCTGTGCTTGGTTTTGTACCAAGACTTGTGTGTTTTTGCATCTGAGGGTAGGGGGAGGCTTGTTAGCCATCCCCAAGCCCCACACCTCCACCGGCACCCCTAGTGGACAGGCACTTATTTCTCAAAACCTTTGGCGGTCGGCACTTTATTATGCCGATGCACTGTTTTTTGGCTGGTCGGTGTGACCCTTTGCACCCAGGGGATGGTGCATGCAGTGTGACCGTGAGTGCACCATCACCACTCCAATGCCCGGGTTTGCACCCTTTGCACCTTTGAACCCCATAAACCTTCTAGAAGGTTGAACCCTTGGCCAAGCTTCTTGGAGAAGCTTGGCCAGCTGTCTTAGCTTCCCTTGGAAGCCAAGACCCTCTTGCACCTCTTGAACCCCCCTCTCTTTGCTTAACCACTAAGTTAAGAGCTTTATGTTGCCTATATAAGCTCATCTCTCCCCCTTGAGTTAGGGGTTAGCCATTTTAGGTCAAAAACCAGAACTTATATCTATATATCTGTGTGATACACTTTCTCTCTCTATATTTTCCCTCTCTCTCCTCTTGTGTGTGTGTTTTTGGGCTTAAAAGTGTAGTTTTACCTCATTTTTGCACCATTACACACACTATTACACCTTAGCTCGAGATTGAGAGACTTGGGGGGTTGATTGTTGTGATTTTGGACTGGTTTTGATCACTAGAAGAGGGCTGCTCCACCTGTTCTTCAAAGGATCTTCAAGGGTAAGAACATTACTTTAGATTCCCCATTCTTGCTCTAGCTTTTTACTAGTCTTGCTTTGTGTTTTTGGTTTTGTGTTTAACATGAAAAACTCTTGTTTTTACTTGCTCTTGAACCTTCATTAAGGTCATTTTGTGGTTTGAGTAAGGCTCACCCCTTTAGGCCTTGTTTGCCCTTTTTGGTGTCTTTTTGGTAAGGCCTTGTTTACTTGGTGTTTTTGGCCTTTTCACCACTGAAAACCAGTGGGTTTTCAATGGTGAGGAAGATGGTTTTAGGTCTCATATAGAGGAGGGACACCCCTCTCCCCTTGGCCCCTTGTTTGCCTTTGTTCTTAGCTTATAGAATTGCATGCATGAATGTTTGTATTTGGCTTCATTTCAGAGCTTTCTTGGATGTTTTGGGTCATATTTCACTTCTGTCTTTGGTTGGTTTTATGGTCCTTAACATGCCTCTCATACTTGCTTTGTAATGCTCTCTTATGCTAGGAAGAATGCCTTGCATTTAGGCCATGTTCTTTGCATGTTTTAGCCTAGTTTCATGAAGATATTAGCATCATTTTGCCATATCTAGGTCTCATTGGCCCTTTGGTTTTACCATTTTGGCATGCTTAATGTAGTTGCTTTGCATTATGGCTTGTTAGCCTTGGGTATGTGATCCATGAACATGCATTGGTTAAGCTATTTAAGTGATTTGGAGTCATTTAACATGCTATTTCAGTCCCTATACCATGCTCATATGTCTCCATTTATCACCTCTTCCATGTCTTGAAGTGTTGGTCTCTTATGCTTTAAAGAGGGCATTGTGCATGCTTGTATGTTTAATGCATTTTTGGGGCTGCCATATCAAGGTTTTTGGGTTTATCTTTTGCATGATGGAACTCTGTTTTTGCTTAAATAATTCATGCCATGATTGGTCTTGGTAGTGGTGGAAGGGTGCTCCCTTTTTGTGCCTTAATCTTAGGCCATTTGACTTGCATGCTTGCACAAGTATTGGTCACCACTTTGGGCATGTTTCGCCACTGTTTTGGGTTGGTTTGAGGGCTGCCCCATTGTGGTTAATTCCACTTTTGCATGCTTGCATCATGTTTGTTGCATGCTTGAGTAATGAGGTCTTGTCACATGCTAACTCTATTGCATAAATGGTCCATGTTTGTATTACACTTTGCACCTTGTATGCTTAGTATTGCACACTTGCCATAGTATGTTGCATTGCATTTGGTATGCCTTGCATTTCACCTGATATTGCATCATTTAAGCCATGTTGCTTACATGCATTCCATGTCTTGGTTTGGGGTGGCAAACCAAGTGTAAGGTTGAGAGGGGTTCACACTTCAAGTGGTGCAACTCGTCTCAATTCTTAGTCACCAAGACCTTTGACTAACACATGATAAGGTCTTGGATTTCATTTGTGTGTTGCATGCATATTGACATTAAAGTTGCAATCTTGGCTCCTTAGGCCATCATGCATCAAGATGCATAAGTGATGGCCCAAGAACCAAGGGTCATGCTTCCTTGAGTCCCATACATGATAGGGAGCATTGACCATGCTTACATTTGCTCTAAAATCCATATCATGCCTTTGCACTTTCTTTTCTTTCATCAAATTGTCCTCTGTAGGAATTTTGTGCCGGCAAGGCAATATAGAGTGCCATCGGGCACTTTATGGGTAGCATAGCTTCATCTCTAGCGATGGATATTTACGGCGGTGGACATTTCACCCGGCCGATGATGATCTTGATTCAGGGGCATGTTCGGGACTTTGGCGGTTTTGAAGGCAGGGATAGCAAACAGAGGCAAAGGATGTTATGGTGCACGGTTTTCGAAGCGAGTCAGAATCGAGAATGGATCATTCGCGCATCCCGAGGTGGGGCTGCAGCCTTTCCTATTCTGCATTTAATTTATTAAGTAATTAGAATTTTGTAATAATTAAATTCATTTATTATTCGGACTGTATATTCTTTTGGTCCCTCCGTGTGAGGGCGAATTTGTAATAAGTGTGTGTGAGTGGGTGTTTGTCTTCCAAACCTCCATTTCTTTCTATCCCTTTTATTTACCCGCTTTCGATGGTAGATTAGGGCATACTTATTTTAGCACACCTTATGCAATGCATGCGTGCATTCATGCATTTGTTTACATGCACCGGGCTCGGTACATCATACAAACTGCATTGCAATTTTCAATTCCAAATTGAATACGTGCTACTCGCGCATTTCACATGCCATGTTTAGGGTTAGCCGAGCCTACTCTAGATTGCATCTATGCTTGTGTTGCATTAGCCACTTAACATGAACTAGGATCATGCATATGATTACTAACTAGTTTCTGTTTTGGCTTGGAGTACTAGGTAAGCTTTTATGCTTTAGCATATCGCATGCGTGTGAGTATTGCCATAACAGCATGATTACCATGAGGCTAGCTGCTTATGTGATATAACTATTTGAATGCCTGTGGGTGGAGGTTGGATTGCGTGAGTTGGAACAACTCATTGAAATCCGTATTTTAGCCTACTTACGAGTAGCAAAAAACCAACACGTTTTTCGAGACAAAACGGATATGCCATGTTTATTTCCAAATTAGGCAATCTAGTCTATACTTTTGTGTTGTGCGCATAATATAGTAATTCTAGACTAATAATTGGAATAAGAACACACGATGTTTTCAAAATCGGATATCACGGTTAGTAGAGGCCGGTCTTCGGACCGGGCGAAAGGAGGTGCTCATAGCTGACTTTCCCCGATCGTATCCAAGCTCCCGAACCAAGACCACTTTGGTGATGACGGACATGTGGCCTTTGGCACCGCGTCAGGGTTTTCTAAATTTCCCATTTTAAAATATTTAGGTGGCGACTCTGTAATCTGGCAAAGCAGTCCATGTTTGGCACTTCTTTTCAGAATCTGTTTTCTCAAACGATTTGCCGGATTTGGACTCTTTAGTTCAAGATTAAGAACCGACACAAATCGAGTCCGAACTGTAGTAAACCCAATATGAACGGAACGGGACTTAACCCTCCCGGGGCGCTCGGGGGACGTCTACAGTTTCTGGCAACTCTGCTGGGGAGTTTTAGAGAGCTTGACTCGAACTCGTGATATCCTGTTTTGACTACACTTATGTGTTTCTTTGCATTGCATGTGCATTGGTGCGCCTAGGACACCATGTTGGCCATCTGCTATTCTGGCGGTTTCTTGGGAGGCTTGTCTTGTCAAGACATGTCCATAAGGCTGACCGGTTGCGGGCTCTGCCAGTATGGGAACACAAACCCCGGTTTTACCGGGGCACCCTTTTTTGACCATTCGACCTAGTGCATAATCGGAATCCATAGTGACCATTCCAAACTAGGACAGGTTGCTTACCCGATGTAGGTTGTTTGAAACCGCTGTGTGCGTAGTGAAACCCTAGCTCCTAACAAGATAGGACAGGGAAACCCTACCCCAACATAGGGGTGTATTGGCTCCCATTTATCTGCTATGTGCTTTCAGAATGTATTTCTACAGGAACACACATGTCAGTTTGCAAGATTGGGTATCAGGCCTGAGGGCACCGGTAACAGTATTTTGGGGAATCAGTTATCTGTGGGTACAAGTTTCAGACTTAGGGGCAATGATTCGTAAAGTGATCGATGTTGAGGAACGATGTATCGAGTTCGTGTTATCCAACCGTGTGTTGTTTATTTTATGTTATCTTTGTTATCTTTGTCCGATTTTCTTTATTTATACGCTTTATTTATTTTTTATTAGGTAGTTGAGCACGATTGCTACCGACCCGATAGATATCCCCAAGCACCTGGGTTAGAGGTCGTCGACTCCTTCGATCCGAGGATCGATAGGCGGACAACGATGTACTACTCACTACCCGGTTACTAAGCGGAGGTCAAGAAGGCAGAGGACATCAAGTCAATCGATTCAGAGAGCTTTGTCTACCCCACCTGTGTTCAGTAGGGATCAGGATTCTGTGTCACCAGCAGAAAGGGAATATATACCAGTAATCCAATCAGAGCAGGATAGCATGGCTAGTTTGGAGGAGATGGTGCGCCACCTTCAAGAGAGCATGAAAGCGATGCAGCAGGATGTCGTCCGTCAGGCAGATTTCGCCAAGCAACAGGCCACAGTTGTGAGGAACGGCGAAGACAATTGCGGTGGAGCAAAGAACCGGAGCATCGCCAGATCAAGCTCCTTCCCCACCAGGAGTTCCTAATGTCGGGGAGACAGCCAATGTTCAGACTGATATAGAGCTGCCCACAGGACCACCCCCACCTCCGATCCTACCTCAAATCCAACCTCAGCTATCAAAAACACTCACCAATCTACCGGACTTTCCCTTTGAGTTCGAGACTGATCCCACCGCACTAAAGTTGAGCAAGCTTGAAAAATTGTTCAAGAGATCCCAAGGGGTCAAGACTATCCCCGACATTGAAGATGGTTACACTGACGCAGCTGTGACACTGCCCGACAGATTCAAAATGCCTCATATTGATCGATTTGATGGGTCCGGGGACCCCATGGTACACTTAAGACTGTTTTCGGACGTTCTAAGGCCAATGGGCCTCAGTAGGCTCCAGAAGTTGTCTTTATTTGGTTGGACCCTGTCAGGTGTGGCATCCGCATGGTATGCCAAGCTAGAAGATGACGTCAAGAAAAATTAGGACGAAATGGCTGAGG
Organism: Camellia lanceoleosa; assembly: GCA_025200525.1. Taxonomy (NCBI): domain Eukaryota; kingdom Viridiplantae; phylum Streptophyta; class Magnoliopsida; order Ericales; family Theaceae; genus Camellia; species Camellia lanceoleosa. Next base: position 5,060,391 of record CM045770.1, on the reverse strand, counting down.
CTTTCATCGCGCAACACACAGATTGAGATTACGACCCGTGATCTCGAGACAACTAGGCAAGAGCCTAAGGAGAGTTTTTCAGAGTTCGTAACCAGATGGAGGGCCAAGGCTTCGATGATGACCTTGAGGCCTACGGACAAAGACCAGATTCGGATGATTGTGCGCAATCTACAGCCGAAGTTGATGCAAAAGATGATAGTAGTCCCATTTCCCACTTTTTCTGACCTACATGAAATGGGGGTGCAGATTGAAGATGCCTTAAAGCAAGGCTGGATTGATAATGATCGGGAGCAACCCCGAAGGACCTTCAACTGCAACACTAATGTAGGCCCGAGTGGCGCATCTACTACGAGAGCCTCCGAAGTGAGCATGGCCACCACTAACCCCCCACAAAGAAATACGGCAGCTTCGCCATTCTCCGGTGCGTCCGGAAGCAACCCGCAAACAACCAAATACCCACCCAGAAACACCAGAACTTTTGCTCCACTCTATATGCCCCTATCCAAAGCTCTGGGGGTTTTGATCAAAAAAGGGCACTTGAAGCCCCTGGAGCCGCGGCCCCTACCAGAAAAACTCCCTCCTACCCATAACCTGGCCAAGTATTGCGCGTTTCACCAGCAGCACGGTCACGACACCGACCAGTGCTATCGGTTACGCCATGAAATTCAAGACCTTATCGATAACGGGGTAATTTTACCTCCCAAAAAACCCAATGTTACTACAAATCCCCTCCCCACACATAACCAAGCTCCACCACCCAAATGACTTAATTTCATCCATACCGGGGGCGTGTCCTACGACCCTAGTATCTACATTACACCGACCCACCTGCCCAAACCGGAGGTATCCCTTCCCGATTGCACCGACTTGTGCATGATGGATATCTCCATGACCCAACCCAAGCTAGCGGTGGTGACCACCGAGAACAGAGGAAGGGAATTTCCAAAGGGGGAACAGGTTATTGAGTCAGAGTCCGCGGAATCTAGGAGTTACGTCGGGAAGACATATTGTCCGAGTGACTACGTTTCATCAAAAAGCCAAGATAGGCCCGGAGTAGAATTGCCAACAGGGGGAGAGTTGTGTATGATCCAAGGGGATAGTCTGGGACAGGGAACAGATGATGTAACAGCTGTGGAAGAGGACCTGGCCAACCTCCAATTTTACAGTAACCAATACCCAGAGGACGCAGTGGTTGCGTGGTTCGATTATGAGGATTCAGTGGAAGTCACCGGATGGTTGGACGATCAGCCCGATGTGGTAAGAGAATTTCAGAGCCGCGATTCGGTAGGAATGAGAATATCGTGACGGCGGAAGGGTCAAGAGCGAACACATCGCTAGAAGGCGGTGTCAAGAATTTCACCCGAGATTGGAACATTTTGAGTACAGAAATGATTGAACAATCGATTGTGTCAGAACACGCAAGTTTTGAGGATTCCGAGAGAATCAGAAAGGCAAAGGCCCATGTGGGATTGGAAACTGCTGTGTGTACAGGAAACGAGAATACTACAGGTAGATGGATAGAAGGTGTTGCGGCGAAGAACGGCCATACAGGACAGTGTGTCTGCCGTGATGGAATGTGGTGGGAAGATGAGGACCTATGTCTTGCCCACGAGATGAAGATTGGGGAATAACCAACCCGATAACACTTGGTACCTTGGAGAGGTCGACCACATGACGAAGTGGGCGATATTTCAAACCCCCACACTTGGATCAACCAGAGGCGTCAGGGAAAGATAGGGAACCCGAGAAGCAAAAGGAGAAACAACTTGAGGAAGTAGCTGTACTCAAACAGTTGAATAAGATACAAGCTGACATCTCCATTTGGGGATCGCTCATGGCCTCATGATACAGTGTAGGCTGTTTTGACAGCCATGGACAAGGCCAAACTCTCCATAGAAACTACACCAGAGCAGCTGGTTGGGCTGGTCTTCCCGGGGGGAGGTTCCCCGACGTTGACCTTTTCGGATAAAGAACTTCCGCCTGAGGGCGTAAATCACAACAAACCCCTCTACATTTCCGTGGAATGTAGAGATAAGTGGATACCGGTGGTACTTGTCGATCGAATTACGCCATCAATGTTCTGCCGCTTAGGGCGGCATATGCGATGGCTTGAAAACCGCAGATTTCGTACCAACTTATTTCAGTCATCCGGGCGTACGACAACACAAGTAGAGAAGTAATGGGAACAGTTAAAGTTCAGACAAAGGTTGGGCCAGGACGACACGAGATAGATTTCCATGTCCTAGAAGTTCCCGCAACTTTTTATTTGCTTTTGGAGCGGCCGTGGCTGCATCAAGTGAAGGCAGTGTCATCTACTTTGCATCAAATGGTAAAATACCCCTACGGGAAGGGAGTAGCCATCGTCTTTGGGAATTCATCAATCCACCCACCACCCGAGGTATCCACGCCTGTTCTGGAAATCAAACATGGCATGGAGGACGTGTTCATATCAGGTTTTACTTTGGCTGAGGCTCAGGTCGTACAGAATATCATGGCCGCTAATGAAGGGATATATGTTAGTGCCCAAGCAGTGTACCTCATGAACAAACTCCAATACATCCCCGGAATGGGATTAGGAAAGAGCGGCCGTAAGGGCATTGCAGTGTTGGCCGAAGTGCCGCACAACCCTCACACCTTCGGCTTGGGTTACCTGCCCACCAGGGAAGATTGGGTAAGAAAAGGAAAAGAGATGGCTGGAAGAGCCAAAGCAAAACAGATGGGGAAACCTTTTGAATTGATGCATCGGCCCATCCAGGGTACCTTGAACGGACGTTTCGTCTGGGAGGGGGAAGACTTCCCATTCTGTGATTTTCCGGAGCCGTGGCTGAATAAAGAAAAGAAACGCATGCCGGGATTTGAAATCTTCTTCGACTTGCAGTTATCTGGGGATGATGTTGCTAAAGAGCAGACAGACCCGACAGTTGAGGCTGAACATAGCAAGGAATTGGATTCTGCGGACACAGAGTTTGAAATGGGGGTAGCACTGGCATGTCTACTTTCAGATCCTTTGATCGACCAGTTGTGCTTGGGGAATGACTCCTCGGTGTCCATGATCGGAGATGAAACGGCTCCGGGTCTACCATCAACTATTTTGGATGCATCCATCGCACCCTCCCTCACCTAGCAGTACGAGGAGGGATTTTTGTCACAAAGACCGGTCGTAGTGGCCGAATCTGATTCCACCAAGTCTTGTGAGTCGGAATAAGGTTCCAGCTCGTCTGAGTCTGAGTCCGGTATTCCTGGGGGTGATAACCCGGATGCCACAATCCTGTCCTGGTCGTCTTTTGCTTTCTCTTTTGAGTCTGTTGTAATAGAAAAATTGGACGGCTCAGAAGTATCTAATGAGAATGAGGTGACTGTGGTTTCCGAGTACTTTTCTGTGCCTTTGGTTTATTGCTTAAATCAGGACTTTCAAAAGTTTGATGAAAACGACGAGGACGAAATTCCTCCGGTTTTGCAACGACTAATTGAACAAGAGCAAGAGAGGTTTGTTAAACCCTTAATGGATGAAATCACGACCGTAAACATTGGTACTGAGAAGGACCCGCGACTGGTCCAGATCGGGTCCACGTTGTCTTTGGAGGAACGCGAGCGCTTAGTCGCTTTATTAAAAGATTTTAAAGATGTTTTCGCATGGTCCTACGAAGACATGCCTGGAATCGATCCTAAGATTGTACAGCACCGGATCCCTCTTGACCCCGAGGCCCGACCTGTCAAGCAGAAACTCAGGAGGATCCGCCCTAATTGGGCCATTAAGATCAAGGAAGAGATCACCAAGCAGATTGATGCAGGCTTCCTGCTGGTATCCGAATACCCGACTTGGTTGGCCAACATTGTTCCAGTGCCGAAGAAGGAAGGTAGAATCCGGGTATGTGTGGACTTCAGGGATTTGAACAGAGCCAGTCCTAAGGATGACTTTCCCTTACCGCATATCGACGAGTTGGTAGATTTCACAGCGGGGCATGCTTTGCTCTCGTTCATGGATAGCTTTTCAGGCTATAATCAGATAGTAATGGCACCCGAAGACCGGGAGAAGACTGCTTTCACCACCCCATGGGGTACATATTGTTACAGAGTAATGCCGTTTGGGCTGAAGAATGCCGGGGCTACATATCAACGGGCTACAACTACAATATTACACGACATGATCCATAAAGAGGTCGAGGTGTATGTGGACGACATGATTGTCAAGTCCAAAGAAAGAGAGGGCCACTACACCGCCTTACAAAAGTTTTTCAAAGGATCAGAGAATTTCGGCTGCGGTTGAATCCTTAGAAATGTACGTTTGGTGTTACAGCGGGAAAAATGCTGGGATTTCTGATTACACAAAGGGGCATCAAAGTCGACCCTTCCAAAATCAAGGTCATCTTAGAAATGCCATCACCAATGACTGAAAAGGAGGTGTGAGGCTTTTTGGGTAAAGTGCAATTCATAAGGCGGTTTATCTCAAAACTAACCTTAACTTGTGAACCACTTTTTGGTCTTTTGAAGAAAGGAAAGAAGTTCCATTGGGACGGCCGATGCCAAGCTGCATTTGAACAGATTAAAGAGTATCTACAGAATCCACCCGTGTTGTCACCACCAAAGCTGGGAAACCGTTGATATTGTATCTGTCAGTAATCGAGACTACAATGGGCTGCATGCTCCCACAAGAGTCAGAAGATAAAGTGGAAAGGGCAATCTACTATCTGAGCAAGAAGATGCTGGATTACGAGACCCGCTACACTTCGCTGGAGAAGGCTTGTCTGGCCTTGGTATGGGCTACTAGGAAGCTGCGGCATTACCTGTTAGCTCACTCTGTAATGTTGGTTTCACGACTTGATCCCATCAAATATCTTTTCGAGAAACCAGCACTTACGGGTAGGCTAGCTCGTTGCTCTCCGAATTTGATCTCAAGTATGTGACGCGCGAAGTCCGTAAAGGGAGAGCGGTGGCGAGTTCCTTGTCGACCACCGGTTGAAGGGGATGAAGCGGTTGAGTACCTATTCCCAGATGAAGATATTCTGCACATCGAAGATGAAACTTGGACGATGTACTTTGACGGAGCGTCAAATCAATATGGGTATGGGATAGGGGTGTTGTTTATAGCGCCTGACGATTCTCGTATCCCTTTAGCATTCAAGCTTCGATTCAAAGTCTCGAACAACGAGGCAGAGTATGAGGCATGTATTGCCGGACTAGAAGCTGCCCTAGAACTAGGGACAAGACGATTGGACGTCATTGGGGATTCGAACCTAGTTGTCTCTCAAGCGAAAGGAGACTGGAAAGTCAAGGAGGAAAAGATGATAATTTACCACCAGACCTTGGATTTGCTAATCCCTCGGTTTGAAAAGCTAAATTTCACTCACCTAGTAAGAGAGAACAACAGGTTTGTAGATTCGCTAGCAACTCTATCTTCCATGATAGACATCCCATCTGGGGTCCGGATGCGTCCAGTCATTATTGACCAGAAATTTGCACCTGCCTACGAGTCCATCTCTGCCATAGATGAAGTGCAGGATAACAACCCTTGGTATCACGATATATGGAACTTCTTGGAAAAGGAGGCATATCCACTAAGGGCAAACGCCAAGGACAAGAGGGCAATTAGAAGGATGGCTGTTCAGTTTATCATCTGCGGGGGTAAGTTGTACAAAAGAGGTCATCTGGGAATACACAAGCTGTGTGTAGAAGCCGAAGAGTCAAAGCGCCTGATGAAGGCCATCCATGGAGGAGAATGTGGGGCCCATATGAATGGGGTGATGCTGGCACGAAAGATCCTCAGACAAGGCTACTACTGGTCTACCATGGAGGAAGATTGTATCGGCTTTGTTCGGCGATGCCACAAATGCCAGATTCACGCAAACCGCATGAACATCCCGTCAAAGTCAGATAACATGACGTCGCCATGGCCGCTTTCGGTTTGGGGATCGATGTGATTGAGCCAGAACTCAAGGGATCGAATGGGCATGAGTTTATCTTAGTAGCAATAGATTACTTTACAAAGTGGGTCGAGGCCCAATCTTATGCCGTGTTGAAGGCTTCGCATGTCGCAAAGTTTATCAGAAACAACATTATCTGTCGTTATGGAGTCCCGAATGAGATCATTTCGGACAATGGTTCTCACTTCAAGAAGGAGGTGATTGATTTGTTGGAGAAGTATAATGTGGCTTTTCATAAGTCATCCACGTATCGGCCGCAGACCAACGGAGCAGTTGAGGCCGCCAACAAAAACATCAAACACATACTGCAGAAGATGGTGGAAACCTATCGGGACTGGCCAGATAAGTTGCCGTTTGCTCTATGGGGCTACCGAACGTCAATTAGAACTTCTACCGGGGCAACTCCGTATTCCTTGGTATATGGGATGGAGGCCGTTCTACCCATAGAGATTGAGGTTCCGTCTTTACGAGTACTGGCTGAGTATCAGATAGCTGAGGCAGATTGGCAGCAGAGCAGATTCGAAGAACTTATGCTCTTCGATGAAAAGAGATTAAAAGCACTGTACCATGTCCAAGGATATCAACGCAGAATCGCCCGGACTTTTAACAAGAAGGTTAAGTCTAGGGATTTGAAGGAAGGAGATTTGGTACTCAAAGACAACCGAGCTCCCATCCACGACCCAAGGGGCAAGTTCAGACCTAATTGGACGGGTCCCTATATCATCAAGTCTATCTGGTCAGGTGGAGCTGTGGTTCTGATGGACCTAGATGGCCTAGAGTTCTCCCAACGGATCAACATGGACAAGTTGAAGAAATATTACCCCTGAGAGGCTCGCTAGGCCGAAAAACCTGAAAGGGCGACCTAGGCAAAATTCAGAGCACAAAAAAATTAGAAAGTATAAAACCGAGTCAAGGTTGAAAACCCGCAAAGGGCGCCTTGGCAAAAGTTAGAGCGCAAAAGGAGAGTGAAAATACGAGTGAACCCAAGCCCGAACTACGAAGGCTTGATTCCCATCTTTGGGATACGAGGCGCCTTCATCCCAAGTTCACCATAAACTTTTCCCCGATCAACTTTGTCCATTTGATCATCTCGATCATCTTTGCCCATCAGCATTTATCGCAATCTCGATGCAGGTTATTCGGACTAGGGGCAACTTTCCGCTGTCTGACAGGTCATGCGGTACCGTTCAAACAAGGGGCAACTTTCCAGTTGCTAGGATCCGGGGTTGTGCATCTCAGTGACAGATCTCAAGCGTGTCTAGTTCTGATCCATATCGAAAATAGTTTTGAAAAGTTTTAATAAAGATGACTTTGTTCAAATAAATCTTTTTACAACTATGACCATTTCTGGACCAAAAACGGAAAATTTTCAGTACCACAACCTTCAATTTCATTGATTTCAAATAGAGTTCTCTTGCTCTTATATACAATTGAAGTTGCTTTTTATTACATTCATAAAGAAAACTTGAAAGTACTAATAAAGCAATAAATCCGGGGCATGGTCAAGTCAAATGTCCCTGCACCCCCTCCCAGAGCTGGTCGAAGCCTCTGATGCCAAAATGGGCCCCTCCTGTGCCTCTTCATTAAGCCAATCCAAGCACTCATCAGACAAAGTACAACTGAAAGCGGGAGCGGGGGCCAGGAGTTCTCTCGTCCTCTATGCTATGGCATACCGGGCCAGCTGTGCGCCTCGAATCGGGAATGTAACCAAGTACTCTATCCCTTCCGGCGGACAAGTCTGATTATGACCAAACTGGCGCAGGATACGGAATGGGAAGTAGAAGACACAGTGAGTCAAGCCAATCAATTAGATCCCGGGTTGACGAGTCATGCTGTAACTCATCATTGGGAGATTGAGCCAAGGGCACCGCCAAGCGATGCGGTCCGCAGACAAACTGCACATCCATTCAAACCACCAACCCTCATCAAGGGCGTCAACTAAGCGTTGCCTGAAGAAGTAGCCACGAGCTGAATATGCTGGGCAAGAGTCCACAACCTTCAATTTATCCATTAACCACACCTGGGAAGGGATAAAAAATGAGAGAATAAAGAATAGAGAGAAGTACGATGAGAGAAAAAGTGAGAAAAGGGTTTTTGTAAGAAAAACCGAGCCTGAGGGCCGAGTGATGTGAGCAAACATAAAATGTGAGATGAGGTGGGAAACATTACCTGCAGTAATAGCGGACTCCCTGCTAATCTGATCGTCTCTTGATGATAAAAGGCGTCTAAGCCTAGCAATGTCTCAGCCAGGACCATGGCGATGCAGCTTTTGCCCTCCTTCAAGCCTTGGGCAACCTTAATCAACCGGACACTAGGCCCTCCGGAACCGGAGACGAATAAAAAATGAGATAGCAGGCATAGACAGAGGGCGTGTCACCGAAAACCTTGCCAGTGATGGTCGCTACGATCACCAGTCTCAGAAAAACGACAAACCAAGCTCGGAACATCTAATGTCCCGTCACAAATCAGAGAACGAGCATCGGGCATTGAGAGCCCACACATTTGTCCTAAGGCTTGAGCATGGCCAAAACAAAATTGGGGCAGGATCTCCTCATTGCGCCCACATTCCATTAGAGTTTGGAAATCTTCAAAAGTGGGACACACCTCTTGCCCGCTAAAGCTAAAGACATGTGTTACCGGGTTCCAAAACCTTGCCGCGGCATGGAGAAATGGAAAATGCAGCGGGGTATGGCGCAAAGTGAATAGTGCGTTTATGCCGAAAGTCTGGAAATTTAGCTTTTCCGAGCCATCCAAGTTGTTCATCCAAGTTACGAGATTTTGAGCAAGAAATTCTTCCATTTGGAGTAAATCAGTGTGGAAATGAAGAGAACCACGAAGTTGAGACCCTTTTGAAGAAGATAAGGTTGAGTGAAGGACAGATGTCAACATTCTGCTGGTGCTGACATTTTAAGTGCCGACCGGCCAACTATAGTGCCGACCGGCCATCTGTTTTGGCCGGTGGATCATCTTCTCGGCCGATGGCCATTCCCCAAGGCCGGTCGCCTTTCTGCTCGGCCGGTGGTTCTTTTCCTTGTCCTCTGAGCTGTTTATGCTAGGAATTTGGAAGATCCCACCACTTCCGATACCTTCCAGTGATCAATTCTTACAAGGGCGCGCCCATTTGCTTATCGAGTTGTTGCATATTTGCTTATCGAGTTGTATTTCACTCTCTTTAAGTCTTTGTAATGTTTATCAAGGTGTACTCGCATTTGGCTAGTTGCTGAGTCCCCCTGTTTTGCTTATCGAGTTGTAATTGGTTTACTACCTGATTATTATGATGCGATGCTTTGTTTTCAAAACACAATTTCAATTTCAGTCACATTGTTGCGTGACGCCTTGCGATGCGATGCATAGAACGCGCAAATGTAACACCTTTTGAACAAACAGCTGCTCCATCTCCATCATATGTTTTGCAAAAACAAATGCTTTTGAGAAATAAAACCTGCCCGAGGCAGTGCAATGTGCTTAAACTCCTAGTAAAAAGGAAAGTGAAGCAGAAGAATAGCAGGGTAGCAGAGTGCTAGGTTTGACGCCAGTAACCTCCCCCTTTCGATCATCGTACCCTTTGCACCCTTGTTCGGGTCAATCGTATGGTTTGGCACCTTCATCACTTAAGGCGATACAAGAGAATACACTGTCGGAATGCAAGTGGACTTTCGAGTTAACCTCAGGCCGTGACTTTTGTGAGCGATGCTCGATGCATGCGAAAGAAGTACCTTTCCGTATCCTTTTATACCCTGTGAATTCCGTAAATCAATTTCAATTATACTATGTTGCAGTACGTTGCATCTCAACATCATGTTTTACCATGCTCAATTTCAAGTCTTTCTCTACACATTGCATTGTATGCGTGCATTGCTTTACTGATATGTGTTCAAGTTTCTCTACACATTGCATTGTATGCGTGCATTGCTTTACTGATATGTGTTCAAGTTTCTCTACACATTGCATTGTATGCGTGTATTGCTTTACTGATATGTGTTCAAGTTTCTCTATACACATTGCATTGTATGCGTGCATTGCTTTACTGATATGTGTTCAAGTTTCTCTATACACATTGCATTGTATGCGTGCATTGCTTTACTGATATGTGTTCAAGTTTCTCTATACACATTGCATTGTATGCGTGCTTTGCTTTACTGATATGTGTTCAAGCTCTTTTCTATACACATTGCATTGTATGCGTGCTTTGCTTTACTGATATGTGTTCAAGCTCTTTTCTATACACATTGCGTTGTATGCGTGCATTGCTTTACTGATATGTGTTCAAACTTTTCTATAACACATTGCGTGCATACGTGCATTGCTTTACTCACATGTGTTCAATCCTACTATCTTGCTGCACACATGGCATGCATTGTCACACACTTCCGACTGCCTTGTCATACATGTTGATAACAATATTGTACCTGTTAAGTTTACTTTCTTTGCAGGCACGATATTATATGTACGGCTCATTTGAGGCCGGCGCAACCGGACGGGCCGCACAGGTATTGTATCCTCCGCGTGAGACGTTTTGAGAATTACATAATTCTCTTACATCCTTTCTGCATTGTAGTGTAGATTGGCATATGCTAGCTTATAACTGTTGCATGCGTGCTTCATTACAGCTTTCTTTGCATGATCATAAGTTATGCTCGGCTTCTTGCATCGTCTTGCATTTTGCCCCTGCCTTCGGGCGCATACCTTGTTTGTCTTGCATGTTTGTCCAAGTCTTCTACCTTGTCAAAATGGGTCGCCTCGGCTTTGACATTCACTCCGTCATTGTTATGACTTTCGAAGTTACATTCAAGAGGGGCAATCAGAGACACCCCATTTTTGACCGTCCTCAAGACTTGGACGTCACCGTTTGAACACTCGGTGATTATCCATGTTGGTGTTTGTTTTGAGTTCCCGGAGGTCCCGGCTGCGCGCCGTGCCTCAGGACCTCTCAACCGGTTTGTTCTGTGCTTGGTTTTGTACCAAGACTTGTGTGGTTTTGCATCTGAGGGTAGGGGGAGGCTTGTTAGCCATCCCTGAAGCCCACCGGCTGCCCCACACCTCCATCGGCACCCCCTAGTGGACACCGGCACTTATTTCTCAAAACCTTTGGCCGGTCGGCACTTTATTATGCCGACCGGCACTATTTTGTGCCGGTGACTGTTTTGGCTGGTCGGTGTGACCCCTTTGCACCCCCAAGGATGGTGCATGCCAGCTGTGACAGCTGGAGTGCACCATCACCACTCCCCATGCCCGGGTTTGCACCCTTTGCACCTTTGAACCCCATAAACCTTCTAGAAGGTTGAACCCTTGGCCAAGCTTCTTGGAGAAGCTTGGCCAGCTGTCTTAGCTTCCCTTGGAAGCCAAGACCCTCTTGCACCTCTTGAACCCCCCTCTCTTTGCTTAACCACTAAGTTAAGAGCTTTATGTTGCCTATATAAGCTCATCTCTCCCCCTTGAGTTAGGGGTTAGCCATTTTAGGTCAAAAACCAGAACTTATATCTATATATCTGTGTGATACACTTTCTCTCTCTATATTTTCCCTCTCTCTCCTCTTGTGTGTGTGTTTTTTGGGCTTAAAAGTGTAGTTTTACCTCATTTTTGCACCATTACACACACTATTACACCTTAGCTCGAGATTGAGAGACTTGGGGGGTTGATTGTTGTGATTTTGGACTGGTTTTGATCACTAGAAGAGGGCTGCTCCACCTGTTCTTCAAAGGATCTTCAAGGGTAAGAACATTACTTTAGATTCCCCATTCTTGCTCTAGCTTTTTACTAGTCTTGCTTTGTGTTTTTGGTTTTGTGTTTAACATGAAAAACTCTTGTTTTTACTTGCTCTTGAACCTTCATTAAGGTCATTTTGTGGTTTGAGTAAAGGCTCACCCCTTTAGGCCTTGTTTGCCATTTTTGGTGTCTTTTTGGTAAGGCCTTGTTTACTTGGTGTTTTTGGCCTTCTCACCACTGAAAACCAGTGGGTTTTCAGTGGTGAGGAAGATGGTTTTAGGTCTCATATAGAGGAGGGACACCCCTCTCCCCTTGGCCCCTTGTTTGCCTTTGTTCTTAGCTTATAGAATTGCATGCATGAATGTTTGTATTTGGCTTCATTTCAGAGCTTTCTTGGATGTTTTGGGTCATATTTCACTTCTGTCTTTGGTTGGTTTTATGGTCCTTAACATGCCTCTCATACTTGCTTTGTAATGCTCTCTTATGCTAGGAAGAATGCCTTGCATTTAGGCCATGTTCTTTGCATGTTTTAGCCTAGTTTCATGAAGATATTAGCATCATTTTGCCATATCTAGGTCTGTTGGCCACTGGTTTTACCATTTTTGGCATGCTTAATGTAGTTGCTTTGCATTATGGCTTGTTAGCCTTAGGTATGTGATCCATGAACATGCATTGGTTAGGCTATTTAAGTGATTTGGAGTCATTTAACATGCTATTTCAGTCCCTATACCATGCTCATATGTCTCCATTTATCACCTCTTCCATGTCTTGAAGTGTTGGTCTCTTATGCTTTAAAGAGGGCATTGTGCATGCTTGTATGTTTAATGCATTTTTGGGGCTGCCATATCAAGGTTTTTGGGTTTATCTTTTGCATGATGGAACTCTGTTTTTGCTTAAATAATTCATGCCATGATTGGTCTTGGTAGTGGTGGAAGGGTGCTCCCTTTTTGTGCCTTAATCTTAGGCCATTTGACTTGCATGCTTGCACAAGTATTGGTCACCACTTTGGGCATGTTTCGCCACTGTTTTGGGTTGGTTTGAGGGCTGCCCCATTGTGGTTAATTCCACTTTTGCATGCTCGCATCATGTTTGTTGCATGCTTGAGTAATGAGGTCTTGTCACATGCTAACTCTATTGCATAAATGGTCCATGTTTGTATTACACTTTGCACCTTGCATGCTTAGTATTGCACACTTGCCATAGTATGTTGCATTGCATTTGGTATGCCTTGCATTTCACCTCATATTGCATCATTTAAGCCATGTTGCATACATGCATTCCATGTCTTGGTTTGGGGTGTCAAACCAAGTGTAAGGGTTGAGAGGGGTTCACACTTCAAGTGGTGCAACTCGTCTCAATTCTTGGTCACCAAGACCTTTGACTAACACATGATAAGGTCTTGGATTTCATTTGTGTGTTGCATGCATATTGACATTAAAGTTGCAATCTTGGCTCCTTAGGCCATCATGCATCAAGATGCATAAGTGATGGCCCAAGAACCAAGGGTCATGCTTCCTTGAGTCCCATACATGATAGGGAGCATTGACCATGCTTACATTTGCTCTAAAATCCATATCATGCACTGTCTGCCTGCTGTTGCTGTCAAACTGTCCTCTGCAGGAATTTTGTGCCGACCGGCACTTTATGGGTAGCCGATAGCTTCATCTCTAGCCGATGGATATTTTACACGGCCGGTGGACATTTCACCCAGCCGATGATGATCTTCAGTGTTCAGGGGGCATGTTCTGGGACTTTGGGAGTTTTCAGAAAGGCAGGATAGCAAGAACAGAGGCAACAGTGCTATGGTGCGGGTTTTCCGGGCGAGTCAGAATCGAGCATGCATCATTCGCGCATCCCGAGGCGGGGCTGCAGCCTTTCCTATTCTGCATTTAATTTATTAAGTAATTAGAATTTTGTAATAATTAAATTCATTTATTATTCGGACTGTATATTCTTTTGGTCCCTCCGTGTGAGGGCGAATTTGTAATAAGTGTGTGTGAGTGGGTGTATGTCTTCCAAACCTCCATTTCTTTCTATCCCTTTTATTTACCCGCTTTCGATGGTAAATTAGGGCATACTTATTTTAGCACACCTTATGCAATGCATGCGTGCATTCATGCATTTGTTTACATGCACCGAGCTCGGTACATCATACAAACTGCATTGCAATTTTCAATTCCAAATTGAATACGTGCTACTCGCGCATTTCACATGCCATGTTTAGGGTTAGCCGAGCCTACTCTAGATTGCATCTATGCTTGTGTTGCATTAGCCACTTAACATGAACTAGGATCATGCATATGATTACTAACTAGTTTCTGTTTTGGCTTGGAGTACTAGGTAAGCTTTTATGCTTTAGCATATCGCATGCGTGTGAGTATTGCCATAACAGCATGATTACTATGAGGCTAGCTGCATATGTGATATAACTGTTTGAATGCCTGTGGGTGGAGGTTGGATTGCGTGAGTTGGAACAACTCATTGAAATCCGTATTTTAGCCTACTTACGAGTAGCAAAAAACCAACACGTTTTTCGAGACAAAACGGATATGCAATGTTTATTTCCAAATTAGGCAATCTAGTCTATACTTTTGTGCTGTGCGCATAATATAGTAATTCTAGACTAATAATTGGAATAAGAACACACGATGTTTTCAAAATCGGATATCACGGTTAGTAGAGGCCGGTCTTCGGATCGGGCGAAAGGGGGTGCTCATAGCTGACCTTCCCCGATCGTACCCAAGCTCCCGAACCAAGACCACTTTGGTGATGACGGACATGTGGCCTTCGGCACCGAGTCAGGGTTTCCTAAATTTCCCATTTTAAAATATTTAGGTGGCGACTCTGTAATCTGGCAAAGCAGTCCATGTTTGGCACTTCTTTTCAGAATCTGTTTTCTCAAACGATTTGCCGGATTTGGACTCTTTGGTTCAAGATTAAGAACCGACACAAATCGAGTCCGAACTGTAGTAAACCCAATATGAACGGAACGGAACTTAACCCTCCCGGGACGCTCGGGGGACGTCTACAATATGACACAAGGAAGCATGCCAAAAATTAATAGAAGACAAAGTGCAAGTGGTGTCATAGTAATAATCATAAAATTAATCATCAAGGAAATTTAACTGATAAAAACGACATTTATACTTATCTGTATTGTAGGAAGTCACTTTTGCTTCATATGCCTCGTAGTCTTCATCACTCATCTCCTTGGTTGGGATTTTATTTGTGTTTTCTTCAGTAAGAACATGTGCAACTTTCAAAAGGCTAAGGTAAAAAAGAAATTTTCCTTTCCACATCTTAAAATGAACTCCCTTGAACTTGAAAGGCTTGTTGAGATCTCCAATTCCATCATTTGTTTTTTTTGGTACTTGATCCATGGTTGATCTCCTTAAAATTGTTGGTGAAAATACTAGAAAAAATATATTTTATTGATAAATAATGCAAAGAAAAAGAGATACAAATAGATCAGGCTGAGGCACAGATATCTCGTTTTCTTTAAGGAGATCAAGCCCACTGCAGTAGGAAGAACCCAAATACTGATGCAGCAGTCACAAAACTATGACTTGTTCCTTCCAAGATACAACAGCCTGATCACTTGTCATATGGTTCAGGCCAACTCTGCACAAGATGGTGAATCCAAAACTCCACCAAGAAAAACATCCTTCTTTGCTAGTAATCTCTCTTGTATAGAAAATAGTTGATGTGTTGGTATAGAAAAGAGTAGAAGAGAGGAACTATTTATAGGCCATTAGGACTTTACAAAATAAACCAAAAAATAATAATGACCATGAACCAAGAGAAAATGGAGAGTGTATCCAAATGTGAATTCACCACCAAGTTCATGAATTCCAATTAAACTCCATTCATGAATAAGACAAAAGGACACCAAAGCAATGAATCTCCATTCATGAACAAGATAATATTCATGAAGAAGACAAAAGAAGATTCATGAACAATGTAAATAAATAAATAAATAAAAGATATTAAAATAGTCAAACAGTTTTTTTCTGTAATGGTTCTAAAGTGTGCTCATGTGATCCAAATATGAACATTAAAATGTTAAACGACATTTTATTTGATAAGTAATATGAATGGTTTGAATTTTGAAAACTTAATTATTACAATTAGAAGATTAAAACTTAAATGAAATTTAAGTAAAATTTAAATAATTAATTTACCCAAAAATTTGTGAAAATTATTGAAATGTAATCCTTTCCTCACTTTGGTTTTTGAAGAAAATATTATCTTTAATTTATAAAGTATCAAAATCTCCCACTTTAATCCAAATTCTAACAATCATTATACTTTTGCAATGGAAATAGAGTAAGTTATACTTTTATCTCGTATGTATGAGTATTTTCTTATTTTAATTCTTAAAAAAACAATTATTTCAATCACAATATGTCTCATTATCTACTAAAATATTGTCCTATGACACTTAAACTTCTCATTTTACTCATTTTTTTCTCTCACATTCTCTCTTTTATGCCGTCCTTACCCCTACTCCCACAACTGACCATGTTCCTATTCTCTCGACACAATTTTCATCCTGCAACTTATCACCTGATCTTGCCACTAGTTTTTATATTTTGATTTGCACCATCTTTGCACTTTGAATGACACATACCTATTGTAATTTTTTGTGTGAATGTATGACCAAAGTGGAGCAATTTAATTTTTGAATAAATTATAAATATATTGCATGAAGTTTACTTATAATAATATTTGCCTCATATAATTTTGAAAGTTACATATCACTATTTCAAATATTAAATTTATAATTGCATAATAGATAACTTATTTCGTTAATCATCTCGCTCTTTCAAATATTAAATTTATAATTGCATAATAAATAACTTATTTCATTAATAAACTATTAAGCTAATTAACAGTTTTTAAGAATGCCAAAAAAAATAATTATACGTATACTAATGGGTGTTTGATAATATTATTTAACAGTTAAAACTGAATTGATTAAGTGATAATCAATTAAGTCCGTTTTATAACCATAATTGATATCACTTAAAAATTTAAGTGTCTCTTAAAATATAGGCTAAAATTTACTTAATTTTGACTGAATTTATAAATATTAAACATAAATATCTATATACACTATTACAAACTCACCACCACCATCACCACCACCGCCATCATGCCACCGTCATCGCTACCACGAGTCCAAATCTTTTGCCGTAGTTTCCTGCGGTGGTTCAAAACGACGTCATTTTTAACCCTTTTTTTCCCTTTCACTTCTTATATTTTGCTCTTTAGCCTCTTTTTGTTGTCTAGTGTTTGAACCCTAGTGAGACGAACAGAGAGGCGACTATAATGAGGAGAGGAGAGGCAGCGGTAAAGCGAGGAGAAGCGGCAAGAGACGGATAGAGAGGGTGAGGCGACGGTGACGAGGTCCGTTTGTTGATTCTCATTTTTTTCCCTTCATCCCTTCATCCCTTCGTCTTCATTCTCATTTTTTTTTACTTATATATATATATAAGTACGATTTGTTGCCATAGTTTGATTTGTTGTTCAAAAAAATAGATGCTTTTGATTTATTGAGTTTGATGGGTTTGATTTATTGAGTTTGATGGGTTTGTTGTGAGAACATATATATTGAGTTTGATGGATTTGTTGTTAATTTGTTGCCATAATTCTAGGGTTTGTTATGGAAACAGATTTGTGTTTAATCTGTTCAATTTTTTCCTAATTTTTTGTGTGTTTAATCTGTTGATTTGGTGCTTTATCTTTTTTCGTTGGAATAATGACATTAATCTGGGAAAATAGATTTGTGTTTAATTTGTTGAATTTTTTCCCAATTTTTTTTGTGTTTAATCTGCTGATTTGGTGCTTCATCTTTTTTAGTCAGAATAATGACATTAATCTGGGGAAACAAAATGACATTAATCTGGAATAATGACATTAATCTGTTGATTTGGTGCTCCAGAAATATAGAGTTTTAATATAAGGGGAAGTGGAAACAAAAGGTAATGAAATGTTAAGAATGAACATGAACATGAAGAATGTTAAAAATGAACATGAAGAATGTTAGGAATGAGGCATTAAGTATGAACATAAGGCATTAAGAATGAACATGAACATGAGGCATTAAGAATGTTAAGAATGAGGCATTAAGAATGAACATGAACATGAACTTGAATGCTTTTTTTTATATTAGGAACATGAAGAATGTTAATAATGAGGCATTAAGAATGAACATGAAGATGAGGTATTAAGAATGTTAAGAATGAACATGATTGTAATGGACTGATTGGTTGAGATTTTTTGAACTATCAACACTGTTTGAATGTATGGACTAAGCAACCCATTGATTATTGTTTTATTTTACATCATTGTAATGGACTGATTGTGTCATAAAATGCTCTTATTAGGATCATATCAATGGGTTCAAACATTGATGTTGGATATTTGCAAAATAGAAGATGCAATTGTGGAAAAAAAAAACCTGCAATGTTCATATCAGAATCAGAGAAAAATCCAGGGAGACTGTATTTTACATGTGCAGATAGGATGCGCAAGTACTTTGCGTGGGGAGCGGCTTCAACTGGGAATGCGTCAAATATCCAAAAGAGAAGTAAAACTAGTCATATGAAGAATGAAGATGAGAGATGCTATGATTATGATTTTGACAAAATCAATGAAATTATAAATAGATTGGAACGAGTTAAGGCAAACCAAGTAGCTATGAAACTGATTATGTTGACAACTATAGTGATGGTTGGTTTTACTATGCTAATAGCACTACTGAAGCGAATGTAACCTTTTAGTTATTTATTTTTTATTTTTATTTTTTTGGTGGTTGTATTTGGGTTTTGAATTTAGTAAATCTTAAACTATGAGTTTTGATATGTAAAGCTTAATGAAATTACCTATACTTAACGAATGTGATGCGCTTCTTTTTTGTTTTTGTTAATGAAGTTGCTTTTTGATTCAATCTTTTCATTCATTATTTTATATTGTTATTGTTGGTCATACTTATTCTTATCAAGATTTGTTCTGCACGTGTAAAATGAATCTATGCCGTCTGTTGTTTGCAATAACAATGAGATTTATTAGTTCATTTGTACAAAACAAAGAGAATAATCTATCCAAAACAAGTAATCTGTCCAGAAACAAGAAAGCTATCCAGAAATAATCTATCCAAAAATTTGTACAAAACAAAATAAATTTACATGCTTGACAGTATAATAAATCCGTCCACAACATAATAAACTTGTTCACAACATAATATATGTCCACATAATCTGTCCACAACATATTAAATCTGTCAAACTCAAAATAAACCAAACCAAATCTGTCCAACACAAAATAAATCAGACCAAATCTGTCCAAAACAAAAGAAATCTCTCCACAACATAATAAATCTGTCAAACACAAAATAAACCAAACCAAATCTGTCCAAAACAAAATAAATCAGACCAAATCTGTCCAAAACAAAATAAATTTGTCCAAATCTGTCCACAACATAATAAATCTGTCAAATACAAAATAAACCAAACCAAATCAGTCTAATACAAAATAAATCAGACCAGATTTGTTCAAAACAAAAGAAATCTGTCCAAATCTGTCCAGAACAAAATAAATATGTCCACAATATAATAAATCTGTCCAACACAAAATAAACCAAACCAAACCTGTCCAACACAAAATATATCAGACCAAATCTGTCCAGAACAAAATAAATCTGTCCATAACAAAATAAATCTGTCTATAACATAATAAATCTGTCCAACACAAAATAAACCAAACCAAATCTGTCTAACACAAAATACATCTGTTCAAAACAAATGAAGATAAAATAAACTACTCAGGGATGTCCATCTACATGATTATTAGCAAGACTATGTGACGCTTGCGAGACTTGGACTGCAAAGTGTTGAACACTTGTACCTCGAAATAACTCCTGAAAAGATTTGTGAGTGGGATACACAGAAGGCATTGACTAGGCATGTTATTTCCCTGCAATAGACCAAACCATCTATTAAACTTTAATAACAATGTATACTACATTTTTAATGTAAACTATGTAACCAATGATAACTCACATCATATGTACTATACATAAGAGGAGGACCACGTGTACCACCCGTGAGAACTTGAGGTCGAGATTGAGATTGAGAAATGTAGACACCATGACGACGATCCTAAATACAACCAATATAAAGTATATAACCAAAAATTTTGAAAAACAAAATAAACATTATTGAACATTAATATTACCTGATTATAATTACTACCCATGACGAAACGAGGCTGTGATTAAGAAATATAAACACCAACACCATGATCCTAAATACAACCAATATAAAGTATGCAAACAAAAAATTTGAAAAAAAAAGAAATAATATTTAACATTTTCTTAAAAGCTTGCACACAAATAAATATTGCTTGATTAGAATTACTACCCATGATGAAACGAGATTATGATTGACCTTGGGAAATATATATAGCAGCACCCGATTGCATTGCCAGGCAAACCAATTAAAGATAACAAAAATTAAATGCCATCTGGATAGTTCATAATGTCATACTAGTGAACGGACTCAATGAAAGCAATTCATAAAACTAACCATAAAAAGATCACATTACTATTACATATTACTTGAATAGAATTACTACTCATGACGAAATGAGGTTATGATTCACCTTGGAAGTATAAACAAAGAGCACTAATTACATTGCCAAGCAAACCAATTAAAGATAACAAAACTTAAATGCCATTTGGATAGTTCATTATTTCATAATAGTGAACGGACTGAATGAAAGGAATTCATAAAACTAACCATAAAAAGACCACATTACTATTACATATTACCTGAATAGAATTACTACCCATGACGAAATGAGGTTGTGATTCACCTTGGGAAGTATAAACAGTAGCACCCAACTACATTTCCAAGCAAACCAACTAAAGATAACAAAAATTAAATGCCATCTAGATAGTTTATTATTTCATAATAGTGAACGGACTGAATGAAAGGAATTCATAAAACTAACCATATAAAGACCACATTACTATTAAATATTACCTGAATAGAATTGTTACCCATGCTGAAAGAAGGCTGAGATTCACATTGAGGAATATAATCAACGGCACCCTACATACAACAAAAAACCATAATGAAAGTGGGTCATTAATAAAAAAAAATCATTGTTTTAGTTTATTAATCTAGTTTACTTTAATCATATGTAATTTTTCATGTCCAAAACTGTCACGACCCCAACCCGCCCCTAGTAGGATGGTGCCATGATGGCCAGTAATCCGAGATTACCGAAGGCCAACTTTCAAAATTCACACACAATCAGAGTATTATATATGGGGCTAGCATGTGCGGAAGCAATATATATAAATCTAATTAGTCCATAAGAGTTGTGCATAGATCAAATGAAATGACATACATCTTAATATAGTTTATAACTTGGATACAAATAAAATAAAGTATATGTTACATATTGATCAAAAGGCTTCTCAAGCCGAAGTATACAAAAGACATGAATTACAACTAAGAAGCATAATCTTCAAGACGATACAAAACATGAATCAAACATCTTGCACATAACATCTTAGGCGTCACCGCCTTCTTGCTTGCCACCTACATATATATAAGGAGAGGGTGAGCTTGGATACTCAGTGAATGGTACAAGTAATAAAGGTTTAAATGAATGACATCCGAGATCTTTATCAAAACAATACATAACATAGCTTGTACATCAATCTTGGTTTTTCAAAACATGTGTGCTACAAAAGCTTAAAGTCCCTTAGCACGTACGGACTTAACTTGATGTGCTACAAATGCTTATAGTCCCTTAGCACGTACGGACTTAACTTGAATGTCATCAAAACGAGATAATACTTGATATTCAAAATAGAGATCATCATTCATGTTCAGCAATACTTTTCAAAACAAGCAAAGCGAAGCTTTAACAAAACGTTATAACATAGCTTTATTAAAAATACCACTCACATAGCTCTTCTCGGGTGTAGGCTCAAAGCGAAGATCAAGGACCTACAATCACATGGCAATCACATTCTCAAAACAAGCTTACATGCATGCAAATGATCTAGGGAAAACATGCTGGAAATGACCTAGGGAAAACATGCTGGAAAACATCTAGGGAAAACATGCTGGGTACCAACCAGGTCCTAGAATGGATGTACAGAGATGATCTAGGCTAAAATGACCTAGCTAGGTGAACTCAGGAGGTCTTGGCCGAGGTCCCACACCTCTTGGCCGAGGTGTGGTTGCCTAGGCTTCAGTGTGCAGCTGCCTGCCGAGGTGTTACAAGGTGCCGGCAAGGGTGTACCATGGTCGGCCTAGGTGTGCAGTGGTTAGCCTAGGTGTGCATGCAAGATAAACTAACGTGCAAGTGATCATGCAAGGTAGGCCAAGGTGAGATACGATGCTTGGCCTAGGTGTGTGATCTAGGCAAGAGTGGTCTCGGTGATCACACCTAGGGAAAAGAAGTCTGGAAATCTGGGTTTCCTCCTCGAAGAACATGAAGAACATGAATGCTAAAATCATAACTTGTTATTACAAGATCTGGGATTTCATGGCATGAGTTCGAAAATATGGACCTGGGTACCCATACTTGAAGATCATATGAAAACAAACATGAAAACATGGATCTTGGTGCAAACTCTTGGATCAAAACATGACTTTCTTGAAGAACACATGAATACCACTTTCTCTTTCTAAAACCGAACTTTAAATCAATGCATGGCTTACAAATCGTATTCAATCATGCAATGCAATAACATGATCATGAAGAACGACATGAGCAAATCAAGAATCTAACCTTAGAACACGGATCTAACGGTTCGATCTCTAGGGATCAAACTTGGAAATCTACCTCTCTCTAGAACTCCTCTTCCTCTTCCTAGAGCTTCTCTCTCCTCTTCAAAACAAGGGTATAACAAATGATAGGTTTCTCCCTCTGCCGGCTGATTTAACACTCAGCTCGGACACGTGGCAACGGCTGGTTGGTTCTCTTAAAAAAGGTGATAGATTGACAAGACATGACTATGACAAAGCGTACTCAACAAGCTAGACAGCAAGGCACTCCGGCAAGTAATGATCTCGGCTAAGGACATAGGCTTCGGCAAGTAAGGTCTCTATGACCTCGGCTAGGAAGGATAACACTTGGCCAAGCTGTGCCACACCTCGGCCTAGATGTGCCACACCTCGGTCTACGTCATTCCAGTCCCAGAACAAGATCACTAGGTGCAAGGATTAAGGATCTAGGATGCCTAGATGATAACATCTCGGCCAATATGCCTAGGTGATGGTGCAGGTCAACCAAAATGGTCCCAAGATGGTCCTAGGCTTAAGATGACCTCGGCTTGGCATGACTTAGGCTTAACATGACCTAGGCTTGACATGACCTAGGCTTGGCATGACCTAGGCTTGACATGACCTAGGCTTAACATGACCTAGGCTTGACATGACCTAGGCTTGGCATGACCTAGGCTTAACATGACCTAGGCTTGGCATGACCTAGGCTTAACATGACCTAGGCTTGACATGACTTAGGCTTGGCATGACCTAGGCTTGACATGACCTAGGCTTAACATGACCTAGGCTTGAGACAGCAAGGAAGGAACAAAGCATGCATACAACACTTAGGCAAATCACATAAGCACAAAACAAGACAGGGACCTTTACTTGGGAAAAACAAGTCAAAGTCTACAAATGCAAGCTTAACAAGACGAAATCATACAAATGCACATGAACATGACTAAGATATGAATGTGAGTTATTACAAAAACTGAATAGATTGCATCATTTTCTTATTTGCAATAGATTTTTGCATCCCGCCTTTGATCCTTCTTTTTCCTTTACTAGTTGATTCTCTTTTCTTCAGTCCCTTAGCTTGGATTGGACAATCTACTTCATCACTCTGTGGGCATGTATTGCTTAAGGAATTTCTTTAATCAATTACCTCCACTTGACCATAAATGTGGACACTTAAATTGTCTTCAACTATTACACTCAGTTCTTCACCTTTTGTAACTAACAACTGATAAGTTTCTTCACTTTCAGCAGCTCTACTCGCTATTGCTCTAAACATGGTCATTAATGACTGATATCAGTTACTTTGATGTAGTTTCACATCAGCCTTTACTTCATACCCACGTCTATCTTTCACACTTTCAGCTCTTGTTTTTTTAGTCTATCGTTTGTGTCATGACCCGAACCCGCCTCTATGGGTTAAGGATATAACCGGCCAGTAATCCTGCGATTACCTACGGCCTCAGACCAAAACAGATATAACTCGTCAGAGTAAAGGGGCCGAACGGAAGCAAAATTTAAAATTTTGTCCATAGAGCCGTGCCTATATGCACGTCAAACAAACCATACTCATATACGTTAATAACTCACATCAAAAGTACAGCAGCATAAACTTCTTACAGACAAGATCATCTAAACTGAGCCAACCCATAACAGACTGTGTACAAATATACACAAAGTCCTTGCCAACAAGACAAAACGTGAATGCATAACAAAATGGCAAGGATGGGTCTCGTGCGTGAGACACTAGGTTGTCTCTCCAAAACTCGTGTTGTTCATGGCAGACTTCACTGGGGCTGGGTTTGGACTTCTCTTGGCTCACCTACAAACACATGAATGAGCGTGAGCGATAGCCCAATGAATAATATCAAATACAGAAGTTACATAACAATATAGAACAACAGGTTCCAAACGGCCTTTGACCTAATTCATATTTCTATTTAACAGATGTATAACTACACGAATTTCAAATCAAATGGCTTGTAGTTTCAACATTCTGGCCTTTGGCCGATTCAGATTTCCATTCATGTCAAAACGACCTTCGGCCCACTCATTCATGTCAAAACGGCCTTCGGCCCACTCATTCATGTCAAAACGGCCTTCGGCCCAATCATTTATGTCAAAACGGCCTTCGGCCTGTTCATTCTTGTCAAAACGGCCTTCGAGCCCACTCATTGGTGTCAAAACGGCCTTCGGTCCACTCATTCCTATCGAAATGGCCTTTGGCCCACTCATTCATGTCAAAACGACCTTTGGTCCATTCATATAAGTCAAAACAACCTTTGGTCCATTCATATATGTCAAAACGACCTTCGGTCCGTTCATTTCTATCAAAATGACCTTCGGTCCATTCAATTCTATCAAAACGACCTGTGGTCCATTTATGCTTATCAAAACGACCTTTGGTCCATTTATGTTTATCAAAACGACCTTCGGTCCATTCATTTATTCATGTCAGACTTTTGTCCACAATCCCAATTAGCAACTCATAAAGCGTCATGTTCCCTGCTTGAGCGGGCCTCAAAATTCTGGAAAACCCAGAATGGTGTTCTTGAGCTTCATTTCGACTTCCAACCAACAATTCATGCCTATTATGGCTCAAATTACTCATAGACATGTACTAACATGGTACACGCATAAATTATAACCTATTGAAGCTCAATTTCATAATTTATTTGCATGCATGTCCCAAAATATGTCAAACTCAACACCAACATAACAAATTCATGCATTCAGGCTCATATCTTCTCCAATTGTACATGCATGTGATGAATTAGCCACATTCTCAACTTAGATAACACAAATGGTGATCAAAACATGAGTTTCAACCCATAACTCTACTTGAATCATGTATTTCAAACTTATACATGCTATTTCAAAACAATCTCTTACATGCATGCATACATCAAGCCTTAATTCAACAAAGCCAACCCAATTTCATTCAATTTTGCTCTTGATCACTCAATTAGCTTGAACACACACAAAGTTACAACTATAATCCAAGAATTAATCACCTAGAAGCTTTGATTTTCCAAACTTAAGCTTAATTCTTGAGTTGGTCTACAAATTATCAAGCTTTGAGGCTAAAACTCCAATTTCTTCACTCTCTCCCTCTCTTAGACGACCCCCCTCTCTTCCTTAATGTTTATGATCAGCCAAAATGTAACCAAAGGAGAAGAATAGAGAGTGTAGTGCCTTTATTCAACAACCCACTAATTCAACTTAATAGTAATAAACAATTGGGCACTAATTTACCAATTTAATCAACTTAATCTGGTCCGAATAAACTTTTTAATTAAATTTCACCGTAGGCTCTAAACTTATGCCAATCACAATGGCGCAATCAATTTTGGGTTCTGTGGCCAATATGACCCTCAATTTAATTTCCAAAGCAGATTATTCAAACAGATATTCCTACGGTGAACAGATAGGATTTCAAAATCGCATACATTCACATAATAGCACACAAAACCATGCTAAACACATAATCATACTCAAATTAAGGACCAATTAGCATACTACAAAACAGGGGTGTCACAGTTTGAGTATATATTGTAGAGGAAGTTCCGTTGCATTAAATATATGTCTAAGCACCTTCACACAATGTCAACATAGTATATTCTTCACTTTAAACTTCTTGAAACTACAACTCAAAGAACCCCCTGTGACAACCCTCACCACTGTTTACTATAATACCACTGACATCGCTAAACTATGGTGAACATGATTAAGTGGTCGATTTGGTGACATTCGAATCGATTGATTGAGGGTATTAGTTTGAACGCATTTCTATCTGTTTGACTGTTGATCTGTTCATGTTTTATGTGTTAAACTGCAAATTGAAGGCCTTATCGGCGGCCGAATTCGGAACTGATTAGTGTTTTGTGTTAATTAGAATTAATGTGAATTTATGGTAAATTTAGTTAAAATTTGATTTGGTATGATTAAATTGGATTAAATAATGTTGAATTACATTAGTTGGCTTATTTACTCTTTTGCCATTAGTGGGCCACTTCCATTAGCACCTTTGAGGCTCAATTTATACACGTAGCTTATCACCACTTCAGCCATTTTCCTAGACCAAACCATATGAGAGAGGAAAGTAAGAGAAAGACCTTGATTCGTCTAAAATTTAGCTTAGAGACTTGAAGAATTGTAGAAGAATTGCATGATTGAGCTTCCATTCTTGAAATTGAGGACCTAAGGTAGAGAATTCATCTTCTCCATTGTGAATTTGAGTTACTTCTTGCATGGTTCTTGGCAAATTAGAGTTTGGAGTCAAGATTTGGTTTAAAATGTTGAATTGAGAGTTAGATCATGCATGTATGTCCTTATATTGAAGTTTTGAAATTGTTTCATGAGAATTTCTACTTGCATGTTCATATTTTGGGTCTTGATCCATGAACTCACCATGTTTTGAAGTTAAATCTTGCATTTGATCTTGTTTTAGAACATTGGAGTTCCTAGGAACCCGTGCATGTGTTGAATTTGCATTGTTCTCTACGTTCTTAAATTTTGAGTTGAAATTTGGGTTCAATTGAACTACCTTTGGGCTTTGATTTTGCAAATTGATCTTCGAAACATGTCATATTATGAGTTTTAAAGTGTTTTCTAGAAAATTAGCCCAAAAGGATCGAATTTGAAGCTTTAAAGATTGAGTTTCATGCTTGGAGACAAATCTGGAAATTCCAGATTTTGGATCCATGCTCGAGCGGGGAACTCCACGCTTGAGCGTACACTCTGAGTTCATGCAGTCTGCTCGAGCAGGTAAATTCACGTTCGAGCGTGAAATGCGTGAATCCAGTACTTTGCATGTGTTTACAGTCCGCTCGAACGAGAGAATGCACGTTTGAGCGAGGACTTGTGTCTTACGCTCGAGCGAGGGTCGAGCGCCCGTCTAGCGTGAATTTCATGCATCCAGTACTTTTTGCAGTCTGCTCGAGCGAGGAAAGTCACACTCGAGCGTAGCTCTTTTGTTTGCATATCCGCTCGAGCGAGACCCCTATTTCAGCAAAAATTTGAAAAATATTTTAAAGTGCATCTTTGCATCCTCATTCCATCCTAGGCATTCCTAGGCCTAGTTTAAAGCATCTTAATGAGGATAATGCTATAGAACCACAACGAGTTAGATAGGGACTAAGTTATTGTTTCCCAAACGTGCAACTTAGTGTGTGTTCATCCTGTAACTATGTAGGGTTGGCATTCGAGGACGCTTACTAGCCTATCTGTAGCCCAGAACTCAGTGAGTAACAATGTTGTAAAGATATGTTCAATCATGAATATTTTTTGAATGATCTACTGCACTGCTTTCTAAAATGATATTTCTTACTGAATGAATGCTTGTCCTATTTGCGAACTGTACTCGTGGCATCCATAGCAATTTACTGTTATTGTACTGTACTGCTATTGTCACAGAGATCTCTGTCGGTTCCCATGTTTGGAACCACCACTGTTTACTGCTATGATGGCCATCAACTAACTGCTCGGTCTGTCAAGCCCTACTGTACTGTTTGCTATTGGATGTACCACTTATGGCTGCTATGATCGAATAACTGATATACTGTTTAAATGATTGTTTCAAATATTGAAAGGACATTCATTCTTAACCTCTTTACATAACTGTTATTCACTGGGTTTTAGCTTACTGTTTATATATATATATATATATATGTAGGTGTCCAGGCACCGGATCGGAGCTAGGAGCATTGGGTTAAACTCCCTTTTTGTCAAGCCAACCAACGTGCCTCACTGCGAGGTTCTAAGTGTGTTCAAGCTTAGGCTTTTTAGGGTGTCTCAGTTCACCCTTCTGTCTCTATTTTGTAATACTGTATAGACTGGTACTGTATTGCTATGGTAGGGATTTGGTCCCTAACTTGAATGCCTGTAAATGATGTTTGTACATACTACTTTTGTTCTGAATGTGAATATATATGAAAAGTCTTTTTGTATACAGACTGTCACAGCTCATTGGACATCTTTTATTATCAGTATTTCCGCCAAATTTCTATACTCAGACATCATATTCTTGTTAGGGTGCCTTCGGAATCACTTGACATCGGGTCTGTTACTGCTAAACCCATAGGGGCGGGGTTGGGTCGTGATACCCCCTCTATCCATTGTCACATTCTTATATTTTTTTTTTTCCATTTACCACTGTTCTTATTGTGAATATGGTACTCTCATCATCATTAATAGTGCCTATAATGGATGTTTCAATGGACTGCACGTACTCATTTTGGAATTCCTCAAAAATTATTTTCGTGTAAATCTCTGCCACTTGCTTTAACATCAAAGTTGGAATTGAAACCCTTAGCAATTTTTGGGACAAATTATACTTGGCTTCCAATTCCTTATACCTCTTCTCATAAAACACCCTCTCAAAATGCATGAAGAACTCCATCAAGTTATGGTCACAATTCAGATAATCCTTTAAAAATGTATTCAATGATTCACTAAGTTGAGTAGTACTCATTCCAGCTGCCCAAGAATTCATAATATATGGTCATTCCCATTTCTCTTTCACGCGAAAAGTTTGCTCCAACCAATGATTGTCGCATGCATCATACTTATCAAGCATTTGGTCCCACTGTATTCGGAATTCTTCTTCATCATTAATGTCATGCATAAATTTTGAAAACACAGCCATGACCCCTACATCATTGAAAACAGAACTTACATGCTTGACAGCATTTTGCATCAAATACCACGTACAAAGTCGATGGTTTGTATCGGGCATGACAATTGAAATGGGCTTAGCCATCGCAACATCTTGATATGTGAAAATAGTTTTTAGAGCTTTGTTTGGCATTGCCTCCAGAAAAATTTGAAACAACCATGTAAAAGATTCAGCAGTCTCATCATACATCAACACTGCACCGAATATAATTGTTTCTCAATGATGATTAAATCTAACAAATGATCCAAAAGGTCTATGCTCGTTATTTAATTTGTAAGTAGGGTCAAATGTCACTACATTACCAAACTGAGCATAGTCCATGATCATTTGAGCATCGGCCCAAAATATATTACTATTTGCTCTTCACAATCTAATTGGACTGCATAAAAAAGATGGATTTTCCACAGTTTTCTTACGAAAGTAATGAAACACACTACCCGCTTCTCCATATTCCAAATCTTTTTGTCCCTTTGATCTTAGGTAATTTTTTGGCCCAATTTGGTGAAACCAAGTGATGCCCTTCCACTAGATTCCCTACCAAATAGTTCATAAGCAGACCTAAGAGGAATTCCAGATTCTGAAGCTAATTCTACTTCAATTGCTTGAGTGGTAGATATTTTTCTTCGGCATGGCAACATATGAATGCAATCTTGAGGCACAAGATCATGATCATGATGTTCAACAAAATCATAAGCAATATATTTTCCAAAAATTCTATCTAACTTGATACTAAATCGGGTACCACAACCACATCTTACCTCTTGTCTCGAATTTTTGACAAGTGGATCTCGTTCCCTCTTTGTAACATACAAACGTTCGTGATGTTACCTCCTTTGTATGATTATTCTTGTTTGCATAGGCCTTCCTAATACTAAAGCCCACTTTTTTCCCATATGTATTGTAAAAGTCATATGCAGCTTGTTCAGAGTCAAATGGCATTCCCACTTTTAACTTCCAACCATAATCATCAACAATATTATTTTCTTCTATTACCTGCAATTCATATATATAAACCACATTTATATTTAATTGTAGGTTCTGGGGGTCAATTGCACAAATCTAAATCATATATATATATATATAATAGAAAAAAATATATGAATCCACAAATAAATGTATGAATCAGAAAATAATATTTACAAGTAAATGTGATTAACTATCTAACAACAAATATGAATCCACTAGAACAGATCAATGTGATTAACTATATATATATATATATAGAACATAAAATTTCATATGAAAAAATCTGGCTTATATATATAGAACATAAAATTTACCTACTTCAATGAGTGAACCCATTTCATATGAAAAAAATCTGAATTAATTGATTTCAAAAAAAATCTGAATCATGAGTTAAAATCTGAATTAATTGATTTCATATAGATTAAGTGAAATGGGTTAAATAAATCAACATATATAGGTTAAAAAAAAATCATATATGGTTTCAATCTATTTATATGTTTTTAAAAAATTAATAACAACCCATCTATGAATCCCCAACAGATTATGTGACTAAACCAAACCAAAATCAATAACAAATCTATACATATATATATATATATATAATAGCAAGATGATGAAATAGACCTTGCCGTCGCCGCAATGTCGCCTTCTTGCCATCGCATCGCCGCCGAACTCACCGTCGCCCGTGATCCTTTGCTCGCCATCGCGGTGATGCTCTATCTCCGCCATCTCTTTCGTCTCTCAGTTCGCATTCGTTCTCTTTCAGTTCCTCACTCCGACTTTCAGTCGCTTCTCACGATGCCTCTCTCTCTCTGCTAGGGTTCACTGACTCAGATCGATGGTGCAAAGCGAAGAAGACGATACAAAGAAGAAAAAAATGGGGAAATGAAAATTTTGAATTAAAAAAAAAAAAACACTAAATAAAATGACGTTGCTTTATCCAAAATGACGTCATTTTGGAGACTACAGCAGGAAATCATGGCAGATGATTTGGACTCCGCTACCACTACCACCACTTCAACCACCACTATCATGTCACTATCACTACTACCACCATTACCATCATTACTATCGCTATCACTACCACTACTATTATGCCACAACTACCACTACTACCACCGCCACCATCATGCTGTCGTCGCCATCACCTTCATCACCATTGTCATTATTGTTATGAATATCATCATTATTTTACTACTACTATCATCGCTATCACCACCACCATCACCACTATGCCATTTCACCACCACCATCACAATATAAAAATTAAAATATACAATTTAAAAATAATAAATTTTATTTTATATATATCAAACAACTTTTTTTTAATTCAATACTTAGGCCAAGTTTGAGAAGACTAAATAAGTGTACTTTTTGATTTTTCTTG
Organism: Camellia lanceoleosa; assembly: GCA_025200525.1. NCBI lineage: Eukaryota > Viridiplantae > Streptophyta > Magnoliopsida > Ericales > Theaceae > Camellia > Camellia lanceoleosa. Next base: position 5,028,927 of record CM045770.1, on the reverse strand, counting down.
TATTATGTGTAGAAAAAGTAGAGAGGAGATGTTGATTGATGTGACCTAAAAAAGATAAAAAGATGAAATAAGTACACTTTTTTAGTTTAGCCAAACTTGGCCTTAAATTTTTATCAAACAATTTTTTAACTTAAAAAATTTAGTATTTAATTTTTAATTTTCAACTTTATCAAACACCACCAAACAATCATACTAATAATACAAGAGGCTCAATGTGATTTGCTGTAAAAAAAAAAAAAAATAAAAACAATCAGTGTGTTTGGTTTGAGTTTTCTGGATTAAGTTTTTTGAAAATTAACTTTTTTGGTTTTTGTGGTTTTTTTGTTTTTAGTGAATATTTTTTAAATTTTAAACAATTTTTTTACTTTTTTAGATACACCTTACTTAGATGTATCTAAAAAGTAAAAAATTTGTGAAAAAATATTTTAAAAAATTAATAAATACATAAAAATACAAAAAATATACTGAATTCTTGTATTTTTTTTTGTATTTTTGGTATTTAGTGAATTTTTAAAAGATTTTTTTTACAATTTTTTTACTTTTTAGGTGTATTTATGTTAGGTGTGTCTAAAAAGTAAAAAAATGCTTAAAATATTAAAAAAATTCAGTAAAAACAAAAAAATATGAAAAATAAAAAAAATAAAATTTTCTGAAAAGTATTTTTTGAAAAGTGGGAACAAGCAATATTTAGATAGCTATTGGGGTTTGGACATGTGTGTTTTAAAATAAGATATTGTTCTAAAAAAGTGTACTTTTTGAGTTATTGGTGGGTTTGTGTTGGGTTTGATGTGATTTGTTAGAGAGGTGATGCGATTTAAATAAGATGATGTGACTTAAATAAGATAGTGACTTTTTGACTTATTTAGATTATGCCAAACTAGCCTTGATGTAGTGTAACATTGCTCTACCAAAAATATATTTTAAATAATAATTCTAACAATTTTATTGTTGTATAAGAGAGCAATTAAAATTTTTATTTTTCTGTTAATTTTGTTAAATGATAAATTTTAACAAAAAATAATTTTAATTTTCAAAATCACGTAATTCATATTTTAAGCAAATTTAAAAAGGTATGTTTATAATTTGAAAAATATTAGAGATCTCAAAAAATTTATAAAATTAGATATTTAATAAAAAATTTAATAAATATTTTAAGTGTCTAACATTACTTAGAAAACAGAATTTATTTAATATTTTTTAAAAAAGTTTTCTTTTTTTATTTCGTCCACTCAGGTTTAGCTGGCGACAGAGGCCACTGCCAACTGGTTATGAAAAAAAAAAAAACTAATGGGGCAGTAGATAGTAAAGTAAAATAAAATAAAAGGTTTTTTTTCTTGGTTGGGTTCTCAAATCCAAAGCCTTTTTAGGGTTTGGAAAGTCAGTTTGGAGGTTTTTTTTTCTCAAATCACAGAAAAAAAAAGAAAATTTTTTTTAATTAATGAAATAAAATATGACACCTAACTTAAAATATATAATTTTTTCTCTTAAAAAAAAATCAACAAAATTAAATAGCCTTCTAAACAAGTCTTTTTGGCCTAGACCAAAATAACGAACGCTTAATTCAATACGGATCGTCAACGACAGTCGATAGGAGAGGTGAGGGGTAAAAAACCCTAGGGGAGAGAGAGAGAGAGAGAGAGAGAGAGAGAGAGACTCATATTCTCTGTTTTGATCATCGTTCTCTCCGATTCACATGGCATTCCAAGAATTTCCATAATCTTCATCTTCATCTTCATCTAAAAAAGGTCAGCATTTTTTCCCTCTTTCTTTTATGCGAATCTGTTGTTGTTCGATTTTCTTTGAATAAATCTGTTTGGTTGCTGGGAAAATGGGGCAGAGGATATCAGGAAAGAAATTTGTGAATCTTCGTTTTAAAAGTTATTTTTAACTGGGAGCTGAGAGAAAAAAAATGGGATTTTTTTTTTTTTTTGGAATAGTTGTCGAGAGTAGGATTTGAAATTTGGCTCACTTTTATTTTCGGTCTATTTTCTCAGCTGTCAATTAGGGTTATGGATTTCTGCCTTGATCATTAGCAAAATTTAGACGGTGATTAATTGGTAATGTTTTGATTGAAATTACTTGCTGGAACCCTACGTTTTCTTGCTTCTGCTAATCTGGAAGCAACTCTTTATGGGGAAGATAGTTTTAGAGGTGATTTACGGACCTTTAAATTACATATTTGTTTTTAGTGGCCAACCTTTTTATTTGATTTTAAAATAGAAAAATCTCACACTGAACTCATGGATGCACTTAAAGCTGGCCTGGACACCGGGTTATAAATAAAAGAAAAATAAAGTGCCTGAGCGTAAGAATTGTAATCTGGGCTCATCCATCATCTGGCTCAGCCCGCTCTGATTGACAGGCATAGCTCGGTGCTTTGTTCTTTCCTCAATTGGAAGAACTAAGAAGTTGTTCAAAGGTGTAAATTTTATTATGCAATTAACTAACATGCCAAATTATCCACAATTGATGTAACTAATGAAACTAAGCTCTCTAATTGTTCAGGATCATAACAAATTACCACTCATTTGTAGTCATTGTTCTTGGAAACTCTCATTTGGGTTGGTTTCAATTTGGCTGCTGGCAGTGCTCTTTTCTACACCCCTTGACGTAGGATTACACTTGAGATTTCATGATGCTGATTACAGTCACTTGTTTGGTGGGTTAAAACTAAAACTTCTCATAGCTTTTGGGTTAATGGAGATAAAAGGGATGTTTGATGGCTTGTAGATCGATTTGGATTAGGAAGATGAAGTATGATGGCTGTAATTTAAGAATTTAGCTTGTTAAATTTTATGAACAATAAGAACAAGTAGTGGAAAGAGAAGAATTAGAGAAAAATAGGAAATGGTTAGTACATAAAAAACTCGAGGTTTAATACCAAGTTACTCTAATCTGATTGCAGTATAATGGCTTTATTTATAGACTAAAGAAACTGCTTCTAATTAAGTGATAGCACTTCTGAGAGTTGCTGATATCATAATCAAAAAGCCCAATTTTATTTATTTATTTATTTATTTATTTTTTATTTTTATAAATAGAAAGATTTCACGTAAATCTAGTGGTAAACTAATTTTGGGAAATTGTTCTATTGGAAACAATATGAAAAATCATGAAAGTAGAAACTCTTAGAAAATAAGTTTTAGAGGATTGCAACTTTTTTAAACTTGAAATTTTTGCTTGGAAATTTTGATTTCTAGACCTTATTCAATTTAGCATAGTTTATATATAGCCAAAGGACTACTAAACTCGATACCAACTGACCTAGGTTTTCATAATGGCTAATGTACCTCTAATATGCTAAACCATAACAAACCAAGAAATAACTCAACCAACTAATATTCAATCAAGGAGTCTTGTTGAGTGGAGTGAGGCCTAATGGATCAGTTCTAGGTGTTCAAAGAGGATTACATCTTCTAAGTTCTAACCAAGTTATGGCTACAGTATCATCAAGTTAATTCTTTCTGAAGTAGCCCTTTTGAAGCGGTTCTCACTGTATGCATCTTAATTCAAGCAGTGGGTAGCCCTCTTCCCATTTGAGACTCTTTTCACCTACTCTAGGTAACCCTCTCTAGTTCTAATTTCCTCTTATTTTATTTTTTTAATATTTTGTTTGGGTTGTTGTGGGAGTAACTTACGTAAGAGAAGTTATTTGCTTAAAAGTACTGGGTTCGTATAGGATGCTTATTTTGCTTAATTTAGGGTATTTTCTTCTTATGGATTAATAATGCACAACTGTGTTAGGTGTTTGTTATACTGTGCATTGTCTCCTGCTGTATCTGTTTTCTTTGGATCATGTTTTGGAGTTAATATTATTTTCCGTACTAGTCGTCTTGGAATTTTCCTTTTCCTTTCTTCTTAATACTTTCTCCTTCGTTATTTAATATTTTGTCAATTTGTACTACATTTTTGACAGGGACTAGTGGGAATTGGGTCATGGAAAATATCAAGGGGTCATCAAACATCAGAAATGCAATTTACTATGGAAAACACCCTCTACTTCCCCCTAAAAGTCCATTTCCTAGTATTTCTCCGAATTTTGTTGATTATGTCCCTAGTCCTGCTATTGGACCTAAAGGTATTGCAAAGCACAGAGAGGTGAATTCGAATCACCAGCGTACTTCCTCTGAGAGCTTTCTGATGGAGGAGCAACCTTCGTGGCTGGATGAACTCCTTAATGAACCTGAAACACCTGTGCGCAAAGGAGGTCATCGGCGTTCATCAAGTGACTCCTTTGCATATATAGATGTAGCTAATGCATCTACTATTGATTATGCAGTTCAGGATGAGTACAGATTTAAAAATATGGTTTCAGTGCCTTCATGGGGATCGCAAGACTTTGAACAATATAAAGATGTGCAGCATTCTTCTTTGGGAAAACCAAAGAATCGGGCATGGGATTTTTCTTTGAATTCAATGTCACATCCAAGAGGTGTTCTTTCTGCTAGAGACAATGTCATTATGCAAAGTTCAGGATCATCATGTGTTCCACAAGAAGCAGATGTGATTCCATCTGCAGCCACTGAAATTCACGATCCAATTGAATCTGGTCCTCATGATCCAAAAACTGCCTCTGAAAGGAAGGATTCTTCTCATGCTAAGCCTTCTACAGTAGAAACAGATACAAAACGTGCTAAGCAGTATGTCCTATTCTTTGCTTTAATACCTGACAATATTAGCCTGCTTGCTTGTATTTTTTTGGTATTAACTCTTTTTTTTTTTTTGGGATAAGCTATTTTTTGATATTACATTAGAACTGCAATGTTTGTTGATCTTAACTCTCAACTGCTGCTTATTGTTTATTGCCGCTTATTTGTTGCCATGATCTGTATTTGACTCTATTGAGTTACTTGTGATAGACTTCTGTTATTTGATCAATTTAAAGTGTGGATATTTTGCGACTCTTTACTCTTTGAAGGTTGATTGCTATCCTCTTGTGATATTATTAAAGATAAGTGTCCAGTAAATCTGTAATTCTGTATATTTGAATAAGTAGGTAATACTTATTAGAGAGGGATTGAATCTTTCTAAGATATAGAAGGTAGCTAATTTGTCTAAAATATGTAAATTTTACATAAAAGGTGACCTCCATATAACAACTCTTAATTGGTTTACTGTGGTTGAAGGACAGAGATAAATAGCAATATTTCCTCCTATTTTCTTCTTTTTTACTTTGGTGGTAAAGAAAATGAACAGTGGCTGGTTTCAAGCCAGATCTACTTGTGACTTAATCATATTTTGGTTAGAGTCTCTTTATATTTTTTTTAGGTTAGTACAACTTTGGTTGGTTTTCTATATGATTTTTTTATGTTTCATATGTTAGGGTTATTTTGGCATGGGCTGTACGTGCTGCTTATGAGTCATAATACGGTTTAAGTTATATTATTTGGTCTCCAAATATTATTTTTCAGAAGGTTTTAAATGGGCTTTTACTTTTGAGATTAGGAATTCTAGTCTATGTAAAGCTTATTTAATTCAATGGAGAATATGACATTTTCATAACTTTTAAAACTTTGCAATTGTATGATGTGATGATTCTATCCCTGGGTGTGGGGCTTAGAATTTTCTCCTTGTTTTCTTTCTTTATTTTTCTTCACTTCTAGCTTATAACACTTTAGAACCTGATCTGCTTCAAGCCTTTTGTCAACCAACGAAGCACCAACACTTAAAAACAAGTGCTGTAGGGTGTCAGACACGAGAACATGGTGGGGACACGTATGGGACAGGCCATGTGGCGTGTTAATTTATTTAATTAATTTGTTTTCAGGGGGACACACTGGAGACACTTGGGTGGGGGACACTTTGGGGACACGCCAACTAGTTATTTTTTACCTTTTTTCTTTAGTTCTTTTGATGGATATTGAATGTTGAATGTTGAATGTTTATTATTTTTTGCTTAGATTTAAATACTTAATGAACTATCCATAAAAAAAATATAAATGATAATTGTTAATTTAAAAGTTATGATTTATTTATTAAAAATATCAAATTAGTATTTGTTTTTGTTAAGTAGATGTAATATTAATCTACATAGCAAATAAATATATGAAAAAATATTTTGTTGCCGTGTTTCCACTACGTTTGTGTCTGCATTTTTTTGAAATCATAGTGTCCTGAGTCCGTGTTTGTATCCGCATTTGTGCTTCTTAGCTCTTTTTTTTTTTTTTTTTTTTTTGGGGGGGGGGGGGGGGGGGTATTATAGCTCATTCTTTTTTCATGCCTCCCACATTATCACAACTCTCAACTAAGACACAACTCCTCTCACTTTCTTGCTTGTCTCTGACTAAATCGCAATAGTTACACAACTTTTTACTGAGATATAACTCCTCCATTCCTTCTCTATTATATATAAACATGGTGTTCACACAATTTTAATTGTATAGGATTTGTGGCTCTTATTTATTGTCAATATTTTACCGAAAGAGAAATGATAGAGACCCACAATTTAGACCCTTAAATTCACCCAATATGATGTGGCAAGGTAGTGAGGCGTTTATGATTGAATGTCTAACAAATCAAAAGTTGGCATCTATTATGCCACATCATTGTGGGAATTTTTTTAGGGGTCTCAAACATTTTTCTTATTGAATTGTCTGATCAGTATGACAAGGTGTAAATATGTGATGAAGGGGTTAAGAGGATGTGAGGACCATTAACATAAAGAAACATATAACCAAATTTTGGATTTTGTCTAATTAAATTTAAGTTGCTCTGGAAGTGGAATTAATTCATCATAGTTATGTGATTTTAAAATTAAGTTGCGTGAGCTGATGTAAGAACTTCTCAAACTAGTTGATAGTTGTTCCCTGGTTGCACCACAAAATGGATTATAAACTAGTAAATCACATGTAGAGTTTTTTTGGGAGAGAAATGCTGAAAAATGTGTAATGATGCAAGAGCTCTTTTCCACTTATATGCTCAAAGAAAAGGGTATGTTGGGTTTTTGGCCCCTATGTTGAGTATGTGTTCCAAATCTTGTGTTAGTAAGTACTACTATACTATTAAATACATTTGGTAGTTTGATACAAGATGTCTGCTATTCTTAAAAAAGGATTGTTGTAATCCAAAATGGTTAAGAGATGATTAAGGCCTCGTTTGGCAACTATCTTTTTTAGCCAAAAAGCCAAAAAGTTACTAAATTAGCCAAAAAGCCAACAACCCATACCAAAAAGTCAAAGATTCTCTTTTCTCTCTACTTTTTGCACATCTTTTCGTAAAAAGCCAAAAAGTCATCCCAAACATACTAGTTTTTTTTAGTGACTATTTTAGCCAAATAGCCAAAAAGTTACTAAATTAGCCTGTTCCCAAACGAGGCCTAATTTGATATAAAAGTTGTTGTATAGTAAATCTGAAATGCTATTATGAAGGCAATTTGCTCAACGTTCACGGGTCCGGAAGCTTCAATACATTGCTGAGTTGGAAAAGAATGTGCAAGCTTTACAGGCAAGTATTATAAACTACGAAATTTTGAGGTCAAATTTTTGTGGATAGGTTAGACTGTATTTTGTTATAATAAGCTGATGTTACTCCTCATTATGATTACAGTCAGAAGGATCTGAAGTTTCTGCTGAGCTTGAATTTGTCAACCAGCAGAATCTTATTCTGAGCATGGAGAACAAAGCTCTGAAGCAACGTTTGGAAAATTTAGCCCAGGAGCAGCTTATCAAGTACTGTAAGTTTTCATACTTCTTGAACTTTTGTAAGTCATGTTTGCTTCTGTTGCTTGAAAGTCTAAATCAGTTTTATAACCCTCATTAGTTCACATTCATCAGGTGCTGGTATACTAGATATAGTGACATGTTAAAAGTATATTTACTTATCACAAAAGAAAAGAAAATGTGGTATGTTAGAACAAGTTGGTGACTTTGTATATCATTGTTTCCAGTTTGTGAAATGGAAACAATAGACAGCATTGGAAATTCCTAAAAAATATGGAAACTTTGATAATGGATGCAGTTTAAGGGTAATTGGAAATTAGGAATTCCTAAATGGAAATTGAAGAGAAACTGTGTTGAAATGAGCAGAAAGGAACACGGAGGCATCTTCAGGAGCTTTTTGCTGGCATTTTGGACACTAGTACTGCTGGACCTACTGTAGAGGTTTTATATTTGGAGTGAGAGCTTATGGTAGTTTATCTGTCAGTAAAATAACATCTTTTACTATTTTCAGTTCTCATATGGACTTTGTTCTTTTGTAGCATGAAGAAACATTCCTAGACAGAGCTTTGAACTATTGCAAATTCTTTTTCCATGAAAAGGCTCCTATAAAATTACGAATGGTTGATCAAAAAAAAGTTATGAAATGGTTAGGCGGTGTATTAAATCTAAAACCATTATTAGTTTTATAAAAAATACAATTAAAGATGTTTTCCTGCATTGATACTTCTGCATCCTAATCCATATAACCATTGTGATCACTCTGGAAATTATTAGTTCTTTATAATTAAGGCTTTTGTATATATATTGGTTTTTCATGGAGCTGTACGTTATTTGTAAAGAGGCCTTTTTTCTTGCTTTGTTGTTCACATTACCAATGGACAACTGGAAGGAAAAAGGGTACATCACTTGTAGGGGTTTTCTTTTGATAGAGTTGGATCCAAGTATTTCTGGAATTAAAAAAACTATATAAAATGATATGGTAAAATTGTGAGCCTTAGCACTACAAAAAAAGACTTATCAAGATATTACTTAGGCCTTGTTTATCAATAGGCTATTTTAGCCAAAAAAGACCCACTACAAGATCACATCACTCTTTTATTTTTTTTTGTACATATTTTCATAAAAACTTTAAAAAATTACTAAGATAGGCAATGTCACTAGCACGCCATTTATAGGAGTTCGAATTGTCTCCCGTCCACAAACTTTATTCAATTTTATGTGTAGATCATCTATAAAAAAAAATTAGATTGATATGACAAATATATCCACATGTCCGTGTCATATCCATGTTGTGTCACATGACAAATATATCCACATGTCCATGTCCTAGACAGAGCCTTCTTTTGTTGGTTGCTTTTGATAGAATTAATATTTGGTGTAAGGAGGTTTGTGGGAAGTTAAAAAGAACTCCAAAAATTATATCTTAAGAAGGATTGATGAGTTGGATAGTATTGAGTCTAGTGGAGGACTTGGTGGTGTCTCCTTGAGTTGTGGAACCATTAATTGAGTGTGGACTGTTCATTCATCTGGTCTGTGGCTATTGTGCCTCTCAAAGTTAAAGGGTCTGCATGGTCTGTGGCTCGCAAGAAGCTTAATACCAATGGCATGATTTAGGAAATGAGGCCTAATTGCGTTTTGCTTCCACAATGATGTGTCATATGTAAAAGGGGAGAGGAGACTATTGATCACTTGTTCTTGCATTGTGTCGTAGCTATGACTTTATGGCACAAATTCTTTTTAGTCTAAGAACCACATTCATTTTTAGGAAGGTGGCGTGCCCATGTCGGACCCAAAATTGGGGAACCCACACATCCATTTGTTTATATTTTAGTAGTTTATATGTCACAGTATTGTATACATTTATATATTGGTTGGTTTGTTGCAAGAAATGCTTATCATCGGCCTGGAAATCGTTTGCTTTGCAGTAAACTGAGACTGTAGAGCTTAGTAGCGTAGAATTACACACAAGACATTGACACAATTGGACTCTCAACACAAATACAATGCACAATGAATCCTTTAGAAGGACAATATATGGAGAGGATACAGCACCATGTAAATATAAGGCTACTACATATATTACTAGTGTCTGTTGCACACTTGACTCGTGGTCACCCTGTGTATGATGTGAAACTTTTCAAATTGAGAAGAGAAGGTTGTACACTTCTCTGGGTGTATTTTTTTGTCCCTCCCTCCCTCCCTCCCCACCCACCAGGAAATGGAGAAAAAATTTAGCTTATATTTCATTAACCTTTTCATTTTCATTTTCCTTTCCAAATCGATGATATTAACACCACCCAAGTGTGGATACATCTTGAGGAGTTACCAAGAATTTTGGTGTCCAAAATTGACCGTGTTTTTTGTAGGATGTTTATGCTACTTAGCTTTGGATAAACAGTTTCCTGTTTGCTTGGAGAGATTATTAGTTTCCTGTTGGGATATATTGGCTTTCCCTTGCATGTTCTGCATTGATTTTAAATGAATAATCTTAGGGATCATGAAAAAAAATCATGAAATGCATCATGAAGATTTTTCATTCTTTGATTAGTGTGTGATGTTTTATTGTATATGTAATCCAAAGGTGGAAAATATTTTATGATCATCTTCATGATATTTTTTTCATGATCCATAGCATTTCTCATTTTAAATTAGCGTTTCAATAATATATGACGCTTGAATTCTAAGAAAGAAAGAGAGGCTAATATTTCCTTTTCGTTTCCAAATCTCTATCCAAATTCATAATCTAAACACAACCTTAGAAGAGATATCAGGCTGTGCTATGCAGGCAAGCTGGGAATTCATTTCCACATATTCATTGAGAAACTAAGACAATTTAGGCTTTGTGCAGTGGAACATGATGTATTGGAGAGAGAGATTGGAAGGCTGCGAGCGCTGTATCAGCAACAACAACAGCCACCACAACAACAGCAACCATCTTCGGGCCATCGACGCACCAAAAGTAGGGACCTTGATTTACAATTTGCAAACCTTTCTTTGAAACACAAGGATGCTAGTTCTGGTCATGACCCTATTTCAGGCCCACTTAACATTTGAACCATGTGACGTAGCTAGCAAGCCGTTTGTGCTGTGCCGTTCCGTGACTTTGCCTCAACTGATGTTTCCATGCCATTGACAAATATTTGCAGTTCCCGCTCATGGTGCCTGTCCTCTTTGCTGAAGCTTTGCTTGTTTGACATCTTGCCTTTCTGTTTTTGCTTTTAATTTTTGTTTTTGGGTTTTTAATTAATACGTATGTGCACCTGGTAGTCATGCCAAGAACTTGTGTTTTTGGCGGGTTGACTCACCGGAGGTGGCGACTCGAACAGCTTGATCATTGTTCATCTCCCGCTGTATGTTCCAGCTATTAAAATTCATAAATTTTCCTTATTTTATACTTTTCTTGGAATCTAGTTATGCTGCACACATTGTTGAGGCTGTACTTCTAAATGCATTGTGTAGTAAAATGTGTAATAAAAAGCTATGCTTCAGAAATTCTGTTTTATTCATGACATGATTGATGCCTTGAGTTTCCAGGTTGCCAGTTAGACTGTTGTGCTCTGTTTGTTATGAGCCTTTATTTATTATTTTATTTCCCTTTTGGCTCAGAAAGGGTGGGTAGACTTAAACATTTACTGTATCGTCGTGATATTTTGGTATTTATGCGCATGTCCTCAAGAAATACGATTAAATGTTGTCATATGAAGTGCACAAGGCTTCTGTTTACAATATGGTTAGGGATGTAATGTAGCAACTCAATTTTGACATCAAAACAAGGTAATTGACCGCTAAGGTGGACGTTGATAATTCTCTTCCCTTTCTTTGTTTTGGAACTTGTTCACCATTTGGAGTTTGGTATTGATAAATGCACTGGTGCTGATTCATAGGATTAATCTGTCCTTTTGAACCCCTTTTGTTTCCTTTATTTCTCTCTACTTCTGTCTCCTGGTTGATTTTTCATTGTCATTGTGTTCCTGAAGAACTGTGTTTTGCTGTGAAATATTTAGGGGTTTTCTGGACAAATATCTATCTACATGATCTGATCTAGATCAAAACTTTAGAAAACATTATAAGTAAAATGCTAATAAAATAAAATAAAATCTGTACTTAAAAACTAGAATCAAAAAATATATTTTTTAATTTTTCAAAACAATACTACCATTAACAATAACGAGGAAACAATTATGCTGAATGTAAATGGTGCACTGAGGTGGCCATTGTTTGGGAGCCTTGGGTAGTCATCTGGAGAGGGCATGACACAGTCATCGCCATTGAAGGAAATTTTTCTTGGAAAAGCCCATCCTTCCCTGAAAGTGAAAATCCCTCTATCTTTGTGTAGTACCATCTCAGTTTGTATATTTCCGTTGTACCCTGATTGGAGTAACATGTCGTTGTAGTACTGAACACCGTAAAACATCCCCGTATCGTCTGGATAAATGAGGTTAGAAAGTGGAGGAACATGTAAGATTCTTTCTCACCAAACGCAAACATTCTTATAAAATAAAGGGAATAATCTTTAATCCTGATGCATTTCATAACCATCCATAGAACTTGAATGATCATCTAAATAAGTGAAACTATCAAAAAATGTGATAAATAGAGTATCAACCAACTTACTTAGGTCACCATATTGATTGAGTGCCTTATAGTTGAAGCTAAAAACTTCTGTCACACTTCGCATGTTGGGATGTAACACCACCAAGTTCCATTGGCTATAATTCTTTGCATAATTCAAGTTTGTCACTGTGATTTTGACCCGCCAGTACTGCGTGTAACTTACTTTAACGTGCCAGTGCACTTTTATTGGGCACATGTGTTGTGTACACTGCACTATTGGCTGTGGAGCTTCATTAGGCAATTGCAACACTGATGGTGAGTCACCGGGCCTGTGGTTATCAGTAAAAATAGTGAAATGGAAATCAAGATAGTTTTTAGAAACTGTATGAAATCAGTTGTTTTCGGATTAGAATCTCATTGTGATGTTGTTCATTTTTTCTTTTGTTCATACTAGAACCATTGAACTCGTTAGATGTTGATTCCTATCTCAAAAGTGTTTTCTCCTTGATTTCTTTTCATGAGAAAATAGCCTGACAAAATGGGAACATGATTTAGAAAGCTGAGAAAGTTCTTTACAAGAATAAGGGGATTTACCTTACACATTTTGCTTCAGGTTGTCCTTGGCAGCGACAACTACAGAGAGGGCATGAAACGATGGTTTCATTGTAGAATGCAGACAAGGAAACACAGCAAGTTGGAGTCGGTGATGCGCGAAATTGAGAGTATGAACAAGTCACATTATATGTGGCTACAACAAACCGAAACAACAGAAGAACATAAGAAAGAAAAAGAAAGAGAAGAGTGTATAAAACAGAAGCTACATTATGTTCACTTCTTCTAGTCAATGAAGGGGCGAAATTGGTGAATCCAACTTTTGCTCTTCCCAACTAGACCTTTGTTATAGCATTAGAAATTACCAACTTAGTGTGAATGCTAGTGGACTTACCAAGAGCTTGAGTTTGTCGCCGGCCATTATCCTCAATAAACTTGCTCGGCGCAACCTCAACCGGATCTCCACAAGTATAACCAACAAGCCCAAGAGTGAAATTTCCTGGCATTGAAATATTTGTAGAGGTAGTGGAAGCACCAACATTCATCTGAAAAGCGGCGCCAAACAAGTTTGGGCCTTGTGTCATGGACGATAATACCCCTCCTTTGCAGCAATTAGCAACTTGCTTATTGTAAGAAACTCCAGGCATAAGGTCAATAATAATTGGCTTCCTTTCACAACAATGAGGAAGTTGCTTTCCCCTGAAAGCTGAACAATTGCCTTGTTCAGTAGTTTCAGCACCCCACATATTCCAAATTACCTCATCGCCCTGCCATGTCCAACTTAGCCTCCAACCCGGTGGCTCGATATGTCGGTACATCTGGTAATTGAAAATGACTACTCTTACCTGCAAATATTGTATAGAATTTTTAATTGGAGCTTTGAGCCTGGTGGTGAGCTGAAAATAGAATGAATTTGGGATATGAATTTGGGTATGCAGGTTAAGGCCAACTAGCTTTTTTTGATGCGCTCAGGTCATGCCAGTTCTGAGGACCAAAACCTTCGACCCAAATAAAAAAATTATTTCAAAAGGTACATTACAAATAGAATATATGATATAAATTTAAATTTAATATGGGGATTGTAATAAAGTCTCTTGGATTCTAGGAATAAGGTTTTCAAAATATATTTGTTATTAAATATTATCAAAATATTTTGTAAAATCACTTCACTTTCTATATATATAAATTTTCATGCGTCATTGTGAATCTTATTATTGTTTTTAAAATGTAATCAAACTTGAATTACTCGAAAAAAAAAAAAAAAAATGAATAAGGGTGCATCACATACATATAAATTATAACAAACAATAACTTACATCTTGTGTATCTTCATTCATTTGCATAACATCCCATTTGATAGTGATGTTTCCATTAGGATCCAATGGATCATACCCATCTGCATTCCCACAATCAAATGCAAAAAGTCTCATAGATTTTATGAAAAAATGTAAATTAAATCTATGATGTCACAAACAATTATAATTTGCTTCAACAAAAACTGAAGTATTTGAAGAATACTCACAAGTTAGTGAAAGTGAACCGATGACAGAGAAGGAAAACACAGTCAATACCAAGCAGATTGGCCTTTGATCCATAAACAAAAATGGGTTCCAATCCATTTCTCTGACTCTCATTCTCTCTCCTCAATCTTAAGCTCTGCTGTTTTGTGTTATTCCTTATATATAGAGAGAGAGATATATAAGAGGAGAGAGAGATAGAGAGAGACCATGCATTGCATAGTTACATGTATGGGTATGGGTGCATGGATAATCTCATCTCTCTTTCATTTTCTCTCTCCCTCTCTCTCTATATAAAGTATGGGAAAATTACACTTTTACCTTATAGTTTAACTTAAATTTCACATGCTATCATTTCAATTTAAACAATTTTGAAACAACATTATAAGTTTAGTTTTTATTTGGTCATTTTGTCCAAATAATGCGTCGCCAATTTTTCTATATGCATTTGTAATAAAATCGTTAATTTTAACATTGAATTTGAACTCAAATTATCAAAATTAAAATTAATAAGACTAAAATAAAATTTGAAACAAATTACAATGATAAAAAGTGTAATTCACCAATATAAAATGTATATAAATGTAGATGTTTCTCTCTCTAAAACAAATAAATGAGAATTAAAGCTTCATTTTTGCCATATTTAGGCGATGAGAATGCGTCTTTGGGGATTGAGATCGGTTTTTGACCTCTTGCCACTAACATTTCAATGAAAAATAATAAAAATTTTATATAAAAATTAATCACAATAATGTAATAATAATATTTTTAACATAGAAATATATAAACTATTTTTTTTTTTTTATAACGATTAATTTTTGAACATATTATATGAGTTTGTAGGGAAGAAATTTTGAAATTTATAATAGGACATATTTAAATAATATGATAGGGATAATTCATGCCAGTAAAAATTATTTGTAAAATTTGTATAGTATTACTTATTTATTTATTTATAAATAATAAGCTATTTTAATAAGTTTTTGATTTGAAGTAAATAGGTACAAATCTGTGTATATAGGATTTTAGTATAATAATTTTGTTTGTATATTATTACTCTAAAATAAATATTTAAAATTTAAAATGTATAAATAGATTATTCTAAGTATAACTCACACTATGACTAATTTGATTATTTTGGGTATTAATTTGTGAAAGATGATTACTGTAGCTAACCCAAATCCAATCTTAAAAAAAAATTCTAAATCTTAAGTCTGCTTACTTAACTCAATATATATAAACTAATATTATTATTATTTTTTAAAGACTTTTAAATGAATTGGACCCTCTTAATAATTATTTGAATTTCGGTTACCAAAATCTAAAAGTTTGGATCTTTTAATAACTTTTTCACTTTTTTTTTTGGGGATCAAATAACTGTTTCACTATTAGACATGAATATATATGCTTGTCTTATATATATATATATTTAAAGTTTATTACGTAATTATAGAATATAAATTAAAATTAATATTTTTAAATGGCTGGGCTGGGCTGGGCTGGTCGGAGATGTTATAGAGATCCTCGTTCCAATGGGTTAAAAACCTCAATTTATCTTGAGTCCATGGGCCAAATACTTTTTTAAAACAGTAAAGATATCAAACTGGGCTGTGCTTTTGATTTTATTAAAATTCTAAAAATATTGAACTGGATCAATTAAACGGCCCAACTGGCACAGGGTTCAAGAATTGGGCTAATGAGAGATGTGTGTTTGCTTGAATAATGGCTAAAATTTTTAAGATACGAATGTGATACAAATAAGATACAAAATTAAGGCTTGGGGTTTAAGTCCCAAGCTCATAGGTTTAATTCTCTCTTCCTTGGATCAATTTTCTGGGCGAAAAGGTTGGACCTTAGTTGTCTAATTAACACTTGGTGTGGGTCCAATACTCGCCCGCTGTGCGAGTCCTGACTTAAGCGGAACTTGTCTTGGGAGGTCGGGACAAGTTCTTAGGTTATAGTCTCCTCGCTCGGAACGGCTAATAGAATACCCTGGTGATCTCTGCAAGGGGCGCTGCCTTGGACCTGCTGGAGGGTAGGGAGGATTTTCCTGTAAAAAAAAAAAAAAAAAAAAAATGAAAAAAAAAAGGTGGAGAGACGATTAATATATAACAAAAATAAAAAATAATAATTAGATTGAAGATTAATTTTTATGTTTTCAAAATAAGAAATTGGTAAATTTATCAAAAAATAGCTTATAATTCATATTACAAAAAAAAAATAAAAAAAAATTCGATCATTGGTTGAAGATTAAAAATAAAACAAATTTATTGACTTGGTAAATAAAATGCAACGTTAAAAGTACAATTTGAGTTTTATTTGACTTGCATTTTGAGCTCATATATTCACAAAATACAAATTTGGAATGAATCTAACCTCAATATGCCACATCATCAACAAAAAGTGATTAGGTGAATAGTAGACCTAATTTAATGACTATTACTATTACGTTATCTAAGAAGATATTGAATTTGACTAACGAAATGACCTTTGGTAAGATCGTGTGGAGAAAAAAGATTTATGTAACCGATCCCATTTGATAAGATTTAAGACTTGATTTGGTTTGATTTGGATTACTATTACATTATTTGTAAATTTTGGCTTTTATCCAACAAGTAAGGTAAATTTGCATTTAGCGTAGATGCCAAGTATGGATTAGGCTGTTCCAGTGTAGTAGCTAGCTAGAGATGATTTGGATTTTGTCACTTTGTTTATGAGATAAGGATTGCGGAGGGTTACACTTGAATTTGAGTTTTATTTTGATACTTGGGATTGTGAGGCTTTAGTTTACCAATCCCATTCCCTATCCCCTCCCACAATAATAATAATAATAATAATAATAATGATTTTTTTGGGGGGAGAAATATAGTTGAAAAAAAAAAATTCACACTCATAGGTAAAGTTTATAAACTTTAATTATTAAAGTCATATGAGTATGTAATTATTTTTAAAAATTACACTTGATTTATAATTTTTTATTTTTTTCAATGAAGCTCCAAATCACCGTATAGATGGATGCTCTTATCGCTTGACATAAAGAGATTGCTTGGTGTAATTTATTATAAGTTAAAAATTGATAATTAAAAAATAGAAGTTAAAAGTACTTGTCCCTCAGCTTTTAAATAATTAGTTTTTATTCAATTTATTCAAATTATTTCTCTCTAATACATTGTAAGCATAAATTATACCAAATAATCTAGGGAAAATCGATCTAGGGTCCCTCTCCCACTTTTCGTAATGGAAGAGATCCACAAAATTATTTTTTGATGTCTAAGATCTCTAAACAGAAATTTGACCTTATCCGATCAAAACTCATCTCTCTCTCTCTCTCTCTCTCTCTAAAGTTCTCCATTCTCACCTGTCTAGATACACGCGTACATAGAAAGAACCAGTCATCGCGTACACATCTTCTTCAATTTCTTCGCGAGACAGAGCAATCCAGAACTTCCTCTTCTCCAATTCCGGCGGCCGCCTCCGTCGCCGTGGTCTCATTTGTACCTCCGCACTTGAACTCCTCTGATCAAAGACTCCGACATCTTCGTCCTCGTCCTCATCGGCTGAGTCTGATATGAACCCATGTAAAGAAGACAAAGAAATTTGATGCTGTTTACATTAAGACAGATAAAAGCTGTGACTGCGAACTTTGATGCAAAGAAACAAGTTCCTCATCGGCTGAGTCTGATATGAACCCATGTAAAGAAGACAAAGAAATTTGATGCTGTTTACATTAAGACAGATAAAAGCTGTGACTGCGAACTTTGATGCAGCAAACAAGATAGAGGAGGGTGGTTTTGGCTCAGTTTACAAGGTAATTTATTTTCAAAATATATAAACTTGCGTCTGCTGGGAAGTGCAAATCTTTTGAAAAATTAAGGTGATCCTTGAGTGATGGTATCAACAATTACAGAGTAGTCATTTTTTTATTATTAGAATCCACTAGTCATGCTTGAGCATAACATTGGAGTTTTCCTTTCACGAATGCAGGGTCTATTATCAGATGGAACAATAATTTATAAACCAGAGAAAAATTGGTTAAAATAAATCCAGAGAAATTTAAATTTTCTCTGGTTTATAAATGAATCCAAAGAAATTTGAATTTGAATTTGAATTTAAACTCAGAGAAAATTGGTTAAAATAAACCCAGAGAAATTTGAATTTTCTCTGGGTTGAACCCACAGAAATTCATCTCTTATTCTCTCCAGAGAAATTCTCATCCAGAGAAATTCGAGAATTTCTCTGTATTATTGAAATATTTGGCAAAAAACTAAATAATAATCTTTTTCTATTCTAGGCGCTATTTGGATCTTTTGAGAAAAATTAGAGAAAATTGCTTTGCTGGAGGCAGCTATTTCCCTATCACCATTTTTCATTCGAGGACAAGATTAGGTAGGATAAGTTACTTGAGAAGGGCATTTTATTTATCTTTCAACAAAATTATTGTCTTGGTTAGGTTGTTCCACCTCCCATCTGGGACAAAATAATCCTGTATATGCAGGATGAAAGGATCTCTGGAAAAGGCCAGAGAAATTCTCAGGGATCGAAGACATATTCATGGGACATAACTGCTTGTTGAAGGTGGTTTTCTAATAGCTTAGGTGGAAGAGAGAGAGAGAGTTCAAATGTAGGAGTTGAAGATCCCCTTTGTCTGAGAATTTCTTCGCGTCTGGGGAGGCCAGAGAAATTCAAAATTTCTCTGGACCAATTTTCTCTGACTTGAATTTTCTCTGGATCAATTTTCTCTGACTTGAATTTTCTCTGGACTGAAATTTCTCTGGATTGATGTTGAGGGACCTTAGACATCATGAAACTAGTTGATATCCTTTATACTATAAAATCATAATATCAAGGACCTGAAAAAAAATACCCCAATAATCTAATATAATCTCTTAAAATAAATAAATAAATAAATAAATAAATAAATAAAAGTAGTTTAAATAAGCTACGCCAAGCAACTTAAGAGAAATGTTGTCAATAGTGCTTTTTCCCCTTGGGCCATTTCAGATTTCAACACTGAGTCAAGTTTGCCACTGCGGGCCATATTTGGTGTAATTTATGGTGTTTTTTTTCTATTATTTATTTATTTTTTAAAGATGCAAGTCAAATTATTTGGTGTATCTTTTATTATAATTTATAGGACAACAATATACAAGCTTACTTTTTAAATTCATTTTCTAAACCTAATGATATGTAAGTGATATGATTGGTTAATAATTAGAAAAGATATGAGAGAGAATGATGTCTTAGATATTCTCATTGATTATCATATCAATGAGCTTGAAAATTGAATATAATTTTTGGAATTGTATAGTAATACTCTAATCTATAAGACAAAAATAATTTATATAAACACAAGAAAACTAATTATTGAAAAGCACAAAAAATGATGCTTAACTTCTAGTTTTTGGTTTTTAATTTTTAACTTTCAAAACTTAAACAAAATAAACCCATAGTTTAGAATCCATAAACCCATAATTTAGAATCCATTACAAAAAAAATAAAAAAACATTTCAGATGAAGTCCCAATTGCTCAAAGGCCCTAAGGCAATTGCTTAAATTGGGTTACTCAGTTTCAAAGTGATCCTCAAATCAAGAAGAAAAAAAAAAGTTTCAAAGTAATCCAATTGTGAAAGAAATTAATTATGTAATCCATAAAAAAATTTTGGTAACCTCCCTCACAGCTCAAATATTTTAAAAGCCACTACATAGCTTAGAAATTTATTGAGCAAAAGATTTACTCGAGCCATCAAATTCATGTCAAAAAAAAAAAAAAAGAAAAAAAAAAGAAAAGAAAATATAAGAAGGTAAATTTCACTAATCTCTATAAGAAAATTTAAATAAAAACAAGAAAATTGATGATAAATCCAATCTAAAAGAGTATAAGGCATTAGGTTTGGTAGATATTTTTTATTGGTGAGAAGTACACATTCTGTGAAATAATTTAGTGAGAAGTATCGAATGATATTTTGTTTCCAATTTTACCTCTTAACTTTTTTTTTTTATTTGTTTGACTTTTCGTTGACTATCTGTTCAAATATTTTGTCTATCGATTCAATTTTATATCTATCTGTTAAATTTTTTTCCTTAAATTCTATCTATCTATTCAAATTTTCTTATCTGTTAAAATAACAATTTCTTATTTGTTACTCAAATTTGAAAGCCCATTTTTCCTATCTGTCTGAAATTTACAAACTAATTTTTCTATCTGTTGGAATTATCCACTACTAGCAATCAAATATTACACAAAAATTCACAAATTATTCATAAACTAATTTTTATATTTGTTGAAATTATCCACCACTAGCAATCAATTATTATACAAAAATTCACAAATTATTATTATCTATTCAAATTTTGAACCAAACAACAACTAAAAAATAATAATCAACAACTAAAAAAAGAAAAAGAAAAAAAGTAGAGATCTGTTCTATTGAACAAATCGGCGGCCTTCTCCATAGATCCAGATCTATCACACAAATATGCACCATCACCATTCAAATTAAATATAATCTATCAAAACATGCAAATAATAAAAAAAAAACATAGATCCAGATCGACATTTGTGTAACTTTAAGATATGAGAAAATGATAATCGATCTATATATTCTTAGAGAGAGAGAGAGAGAGAGAGAGAGAGAGAGAGTCTAGAAAAGAGACAACTCTAAATCTGATGTCAGCAACGACATATGAGGTGGAGCTGGAAAGGGCCAGCAACGGAGGAGAGGTGGTGGTGGCAGAACTCACAGGTATAGAGAATGTTTGAAATACCACGTCGTCAACATCGGTAGATATACGGTGGATGGTTGTGGTGAGTTCATGGCTGTTAGTGAGGATAGAACCCTAGACGCCTTGAGCAGCGGTGGTTCACGATGGCGGGCGATCGTGGCGTGGATGGGGTGGAGAAGGGGCGGCGGTTTAAGGAGGGTATAGGAATGGAGGGAGAGAGAGAGAGAGAGAGAGAGAGAGAGAGAGAGAGAATG
This sequence comes from Camellia lanceoleosa, assembly GCA_025200525.1. Classification (NCBI taxonomy): domain Eukaryota; kingdom Viridiplantae; phylum Streptophyta; class Magnoliopsida; order Ericales; family Theaceae; genus Camellia; species Camellia lanceoleosa. The sequence continues at coordinate 5,007,669 of CM045770.1, read as the reverse complement.
TGTGTGTGTGTGTGTGTATGTGCGAGGGTTAGGGTTTGGTTCTAGAATGAGGTTAAACAATATATATATACGAGATAGTTTGGTTATTTTGTTAGAAGTTGCCCTTATGAACAAAGAAAATCAGCATTGGACATTTGGACAAAATAATAATAATTTTAGACTTTTGACCCGAACGCCCTAAAAACAACCACCACCGTAGTTAGAAATCTCTTGTTAAATAAGATATATTTTTCACAAGAATATTTTTTTATATAAAAAAAGTCATCAATAATGATGTAACAGTAGCATTTTTAAAATTTGTGAGTTACAATATATCTAGCAAGTGTTTTAACTAAAAATGAAATGACCATAAAAGATTATATTCAAGAATTTTGTACACACAAAAAATAATTATTTGTATACATTACACTAAGAAGTATAGATACAGACAAGCGACACAACATAGATACGATACCAACACATCAATTTTTTAAAAATGCAAAACACAGAACATGAGAAGCACGTCCAAAACATATAATTTTATATATTTATTATATATCATATATATGAATATATCATTAAAAGATAATAAAAAATATAATAGAACACTTATTTTAAAAATTTACATTATTTTTTCTTTCATTATTGTATCCTAAGTTATCTAGTTTATGTTGGAACAATCTTCTGTGTAAATAAATAAGTTGAAACCAAAATGAACAAATAAAATAAATTACTTACAGAATTTGTTTACCGAAATGAATAAGTACAAAATTAGATCAAGTCGAGTGTGTGGCACTCTATCCTTAAGACAGATTCGTCCCGCTTCGGTGCTTACGGATAAAAGGCGTTTATCTCTTAAGATATAATGATCTACACAAATTGTAGTAGCACTCCAAACAATTTGTACGGCGAATTAGAACCTGTGTTCTATACTCTCTGAAGTTTTCTCTAAAATTAGTATGTAGAATAATGCAAAGAGAGCACAAAGGAAAGCAAGAAAAAATGAATTTCGAAATGAGAAAGCTGCTGGAAATATCCTGGTATTTATAGGGTTGAACAGGTATGAAATTCAAACCCGAACAAATCTATTTTTGAATGAACAGCTATAGTTACTGTTTGAACAGATAACTGCTGGCAGTTTCAATATGCTGGAAATTGCTAGCAGTTTGAAACCTGTCCTGGAAAAACCGAATCTGTTTAGTCTGTTTGAACCTGCTGGAACTTGGACTGAAGGACTATTTTGGACAGAAAATTTCGTTCAGGAAAATTAATTTTTCCTACAAGAATTTTTTGGAAAAAATTCAAATAAATTTTTGTCCAAAAAATTAATATTAGAATCGACCTGATCCACAACCCACACCCGCGCTCGGTACAGCCGGTCGGCGGCGGGGGTAGCGCACGCTCATGTGTGTGGTGGTTTGAGCCAAGGTTCACTTTGTCTATAACTCCTTCCTTCTACAAACTTGGGGTGCCCCTTGGGCCCAACCCAAGTGTTGTCACCTAGAATTTATATACACACATTAGTTCTCTTAAGTTTCCAATGTGGGACAAGCCTTATAAGGAAACCCACATTTTATTTTTTATTTGTCCATTCCACGAACCCGAAAATGACTTCAACTTGCCATTCACTCATAAATGGTTTTAACGAACCGTCTTCATCGTGTGATTTGCCATGAGGCAAGGAACACGTCACCTCTTGGACCTACCCCAAAGGACGTGTGGGTCCCACTCATATTTGGCCCAAATTAATCCTATAAAAAACCATATTTTTCCAACAGTTTAAACTTATAAATAGTTTCATATGTGTCTAATTGGTGAATACATGTGTTTAATCAAAGGATACAAATGTCTTAAAGTTGTCGGATCTAAAAAACTTTTTAAAAAATAGGACACGTTTTGACGCATGTTAGACACATATTATGCAGTGTCCAATGAATGTTAGTGTTTGACATGGACACAACACAAACACGACACAGATACGTCACATTCTTATAAGTGTCTTTTCTTCTTAAACTTTACATTACATGTTAAATAAAAATGAAATAGAATTTTCCATTTTTATAGAAACAATACTCTTACATAATTTAATTTATGCGAAAGAGGTCACGAGAATAGTGTGACGTTGATGTAGAACAAAATTCTATAATTTTTATATTTGTTAATTTTTTTATTTTGGAATTAGATTTTGACAATGATTTTAAATAGTTAAGAATTTTAGTTTCCTATTATCTCAGGTTTCTTAATTTGTGTTGATTTAAGTTTCCTGGTTTATTTTAGAATTACTTTTCTTACAAGTATTAGGTTTAGTTTATTATAAATAAACCTACGAGCATATGTAATGGATTCATTCAATCAATAATATTTTAAAGAGTTTTTCTTCTATCTTTCTTGTGGATTCAATGGTGTTCTTGTGGATTCAATAATTCTCATCGACTAGAACAATATCTAGTCTCGTGTGATTTATTTCGCTACATCAAGTGGTATCAGAGCAAGGTTTTTCCTGGCTCGATGTCATTCATCGAAGGAGGAAGCATAAGCTCTATTGATGATGAGCGTAGAGAAAGATCTAATAGGATTCGAGTCAAGGGACTTGCCCAAGGCCAACCTATTAGTCACAACGTTAATAGGAACCGCGCTATGGGATTTTCCCAAGGCCAACCTATTAACCACAACATCTTGAGACAATCTTCTCGTTATCAATACGATAGTGAAGATGAATCTGAAGATGAGTTATTTGAGGATTATGCTGAATACCAGTCGGTAAGGCAACAACGAAGATTCAATAATGTGTTTAATAGCAATAATTGCATCAATCATGACTTTTCAGATTATCAAGTACAACCAGAAATTCCTATTTTAATGCTTTTTGTCATCTTTGAGGATTTTATTTATTGGTTTCACAAAGTTGACAATTTCCTTGAGTGTATGGAAATCTCTGAAGAAAAGCAAGCCAAATATGTCGCACGTAAGTTACAAGGTTATGTTTCTATATGGTGGAAACAATTGTAGTGTGATTGAAGGCGACAATACAAACAACCCATTAGGACGTGGCATAAGATGATGAAGTTGATGAGTTATAGATTCCTTTAGTCAAATCATGGGCAAATATTGTATGAACAATATCAAAGAAAGCTTGAATCGAAATAATTGTTCCAGAGTAATTTTGCTTCATAATATTCTTCACAATTCAATAATTATTATGCAATTGTGGATATAGATTATTCGAGGAACATGACTATGGTTCTGTCAAGTTTGGGTCAATTAAGTCTTGTAGGTCAATAAATTTGTTACGCTTCACCACGCATTGAAGAAGAAAAGATTTTGAGTATCTTAATGTTTGAAATTTTTGAAGACCCAAACAGACATTCAATTGAAGTAGAAAATCAAGTTGATTTCAACAACGGTGAGCACGTTGAAATTGATGAAAGAGAGGTCATTGAAATCACTTTGATCAAGAAGTTTAAAGAAGATGATGAAGACGTGAAGCAAGAGAAAAACATTGAAGTTAACCAAGAGCTTCTAATGACAGAACTATTATATCTTGATTATTATGATGGTGTTATGAGATTGTAAAAGAAGGTGATCAAGTTGAACACAATGAAAAAGAAGAAACAAAAGATGAGGTAATAAAGTTGACATATGCACTAGAGAAGTTGATTGAGGATGCAATTGATGTTCGAAAGATGATAATTGAATATCCAACTAAATTTAAGACAGAGCAAAGTCTAGAGAGTATCCAACATCAACATAAAATACACTTTATTGATTTTCTTGGTGTGGAGCAATTTAATTTGATTTTCAATGCTTGTCTAATTAATCTTGTCAACTAGTTGAAGTATATAGTGAAAAACTTTTAGAAAGAAAACTTTTCTATATACAACTTTTGAAAAATGGGTAAACAACTGAAATATTCAAAATATCTCTTTATTTGGCATGAAAGATGACAGATCTCTAGTTTGAACTCGAGGACAAGTTCTTTTAAAGAAGAGGAGTATGATGTAGAACAAAATTTTACGATTTTTATATTTCTTAATTTTATTATTTTGGAATTATATTTTGACAAGGATTTTAAATAGTTTAGAATTTTAGTTTCCTATTCTCTTAGGTTTTCTAATTTGTGTTGATATAAATTTCCTAGTTTATTTTAAAATTACATTTCCTACTAGTATTAGGTTTAGTTTATTATAAATAAGCCTACAAGCATATGTAATGGATTCATTCAATCAATAATATTTTAAAGAGTTTTTCTTCTATTTTCCTTGTGAATTTAAGAGTGTTCTTGTATATTCAAGAATTCTCGTCTACTAGAATGGATATCTAGTCTCGTGTGATGTATTCATTGCACTGCACGTAGTCTTTTGTAATAGCAATGTGGTGAGAAGAGTTCTTGAATTTAAAATATTTGTATTAAATTCATAATGAGTGTAATCCCATATTACACTAATTCAAATTAACATCTTACTGTCAAAATTTGAATATTTTAAAGCATTTTTGAATTTCTGTTTTGAGTAGGTAATATTTTTGTTTTTTATAATAAAATCCATCTTAACTGTTATTTTTTTGGAAGAGAAATATTGATATCGAACAACATTATTCTATACAAAAGTTTTGCATATAGGGTCTCACTACTAATCCTGGGACCAAAAAATAAAATAAAATAAAAAAGTGAACAATGTAATACATTTTTTTACTAATTTTAAAATACTTTATAATTTATTTCAATTTTTTTCTTTTTAACCATTTTCAATTTTCAAAATACTTTTACACATTCAAATACTAATGGTCAAGCACTTAATTAGCATTTACCACTTATATATATACATATTCCACGCGCGCGCGCGCGCGCGCACACACACACATGTATATACATTTTTTTGGAATATGCTATATTTATTTATTTTATTTTGTTTATTATATTTTCTTACATTTAGACACAAGTTAGTAAATTCTATATCCATTTATTAATGTGGATTTCATTACATTTGAGTGCTTGGAAAGAGGGTTTTTTTTTTGGACTAAAATAACACTAAAAGGCAAAATAAGTTAAAATAATTAATAAGACAAAATATCACTTCAAATTCATAACTATTTCACTTTCTGCTCTCACAAACATCCCATACAACTATAAAAAAAATTTAGAAAAAATTATTTATAAGTCCTATTAGGGAGACTTATGCTACATATGGTCCTATTAAAAAACTTATGTTCCCATAAGTCCTGTGGGAAGTTTGTTGACACATTTAACCTCAATATTAGTTGTTAATATCATAAATAATAGTAAAACCATATATAGAAAATTGATATAAACGTAACATAACGTGACACCTATATAAACGTAACGTGACACTTATACGTAACGTGACATCTACATAAACGTAACGTGACATATCTACATAAAACGTAACGTAACGTGACACCTACATAAACGTAACGTGACACTTATATAAACTTAACGTGACATATCTACATAAATGTAACGTAACGTGACACCTACATAAACGTAACGTGACACCTATGATCTATGGTAACATTCAATTTTCCCTTAAAATATCAGAGATCAAATTAATATTTAAAAAACTTACGTTACGTTATGTCAAGGTTAGACTCAATCCATCCTCCGAGCAACCTCAATTTCAGGGACTGATCACTATAGAGAATCTCCTTTTAATTCAAGATTAAAAACAAAACAAACAAAATGTCATAAAAACCTAACACAACCATCCTTTTTTAGCAAAAAGCATTATGTTCCGTACCTGTTATTAGAAATCGACCTGAACATTCGAACCTAGGCGAACTAAATGCTAAGTCCATTGAGAACCAAAACCCAACGCTTCAAGAACAATGACAAGTCCTAATATCAATCAAAATGTATAACAAAAACCAACAAAAATAAAAAATAAAAACTTATTAAATTTATAAACGTAACGTGACACGTTACGTTACGTTTATGTAAGTGTCACATTACGTTTATATAGGTGTCACGTTACGTTACGTTTATGTAGGTGTCACGTTACGTTCATATTGGTGTCACGTTACGTTACGTTTATATAGGTGTCACGTTACGTTACGTTTATGTAAATATCATGTCACGTTACGTTTATGTAGGATCTTGTGGAATACATTCTTATGAAAATAGGACTTGAGACTCTATAAGAAATTACACAGGACTTAACCTAGCATAAGTGTCTGAAAAAAGACTTATAAATAAGTCTCCCAAAAATTTAATTATTTTTCCAAACACAACTATTTTAATCAGACTAAAATAATCAACTATTAAAATAACCAACTCCCCAAATGGGCCCATTATATCTAATGGGTCGATTTTGCCCTGATGTCGTTCTGTATTTATCTCATTGATTGATGGTAATTCCCTTGATAGTATGTCAATAAATTTATTTCTTAATCAAAAGAAAAAATAAATAAAATGAGATTACGTATTACTCATTTATTTTTATTAACATTATATTTATTTATTAAAGTATTGCAGGAATTAGCGAAGTGTAATCGTTTTCTACACTAAATATTGTGTAGACCCCACTTTCATCTATGTAACTTGGAAAATTATTTTTTTGCTTTTAGGACAAGTTGACGTGGTGCTTTTATTGTTTGAAATAACCAATTTTTATTGTTTGAAATAATGGGCCCTACCATCTTTTTATCTTACTTTAGGAGATAATTACAAAAATGTCTTTATTATGAAACAATACTTTAAGGTCTCGTTTAGGAACAGATTTTTTTAGTAATTTTTTGATTTTTTAACTAAAATATGATGTAAAAAAAATTAGTATGTTTGGGATAACTTTTTAACTTTTTACGAAAAGATGTGCAAAAAATAGAGAGAAAATGAAATCTTTGACCTTTTGATATGGAATGGATTGTTGGCTTTTTTATTTTTGTAGTAACTTTTTGACTTTTTGATTAAAATAGCCACTTACCAAACGAGGCCTAAGACTATTAAAAAATTAACTCACCCTTGAAAAATAAAATAAATTTTTTTGGTGAATAAAATATAATAAGAAATTAAGAAATTATTTGATGATTTTCAAGTATTTAAGCACGGTTAGTTTTAATTAATAAAATTCAATTTCAACAAGAGTAAGAGTAAATATCCAAAAGTTAGATTTACTTTTCAAATTTAGTAATGTTATAGTATATTAAAATATTTAAGATGATAATTTTTTTTATATCTTCTGTGATCATCTATTTGATACATCATTGAATTTGTAAAGCGGATTTATATATCAAAATACAATTAAAAAAAAATTAGCAATTAAGATAGAGACAAGAGTTTAGGTACAAATGGTGATGGTTTTGTGAAAATCACACGTGAAGGAGCATCTCTGTCCACTTGAAGACAGTTTATAAGCACAAGCACTCTTGCTAAACCAATTCACACCATCATCTCTCTTTCTCTCTCTCTTCGTTTTTCATGGCAACCAACAAAAACAACTGTGGTAGTTCTAGTGATGGCTGTGATAGAAATGAAAGTAAGGATACCAGGCGTAAGTGTAGAGAGTTGTTGTTTAGCCATTGATAACAAGAAACTTCTCTTTGAGATTCATGTCCTGTTTTTTTTACCCAAGCCTCACTGTAGACCGCCCGAACTCGCTCCGCACGCAAGGGCGCGAATTGGGTTTTAGCTACTACAGTTCGGACTCCTATCACGGTTCTGCATCTAATCTCACAAAGTACAATGTAAGACTGATAAATCACCAAAGAGTCCAAATCCGGCAAATCGTTTTGGAAAATTGATTTTAAACAAAAAGCACCAAACATGGACTATTTTGCCAGATTTCAGAGTCGCCACGTGTTCGTCATCACCAAAGTTGCCTCGGCTCGGGAACTTGGGTACGAAGGGGGAGAAGGTCATGAAATGAGCATCTCCGCTCACCCGATCAAAGGATCGACCTCTACTAAACATGATATGTTATTTTGAAAACATATGTGCTCTTATTCCGGTTTATTAGCTAACCTTACTATGTGATGCGCACAGCATACAAGAATAGACTCAATCATGCGGATTGGAACAAAACAACTCATGTTTATTTTTGAAAGTGCTACTCGCAAGTAGGCTAAAGCGCCGATTTGCTACCCTCAAGTGGGCTTAGAAAAACATGATTTTGCCACTCCGCAAAGTGGGCTTAAAACTCACAATCATCGAGTTGTTCCAATTCAGGCAATCAAACCTTCATCCACAGGCATTCATACAGTTTAGCATTTAAGCAAATAGCCTCATAGCAAGCCCGCTGTCGTGGCAACACTTACACTCATGCAAAGATGCTAAAGTATAAACACCTACAGTGTACTCCGAGTCAAAACAGAAGCTAGTTTGAAATATGCATGATCCTAGCTATGTTAAGATGCCTAGTGCAACACATGCAACAATGCAACTAAAATAGGTTCGGCTATTCTAAGATAGCATATGAATGCAACACTCGAAGACATACATCACACACACGCACACACACTTATTACAACATTTTCCCTCTTGACGAAAGGTTCGAATAATAAGCTAACTAGCTACGCTAATTGAACTAATTGTTACAAACCAAAACTAATTAATTATTCATAGTTAACTAATTATTACAAAACAAATCGATTAATTAAGCACATTAACTAATTAAGTACAAAATCGACGAATTAGCAAACTAAGTAAAGCAGCTAAAGCAGTTAAAAGAGGTCCTCGGGGCGAGGGGTGCATGCATGCTCGATCGCCTCGCTTGGAAATCCATTGCTATGCCCAGAATTGCCTTTGTTTGCATTTGATTTGATCTCTTCAGATTGCTTCTGCTCCAACATGGAGACCTCCTGGTGGGCTGCCGACCAAAAAAGGAGGTTGTAGACCAGAAAAAATGGTTGTAGACCAGAAAAAGTGGTCAGTCGACCACCCCTACTGGTCGGTCGACCAGTTGATTTGCCAAGCTCCAGTTTTGCTGCAACAGAGAGCAATAAGGGGCATAGTAGTGTATTTGCAAGATATGTGTGTACAACCACCCTCCCTATCATTTCTCAAGCTCAAGGGAGTGCGGTACTCGACTCTCGGGCCACCAACCGAGCATCGCAATGCACGATGGCCGAGAAGCCAAGTTTGCACAAGTCAATGTCAATGAATGCACAAATAACACATAAGGGCCTCCACCTCTATCATGCTTGATCAAGAGGGTCGGCGACCAAGAAATGATACATATTTCATCACTTTGAGTATGAAACGTGCGACATTCCTCGTGTTTGGATTAACGTCCAATCCAAACACATACAATGCAAACAAGATGATCAACCTTCAATGCTAAAGTGACATGCGCAAGACTCTATCATGTAAGCAATGCATGCATGGCATGTTTAAAAGCTAAGTGTAGACGTCCCCGAACATCCCGGGAGAAATCCCGTTTTGTTCTTTTGGGTTCACTACAGTTCGGACTCAAATGTCACGGTTATTAATCTGATCCCACAAAGTGCAATGCGAGATTGATAAATCACCAAAGAGTCCAAATCCGGCAAATCGTTTTGAAAAACTGATTTTTAATAAGAAGTGCCAAACATGGACTGCTTTGCCAGATACAGAGTCGCCACCTAAATGTTTTATTTTGGAAAATTTTGGAAACCCTGACTCGTGCCTAAGGCCACGTATCCGTCATCACCAAAGTTGCCTCGGCTCGGGAACTTGAGTACGATTGGGGAAGGTCATTTCATGAGCACCCCTGCTCGCCCGATCAAAGATCGGCCACTACTAAGCATGATATTCTTGTTTTTGAAAACACATGTGCTTTTATTCCGGTTTATTAGTCTAGAATTACTATGTGATGCGCACAGCATACAAGTATAGACTGAGTCGCCTGAATTAGAACAAAACATCTCATGTTCATTTTGAAAACGGTTTGCTAGTCGCGAGTAGGCTAAAATACAGGTTTTGCCACCCTCAAATGGGCTTAAGAAACATGGTGATTTGCTACTCTCAAGTGGGCTTAAAATTCGCAATCGATGAATTGTTCCAATCCAAATAACCCAACCTTCACTCACAGGCATTCAAGCAGTTATATCACATAAGCAAATAGCCTCATGGTAAGCATGCTATCATGGCAGTCACTCACACACATGCAAGGATGCTAAAGTATAAACACTTACCGAGTATTCCAAGCCAAAACAAGAACTAGTTAGTAATCAATGCATGATCCTAGTTCATGTTAAGATGGCTAATGTAACACATGCAAAATGCAACTAAGATAGGCTCGGCTATTCTACAATGGTATGTGAAATGCAACACTTAACATGTATTCAACTCAGAATTGAAATACAATGCAGTTAGTATGATGCACCGAGCCCGGTGCATGCAAGACAGATGAATGGATGCAAACATGTGAGCATAAGTATGCTAATTGAAACGTGCCCTAAACTAACCATCATAAGTTAGTAAATAAAAGGGAGAAAGACGTGGGGTTGGAAGACATGCATCACACACACGCACACTTATTACAACATTGCCCTCTCTCGGAGGGTCTGAATAAATATTACGCAACCAAAATGAATAACTAATTACAGCTAATTATTACACAACATTAATTAATTAACAAATTAACTAAGAAAGCGAATAAACTAGCATGCAATGCTACATGAAATGGACTGCCTCAGCTCTGCTCGGAATGATGAAGGATGCATGCATGCTCGAGTCACCTTGTCGGGAAATCCATCGCAATGCCCCGATTTGCCTCTATTTGCAACTGGTCCCAGAACACTATACAAAGCTCCGTATGTCACCGACTAGGTTTTCTTCTTTGGTTTAGGTTTCGCAACAGAGAGCGAGAAAGGGGCATGGCAAAGTATTTTCAACATATGTGTGCATAACCACTCTCCCCATCATTGCATAAGCTCTAGGGGGTGTAATCCTCGATCCTCGTGCCACCAATCATGCATCTCGATGCATGATGGCCGAGGGGTCGGCTTGCACGACTCGATGTAAAATGAATGCACATATAAACACAAAAAAGGCCTAAACTCCATCATGGGTAATCCGGAGTGTCGGTGACCAAGAATCAAGGCACGTTTCGTCACTTGGAGTACAAAACGTCCATCGTTTCCCGTATTTGGACTAAACCCTATTCCAAACACAATGCAACAAACATGGCATACACAATACGACTAGCATGCGACCCTAAACGCAATGCAACCTAATTATGCTAGCATACACAATGCTATGAACTAAGAATGGCATACTCAATGCACATGAACTATATGGCATACACAATGCACATACGAAGATGGACATGCATGGAGACATGAACAAGGCATACATAATGCGACGATCAAGCATGCAACAACATGGATATGGCATACATAATGCACAATGGACTTAAACTAAAATGAATGGGCCTCAGCCACACTCAAATCAGTGGCCATACATAATGAAATGAGGCAACCAAAATACATGCAAACATGCACAAATGCAAGGGACCAAACCTAAGGCACGGAATGCAATTCTACCGAAGCATGGCAAGGATGAAATATGGCATACAATGGCATATTTTTCAGCTCTGAAATGACATGTAAGATGGTCCTGAAATGTGCAAACACCTCACATAATGCATACTAGATGGCTCGGATACCGAAACTAGTGAAGTGCATTACACTAGAGGTATGCAAAGCAATGCACAAATGACCAAACTAACCCCAAATAGTCCCTATGTAGGCCCAAAATAGTAGGAAAATAGACTAAAATGATGGCTCGAAAGGCATGGAAATGAAGCTCATGTAATGGCCCATAAATGAGGTATTTAAGCACGACTCTCAAACACATTTAAAGAGTGGAAAACATGGGAATATGGCACAAGTATAGGCTCTAAAATGACATGCTCAATGACCCCAAAACATGAAAACACCACCACTCAAGCATGCAAGAAGCTTCAAAACTCAAAGCTAGGCATGGGCATTACACTACAAGCATGCATAGAAAGCATCATTCAACCATGGTACCTCAAAACAAAGCTAAGGTAGTCCAAAACATGTACAAAATCAGTTTAAGGCATGGCCAAAAAGTGCTGGAATCAAAGGCCAAAATAGCATGCAATGTAAGCTAGTAAAGAGGATTTACACTACAAGCATGTGAGGCAATCAAGAGGCCACTAAACCAGAAAAATTCAGAGGTATGCCATGCCAAATAAAGCCCAAAAATCCATAGAAACATGGTTAATGCATGCAAGAATGAGATGCTCCTTTGATAGGCTACAAAGAGGGTTGTTCTACACATGCAAAATGGACATCCAATATGGAAAAACAAGCTCTGGACAGAGCCTATGCAAGTCCTAAAACTCATTGAAAAAGGCCTGAAATATGGCTTGGAAGCATGAAAATAAGGGCTCCTTTGTTAGGCCAAATATGCTAGGAAACAAAACAAGGGGAGAGAGGGTCACCCCTCTCTCATTTTGTCACTCAAAATAGTATGCTAGCCACTGAAAATCCATTGGATTTCAGTGGCTAGAAGGCCAAACAAAGGTCAATGCAAAGGCCCTAATGCATGGGTCAAAATGAGGCAAAATGAGGCATGCAAGGGGGTAGATGACCCCCAACAGAAAAATGATCTTAAACAAACATGTTAAGGACCTCAAAATAAGACTTTTTTCAGTTTATGATAAAGCTCAAATATTCTTTCAAGTATAGCTAAAAGATGAAGCAAAATAAAGCCTAAAAGAGGGAATAGGGTGTTACCCTTGTAGCTCAAAGAACTCCAAAGACTTATGGACCAAAAATGCAGCTCCTTAGGACCTCTCAAGACCCTCCAAGAATCTTAGGTTGGTGTTGGAGGTGTTAGGCCAAGAGGTAGTGTGCAAAGGGGCAAGAACTTAGTACTTTTGAGACCGAAATAGAGATATAGAGAGGGAGGTATATGTGTATGCCTTAGGGAAATTATGAACCTTCTACAAGGAAAGGGAGGCCTTCCTTTATAGAACAAGGAGTCTAAATCTTCTCAAAGAAGCTTCAAACCAAGGGCAAAGATCCTCCATACATGTGTATGGAGGATCAAGTCTGTGCCTTCCAGCTAGCACAGCTGGCAAGCATTCAGGGAGACAGAACTGCAGAGAGCTGGTTGACTAGTTCAAAAGGGTCAAGGTGGTCGGCAGCCTCCCAGGGTGGTCTCTACACTCAATGCAAGCAAGTAGTGGTATGGGAGACCAGTAAATGTGACTCAAAAACCAAAAAAACCAGCTTCTCGACAAGAAAACCTGAAAATTGACAAGCGGGGGGGGGGGAAAGTGGTCTCCAAGGAGAAAAGGTGGTCTCCCACCCTTGTACCACCTCCCAAACAATGAAAATAGGGTCCATGCCAAAAATGGACCAACACCGATGCAAAACGAGGGTTCGGGGGTCAAAACGTGCAAATGGGTGCCACAAACAAAGCTATTGAGCACCGAAGGTGGCGATGACCACAAAGGTGGTCTCTCGGCCACATGTCCCTCTAGATAGAGGAAACAAGGTGTGTGCCAAAAGCCGAGGAAACGGAGAATGTTAAGTAGTCCCGAACCGACGGCCGGCTCCGAAAACTCTGAAAACCAGAAACTGGTCTCCAAACAAGAACAGTGGTCTACGACCACGAAAAGTAGCCTACAGCCACTGAGAGATGGTCTATGAGACCTCTCCCTCCCTTGGGGAAGAGAAAATAGAACCTGATTCGCAAATCGAGGCAAAGCACAAAAGGATCCTGAGGTTCGGGGGTAAGGCTCTCAGCCAAAACTCTGAAACCTCAGAATGAGCACAACATGCGCGATCACCAAGCGCTCAACCGATGACGTCTGAGTCTTAAGGTCGGTCAAAAATGGGGTGTCTACACTAAAGAATCAAAGCTAATGAAACATATTACACATGAGACATGCACTATCAATCTCAAATGGTTAAACCAACCCTGGACAGAGGTCAAACATGCCGAAATAGTGGTTGAAATATGTTAAGATCAAGGCATATAACACAAGGAGAACAGGCTCATTTGGTGGCTCATTAATAATGCACAAAGACACAACTCTCAAAAGCTCTCAAGGAATGAAAGAAGTGAGAACATGACACACATATATGCTCTGAAATAACATGTTAAACGATGCCCAAACATGCAACCATCACAAATATAGCATAGTAGGGTGCTCAGCTAAGGTACTTGCACCATAGTCATATCAAGCAAGCCCCAAAGGGCCAAGATGACTCAAAATAGTCCCAAGGCAGGTCAAAACAATGCCAAAACATGCATGAAGTAGAGTTAACACATGCTAGAATGGGAGGCATAAAGCATGACGCATGCAAGGACAATGAGTGAGATTACACTACACATACCAAAACCAAGCATGAGGTGACTTCACCAACAAAAATCAGAGTTGTAACATGGTAAAATAACACCAAAAACATGCTGAGATGGTAGCCAAAAAGCTTAGGCAAGCATGCATACATATTGGCTCATAAGTGAAGCATAAGGCTCAACCCTCAAACACAACAAAGGGATGATAAATGTGAGAATATGGTAGAGGTATATGGTCTGAAATAACATGCCAAATGATGCCATGCCATGCAAAAAGCTCAAATATGACATGCTAGAGGTCTCAAAGCTTAAGGCTAGCAAAGCCAAATGAACTATAGCTATGCAAAGCCAAGCATGCATGACCAAAACTACTCAAATCAGACCTAAAGCATGTTAAATCAATGCCAAAAATATACTGGAGTAAAGCATACACATACTAGATCAATAGGCCAAAACACCAAACAAGCTATTAGGAGGAGAAATAGGATGTACTCCACTGTTTAGGAGGAGATAGGGGCTGGACTCCATTGAAATTAAGTTGGCCGAAGTTTCAAGGGTGAAAGTCCTAAAATCTTGTGTATACATGGGTGCAGATCCCGCGGACGAAATTTTCATAAAATAGTAGATTGAATTGTTTGTGTGGTAGTGCATTGAATTGGAAAACCACTGAGTTGTAGTCTCATTTGGATTATGGAAAGATAATGAAATTGACTCATTAATTGAGAATACTGAATGAACTTGAACCGAATGGAAGGAAAATGAATTGAAATATGAACTTTGACACTTTATGATCATCAAAATGCGAATGTTTTGTCACGAGTATTGTATATACACATTGCACTTATATCTTCGTTAAATCCTATATATTGTGTTAGATTGTTCCTACGAGCTTTGGCTTACCCTATTTGGGAAAATTCATTTTCAGGTGCTGGTGATGTGCCTCTGCCAGGTCAATAGCTTGGAGGGACTTTTAGGAGCAAGAGCTTCTTTCTTTGTTATATTTTGTATAGCCAAGGGCTTTAAATTGTATTGAGCTAGGCTCACTTTTGTGTAACCAAGCAATGAGTTGGAAAGATGTAAGCCTATAAGGCATATGACTATTTGTTCAGTTTCAATTCTCTTATCACTACTAAAAAAAGGAGTATTTGACACGGAACCTTTTGCGACGGCATATATTACTGTCGCAAAAAGTTTACTTTTGCGACGGCAAATATTCCGTCACCAATGGTCATTTATTGCGACGGTAATTTCTGTCTCAAAAAAGAGGGAGCATATGTTCAATGGTTTTTGCGACAGCAAAACTATGGCCGTCGCAAAAGGCTCATTTTTTGCGACATTTATTCCCTCCCGACGTAAATATATATTTTAAAATTTTTTGTTTGCTACGGGCATCATTGTGTCGTCGCTAATAGCCACAATAAGGCCCAAAAGTCCCAAATTTATAAAACACTTGGCGCCTCTGATATTTTCATTTTCCCTCTCTCTCTCTCGCTCTCTCCCTCCATCTTCCATCTACGAGTTCACTCCCGCTGGCATAAGTTTGTTGATCCACCTTCACCAAGCCGACATCGCCGCCCACTCTCTCTCGATCTCGCCATCGATCTTAGTCAGTACATGGATATCACATCTCTCAGAGCTTTAGGAGTCTTCAACGTTCAATCGGTACCTCTCTTCTACTTCCTTTGAAAACCCTAGAGTTTGCAGTTTGCACTCAAATGTTTTCATCTCTCTTTTACTTCCTTCGAAAACCCTAGAGTTTGAAGGTAATGACTCTCTCTCTTTCTCTCGGTTTTAATTTAAGAATTTTGCATTTGATATTTGTGTTATGAATTTGAAATTTGTAAAAACCTAAAGCTTGAATGTAAAGGTTGTCCTTTGGATTCGAAATTTGTATTCTGATTGAAATTAGTAGAATAATAAACTTGTGTTGTTAATTTCAAAGTTCTCTCTCACTTGCACGGCCACACAAATTAATGATCCTAATTGACTTTGTAGCCAGTTAATCCGTGATTGGGTGAATCTGGTTCTATCTCTCATTCTTTCAATTTGTTTGAGTTTGGTATGATGTATCGAGGACATAATTTTTGATGGGAATATTAGAAACTACGGTTCCTAATACAAGTTTTACTTCTTTCTACATGATTAAATCTTATGATTACGAATCTTCATGTATTTGAGAACTTATTTTACTATTTCTGAGACGGTTGAGCTTGATTACCTTTTTATTCATTATAAGGTCATGAAATGCTTGATTAATCCTAATGCCAGGAACTCTGCTACCTGATTATTGCTCTTTCAAAAGAATAAACAAAACTGAAACAAAATGTGCATAACCATTTTATGTCAACTCTCTTGAAACATCCAGCAATGTTTCTCTGTTGTTGCAATCTCAATGTTTTTAGGGAGCCTACAGCTGTCAAATATCTATCTTTTGTCCCATGGCCAAAAATTGATTTTGATGTCCATTGTGATGAATTGGGATGCACCTGCATGCCTTGTTTCCTCATAGTGCATTCATAACAAGATTTAGTTAACATGTATCTATCAATCCCATAACTCCGGGTTCACAATATTCATGACTGGTTTAAGCTATAATGTGGCATCTAATGAAACTACCTAACAATAGCTCAAGCTGAATATCAGATATAGGTGCACAAACAACTAAAAGTCTTGAGCTAGAAAAAATAATATATAGTGCTAAATGCTAATACATACTTAGGCAGGCCCAATTAAAAATCAGCCTCAAGAGCAAATTGAAAAATCAAGTTGAAGGTGGAAAAGAATTGAGGAAAAAAGCTATGGTATTCGACTTTGTTAGAAATATCTTTTTTCCCTCTCATTTTGTTAGCGATACATGCACATATAGATCTAAAAAGACCCCAACGCAACACATCACTTCAACCACAATATCTGACCATAATGACTTGCCTAGAAGTTTTGAAAACCAACCTTATTATAATTTATAGTAGTATTAGTTAAGAATAATTTACAATTACGTGGTCACCTAAGCTTGTTTTTTGGCTCGGTTGGTTAAATCTGCTCTTTCTCTGTATCTCACTCGCCATCCATGTATGTTTGGATTGTCATGTTTTGCTTGTGAAAATATTTTACAAAGACACCTAGAAGAATTGGATCAACCAAGGCAATTGCTCAAGTCAAAGAGTTGACTTTACTCACGAAAGACTACTTAGTCTCATTTGGGGAGTGCATGTCAACAAGAATTTTTGTTGCATATTTAAATAAAATTGGTGTTAAAGCTCACCAGGTATTTGTCTTCGGATCATTATCTAGGACTCTCTGGTTTTTGAAAATCTGTTTTCTTCAATGGCCAATGAAATAATGAAGCAATTCCATACTGAATAATGCTGGTAGGCCTATGATTTTCGTATTATGTTAATTTGTGGTCAAACTCTATGATTTTCTAATTTAGGATGTGAAAGTCCCTTCAATATCTCTTACTTTATTATTATTATTATTATTATTTTTTGAGCGATGTTTCAGTACTTGCTTAATCCCCTTATATTAAATTTGAGTCTTATATATAAGCCTGGTGTTAATTGACAATTTTTGCTTGCCCTTGTACGAGACAGGTTTAGTTAAACCAAAAGGGAAAAGATTGTGTGATACAAGAATAGTATGCACTATGTAGGTTTTTAATACTGTGATTGGTTTTACAACTGTAAATTATGTTGCATTTGAATCTGTTTCTTCTCCTTGCATGTTTATTGATTTCTTGAGTTCCAATGAAGAATTATGTTGTAGAGTTGTCTATTGGGATTTCGCTTGTGCATGTATGTCATTGTGCGAGGCTCAATCTTCTTGATACCATATTATCAATCTATTATGCATAACATGTTACATCTAAAGTTCGCATTCAATCTTTCAACATGAAGAATACCTAAATCTTACTGATTAATTATCTGTTGCTATGCTTTTTGGTAAGCAACAAAAGCAAGATCTTGATGAATACTTCTTGTTTGTTTAATGAAAGCCATATTGGCAAAGGCAATAGTCTTACCTCAATGAAACGTCTATAATGAACCATCTCGAAAGTCGTTTTTTTGGTATAACAAACTCTATTGGAAGCTTTGTCATTTCTAGTTACTTCCTTCGCTAAACTTTCAGATAATTGGTTAAATAATTTCGTATTATTTAACACATATAATATTGAAATTTTTCTATTGCTTTTCTCTTTGGTTAAAATGTTTCTTTGTACTTTTAAGTGCCTTGTTAATGATTTCTATGATCATGACTAATTATGACACTATCATTTTGCGTTATGATGCATTTGACATTGGTTTCATAACAACAGATGACTTCACAAATGCGAGATATTCAGGAAGCAACTTATCCAATCGTTGCAAAGAGGTTCTGAGTGATTGGATTAGTGATCCGCAATTCTTATTATTCTTGGCTACCTTGGAAAGGTCCTCCGCCTCCAATTCCATTATAGTTTTCTACTTTGAAGGAGTCATTATCTGCTTGAGACTTGTCCATTTGAGGATTGATAATGATATTCTTTAACCATTATAATTGCGGGGCTAGAGATCTTGTCTTGATGACTACATTGGGTAGAAATTTGGCGGTGATTTGTGACCACAACCATTGGTAAAGCACTTGGGTTGCAAGAAATTCAGGTTAGTGTTTACACTAAATATATGTCAAAAGTACATGAACATAATTAACTAGTATGTGAGCATATGAACATGTATGGAACAGTGTGTGAAAGTGTTTTCTTGTGAGCTTACAAGATTGAGATAAAGTTATAATTGTCATTCTTAGAATCTTAGGTGATTTTTTTGTATTATTTTGTTTATTGGTATCTTTTGTCTTGTAATATCTACTTTTCTTATATTTACCTAATGAGGTTTGTTTTTTCAGTATGTATTGTCTTTCTAATTAACTAATCAGTAAAAGAATAGAGACACCTCTGTGTATCTCTCATGCAACTGAACAATACAGTGTTTCCCAACACTTTTTATTTTTTAATTTTTTTATTAATGTCATTTTATTTTATTTTATTTTATTTTGGTTGGACAGTAGACA
This sequence comes from Camellia lanceoleosa, assembly GCA_025200525.1. Classification (NCBI taxonomy): domain Eukaryota; kingdom Viridiplantae; phylum Streptophyta; class Magnoliopsida; order Ericales; family Theaceae; genus Camellia; species Camellia lanceoleosa. Next base: position 4,988,375 of record CM045770.1, on the reverse strand, counting down.
TGTATATCTTGTAATCTCTGTAGAGAAGAGCTGACTCCTCTAATTAGTTTCTTCCTCTTCTTTTTGGACTAATCCATTCCCGTTGAATACCTTTGCCTCGCTGCTAATGATTAAAAAGTAGATGTGAGATATCATTTTTTATTGCAGTTACATTTTTTGTGGGTTTTTGCAGAAATGTATTTCGACAGAGGCAACTTCTATGACTTTACCTCCCTTGGTGAGTGTACTAGTAATTAGATCCCATTAACTTAGACTTTACCAACTCTTTATTATTCTACTTCCAATTATTTTGTAAAACATCTGTTTCATTGGTTTTCAATCTATAAATCTCAACATTCGTTGTCCTTATCAATATGTCCATCATTGTTACATAGTTTATTTAGTTTTCAACATATTTTCCCACAACTATTAGCAAAATGGATTTTTCTCCCTCCCCTAATTCTTTTTTATTTTTTATAGTTCGTGAACTGGATGTTCCTGGTGAATTATTTGAAAGGAAGACATATCCCTTCGAATTTTCTACGGTTGAAATGCCTTATGAAACACAATGGGGTGAATGTGCGGCTCAAGTAAGTTAAACACTAGTCATGAAATTGTCTAAGTTTTGTGTATATGTTGTATCTTTTGTCTTTCTTTTGAACAATTCATAGTTAACTGTATGAATATCAACTTGTTCTTGTGAAAATCTATTCTAGTTTTATGAATCTAATAAATTCTAAGAACTTTTACGAACAAAAAAAATTAAAAAAAAAATTCTAAGAACTTGGCTGATTTTTAAGGTCATCATGTTCTATTGCATCACTTTTTGCACACCCATATTTACTGTCATATCTACGCCTTTGTTTGCTACATTGCTTTGATTTTTCACATGCGTAGTGGTTAAGGCTTTGATTAAGACCTTTCAAGTTCATTTTGATGGTCCTCATCATTTATTATGTGCAACATGGCCTTAATGTAGTTGCATGCTCCATGACTATTTAAATTTAAATCTTAACCTCGATGTTGGCATTTTTAAGGTCATCATGTGCCATTGTTTGCTTCATAACTATTTAAGGCTTTGATTAAGACTTGCATGCTTGATACTGTGATCGATATCAAGAATATCAGATATACAAAATTTTAAGTTTCACAGGATCAAATCACCTAAAACCTGTCCTAGTTCAATTTTGATTATTTTCGAAGTGCGCTTTTACAGAAAGAGCTTTGTCATTCCAGAGTTTAAGTCTTTTGTTGAGGGAAAGTTGTCTCATTTTGGCGGGCAAGCGCCTTGCTTGAGTTAAAACATTTTTCTTGTGGGTTGTGCGGCTTGTTTACATGAGGAAAACATTGTTTCTTATAGTCGTGTTTGTTTTCTCAGATATAAGGGGGTGGAACTAGACTAAATAGCCCTAGGCCTCATCGCCAAAAATATTCAGACAAATGCCCTCTGAACCCAATTGAGTAATTTTAACTTTTAAGCTATCCCATCCCTTATCCTAGGTTGAACCTAACACTTTATTTTTGGTGAAATTTGGGAGTTTGATAAATGGACAATGTGTCTTGAAATACCTTATTGACATTAGATATGGCCATTCAACTTATTGAAGTTAACAATAGATAGTGGAAACTTATAACTATGGATTTGTAGTATACCTTGACTATGTTCTTCATCATCTTGATACATTCAAGATAGTATCTGTGATGTTAAGATTAATGTTACGCCAAGCGCTTTATGGGATGGTATTAGTGGATTTAATTAATGTTAAGCCATCAAGAAAATGATTTTTCTGTTTTGAATTATTTCACCCGTGTTAATCTTCAATATCCTCCATCCGCCAAGCGCTTTCTGAGGATGGGATTAGTGGATTTAACTAATGTTAAGCCATCAAGAAAAGGATTTTTCTGTTTTTGAATTATTTCAATAGTCACTTGGAAATGGGAATGCCTCCTCCCCCTCCCTTATCAGACAAGATGGCCTATTGAAGTTGTTTAACTCTATAATTACAAGAAGACCTCTCTTTTATTGAAACTTCTACTGGACTTTACCTTGCTCACTTCCATTTCTATGCCATCTAATAAATTTCTTCTACATAATTTTTTTCCTCGGTATCCTACTAACGTTTTGATTGTTTGATCTCTGTGTTTGAAAAACTTAATTTGGTGCTTCTTTTGGCCTGATATGCCATATATTTTAATACTCCAATTAATCTAATGATGGCATTCTTTGAGGCCCTCAATGCCAATTTAAAATATGTGACTATTAAGTGGAACTTAAGTGGATGCAGACATCCACCCATTATAGGTTTAAATGAAGTTATAAAAAATAAACACGCACACTTAATAATCTCAAAAATCAGAGAAGAAGAAAAACTAATGTGTCTCTACAATTCCCATGATCTGTAGCAATATGCCATCTACAATATCCACAGCCACCACCTCAGTCACTATGTATTAACACTTTAGGCACCCCATTGTCAGACATCATACCAAAAGTTGGTTACCGTGATCTGGTTTTTTCATTTATTTTCCCATTTGTGTTTTTTATTTTTTTTTATTTTTACTAAGCCATTTGTGTTTTAATTGACTTGGTGTATTCATTCTCGATTTCCTTGTGCATTATATATTAGTGATTGTTTAGTCATATTTATTTCTTATCTGATATTTAATAACTGGAACTTTAGTGAGCTTAAGGCAAGAGTTCATTAACTTGTTCTTCTTCTGCGTTATTGTCTTGCTTTGCTTTAGATTCAAAGATCGTGACACTGATAATTTTTTTAAAAAAATATATTTTTATTTTGCAGGCATTCTTGCTCGAAATGCATATGCAGTAATACGGGAGGCAGCAGCTGCTATTTAAAACAAGCTACACTATATCTGTTTTTATTTTTTTACTTTTTTATTTCTATTGTTGATACTAAAAATTTGAGTTCTTGAATATAAAAAATTATTAGTATTGTTAGAGGTTATTTTATATATTTTTGTAAAGAATATTTGGTTGACAATTGTTACAAGGTACATATATTATTCTTGGTATATGATTTTTCGAATGTCAATTTGGATGTGGATGTGAATGTGGATGTATTTTAGAAAATATTAATAATTTGTATAAGGAATATTTAATAAAATATGATTTTATAAAAAATAATTTTATTGCGACAATAATAAACCGTTGCTAATATAATTCTCATTTCCTTATATTTTATTAGCGACGGGTAACCTGTCGCATATACATATTAGTTTCAATCTTTTTGACGGTTTCAACCGTCATAAATAAATCTTCTTGACGGTTTAAGCGTTGTCAATACGGTATTAACTTAATACTACTTTTTTGGCGGCGTTTCGAGCCGCTAATAATACTATTCTTGACGGCGGCAAATACCGTAAGCTAAGAAGGTTTTTGCGGCGAAATCAACATCGTCACTAAAATGTCGTTTTTCCTTTTTGTGTCGGTAAACCGTCATAAAAACTATTGATTAGCCGTCGCTACAAGAAAGTGACGGTCTATAACCGTCGCAAATACTTTTTGTCACGCCCCTTTCCGCCACCCCCCATTTTCCGTCGCTGCTCCGTCGCAAAAAGTCTTTTGCGACGATATATGGACCTTTTGCGACGTTTGAGACCGTCGCAAAAAGTCCGGTTTTTAGTAGTGTATCTTTGCAACATATGTTGTAGATTCAGAATGAATATTGGTGAATATATATCGCATGTGTTAACTTTTGTAAACGAACTTTGATGAATGAAAGTATTTTATTTTTATTATTCTTCCACTTAAGAGTTGGATTTATTGTGTTATTTTAGGGGCGTTACAATGCAACTTTACTCCTAAAAAATTAAAGAAGCTCTGCCATAGTAGCCACAGTGTTAATTATATCAGCCCAATTCTTGAACAACCTGCTAGCCCTCTCAATTGAAGGGAAACATTCCCAACCTAGCTCTATAAATGGCCATGGCATGCAACCCTCCTTCATGGTTTCCAGATTCCACCAAATATAATGGCGGTTTCAAAATCAAAATTCTCAAACTCAACCTAAAGCATCTCCACCACACGTCCATAGCTCTCTCTTTCTCTCATAAATCAAAACAATAGTGGTGATGGTAATGGTACCCAAAGGTATAGGGTTGTGAAGTTCATGGAATGTAAACACAACGTCTCGAGCGCTGAATTTCACTTCGTAAATGATGGGTGCCTTGCTTTTGACAAGAGTGGGCGATGAGAACCAAGGAGTCCTTTCATTGCTACAACTGTCAATGCCACGTTAGTTGGCATCGCAAGGTGGTGCTTCACGATTACCCAATTGATAACATCCCCTATCTGCCTCGTTACCGCCTGCTCTCCTTGCCCCTCCTCCTCTTCTACCTCATCCACCAAAGTTGCCATTGCGCCACTGGTAGTGACCTCTTCTAAGAGGAGATCGGGGACCAAAACAAGCCCTCGAAGAAGCATCAGATCGGTGTGTATGCTTGGGAAGGGCCTCGTTATCGCCATCAATGTCTAACATCGGTGGCTAATAATTGAAGGAGGTTTGGTTGAAGAATCAAGAAGATGTTGGTAGATTTCTTGATCAAAAAGGAAAAAAAAAAAACCTTTTTAGGGTTTCTTTTGTCTTTCTTTCTTTTGTGCCTCTTCAATGCTTCTTGTGTTCTTTGTTTTTTTTTTTTTTTTTTGTTGTTTTTGCTTATGGTTTTCCCTTCGATCTGTTGTTTGTTGATGAATAATCATAGATCTTGTAATGGGTCTTTCTAGTTTTAACTTCTTATGCAATGGAATTATGTACGTATATATATATATATATTAAGCCCCCCTCCCCATCTCTCTCTCTCTCTCTCTCTCTCTCTCTCTATGCGTATGTGTCTCTCTATCTTTCATCAGTGGCTTTGATGGGCTGCCATGGAAGGACTTTTTTTGATAAGCCATGGGTGACAAATTAATTTGCAAGGAACCAATGGTTGACATATTGGGGATCGATCCACATCCTGTAAATAATTTCCCCATTTTCCCTTGTTTTATAATTTTTCTTAAAACATTTAAGTTTGTAGACATAATGATCTTATAGAAAAAAAAAGAAAAAGAAAAAAAAAAGAGAGCGAATTTCACCAATGTCCCTATAATTTTTCTCAAGTTTTATTTTAGTATATTCTTTTAATTGTAACATATTTACACAAAGCTATCATCACTTTTTTATTTTGCTTGAATTTCTTAATATGGAATTGGGTGTTCTAATGGCGTGAATTTATAGTAAAAAAAGAGCTAGGTTGGGATTGGAGAGAGAGGGGGAGGTTTCTTTTAGATGCCAGTGAAGGGAAACCATTCCAATCTTTGGTGCCTTGCACATCAAGTGGAGCGACCATTGGAGAAGGGTCGATAAAAGATTAGGACAAAAGGGTTATCATGACTCTATTTGTGGGAAAAATAATCTTGTAGAAAAAAATAATGAATAAATTCCATCTAATGGTCTTTGTGGTTTTATTCAAGTTTTATTTTGGTTATTGTTATTTCAATTGTAAGATATTTACTTTTTTACTTTATTTTATTTTAAATTAGTCCAATCTTTTTTTTTTTTTTTTTTTTTTTTTGAGTGGCAAGCAAATAAAAATTTATTAAATAATTAAAAGATACAAAAGCTTGGGAAGAAGTTGCATCATTATCTTAGCTAGCATCCCAACTATGTTGGCACACAATGCAAGACTAATCATGTGGATCCCCAAGCCCCCAAAAGGAGTTAGATAGATTCTAACTCCAAACACACCACAAACCTCCTCTCACTACAAGAAAAAACAGCTTTGGCGACTAAAATTTTAGTCGCCAAAGGTCCCATTTTAGTCGCCAAATGTCGAAATGGCACTTTTCCCGACTAAAAATCTTAGTCGCCCGTTTTGTCGCTGATATATGGTCGCGGAAGCCTTTCGCGACTAAAAAATTGTTAGTCGCCAAACGATATGTCTTCAGCGACGAAAAACTTTGTCGCCAAATGCAATTCTAGTTTTGGGAACTTTACATTTAGCGACTAAAATCTTAGTCGCCAATAGTTTTTTTTTTTTTTTTTTTTTTTGAGTTTCCCCGACTAAACTTATCGTCGCCAAAAAGAAAACCATTCGGCGACTAAACTCTTTAGTCGCCAAAAGACTTTTTGAAAAAAAAAAATTTTGCCCTATGCGCGCGCTTCTCTTGCGACTCGAACCTTCGACCTGCAACTTCCAAGCTTGGACCTCCACAGCACAGTCCCACCCACTATGCCACTGAATCCTCACGCGAATATAATTGCAACTTATATTATTTATACACTATTTTCACCGGTATTAATAGAAAACTATATATATAAATATAGTTATATATATTAAATATAATTTATGTATAAAATAAATGATTTATTAAAAAAAATTTGACGACACTTTTGGCGACTAAAATAAATTTTTAGTCGCCAATTTACTAATTTTCGGCTACTAATTAATTTGTTTGTCGCTAAAAATAAAGTTCGGTACAAATGAAGAGTTTGGCGACTAAGCGAGTTTTAGTCGCCAAAAAGGTCCCCTTTTGGCTACTAAACTCAGTTTTAGTCGGCAAATGAGAGTTTTCAGCGACAAAAATGTTTATAGTCGGCAAAAGACCTATAATCGGCGACAAAAAAGTTATTTTGTCGCCAAAACGAAACGTTTATTACTAAATTAATTTAGTCGCCAAAAACTGCGACTTTTGGCTACTAAACAAACTTTAGTCGCTAAAAACCCTATCGTCGGCGACTAAATCGCCTTTTAGTCGCTAAAACCCTTATGTTTGGCGACTAAACTATTTTAGTCGCGAAAAGTGCTATGTTCGGCGACCAAAACTGTTTTAGTCGCCATTTGTGTGACTTTCAGCGACGATTTTTGGTTTTTTGGTCGCCAATTGTGATTTTTCTTGTAGTGTCTAATACAATTTCAAATCTTCAAGACACCTCACACCTCAATAACATACAATCTAATTAGTCCAATCATTAACAACCATCTAAATTTTGAACGAAAAATTAATAGGCACGTGTGTTGCACATGACCTAACGTTTAAGGACCAAAATGAGAATTTACACTAATTTAGTCCAAGGTGTTCACCCAGAGTTCGCTCGTACCCAAAAAAAAAAAAAAAAAAATGGACAAGTAAAGGTTGAGGTAATCAAGGTAAAAAAAATAAATAAAATTAGAATGTTAATGTTACAAATGTAAAAAAATTTGCAAAAAAAAAAAAAAAAATATATATATATATATCTATAATGCATTGTGACAACTATAGCATTGCATTTATTATGGTAAAGTGTGGACCCATCCAAAATAAATATGATGTTGTCCACACCCATCCAAAATGAATGTAATGTTGTCCATAGAAAATTGTAGAAAAATTAATGTAACGCAGTCTACACCTATCAAAAATGAATGTAATGTTGTCCACAGAAATTTGTAAAAGTGTGAACCCATCCAAAATGAATGTAACACTATCCACAAAAATTTGTAGAATAATGTAGACACTTTTCTGGTAAAACATTCAGGTTTGTAAACATTATCATCTTTAGAAATAATAATAATAATAATAATAATAATAATAATAATAATAATAATAATAATACTTCACTTTTAACTTCTCACATGGCACCTGGTTAAAAGACAAAAATGAAAGTAAATAAAAAAATCATAAGTAAAATTGAGTTGGACACACCTTATTTTCTACTAATTCAGTCCTCATTATCGCAATAGAATGTTTTTTTATAAGTTCATAATACTGACAAGTGATAACAATGCAATACTTAATTTTTACTAGAGTGTGATGTTAAAGTGTGAATATAATTACTCATAAAAAATTAAACAAAAATTAATATTTTTATATTTAAATGCTATCTAATACATATTTTTTTTATAAATTGAAAGATTGTAGACCACATCTACAAAATATGTATATATATCATTTTATTGTTCACAAGCACTTTTTTTTTTTGATCGGCAAAGAAAACTTTATTGATTGGAGAAGCAAAAGAACAAAGATACAATCAATAAAGGAGAGGAGCTACAAAGAGCAAGAGAACACATAAACTCAAGCAAATGCAAGCTCCCCAAGGTTGATAAGGAACCAACCAAAGAAAAAAGAAGAAAAAAGGGGAACAGAAGCAATGAAACAATGAAACAATTCCAGCTGAAGAATCAAACACTGCCCCTAATTTGTCTCCACTTGAAGACCAGATCATCAACTGAGTAGGGGAAATCCTTAATGGATGCTTTGAGCCAAAGAGCAGTTCTGATTTTGATGAGTTCACTCAGACCAGATAAATTGGGTTGTGCCTTAGAGAATACACATTTATTTCTATGCTTCCAAAGAGGCCAAAGAACAACTAAGGGGATGGCTCTCCAAATTAACCTGTCAAGGTTCATAAATTTTCCGCCCATCCACCAATTGAGGAGACCATCTACTGATTTTAGAATGCACCAATGAAACCTCCAATCTTGAATCACTGTAGACTAAATCAACCAAAAGAAAGGGTAATGGAGCAAGACATGAATAGCATATTCAGTTTCAGAGCTACAGAAGGGGCAAAGGGTCAAAACATTACTGTCAAGAATGCCAATTCTGTGCAAAAACTCTGAAGATTTAATTATGTTTTTCTAGGCCAACCAGCAAAAGAAGGATACTTTGGAGGGCAGTGCAGTACTCCAAACATGTTTACAGATTCGTAGATGAGGGCCAAGAAGAGAGGTACTATGAGAGTAAAGAGCAGACACAGAGAACTGAGTAAGGCCTGCAGAAGCATAAGACTAGACCTGGTAGTCTGCACTTTCAATACTCAAAGGAGGAGCTGAGGATAAGACAACAATCAGTCTAGCTTCTTCAACCAATTCCTAAGCATACAACTCTCTTCTATGAGGAAAGTTTCAAACACTTGAGCTGGTTTTCCTAGCAAAGAATTGGTGGAGAGAGCCTTCCTTATCAGTTGAAAGATTAAAAAGAAGAGGAAAATCAGATTTAAGACAAAGGTTACCACACCATCTGTCAAACCAAAATCTAATTTTGTTACCATTCCCTACTCTAGTTTTGTTCACAAGCACTTAATTGCCACTTAATTCCAGCTTGTAAGTTTTTTGTTTTTTTTTTTTTTTCCAAATTTATGTGAAATTTCACATTGGACCTTTATTTTTTTCAACATTATCTATTTTACAATCTATTATGAAAAAAAAAGAGTGTAATATTGGATGTGAGTTTCAATTACATAATAATTGACTAATTATATAGAACTTTTAAGTTTTTGGAATTGTGGAGTCCAAACTAAAATGAAAAAATTGGACTAAATATGAACTTCCCTTTCTAGAATTTCAAAGTTCATGTAGTTAACTTTTTTTTATTTTTTATTTTTTTATAATCAGCATAATGTACTTGACTATGTTAATTATGGTAGAAAGCTTCTTATCACAATTAAGCGTAAAAATATATGAAATGAAATATAACTAATTGTTTTACAAGACAAAGACATGTTAATTGAAAGATGATTCTTAACCGTCCAAATAGTAATGTAAAAAAATAAATTAACAGATATTCTTAAAGGAATAAAAATTTGTTGATATGATGAGGACAAATTAGGACTTTTTTTGGTACAGAAAGAGTACTAAATATTCTTAACAGTTCAAACAACATAATTAATTTTGGAAGGATGAGTATAGTTTTTAATGGTTCAAATTGTTATTAGAAAAAACAAATTAACAAACAGTCTCAAACCCCGTTCTAAAAAAAAAAAAAAAAGTCTCAAACCAATATTTTGTCTTGACGATAAAGACAAATTAGAAACTAATTTTATGGAAGAATGATAATAATTGTTTTGTGATTCAAATAATAATAAAAAGATGACGGAATTAACGTACAAACAAAAGAATAACAGAATTAACGGACAAAATGAACAAACAGAAGGATAACATAATTAATGAACTGACAAAACCATGATTACGAAAAGGAACACATACAAGAAATTAGTCTTTTAGAGACTATTATTTAGGGACTAGTTGGATTTGGTCCTTAAAAATAATCTTTTAGGGACAAATTTAAACTTATGATAATATACTTGCAAAAATGTAAAAATGACTCTTGATATGCTCCATTTTACGCTTGTCCGTGTTGAGTAATTTTTTGAGACCAATAATTTTGGTTGTCAATACATATATATTGTGTAGATCTATGAAGAACACAACAAGTAGTTCACGTTTTTGTTCGATTAGCCTGCAAATTGTCATGGATGGATCTCTTATCATCATCTTCTATCAAAACCTAGGGTTTCCTTCTCGTTTTTTTTTTTTTTTTTTTTTATTGGCTTGCACATTGTCATGGATGGATCTCTCATCATCATCTTGTATCAAAACCTAGGGTTTCCTTCTCTTTTTACATGCCAGTCCCTTCTTCTTCTTCTTCTTCTTCTTCTTCTTCTTCTCTCTCTCTCTCTCTCTCTCTCTCTCTCTCTATTTGAGTAATTTTAGGTTAATTCTAGTATTTTTTTGCTAGTATTAAGTTTAATAAAATTTAAGCCAAGAAGAAGTTCAAATTATCTTGAAGTCAGTTCATTTCAAAAATTGAGGTTTCGATTTTGTGCATTTAAATTATTTTAGATGTATTTTTTGATAAGATAGTGCAGCAACCACAGTATAGCAAAGCAAAGCAACCACTGACATAGCAGAGCGAGCTTCAGATCCGTGTGAATTACCAAGGCTAGGCAATTAGTTTGTTAGAGGTTAACTATAGTTTAGTTAGACGATTATGGTTAGGTTAAGTGTATCGCTTAAGTGTATTAGTCTTGTATATATACTCGATGTAATGTAGATTCATTTTGTGAATTAATAAAGTTGATATATTCTTGTTTCTCTTTATGATATCGAGCTTTGGGCTCTTATGAAGCTTCGATCTTCGGAGAAGTTCATTGATTGCTTCTCCAAACACCATAGCTTTAACACCATCTTCTTCTTCTTCTATGTCTTCATCTATCACACTGCCTTCAAATCTCACATTATTAATCTCAAATCTTAGTGCCTTTGTCACTACAAAGCTTGACTCATGCAATTACATCATCTAGAAAAGTTAGTTGCAAAACATCTTGCGAGCAACAAAGCTTCTTGGTTATGTGGATAGATCTGAGGTATGTCCTCTATCAGTTGTGTTAGATTCAAACAATCTTGAAGTCTTGAATTCAAATTACACCTTATGAAGCACCATTGATGCACACCTCTTGAGCTACATCATTGTAACTCTTTCTCCATCTATCTTCACAATTGTGATTCATTGTCAAACTAGTCAAGAAGTCTGGAGTGTTCTTGCCAAGAGATTTACCTCTTTCAAGATCTCACATATATCAATTGAAGAATAAACTAAATCGAATAGTAAAGAAAGGATCCACAATGGAAGAGTATTTAAATCAGTTCAAACTAATATCAGATCAGCTTGCCTTGGCTTCCTCACCTGTTGATGATGAAGATTTAGTCCTATTGATCTTGAATGGCCTACCTAAAGAATACAATGCTTTAAAAACCACCATATGAGCTAAGTCAGAACCTATCTCACTGGATCAACTTAGTGCTTTACTTTGTTTCGAATCTATCCATGTGGAGTCTACTCTCAAGCATCACATGCTTAAAAAATTCCAGCTTCCTTTGCCTACACTACTCGAAGGAGTAGCTATTCTCATAGAGGAGGTCCTAGAGGCTCATATAGGCTCCTATAGGGACAGAGGTGCTTTCAGAGGCACATAAGGGCGTAGATTTCAAGGTCAACATAGTCAGTTTCAGAATCAAAGAAGAGGAAGCACACAGTCTTAGAGAGGCAGAGCTACAACAAGCTACAATACACATAGCTTCAATACCAGCAGTCCTAATGTGGCTACCACAGGCTACAACACACATAGCTACAATACAAGCAGTCCTAATATGATCTGTGAAATTTATGGAAAAGGTAACCACACTGCTCTAGATTACTGGTATAGACTAGATGCAACTTTCCAGGCTCAGTCTTAGAACGATTACTCTAATTCGTCATCCTCTACAAGTCATCCTAAGGTATATGTTGCATCCAACACAGTTCCACAATCTCCACAGTCTGAAGCCAGTTGGTTTCTTGATTCTGCAGCTACAACTCACATGACAGATGATCTGAATAATCTCTCTATATCAACCTTTTCATGGCTTAGATCAGGTAGCAATAGGTGATGGAAACACACTTCCTATTGCTCATACAGGTGAAGGACTCCTTCTAACTCCCTCTTTTCCATTCTAACTTAATAAGCTACTTCATGTTCCTACTATTTCCTCCAATTTACTTTCAGTTCACCAATTGGCCATGGACAACCATTGTACTATTACTTTTGATGAAGATTCTTTCATTATCCAGGACAAGAGTACTCAAAGAGTCCCATATGGACGCTGCTACTCAAATGGCCTATATCTATTCAATCTATCATGTGATTCTACTGCCTTCTCTTCTCAAGCTTGCCACTCCTACTCCACTACTCCAGCTCCTCCAAATTGGCATTTTCGCCATGGCCAGCCTTCAAACAAGAAGTTTCATCACATCATTTCTCATTATCACTTAGGACCCATCAGAGACACTCCATTTTTGACCGACCTTAAGACTCAGACGTCACCGATTGAGCGCTCGGTGATGTTGTATATTGTGCTCGTTCAGAAGTCTCAGAGTCACGGCCGTGAGCCTTGTCTCCGGACTTCTGAACCCTCTTCTGTACCTTGTCTCGGTTTGCGAACCAGACTCGATTTTCTCTGTTTCTTTTCCTGAAGGGAGGGAGAGGTCCCATAGACCATCTCTCAAGGGTCAGGGCTACATTTCGTGGTCAGAGGCCATTTTGCCCATTTCGAGTCTTGCCCGATTTTCGGAGCCGTCAGGCCGTGTGCCTCGGTTCGGGACTGCCTAACCATCTCCGATTTCTCCGATTTTTGGCATACATCTTATTTACTCCCTTTTGAGGAACACTGGGGTCTGAGAGACCCACCGTGCCGAATGCCACTTTCGCTTAATGCTATTTTCGGGACCCCAAACTGCGTGTTTTGGCCCCCGAGCATTCGTTTTGCATCCGTTTTCGTTCATTTTTGGCAAGTGCCTCTGTTTTATCACCAGGAAGGTCACTGAAGGGTGGGAGGCCAGCAATTGTCTTAGCAACCAGTTATATTCCTCCGGCGCCCCCCGACGCCCGTTTTTCTCACTTCCGAGCCAATGTTGACCACCCTAGGGCCATTTTCTTCAACCCCAAAACACATATTTGTGTTGTACACACATGGGAGGACCCTAAAAGTCTATGGCCGGCCAGTAATTCAAATTGAACCTTTTGAACCCATCCTAAAAGTGGCCTATTCTCTCTTCTGTTATAGAGTTGCCAATTTTGAACCACAAGGTTGTGATGAGGAGACCTGGGAGGACACCTTTCTCTGGTGGCCGGCCAGAAAATCTTCTTGAGCCTTTTGACCCTTGGCCGGCCAGCCATAGGGGTGGCCACCGCAACAAAAAAAAATAGGTGGCCGGCCATGTTCCTTGGAATATGTGCTTTACAGCTGTATAGCTTTTTTCCCCAAAATATCTAATTTCGGGGGACTTTTGTAGAAGAGGGAAACTTAATCCCTTATGCCTACACATTTTCCCTCCATTGCCCCACCATTCTTGCACACATAACAGCAGCTCTAGCTCTCCCTCAAGGGTTGGAAAACTTGCTTTGAGCACATAGATACATATCTCTTCATTTCTCTCAAAAATCCCTAAGCTTGGTACTATTTCTTCATCACTACCAAGCACCATCACCACTCCATTTCCAGCGGCAAGGAGAGGTTTTTCATAGGCTTAGAAGCAACATTCCTTGGTCCAAGAGGTAGCAAAGAAGTGGTCTTCAAGGGTAAGACCATTTTCCATCTTTTGTAGCACATTTTTGCACCATTGCTTAGGCCTATTTGCTTGCTATTTTGGGCTCCGACCCTAACTGAAAGGGTCATTTTTTTGAGCCATTATTCATGTTTTTTTAAGGGCTCAACCCTGTTTGAGCCCCCCATTTGGTACTTGCTTCAATACCCTCTTAAATACCATAATCTTGCATGATATTTCTAGCCTATGTGTGATTTGTTTTTGAGCATGATATAAATTGTGAGTTGGCTTATTTTGAGCCCCTATACAACATTTTAGAAGGGCTCAACACTGTTGGGGGCCTCCATGTGGCACTTACCATTATACCCCTTTTTGGCCCCCATTTTTGCATGCTTTTTTAGGCTTATCTAGCTTCTGTTTTCGGCCATCATCAGAACTGAAAATCGCCATATTTTGACATTCTTGGCATATCTCATTAAGGGTCTTTGGCTGTTTGGTGAATGCTTTGTATACCTCATGTTATAGCCTCTTGTTGGCTTATTTCTTGCATTGCATTTTGAGCATGTTTTCATATTGTTTTGGGGGTTGTCATCTACTGAAAAACAGCATGTTTTTAGTCCCTCTTCAGTGTTTTAGAAGGGTATTTTTTCCATTTGGGCTTTGCATCTACCACTTGCTTCATGACCTCCCTTGCGGAGCCATTTTTGTATGCCATTTTAGACCTACTTGTGATTGCTGTTTGGCCATGTTTTGTACTGTAAAAATGTGAGTTTTGGGGCTGCCTTGCTTCTTATTTTTCATGTCATGTATCAATTACGCATGTATTGTATAGCTGTAAGCCATTTCGTGCACTTATCTTCGCATTTCGGGATCATTTCATGCATCGGGTATTATTTCGCCTCATTTCGGGGATGTTTTGCCCCTCATTTTTCCACTGATTTTTGCATGTTAGCATACCATATTCCATGTCTTTTCCATGTCTCATTAGAGTGGCATTTCGGTGCCTGAGGGTCCGTTCTCGGTCTGTGTGCCCGCGGACACGCACTTCGAGGTATCTTGTTTTCATCTGATGGCCTCCTATGTGAGCATGGCTGAGGCTCTCTCATGTTGGTGTAAGCCCATTATTGCATTGCGTATGCCATTTCATCCATAGCATTGTGCATGCCCGGTTGTGTATTACCTCGTGCAGCGTGTATGCCATTCCATGACATTGTGTATGTTAGGGTTGCATATTAGCTACATTTCATGCATATCATGCATATTGCATCATGTTCGGGATAGGAGTTAGCCCGGGCACGGGAAACGAGGCACGTTTCGTACTCCGAGCGACGGAATGGGTTTCAATTCCCAAGTCACCGACACTCCAGATTACCTATGATGGAGTTAGGTTTTGTTGTAGTGTTTATATGCATTCATCCTATATTGAGTTGTGTAATTCGGCTCCTCGACCATCATGCATCGATATGCATGATTGGTGGCACGAGGATCGAGGCATGCATATATTTGTGAAATACATTGCTATGCCCCTTTCATGCTCTCTGTTGCAGCAAAATGAAGAATCAGCAACTTTTCGGAGTCTGGCACGCATTTCGAGGAACATTGCAAACAGAGGCTAATTGGGGCATCCTAGTGGATTTCCGCGCAAAGCACCCCAAACATGCATCATTTCATTATCTGGAGCGGAGTCAAGGCAGTCCCTGGCTTGCATGCCAATTTTACAGCTTTCTTAGTTAATTTGTTAATTAATTAGGAATTTGTATATTATTCGGACTGTATTATTCTTTCATTTGGGATCAGATATTTATTCGGACCCTAGTGCGAGGGGCATAATTGTAATAAGTGTGGGTGAGTGTGATGTATGTCTTCCAACCCCACTTCTTTCTTCCCTTTTATTTACCTGCTTACGATGGTTAGATATAGGGCATATTTCAATTAGCATACAGTATGACAGCATGTTTGCATCATTCATCTGTATTGCACGCACCGGGCTCAGCACATCATACAAACTACATTTGTATTTTAATTCCAAATTGAATACGTGTTAGTTGTAGCATTCCATATGCCATGTTTAGAATAGCCGAGCTAGTTATAATTTGCATCTTTGCATGTGTTGCATTAGGCAATTCTGTGCATCTAGGATCACGCATGGATTTCTAATGAGCTTCTGTTTTGGCTTGGAGTACTCGGTGAGTTTTTATGCTTTAGCATCCTTGCATGCGTGTGAGTGACTGCCATGAATAGCATGCTTATCATGAGACTATGTGCTTATGTGATATAACTGCCTTGAATGCCTGTGGATGGAGGTTGAGTTACTTGAATTGGGACAATTCATCAAATGTTTGTTTTAAGCCCACTAGATAGTGGCAAAATCATGTTTTCTAAGCCCACCCGAGGGTGGCAAATCCACGTCTTAGCCTACCTGTGGGTAGCACCATCAAACCATTTTCAAACAAACAAACATGAAATGTTTTGTTCCAAGTCAGACGACTCAGTCTATACTTGTATGCTGTGCGCATCACATAGTAAACCTAGGCTAATAACCGGAATAAGAACTCACAATATTTTCAAAATAAGATATCATGGTTAGTAGAGGCCGGTCTTTGACCGGGCGAGCGGGGGTGCTCACGAAGTGACCTTCCCCAATCGTACCCAAGTTCCCGAGCCGAGGCAACTTTGGTGATGACGGACACGTGGCCTTTGGCACCGAGTCAGGGTTTCCTAAATTTCCCATTTAAAAAACATTTAGGTGGCGATCAGATTCCGCAAAGTCCATGTTTGGCACTTCTTTCAAAAAATATGTTTTCAAAACGATTTGCCGGATTTGGACTCTTTGGTTCAAGATTGAGAACCGTGACATTTGAGTCTTTCGAACTGTAGTGACCCAATATCGAACCAGAACGGGGGGGGGGGGGGGGCTCGCACTCCTTTCCCCGGGATGCGTTCAGGGACGTCTACAGTTTCTGGCGACTCCACTGGGGATTTAGAGAACTTGACTCGAACTTATGATATCTGGTTTTGACTACACTTGTGTGTTTCTTTGCATTGCATTTGCATTGGTGCGCCTAGGACACCGTGTTTGCCATCTGCTATTCCTGAGCGGTTTGCCTGAGGCTTGTCTTGTCAAGGCATGTCCATAAGGTCGACTTCACTCTGCCAGTATGGAACACAAACCCCGGTTTTACCGGGGCACCCTTTTTGACCATTCGACCTAGTGCATATTTGGATCCATAGTGACCATTCTAAACTAGGACAGGTTGCTTACCCGTTTATAGGTTGTTTGAAACCGCTGTGTGCGTAGTAGAATCCTAGCTCCTGACAAAATAGGACAGGGAAACCCTACCCCAACATAGGGGTGTTTTGGCTCTCACTTATCTGCTATGTGCTTGTTAGAGTGTGTCTCTACAGGGAATGCATGTATCAGTCTATGAGTTTGGGCATCAGGCCTGCGGGCATCAGTCAGTATCTGAGAATCAGTTGTCTGCGGATATCGGATTCAGTTTTGGGGAACAGTGATACAGGAACAGTGATCAGTGATTGAGGACAGTGTATATCCAGCTTATCAACCGTGTGTTGTATGCCCAACTATGTGTTGTGTGTATTTAATTTAAGCTGTTATGCTGCCCGTTTATCTGGTTATTTATTTCCTTTTCGCTTTATTATCTTTTTGCTAGGGCAGTTTTTAGCACGATTGCTTCCGAACCAGTAGATACTCCCCAAGCACTTTGGACACGAGGTCGCCGACTCAATCGATCCGAGGATCTGGTTGACGGACATCCAGTGTTCCACTCTCTACCCCCAGTTACCAAAAGAAGGCCGAGGAGGCGCAGTGTGTCAGAACAGGGATTACCGGGACAGAGGGCTACTTTGACAGTAAACAGTCAGGTTTAGATTTCTGTGTCTGCCATAGAGATACATTTACCGGTCATTCAGATGGAACAGCAGAATACACCAGGGATGGAGGTGATGATGCGCCAAATGCACGAGAGCATGAAACAGATGCAGGAGGATGCCATCCGCGAAGCGGAATTTACTAAACAACAAGTCGCAGTCATGGCCCAACAGGCCGAGCTGATCACTAGGCTACAACAGCAGAATGCAGCGTCTGCTTCACATCAGGCTCCTCCTCCACCGACGGCTCCACTACCCGAGCAGGCACCTACTGGTCAGAATACCCTGCCAAATCCCTAGAATACCCTCCTGGACACCCAGAACACCCTACTCAATGTCCAGAATATCCAAGAGGACACCAACCTTTCAACGGGGCTGGCTCCGCCCCCGCTTCTGCCGTAACTGTCCAAGAATCTTACACCCAACCACCCGGACTCTCCATTCGAGTTCGAGGTAGATCATACAGCTCTAAAATTGAGTAAGTTGGAGAAGCTCTTCAAGAAATCGCAGGGGGTGAAGGCCATCCCAGACATCGACGATGGGTACACCGACGTGGCCGTAACATTGCCAGACAGATTCAAGATGCCACAGATTGATCGTTTTGATGGGTCAAGAGATCCTATGGTCCATCTCCGGCTATTTTTAGACATCCTGAGGCCAATGGGCCTAACCCGACCACAAAAGCTTTCCCTGTTTGGCCAAACTGTGTCGGGTGTGGCAGCCATTTGGTACGCGAAGTTAGAAGATGACGTGAAAAGAAGCTGGGATGAGATGGCTGAGGCCTTTGTTGCACAATACTCGTACAATACACAGATCGAGATTACAACCCGTGATCTCGAAACGACGAGGCAGGAACCCAACGAGTCTTTCTTCGATTTTGTAACTAGATGGAAGGCAAAGGCGTCGATGATGACCTTGAGGCCTATAGACAAAGATCAAATCTGGATGATTGTGCGCAATCTCCAACCGAAACTCATGCAGAAGATGATCGTACTACCCTTTCCCACCTTCTCAGATTTACACAAGATGGGGGTACAGATCGAGGATGCGATGAAGCAAGGTCTGATCGACCAGGACTGGGAGCAGCCCCGAAGGACATTCAACTGCAATAACAACGCAGGCCTGAGTGGCGCTGGAAACACAAGGACTTCGGAGGTCAGTATGGTCACCACCACTCCCCCTCCCCATCCAAGTTCAAGGCGGCCACACCCTTTTTCCAAAGACATCCGGAGCAAGACCAAGCCCCGAGATATCACCCAGAGGCCAAAAACCTTCACTCCACTATACCTCCCTTTGGCCAAGGCTCGCGGTGATCTAATTATAAAGGGGCATGTGAAACCCCCAGAGCCGTGGCCATTTCCTAATCCACTTCTCCCGTCCCACATCCCGGCCAAGCATCAGGCATTCACCGCCAAAGAAGATGGCCATGATCTGCACTAACAATGTTTAAAGGCCACGAGATTCAGGACCTCGTTGACAAAAATATTATTCTGCCTCCCGAAAGACCCAACGTCACAACCAACCTACTCCCCGCACATAACCAAGATCCACCACCCAAAAGAGTCAACCTCATCCAAACTGGGGTCGTGTCCTACGATCCTAGTATCTATATTACTCCCTCTCACCTACCCAAGCCGGAGGTGATCCTTCCTGACTGCACTGACTTGTGCATGTTGGACACTTTCACAACCAAATCTAAGCCAGATGTGGTGACCTCCGAAGATGGAACAAGGCAGGTTTCAGAGGAGAGTGGAATTGTTGCATCTGGGATTGAACAGCCTGGGAATTATGCTGGAGAAGTCTATGATCCAAGCGGATACATCCTACCAGTGGGCCAGTCGGAGCTGAGTGTGGGGCTACCAGAAAAAGCTGAACTGTGCATGATTCGGGGGGGGGGACAGACTTGAACAAGGGGCAGATGATCTGACAACAGTGGAAGGGGACTTTGCCAACCTCCAGTTCTTCGACGACTAAGAAGCAGGGGATGCAACAATCAACTGGTTTGAATATGGGGAGTCGGCAGAGATTAACGGATGGTTAGATGATCAGCCAGATGTCGTGGAACTTCAGCCAGAGCAAGGCCCGGCAGGGGCAAGGGTATCAATGATGGCCGGAAGAGCCGAGAGTCAGAATGGACTGCCGGAGAGCGCCGGTACAAAGAATTTCACTCGGGATCAACATATTGTGAAAACTGAACAACAAATCGTACTAACGCGCGAGGAGCAAGAGAAGAAGTGGGATTCTGAGAGAATCCGAAAAGCCAAGAACCATGAAGAGGTTAAAAGTGCTGCAAGCACGAGAGTAGGATATGCTGTGAGCATATGGGATGAAAGTACCGAGAGTACAAACTTGCCAGAACCAGATAGGTGTCTGTTGAACGCTAGCGGGATGTGGTGGGAAGACGATGACTTATGTCTTGCCCACACGGATGAAGATTGGGCAGGCGCCCAACCAGATGATACTTGGTACCTCGATGAGGTGGACCACATGACCAGGAGCGGGCGGTACTTCAAGCCCCCACACCTAGACCAACCCGAGACATCTGGAAAAGATAAAGAAGTTGAGAAACAGAGAGAGAAGCAAATTGAAGAAGAAGCTGTACTGAGACAGTTAAAGAAGATACAGGCAGACATCTCCATCTGGGGACTGCTTATGGCATCAAGGGTACATAGACAGGCCGTCCTATCTGCTATGGACAAGGCCAAACTCTCCATTGATACTACACCAGAGCAGCTGGTTGGGCTAGTTTTTCCGGGAGGAGGTTCCCCGGCATTAACCTTTTCAGATAAAGAACTACCGTCTGAGGGCGTGAATCATAACAAACCCCTCTACATCTCCGTGGAATGTAGAGATAAGTGGATACTGGTGGTACTTGTTGATACCGGGTCTGCTATCAATGTCTGCCCAGCCAGAACAGCATATGCAATCGGGTTGAAACCCGCAGACTTCATACCAACCACTTAGGTGATCAAAGCTTACGATAATACTAGCAGAGAAGTGATGGGGACTGTCAAGATTCAGGCCCAGGTTGGTCCAGGACAACACAACATCGAATTTCATGTCTTGGACGTTCCCGCAACCTTCAACTTACTCTTGGGGCGGCCGTGGTTGCACCAAGTAAAGGCAGTCTCTTCCACTCTACACGGATGTTGAAATACCCTCACGGAAGGATAGCTATTGTCTTGAAATTCATCCATCCACCACTTAGGAAGTGTCTACACCGATTTTGGAAATTGAGCACGGCACGGAGGATGTGTTCTTATCGGGTTCACTTTGGCAGAGGCAGTGTCTGCAGAATATTATGGTGTGAATGAAGGTGTACGCCGATGCTCAATCCGCTTTACCTCATGAACAAGCTACAATATATTCCGGGATGGGATTAGGAAGGAGCGGAAAGGAGTCACAAGATTGGCGAAGTGCCACACAACCCGCATACCTTTTGGATGGGTTATTCCGCCCACCAAAGAGGACTGGGTGAGAAAGGAAAAGAAATGACCGTGAGCGAGCGAAGCGGTGGGAAGCCTTTTTGAGTTAATGCAGTGCCCATCCAGTACCTGAGCAGACGCGTCCGGGAGAGGGAGGACTTTCCATTTTGCGGCTTCCCAGAGCCATGGCTAAACGCGGAGAAGAAGCGCGTACCAGGCTTTGAGATCTTCTTCGACCTATAACTACCCGGGGATGACGTTGCCATAGAGCAGACAGACCCAACAGCTGAGGTTGAACAGCGCAAGGCAGTGGATCCTGAGGGCACAGAACTTGAAATGGGGGTAGCACTGGCATGTCTTCTCTCTGATCCTCCGATCGACCAAGAGTGCTTGGGGGATAACTTCGTGGTTTCCATGATTGGGGATGGAACGGGTGTGGGCCTACCAGCAGCTATCTTGGATGCATCAATCGCACCCTCTCTCACCTGGCAGTACGAGGAGGGATTTTTGTCCAAAGAAGACTGGAAAGTAGTGGTGAAATCTGATTCCACCGAGTCCTATGAGTCGAATCAGTTCCATGACCGTATCGAAGTCTAGTACTCCTGGGGAAGCTAACCCAGATGCCACAGTCCTATCTAGGTCGTCTTTTTCCTTTTTATTTGAGTCTGTTGTAACCAGTGAATCGGACGATTTGGATGTGCCTAATGAGAATGAACTATCTGTGATTTCCGAGTACTTTTCTGTGCCCTTGATTTATTGCATTAATTCAGACTTTCAAAACTTTGATGAAAACGACGAGGATGAAATTCCTCCGGTTTTACAACGTCTAATTGAACAAGAGCAAGAGAGATTTGTTAAGCCATTAATGGATGAAATCATTACCGTGAAGATTGGTACTGAGGAGGACCCGCGGCTGGTCCAGATCGGGTCCACGTTGTCTTCGGAGGAACGCGAGCGCTTAGTCGCTTTATTAAAAGATTTCAAAGATGTTTTCGCGGTCTCACGAAGACATGCTCGAATCGATCCCGAGATTGTACAAAGATCGGATCCCTTGACCGAGGCCCGACATCAGCGTAAACTCGGATCTGTCCGGATTGGGCTCTTAAGATTAAGGAAGAGGTCACCAAGCAAATCGACGCAGGCTTCCTCATTGTATCCGAATATCCGACTTGGTTGGCCAACATTGTTCGGTGTCAAGAAAGATGGCAGGGATCCGTGTGTAGACTTCAGGATTTGAACAGAGCTAGTCCGGCGACGACTTTCCTTACCGCACATCGATGAGTTGGTAGACTTCACAGCAGGGCATGCATTGCTCTCATTCATGGATGGCTTCTCAGGATACAACCAGATAGTGATGGCACTAGAAGATAGGAAAAGATCGATTCACCACCCCAGGGGACATATCTACCGAGTAATGCCGTTTGGGTTGAAGAACGTTGGAGCTACTTATCAACGGGCCGCGACCACAATACTACATGATATGATCCACAAAGAGGTTGAGGTGTATGTGGACGACATGATTGTCAAGTCCAAGGAAAGAGAGGGCCACTACACCGCCATGCACAAGTTTTTCCAAAGGATCGTGGAATTAGGTTATGCTAAACCCTCGTAAATGTACATTTGGTGTTACAATGGAAAAATCTGGGTTTCTGATTACACAAAGAGGCATCGAGGTCGATCCTTCCAAAATCAAGGCCATCTTAGAAATGCCACCACCAAGGACTGAAAAGGAGGTGCGAGGCTTTCTAGGTAAAGTGCAATTCATAAGACGGTTTATTTCAAAATTAACCTTGACTTGTGAACCACTTTTCGGCCTCCTGAAGAAAGGAAAGAAGTTCCAATGGGACGGCCGATGTCAAGCTGCATTTGAACAGATCAAAGAATATCTACAGAACCCACCCGTTTTATCGCCACCAGAACCGGAGAAACCGTTGATTTTGTATCTGTCAGTGACTGAGACCACGATGGGCTGCATGCTTGCACAAGAATCAGAAGATAAGGTGGAGAAAGCCATCTACTATTTGAGCAAGAAAATGCTAGAGTATGAGACCCGATATACACCGCTGGAAAAGGCTTGCTTAGCTCTGGTATGGGCTACCAAGAAGCTGCGGCACTACCTGTTAGCTCACTCTGTAATGTTGGTTTCACGACTTGATCCCATCAAATATCTCTTCGAGAAACCAAATACCACGGGTAGGCTAGCTCGTTGGTTCTTGTTTCTCGAATTTGATCTCACGTCGTGACACGCAAGTCGATGAAAGGAAGAGCAAGCGCAGTAGTTCCTTGCCGACCACCCGGTTGAGGGATGAAGCGCTTGAGTACTGCTCGGATGAATCAATTCTGCATATCGACGATGAAACTTGGACGATATATTTTGACGGAGCGTCAAATCAACATGGGTATGGGATAGGAGTGTTGCTGATAGCACCCGACAATTCCCGTATCCCTCTAGCCTTCAAACTCCGATTCAAAGTCTCGAACAATGAAGCAGAATACGAGGCGTGCATTGCTAGTCTAGAAGCAGCCCTGGAACTAGGGGCAAGACGGTTGGACGTCATTGGGGACTCGAACCTTGTTGTGTCTCAAGCTAAAGGAGACTGGAAAGTGAAAGAGGAAAAGATGATGATGTATCACCAAACCTTGGATTTGCTGATTCCTCGGTTTGAGAAGCTAAGTTTTACTCATCTACTAAGAGAGAACAACAGTTTGCGATTCTTTACTCTATCTTCTATGATAGACATCCCGTGTGGAGTCGAATGCATCCATCATCATTGAATTTGCAAATCGCCTATGAGTCGATTGACCATAGATGAAGTTCAGACGAACACCTCGGTATTACGACATCCGAACTTCTTGAGAAAGAAACATACCCGCCAGGTAAATGCCAAAGACAAAAGGGCAATCAGAGAATGGCGATTCAGTTCATCATCTGCGGGGTAAATCGTATAAACGAGGTCATCTGGGAATGCATAAACTGTGTGTTGATGCCGAAGAGTCAAAGCGTCTGATGGAAGCCATCCACAGAGGAGAATGTGGTGCACACATGAATGGGGTAATGTTGGCACGGAAGATTCTCAGACAGGGTTATTACTGGTCCACCATGGAGGAGGATTGTATTAGTTTCGTCCGGCGATGTCACAAGTGTCAAATTCATGCAAATCGCATGAACATCTCGCCGTCAAAGCTGTACAACATGACTTCGCCATGGCCGTTTTCTGATTGGGGAATTGATGTAATCGAAGCTGTCACGCCGAAGGGGTTGAATGGGCATGAGTTCATCTTAGTAGCGATAGATTATTTCACAAAATGGGTTGAGGCCCAATCTTATGCGGTATTGAAGGCTTCGCACGTCGCAAAATTTATCAAAAACAACATCATCTGTCACTACGGGGTCCCAAATGAAATCATTTCAGACAATGGTTCCCACTTCAAGAAGGAGGTGATTGATTTGTTGGAGAAATACAATGTGGCTTTTCATAAGTTATCTACCTACCGGTCGCAAACTAATGGAGCAATTAAGGCCGCCAACAAGAATATCAAGCGCATACTACAGAAGATGGTGGAAACCTATTGGGACTGGCCAGATAAGCTGCCGTTTGCTTTGTGGGGCTACAGGACTTCAATCAGAACTTCTACTGGGGCGACTCCGTACTCATTGGTTTATGGGATGGAGGCCGTTCTGCCTATCGAGATTGAGGTCCCGTCATTACAAGTATTGGCTGAGTGCCAAATAGCCGAAGCGGATTGACAGCAAAGCAGATTTGAGGAACTCATGCTTTTCGATGAAAGAAGGCTGAAGGCACTGTACCACGTCCAAAGTTATCAACGCAGAATCGCCCGGGCTTTTAACAAGAAGGTTAAGTCCAGGAATTTGAAAGAAGGAGATTTGGTACTCAAAGACAACCGAGCCTCCATCCATGACCCAAGGGGCAAGTTCAAACCCAATTGGACTGGTCCCTACATTATCAAGTCAATCTGGTCTGGTAGAGCTGTGGTTCTGATGGATCTAGATGGCTTAGAGTTTTCCCAACCGATCAACATGGACAAGTTGAAGAAATACTACCCCTGAGAGGCTCGCTAGGCCAAAAACCCAAAAGGGCGACCTAGGCAAAATTCGGAGCATAGAAAATTTGAAATTATAAAAACTGAGCTCGCAAGGTTGAAAACCCGCAAAGGGCGGCCTTGGCAAAAGTTAGAGCGCAAAAGGAGAGTAAAAATACCCGAGCGAACCTAAGCCTGAACTACGTAAGGCTTGATTCCCATCTTTGGGATACGTAGGCAGCTTCATCCTAAAGTTCAGCCACAATCTTTTCCCCGATCAACTTTGTCCATTTGATCATCTCAGTCATCTCTATTCATCAGCATTTATCGTGATCTCCGGTACAGTGCTATTTAGACTAAGGGCAACTTTCCGTTGCTATGAATTGCCGAGGCACTTTTCAGACTAGGGGCAACTTTCCGTTGCTATGAATTGCCGAGGCACTTTTCAGACTAGGGGCAACTTTCCAGTTGCTAGGATCCGGGGTTGTGCGTCTCAGTGACAGATCTCAGGCGTGTCCAGTTCTGATCCATATCGAAAATAGTTTTGAAAAATTTTAATAAAAGTTTACTTTGCTCAAAATTAATCTTTTTACAACTAAGACCATTTTTGGACCAAAGCGGAGAATCCTCAGTACCACAACCTTCAATTTCATTGATTTCACAACAGAGTTCTCTTGCTCTTGCATACAATTGAAGTTGCTTTTTATTACACTCATAAAGAAAACTTGAAAGTACTAATAAAGCAATAAATCTGGGGCATAGTCAAATCAGGTGTCCCTGCGCCCCCTCCCAGAGCTAGTCGAAGCCTCTGATGCCAACCTAGGCCCAATCTGTGCCTCCTCATTGTGCCAATCCCAGCACTCGTTAGATAAAGTGCAACTGAAAATAGGGGCGGGGGGCAGGAGCTCTCTAGTCCTCCAGGCCGTAGTATGTCGGGCAAGGTGTGCACCTGATCGAAAGTGACGGATACTCAATCCTCCGGAGGCAAGTCCGATCATGACCAAACCGACATAGAATACGGAATGGGAAATAGAATACGTGATGAGTCAAGCCGATCAACGGATCCCGTATCTTGGAACATGCTATAGCTCATTCTTGGAAGGTTAAGCCAAGACGCCAAGCAATGCGATCGTGAGACAAATTGCACATCCATTCAAACCACTATCTCTCATCAAGGGCGTCAACTGGCGTTGTCGAAAGAAGTAGTAGCCATGAGTAAGCGAGGGCAAGAGTCCACAACTTGCAATTTATCCATCAACCATATCGGGAGGGATGAAAAATGAGAGAATAAAGAATAGAGATGTGCGATGAGAGAAAAAGTGAGATGAGGGTTTTGTAAGAAAAACCAAGCCCGAGGCGGCGATGTGAGCAAATACATATGTGAGATCGGGTGGGAAACATTACCTGCAGCAGTAGTGGACTCCCTGCAAATCTAGTCGTCTCCCGGCGATAGAGAGCATCCAAACCCATCAGTGTCTCGGCCAATGTCATGGCGTCTGACTCTTTCCTTCCTCAAGCCTTGGCGACTTCAATCAAGCGGATGCTAGTAGCCCGAGCTCGAGACAAAGAAAATGAGATAGCGTGCACAAGCAGAGCGCATGTTGTCGGAAACCTGGCCAATGATGGTCGCTACGGTCACCGGCATCAGAGAATCGGTAAATCAGGCTCGGGATATCCAACATCCTGTTACAAATCAGAGATCGAGCATCATGCGTGTTGAGACCGCACATCCGCCCTAAAGCTTGGTTGTGGCCAAAACGAGACTGAGGCAAGATCTCTTCTGAGCGTTCAGTCTTCATCAAGTCTTCAAAATCTTCGAAAGTGGGACATACCTCTTGCCCTCTCAAGAAAGACATGCGTCGGGGTTCCAAAATCTCATCTTTGACATGGAGGAAAGGAAGGTGCAATGGAGTCCTACCAAAGATAAATAGTGCATTCAAGCAAACCCAGGAATTCAACTTTTTCGAGCCATCTAAAGAAGAGATCTAAGATGTGAGATTTTCTACGAGAAATGCCTCCATTTTTGTGCAAAGCAGTGATGAAATAAAAGAGTTCCAAAGTTGGAGCTTTATAGGGGGGGTAAAACACTATTCGAGGACAAGTCTCAGAATTCTAGAAGTTGCAGGAAAGGTGGCCGGCCGGCCACCTATTCTAGCAGGCCGGCCATCTTTGTTTCAAAAACTAGCCGGCCGGCCACCTTTCAGTTCCCAGATGCAAAATGTAGTCGGCCATGCATTGGTCATGTTTTGCCCTCCGGAAAGAAGTTTGAGGCATTTCTATGCATCTGGGATGTCGAAGGCCTCCATTTCTCTCAATTTCGGATGCGTTCCATCATCCAGATCGTCCGTCCGAAGTACGCTTTGTTGTATTTTGCTTATTGAGTTGTTGCTTTGTTTATCGAGTTGTAAGTTTTGTCAAGCTGTCGCATTTTGTGTTTTGAGTTGTTACCTTTTGTTTACGCAATTTTGTTAAGTCCTGTTTATCGAGTCGTTAACATTGTTTTATTTTGCTTATCGAGTTGTAAACTTGCTAAGATTCTTCTATTTCTTAGTGAGTCGAGTTGTTTAATTTGTTGCGTCGGTTCATTACCTGACCCGATAAATACACAAGGCACATTCCCATTCAATTCCATTTTTGTGCAAAATGATGCGATGCGATGCTAAGAATTTCAAATACAACATCTTTTCAAAAGCTGTTTCATTCCATCATGTTTTACAACAAAATAAAGGTACAAGTTTTACAGAAAAAAAACTGCCTAACAATATGCAAAGTGCTACAAACTACTAGCAAAAAGTAAAATAAAGCAGGAAATAGCATCAATATCCTCGGGAGCGGGAATGAGGGGGCCCCCTCATCCTCTTCTGCAGGACAACCTCTGCACCATCATCACCATCCGGGTCGGAGCTGTCATCCTCAAGATACCCCTCAGCCTCGCCTCCACTCCCGGAACCAAGGCCGGAGTCCCCCTCCTCAGCAGATGTCTCTGACTCACGATCTGCGACCTCCTCCTCCTCCTCATCAGGCTCTGCCTCTATAACATGTGCCCTACGTCTGCGAGACGACCTTGCTCCTCGAGCTCCTCGGAAAGGCCTAGATGGCCCTGCTCCCTGAGAAGGCCTGGATGGCCCAGCTCCTCAAAAGGGCCCAGATGGCCCAGCACCTCGACCTCTCTGAGAAGGCTCGGGTGGCCCGGCCCGTGGCGGTGCATATACAGGAGGCATCTGAAAGTGAAGAGTTCAATACATCAGTTCAAATATGAAAAGTAGATGCAAGTACAATATGCAAGTAGGGTGTGTGTCAGATGTGCTCTACACAGCCTATCAATACAGCAGAATGTTCAAAACCAGCATGTCATCAGAAATATGCTAAATACAGGAAAGATGGACAGTACTTGCACGCCCATAATGGCCAACTGTGCCTCCCTCCGTAGGATCATGCCCTCGAATGTGGCCAGTATCCCGAGCATCTCATCCATGTACTCAACTGGAGGCTACAGATACAAATGCAAAACTATCAGTAAAGGAATGAATGTCCAAGTATCTGACTGATAAATCAAAGTTGTAAAACATACCGGGGGTGAATCAGGATCTCTGACATATCTATGGTTAGGAAGAGGAGGCTTCAGCGAGACCTGGTAAGGAGTCCCAAATCGCCAACTCGTCAACTCGGTCGGCATATCTGGCCACCCAGGATGATGAAGAGTCAGAGGGATCGGGGGAATCGACCCACCCCCACCTCGAGACGTACCAGCCCTGCTGGAGGAGGGGATATCCGTAGCACGAGCCCGACTCAAAGATGGTACATCAAGAGCCTCAATGATGAACCGCACTCCCGTCAAGGGAGGCATCAGATATGTGTGACGATAAGTGGCGTAGTCCCCGTCCGTAAGGTGCAGTAAAGCATCAGTGCCCTGTATAGCGCTAATGACCTCCTGGGCAGAGAGTCTATCAGCAGTCCGCACAGTGGCTAGAGGTGCGGCATGAGGGTCCTAAGAAGTGTACCTCCATACCTGACGCAGAAAGCGTTTCCCCAGGAACCATGCTCTACCAACCGATCCTTCAAGCAGGAACCTATACTAGGAGTTACCCGATCCTCCGGGATACTGGTATCGGAGACCATCACCCAAGACCGCCCAGGGCTGCCACGTAATCTGCGGATAACCAGTGCATAAATCAATCAGAAATCGGAGATATACAAGTCAGATCAAAGATGAAAATGAAAGGAACTGAGAGTACTGAAATACCTCTGTCGTTCGAACAGTGTCAAAATACTGCCGCAGATAGAAGAGAGTCTCTCGAGGTCTCGGTCGGTGCTGGCCCTCGAATACCAAGGAATACGGGGTCATAAGGGGCCCTGCCACCTCCATCTCTGAGGCTAACGTCGGAAAATATACGTAGACCCATAGCTGAGAAAAGCAATGCAAAATGTAAATACAAACTGCTGAGGGCAAAATACAGGATGTAAAGTGCGCCGTGTGTGCAATGAACAAGAAATGAGGAGCAAAAATGTAAATCAAGAGGACAGAACGTACCTCCCAGGCTCTCCAATAGCTGCCAAGTAAGTCTTCCCGCCCGCGAGAGGCCGCGCTCATATAGCAATAAAGGGTAGCCAGGTCGGCGCCACCCCAGTCGTACTGGCCAACTTGTGATAGGTCCACTAGAGCGCTCAAAAGATACAGCCCGACAGTGTTCCCTCTATCGGCGAACAGAGTGGTGCCAAAGAGGAACATAAGGAAACCACAGGCGTACTGCTCAACCTCCTCAGGAGACTCGGGCTCCATCTCCTCCCTCCGAAAATAGGAAGAGAACTAGGTGTACCGGACTCTCCCAGAAGCTCTGTCCACAGGCGGGCGGGCCCCCAACAGATGTTCCCAAACAGCCTCCCATTCGCCCATATCCTCGTCGTAAGGAATGGGCCAACCTCCTATGTCTAGGCCGGTAAGTACAACAAAATCTAGCGAGGTCATGGTCAGATCCCCGGTGGCAGAAAAGTGGAAGGAATTGGTGGTGTCCCACCATCTCTCCACTAAGGCGGCTAACAGTGTCCTACTGGCAGGACAATGTGATAACGCTACGCAGAAGGCCCCGAACCCTGCTAAATCAACTAAATCCCGGACAGCCTCCGGGAGCTCAGTATACCACTCTCTCGCAGTAGTGGAGCCATATCCTCGCACGGTACGAGAGCCAACCTGCATTCAGAATGAATACATGTGTCAGAATCAAATGAACAAGCCGTGTGCAAATCAAATGAATACATGTGTCAGAATCAAATGAATGAGCCGTGTACAAACGCAAGTAAATG
This sequence comes from Camellia lanceoleosa, assembly GCA_025200525.1. NCBI lineage: Eukaryota > Viridiplantae > Streptophyta > Magnoliopsida > Ericales > Theaceae > Camellia > Camellia lanceoleosa. Next base: position 4,957,898 of record CM045770.1, on the reverse strand, counting down.
AACTGTGTGTTCAGAAAATCAAAATATGGGCTGCGTGTTCTACTCTCAATCAGTGGGCTGTGTGTTCACCATCAACTTGGACTGTGTGTTCAGAAAATCAGAGTTTGGGGCTGCGTGTTCTACTCTTAATCAGTGTGGGCTGTGTGTTCACCATCAATCTGGGCTGTGTGTTCAGAAAATCAGAGTTTGGGACTGCGTGTTCTACTCTCAATCGATTAAACGTGTGTTCACCATCAACTTGGTGTGTTGAAAAAATCGAGTTTGGGGCGTGTTCTACTCTCAATCGATTAAATGTGTGTTCACCATCAACTTGGGTGTGTGTTGAAAATCGAGTTTGGGGCTGCGTGTTCTACTCTCAATCGATGGGTTGTGTGTTCACCATCAACTTGGTGTGTATTGAAAATCGAGTTTGGGATTGCGTGTTCTACTCTCAATCGATTAAGTGTGTATTTACCATCAACTCGGACTGTGTGTTGAAATCGAGTTTGGGATGCGTGTTCTACTCTTAGTCGATTATAACGCCTCGACCTGATTCGATTGTTATCTTTTCAATCACTGTTTGATGTTTTTGAATGTTTATTGTGGAAACCTATGTGAAAATATAGTAAAAGTGCATGAGACTTAGCAAAATGAATTTCCATCTGTTGAATTAAAACTCTATCATCACATTTGAATTACTTAAATCGAAATTGAGCACCTTAGAGATTTAATTTGCGAGTTGATTTGGTATTTGGAATCTACATGATTTTTAAGCTATAATGGGATTTTCTGTAGAATTTTCATTTCGGCATCCTTAAACGATTCAATTTCGTCTTATATGAGCCTTATATATATATTTTATCACTTAAGTCTTGTGGAGTTGTGATCAAAACGTGGGTCACTTTTGAGAGAAGGAAAAAGAGAGAAAGGTGGAGAGAATTTGGGGAAAATTGTGGGTCATTAAGGATACTACTCAACTTGTTGATTTGGGTGATTTATTCAAAGGTAATTGAATTCTAGCTTAATCTCCAAGAATCTTATCTCATGTTTGTATGATTGATGGATAATCCATGTTTGATTCACTAGGGTTTCTTACCATTTGAACATGTTGGCAATAATTTGAGTATTGAATAAAGATATACTTAAATCTTTGAATTATAGCATCAATCCATGTATATATGTTGAAATCATGCAATATGTTTGAAGAATGTGAAGTTAGATTGAATTTGTGGAAGTGTTGGCGTGACAAAACTCCTAACTTGGTTTCAATTGGTATGATTAAGCTTAGATTCATGTTTTGGGGTTGTTAGATGAGTGTGTTGCATGAATTTGATCTTTGAATCTATGAAAAATTGGGTTTGATTGTTGATTTTTGTGTTGGAACTTCATTTGCCCGAATTTGGGTTGAGAATGCTCGAGCGTAGGTTAGGTCCGCTCGGCGTGAATTACACCTCGGCGGTTTCGAAAAAATTGCCTTTACGCTCGGCGTGGAAATGCGCTCGGCAGAAATCGACCATCCAGTATTTTTGGCAGAATTACATCAGCGCTCGGCGGACAAATCTCGCTTCGGCGTGGGGCTATTGACCAGAAAAATATGTTTTGTTACATTCTTCATCTTTGGACTCTTTGGTGTTATTAGGATATTCTTTTCTGATGAATTTTAAGAGGTTATAACTTCATATAAGTATGAAGGCATATGAATGGATTTTTAAGAAAAGAATACTAATTTATTAGATATGTTGTGTGCAGGCACACTCGGAAGAACTCATACGCCACCACAACCTTTGTGAGTAATAGTGCATTACACATACATTTATGTATACGTTACGTAAGACATGATTGTAATTATGTCTTGATCTGAAAATGAAAGTGAGAACTATATCTCAGATATCTGTTGTGCCGAAGGCTACATTGTCTTAGCCGAAAGGCTACATTGTCTTAGAAAAGGCTACCCGAGAAAAGGCTATCTGTCTTAAAGGCTACACCGAGCCGAAAAGGCTATCTGTCGCCAAGGCTACACCGACCAATGGGTCAATCTGTTATCTCGATTTGATTTTGGTACATATGCTATTGTACATTGTGATTTTATTCTGCGTACTATTATTCATCGAGCTTGTCTCATTACGTAATTGTCCGATTACGTAGGAACGACTTGAGCCGATCTAGCATGCTTCATGCATTTTTGCGGCTTAAGTTTAACCCGAACTTTGGAAGAAACCCTTGCATATTAGACCGATTGGTTTTATATATGTAATTTTGGTATTCACATGCAGTCGGGGCGTTGTATCTATTGTTTTGTATGCCTAAGACCTAGGCTAATTTGTAAATGTTTTTGTAACCTCATTTTGTGTGCATGGTACCTTATGTTAAATGTTAAGTTGATCCTGGTTTTTGATAGTTGCTCAATGGATGCGTCTGTTCTTTATTAATTAAAATTAAAATGCTTCCGTTCAGGCCCCCAAATGTTATACCTAATAGGTTATTCTGTCTGTTTTTGTTAAGGTCATGCCCGAACTTTTAGGGGGCAGGTTTGGGGCGTGACAGTCAGTGTGTGCCGTGTGTTCACCATTAACTAGAACTGTGTGTTCAAAAAATCAGAGTTTGGGACTGTGTGTTCTACTTTTAGTCAGTGTGTGCTGTGTGTTCACCTTCAAATTCGGGCTGTGTATTCGACAAATCAGTGTTTGAGCCGTGTGTTCAATTCTTAACTAGTGTGTACCGTGCATTCACAATCAATCAATGAGCCTAGTGTTCAGAAGTTCAAGTGTTTAAGCCACATGTTCAGGATGTAAGCAAAGTACTATGTCATAAGCTAAACTGTGTGTTCAAGCATGGAAAAGGTATGAAATGCATGAAAAATACAGAAAATGACGTAAAATACCTCTCGTGCCTCATAAGAGAGGTGATGCTCTGGCTCCCGCAGAAGCAGATCTCCGGGTGCTCGATCACTAAAGTCAGTAAAATGACGAAAAATGGCCCGCGGAAGAATGTGCACCGACGAGGCGTACCTTTCGGGAATAAATGGTCGGACCCTCGGGGGTAGCGTCATGATATCGAAATCATCCTCGACACCTGGAGGACCTCCACCATGAGGGAAATTACCCGCCATTTCGAAAAATCTGCAAAAGGAGCAAAAATGAGCCAAAATTGGAAAAAGTCAACAAAAGTCAACTCTCGGGAAATGAAAAAGTTAACAAAAGTCAACTCCTGAGAAAATCTTCCAAATATTGAGACAAACTTACCTCAAGTGGTGAAAATGAGAAAAGAAGCTCCGAAATCAAAATTTAATCGGTCCAAAGTGCTTAAAATCGAATGTTTTTGCGAAAACAATTTGCATGGGAGGTTGAAAAGCGCGTATAAAGTGCAGATCTGAAGGAGAAAATGGTTTGGGAAGCAAGAGGAGAAGTTTTCGCAGCTGTGGGTGTGAGCTCGAAGTGAATGGATGAGAGAATATAAAGAAAATGAGGTGAAAAGACCAAATTGCCCACTGTTTTGGGCGGTGGTGGCCCACCACCTTTCTGGGCTTGACCATTTGCCTTTTGGAAACTGGCCGGTGGCCTCCCCTTGGGCAAATAACTGGCCGGCCATGTCCCCCACATGCTCACCTAGCTCTCTGCAAATTTTGAGGAAGATTGGAGTTCCCGGGACCTGAAAAAGTTCAAGAAAAGTGCACTTTCTGGCGCGAAATTGCTCCGCCGGAACTTCAGCTGCAATTTCTGACATGTGTCTTACCATTACTCATCAAAATCAGAGTGTATCCTTTTTGAGCATGTTGTAACCTCTCCGGGAGGTGAACCAGAGGCCGCGATCGAGTCGCCTTCGCTGAAATACGCGTTTCCTTACTCGTTGTTTCGCAACAAACGGGCACTCTGATTTATGCTCGTTTTGCATTGTTGTGCACATAACTTGCATTCTCATGAGCATTTTGCATTGTCATGCATGTTTTCTTGGTGTACCATACCTCTGTGCTCGAGCATGCGTTGTCACGCACGTTCCTTTCTCGCATTGCGATGCATTCACTCGCCGACACTGCGTGTGTCAAACTTTCGGAATCACAGGAATCCCATTGAATATATGTTGTTAGCATATTGTTCTTGTTGAATTTCTCTCTTTTGCAGGCACGATATTGTATGTACAGTTCATTTGAGGCTGGTGCGACCAGACAAATCGCGCAGGTATCGTATCTTCTCCGTGTGAGACGCGACGAGAATTGAATAATTCTCCGCATTCCTAACTGCATGAAATGTAGTTGTTGCTTTGCATTCTTGCTTAAAACTGTTGCATCTATTTGCGAATACTTGCTTCATTACAGCTTGCTGCACTTGCATGATCATTAAGTTACATCTGGCTCCGTGCATATCACTTTGCATTTTGCCCCCTTCACAAGCACGCGCCCCGCACATATCTCTGCATCTTGTATGATTGTCTAAGTCTTGACCTTGTCAAAATGGGTGATCTCGGGCTTTGACATTCACTCCGTCGCTTCGACCGAGTTACGTCAAGAGGGCAGCATAGACACCCCATTTTTGACCGACCTTAAGACTCAGACGTCACCGATTGAGCGCTCGGTGATGTTGTATATTGTGCTCGTTCAGAAGTCTCAGAGTCACGGCCGTGAGCCCTGCCTCCGGACTTCTGAACCCTCTTCTGTACCTTGTCTCGGTTTGCGAACCAGACTCGATTTTCTCTGTTTCTTTTCCTGAAGGGAGGGAGAGGTCCCATAGACCATCTCTCAGTGGCCGTGGGCTACATTTCGTGGCCGTAGGCCATTTTGCCCATTTCGGAGCCCGGTTCCCGGTTTTCGGAGCCGTCAGGCCGTGTGCCTCGGTTCGGGACCGTCTAACCATCTCCGATTCCTCCGATTTTTGGCATACATCTTATTTACTCCCTTTTGAGGGACACTGAGGTCTGAGAGACCCACTTCATGGCCGAATGCCACTTTCGGTGCTTAACAGCCTATTTTCGGGACCCTAAACTGCGTGTTTTGGCCCCCGAGCATTCGTTTTGCATCGGTTTTCGTTCATTTTTGGCAGGTACTTCTGTTTTATCACCAGGAAGGTCACTGAAGGGTGGGAGGCCAGCAATTGTCTCAGCAACCAGTTATATTCCTCCGGCGCCCTCCGACGCCCGTTTTTCTCACTTCCGAGCCAATGTTGACCACCCTAGGGCCATTTTCTTCAACCCCAAAACACATATTTGTGTTGTACACACATGGGAGGACCCTAAAATTCTATGGCCGGCCAGTAATTCAAATTGAACCTTTTGAACCCCTCCTAAAAGTGGCCTATTCTCTCTCTTGTTTTAGAGTTGCCAATTTTGAACCACAGAGTTGTGATGAGGAGACCTGGGAGGACACCTTTCTCTGGTGGCCGGCCAGAAAATCTTCTTGAGCCTTCTGACCCTTGGCCGGCCGGCCATAGGGGGTGGCCGGCCGGCCACCTGCAACAAAAATGGGTGGTCGGCCATGTTCCTTGGAATATGTGCTTTACAGCTGTATAGCTTTTTCCCCCAAAATATCTGATTTCGGGGGACTTTTGTAGAGGAGGGAAACTTAATCCCTTATGCCTACACATTTTCCCTCCATTGCCCCACCATTCTTGCACACATAACAACAGCTCTAGCTCTCCCTCAAGGGTTGGAAAACTTGCTTTGAGCACATAGATACATATCTCTCTATTTCTCTCAAAAATCCCTAAGCTTGGTACCATTTCTTTATCACTACCAAGCACCACCATCACCACTCCATTTCCAGCAGCAAGGAGAGGTTTTTCAGAGGCTTAGAAGCAACATTCCTTGGTCCAAGAGGTAGCAAAGAAGTGGTCTTCAAGGGTAAGACCATTTTCCCTCTTTTGTAGCACATTTTTGCACCATTGCTTAGGCCTATTTGCTTGCTGTTTTGGGCTCTGAAACTAACTGAAAGGGTCATTTTTTTGAGCCATTCTTCATTTTTGTTTAAGGGCTCAACCCTTTTTGAGCCCCCCATTTGGTACTTGCTTCAATACCCTCTTAAATACCATAATCTTGCATGATATTTCTAGCCTATGTGTGATTTTTTTTTTTGAACATGATATAAACTGTGAGTTGGCTTATTTTGAGCCCCTCTACAACATTGTAGAAGGGCTCAACACTTTTGTGGGCCTCCATGTAGCACTTACCATTATACCCCTCTTTGGCCCCCATTTTTGCATGCTTTTTCAGGCTTATCTAGCTTCTTTTTGCCATCAGAACTGAAAATGGCCATATTTCGACCTTATTGGAATATCTCATTAAGGGTCTTTGGCTGTTTGGTGAATGCTTTGTATACCTTATGTTATAGCCTCTTGTTGGCCTATTTCTTGCATTGCATTTTGGGCATGTTTGCATATTGTTTTGGGGGTTATTATCTACTGAAAAATAGCATGTTTTTAGTCCCTCTTCAGTGTTGTATAAGGATATTTTTTCCATTTGGGCTTTGCATCTACCACTTGCTTCATGACCTCCCTTGCGGAGCCATTTTTGTATGCCATTTTAGCCCTACTTGTGATTGTTGTTTTGCCATGTTTTGTACTGTAAAAATGTGATTTTTGGGGCTGCCTTGCTTCTGATTTTTCATGTCATGTATCAATTATGCATGTATTGTATAGCTGTAAGCCATTTCGTGCACTTATCTTCGCATTTCGGGATCATTTCATGCATCGGGTATTATTTCGCCTCATTTAATTGTTTTGCCCCTCATTTTGCCACTGATTTTTGCATGTTAGCATACCATATTCCATGTCTTTGCCATGTCTCATTAGAGTGGCATTTCGGTGCCTGAGGGTCCGTTCTCGGTCTGCGTGCCCGCAGGCACGCACTTCGAGGTATCTTGTTTTCATCTGATGGCCTCCTATGTGAGCATGGCTGAGGCTCTCTCATGTTGGTGTAAGCCCATTATTACATTGCGTATGCCATTTCATCCATAGCATTGTGTATGCCCGGTTGTGTATTACCTCGTGCAGCGTGTATGCCATTCCATGACATTGTGTATGTTAAGGTTGCATATTAGCTACATTTCATGCATATCATGCATATTGCATCATGTTCGGGATAGGAGTTAGCTCGGGCACGGGAAATGAGGCACGTTTCGTACTCCGAGCGACGGAACGAGTCTCAATTCCCAAGTCACCGACACTCCGGATTACCCATGATGGAGTTAGGTTTTGTTGTAGTGTCTATATGCATTCATCCTATATTGAGTTGTGCAATTCGGCTCCTCGACCATCATGCATTGATATGCGTGATTGGTGGCTCGAGGATCGAGGCATGCATATATTTGTGAAATACATTGCTATGTCCCTTTCCTGCTCTCTGTTGCAGCAAAATGAAGAATCAGCAACTTTTCAGAGTCTGACACGCATTTCGAGAAACATTGCAAACAGAGGCTAATTGGGGCATCCCAGTGGATTTCCGCGCAAAGGGGGTGTTTGTTTTAACTTTTCAGAGTCAACTTATGGCTTTTAGCTTTGAAAAAGTTATTTTGGACTGTTTGGTTAAACTTATTTCAAACAGCTTCTGATTCTAACAGCTTATTTTAACTCAAAAAAGATGATTCTGAGAAGCTGCTCACCCCTTGCTTCTGATTATCAGCTTCTGCTATGGACATGTTAATTTATGGTTATACTCTTAAATTTTTTTTTTTATTTTTTTAAAAATAGAAAAAGACTCAAATGGACTATAGATTATTATTATTAATTTTTATGAGAAATGTAGACAAATAAAAAATAAAAATTAATTGAAAAAGCTATTTCACAGCTTATTTAACAAACACTACTCAGCAACTTAAATCTATAATCCAACAGCTACACCAAACAGATTAACAACTTTTGATTAAAGTCATAATCTATAATCTGTTAAGCTATAATCTATAAGCTGTTTTAATGACTACACCAAAAGGCCAAAGACCCAAACATGCATCATTTCATTATCCAGAGCGGAGTCAAGGCAGTCCCTGGCTTGCATGCCAGTTTACAGCTTTCTTAGTTAATTTGTTAATTAATTAGGAATTTGTATAATATTCGGACTGTATTATTCTTTCATTTGGGATTGTATTATTTATTCGGACCCTCTGTGCGAGGGCATAATTATAATAAGTGTGAGTGAGTGTGATGTATGTCTTCCAACCCCACGTCTTTCTTCCCTTTTATTTACCCGCTTATGATGGATAGAAATGTAGGCTCTAGTTTGCATCATTCATCTGTTTTGCATGCACCGGGCTCGGCGCATCATACAAACTGCATTTGTATTTCAATTCCAAATTGAATACGTGTTAGTTGTAGCATTTCATATGCCATGTTTAGAATAGCCGAGCCAGCTATAATTTGCATCTTTGCATGTGTTGCATTAGGCAATTCTGTGCATCTAGGATCACGCATGGATTTCTAATGAGCTTCTGTTTTGGCTTGGAGTACTCGGTGAGTTTTTATGCTTTAATACCCTTGCATGCGTGTGAGTGACTGCCATGAATAGCATGCTTACCATGAGACTATGTGCTTATGTGATATAACTGCCTTGAATGCTTGTGGGTGGTGGTTGAGTTACTTGAATTGGGACAATTCATCAAATGTTTGTTTTAAGCCCACTAGATAGTGGCAAAATCATGTTTTCTAAGCCCACCCGAGGGTGGCAAATCCACATCTTAGCCTACCTGCAGGTAGCATCATCAAACCATTTTCAAACAAACAAACATGAAATGTTTTGTTCCAATTCAGACGACACAGTCTATACTTGTATGCTGTGCGCATCACATAGTAAACCTAGGCTAATAACCGGAATAAGAACTCACAATGTTTTCAAAATAAGATATCATGGTTAGTAGAGGCCGGTCTTTGACTGGGCGAGTGGGGGTGCTCATGAAGTGACCTTCCCCAATCGTACCCAAGTTCCCGAGCCGAGGCAACTTTGGTGATGACAGACACGTGGCCTTTGGCACCGAGTCAGGGTTTCCTAAATTTCCCATTTAAAAAACATTTAGGTAGCGACTCTGTATCTGGCGAAGCAGTCCATGTTTGGCACTTCTTTTAAAAAATCTGTTTTCAAAACGATTTGTCGGATTTGGACTCTTTGGTTCAAGATTGAGAACCGTGACATTTGAGTCCTTCGAACTGTAGTGACCCAATATCGAACCAGAACCGGGGGGGGGGGCTCGCACTCCTTTCCCCGGGATGCGTTCGGGGACGTCTACACCTACATCTTCATTGCTGTCTAATAAAGGCTCTAGTTTGTGTGAACATTGTTGTGTGTCCAAGAGCCATAGGTTACCTTTTTGTTTGTCAAATTCTACTATAAATAAGCCTTTAGCTCTCATTCACACTGATGTTTGGGGCCCTTTTTCTCCCTCTATTTCTTGGTTTAAATATTATGTGTTGTTCATTGATAATTTTAGCAAGTTTACTTGGATCTTTCCTCTTCATTATAAGAGTAAAGTTTTTTTTCCAAATTTCTAGAGTTCAAAGCTTTTGTTGAGACACAGTTCTCTACTAACCGTCAAGTTTTTTAAGGACTGACAATAGGGGTGAATATCTAAGCACTCAATTTCAGGTTTTTCTTAAACAAAAAGTTATTGAACATCAGTTGACCTGTCCTCATACACCCTCTCAAAATGGTGTGGCTGAGAGAAAACATAGGCATCTCATTGAAACCATAATTATTCTCATGCATCACTCTTCTCTTCCTTTAATCTACTGGTTTGATACTCTTACCATTGCAGTAATTTTGATTGACAAACATCCTACTCTCAAACTCAACAATCTTACACCTTATGAGGTTCTGTTCAAACAAAAACCTGACTTCCAATTCTTAAGGTCTTTTGGATATAAGTGTTATCCTTGGCTCAAGCCCCATACTACTCATAAACTATAACCAAGATCCATCCCTTGTGTTTTCATTGGCTATCAACCTTCTATTAAAGGGTATAGATGTCTTAACTCTCAATTAGGCAAAGTTTACATCTCCAAACATGTAGTCTTTGATGAGTCTTGTTTTCCTTTTAAGGCTTTTTCCTCTTCTCCTTCCTCTACAATTTCTTAGTTGGTTAACTTTTTCTGGCCAGCTTCCCCTGCTACTACACCTCAGTTTCACTCTTTTTCTCCATCTTCTCTCTCACAACAATCATCTCGGCCCCCAACTCCTATCATCTCTTTATCACTGGCTCCCTCACAACAACCAATTCCATCTTCAGTTGTTGTTGTTCATCTTTCTCTTCTTATTCCTCATCTTTCTATTGATCCTTCTACTCAAATTCGTATTTCTTCCATTTCTATCAATCTTCCCTATGTTCCATCTGCTGCTCATCCCATGATTACTAGGTCTAAATCCCAAAGGCTTCCTTCTTCTTCCACTTCTGTCTCTCTTCTTTCTTCCACTGCTCACTTTGAACCTCAAACCTATTCTGAGGCTGCCTCATCTTCTGTTTAGCAGGCTGCTATGCTTGATGAATATGCAGCTCTTCAAATTCAAATTACTTGGACCTCAGTCTCTTTACCACCTGGCAAATAGGCCATTGGCTGCAAATGGGTTTATAGGTTGAAAAAGAATTCAGATGGCATAATAGCTAGACACAAAGCTAGACTAGTTGCCAAGGGCTTTCTCCAAACGGAGGGAGTGGATTATCATGAGACTTTTAGTCCTATGGCTAAACAACCAGCTATCAGAATTCTTTTGTGTCTTGCTTTCCATTTTGATTAGCCAATCAAACAGCTTGACATTTCCAATGCTTTCCTCCATGAGGTTCTTGAAGAAGAAGTGTACATGGTCCAACCTCAGGGTTTTGTTCATGCTACTCAACCTCATCTTGTTTGCAAGTTAAACAAATCTCTTTATCACTTAAAATAAGCCCCTAGAGCTTGGTTCTTTACTTTCTCAACTTTTCTCCTCTCTCAGAACTTTGTTCCTAGTCAATGTGACTCCTCTTTGTTTGTCCAAAAGACTTCTCATTCTATTACCATTCTACTCATATATGTGGATGATATCCTTCTCACTGGTAGTAACCCTCTTTATATTGCTTCTTTGATTTAACAAATGCATGCCACCTTTTCTATGAAAGAACTTGGATTTATTAACTACTTTCTTGGTATTTTTGTCACCAAGGCCTCTGTTGAATATGTTCTTTCTCAATAGAAGTATGCTTTAGAGATTCTAGCCAAAGCAGGCATGAGTGATTGCAAGTCTTACTCCTTTCCCATGGCTACTAAAACTTCTACTCTTTCTTTTGATGCTGACTTACCCTTTAGTCAACCATCTCTTTTCAAAAGTTTAGTAGGTGCTTTTCAATACCTAACTATCATTAAACCAAATCTTGCCAATCATGCCTCCCAATTCATGCAAGCACCCTTGAATAGTCATTTTGCCCCTGTAAAATGGTTGCTTAGATATCTTAAAGGCACATTAGGCCATGGTCTTCATTTCTCTAATGGTAATCTTCTTCTTAATACCTACTCTGACTCAGAGTGGTTAGGAAATGTGCTTGATAGAAGGTCCACTACTGGGTATTGTGTTTACCTTGGTCCTAACTTAATTTCCTAGTCTACCAAGAAGTAGCCAACTGTGTCTAGGTCTTCCTCAAAAGCAAAGTATAAAGCCTTAGCTCAGACCTTAGCTGAACTTAGTTGGCTTGGTATATAGTTGGCAGAGCTTCATATTCCTGTGCATGTTCCCACTATTTGGTGTGACAACTTATCTGCTATTGCCATGTCTTACAATCCTATATTTCATGTTCGAACTAAACATATTGAAGTAGACTATCATTTTGTTCGAGAGAGAGTTGTAGCCAAGAAGCTTCACATTTGTCACATTCCTACCACAGATCAAATTGTAGACATTTTCACAAAACCTTTGTTTGTGGCTAGGTTTTAGTACCTTCAAAGAAAACTCTTAGTTGTCAACATAAATTTCAGAACATAAACCTTACACTTCGGATCATTTACCATGTGTATTATCAAGAAATCAAGACAAAATGACATACCTGAATCCATTGATGAACGGTTAAATGGAAGCGTGATTATCAATAAACTCTTTGTTATTGATTATGCTATTGCCTTCTAATCCTTTCCCCTTTGGTGCCTTATGTTTCTCCTTGAGAGGATTTAGAAAAAAATGGCAGTGTTCTCTTTTCCACTTGGGAAGGAATAGGGACCATAACCTTTTAAAGGTTGTAATTGGTTTTCAAAACTGAAAGGTTTTGGAAGTTCAAAAGGAATGAAAACCAACTTTAACCATTATTGGTTTTAATTTCTATTTATTGGTTTTCAAAACTGAAAGGTTGTGGAAGTTCAAAAGGAATGAAAACCAACTTTAACCAATATGTTTTAATTTCTATTTCTGCCCCTCATAGAAATAGAAATTATTCAACTAGTATCTACACATTAGGTCCATAACACATATACCCTTAAGCCTATTAACTAAATTGAATCACTTAAATTGTAGGCTTCTTATAAATGATAACACCACATTTAATTATGTGGTCCCATTGAGACATTATCTAACAATCTCCCACTGGACCACATATGTATCCTGAAAAATGTACTTAACTTTAGTGAGCTCAGAAATTTGTTATCATAACTTGAGGGTATCCAAACAATCTTGTCCATTAACTATATTAATATAGGATCAAAGCGGTCTTCGTTACATCAATCGTAACTCGACCCACCAATGGTCACGTATACTAATACAGCTAAATGACATAGATCAATCATGGATGCGTAGTATGGAAATTACATGTGATGTGATCCATACATGCCTATTTCCAACTAGTCCTATTTAACTTTATTGAGATCAATACTTCACAATAGCAGGCGTAATAAACTGAATATTTCATTTCTGCAGAAATTAATCTAATTACATAGATAAAACTCAAGGCTGACATAAAGCAGTAACATAAATACAAACTCCCACTAAACTAGAATGTTCTCAAATAGAACAACACCCATCTGAGCAGTGTGCTCATGAAAGATCTTGGGTGGTAGTCCCTTCCTAAGTGGATCCGCTATCATGGAGTTTGTCCCAATGTGCTCTATGGAAATCTGTCCACTCTGCACTCTTTCTTTTACAACTAGGAACTTGATATCAATATGCTTTGATTTTGTCGAGCTCCTGTTGTTATTGGAATATAAAACTGCAGACTTATTGTCACAATATAACTTAAGTGGTCTTTCAGTGCCTTCCAAAATACGAAACCCAGTGACAAAATTCTGCAGCCATATCCCTTGGTTTGATGCCTCATAACATGCTACAAATTTTGCGGCCATGGTGGATGAAGCTATGAGCGTTTGCTTTGCAGACCTCCAAGAAATTGCTCCGCCAGCTAACAGATAAATATAGCCTGATGTGGATTTCCTACTGTCTTGGCATCCAGCAAAATAGGAGTCGGAATATCCAATGACCTCTAACTTATCCGATCTCCTATATGTGAGCATATATTCCTTTGTTCTCTGTAAATATCGCATAACACGCTTGACTGCTTTCCAATGATCTATGCCAGGATTACTTAAATATCTGCCTAACATGCCAACTATAAACGCAATATCCGGACGCGTACATACTTGAGCATACATTAGACTCCCTACAGCCGAGGCATAAGGAATCTTCTGCATTTCTTGAATTTCAAGACTGTTCTTCGGGCATTGGCTGAGACTAAACTTGTCTCCCTTAGCAATTGGGGTTTCACCTGATTTACAATTTTGCATGCCAAATCTATTGAGTACTTTTTCGATATAGCTCCTTTGTGATAATCCCAGAATACCCCGAGAATGATCTCGGTGTATTTCGATTCCTAATACAAAGGAAGCATCACCAAGATCTTTCATTTCAAAATTCTTAGATAGAAATCTCTTGGTGTCATGCAATAAGTTTATATCGTTTGTGGCAAGCAATATGTCGTCAACATATAAAACCAAAAATATGTGTTTACTCCCACTGAACTTGTGATACACACATTCATCAACAACGTTAGTTTCAAAACCATACGAAGTGAGAACTTGATGAAATTTGAAGTACCCGACGAGAAGCTTGTTTGAGTCCATAGATGGATTTAGTCAATTTGCAAACCATATTCTTTGGGTCTCGACACAAAGTTTTTCTGCACCATATAAATTGTTTCTTTAATGTCACCATTAAGAAAAGTTTTGACATCCATCGATGCAACTCAAGATCAAAATATGCAACAAGCGCCATAATTGTCCTAAAAGAATCTTTTGAAGAAACCGGAGAAAGTTTCTTTAAAGTCAATTCCTTCTTTTTGAGTAAAGCCTTTGGCTACAAGGCGTGCCTTATACCTCTCCACATTACCATTTGAATCCCTTTTGGTTTTAAATATCCATTTACAACCTACGGGCTTCAAGCCAGTCGGTAATGAGACAAGTTCCCAAACTTTATTGTCTTGCATAGACTTATATTCTTTATTCATGGCTTCTATCCACTTATGAGAGTTGGAACTTTCCATGGCTTGACGAAGTTGATTGGATCATCTTCGACATTCCATTTTCTACCTCATGTTCGGAGATATACAATATAATCATCCGAAAGTGCAAATCTCCTTTCTCTTGTGGATCGCCTTAATGGCACAAATTCTTGAGGTTGAGGTTGTAGAGTTTGTTCCTCGGGAACAATTACCTCATCTTGAATGGGGTTTGAGCTATTATCTTGAACAACATTGTCTGGTTGAGGATCCGAAATTACTTCTCGAGCAATGACAGGTATAGCAAATTGTGATTGGTCAAAAGTAGTAGTAGGAAGTGGGATTACTCCTGCTTCCTCCTCAAAGACAATGTCTCTAACTGGATTTCTCCCCCCAAACTCAACATTCTCAAAAATGTTGCAATTCTGTCTCAAATATTGACCTATTTGTGGGATCATAAAACTTGTAACCCGTGATGATCGTTCGGCATAGCCAATAAAGTAAACACATTAAGTAAACCGGTACCAACAACATTGGAAGTAATAGACATACTAAACTTCATATTTCCAAAAGAACAATAATATCCCAATTTGTCCAATACAGAAACAGAAATTAAATTCCGTCTAAAGGAGATTTGCACTTATGCTCACATTAAGTTACCAAACAGATAATCTCTAAATAAATTAATTTAATGACAACATCTCAAGATACCTAGCACAACATTAATACCAAGCCTTTGGGTAGTGATATTAACTCTAAGTGGTATTCTTGTTGTAATGATCAAACATTGACAATAAGTTATGTCAAATAACAAATCTATCTTTTGATGGATTTATTATTCACATTAGGTTTTCTTGACAATTGGCACATGTTTATCACCACAAAATGTGTGTGTAATTCTGCCAAGTCTTAATCATGTCTTTGGACCGACAAATACCCGCATGAGATACACAGACATGAACATCAAAACATTCCATATAAAACAATCTAGACAAGAGAGATCACTTTTGTGACATCTTGTTTGAATTGACTTATATTGAGAATGTTAGAAAATTAAATTTCTGTAGACGTTGTATGAAATTACATTAAATTTAAAGATTTCTAAATTTGTGACCTATATATATATATAATCTGCAGCAATCCCAATTATATACATACATATATAAATAGAATTGACGGGTCAAAAAAAAAATAGTATTATTTTTTTTTTTTTATGATGTTCAAAATTAAACCGATCAAATCGCAAGATATATCTATATATATATAAATACATGATGTTCATCCATTTGAGAGAAAAAAAACTGCCCGCCGAATCATTTTACAATTCCAGAAAGCAGTTGCCATTTTCACGTAACAAAACAGGAAAAAACAGAATTTACATCCATAAGAAAATTCAGAATCTGATTCCAGAAAACTAAATAGAATGAATAAAGCATATCAATTCTGATAAGACATATGATATGCTCGCTCTGATACCAATTGTCAACATAAATTTCAGAACATAAACCTTACACTTCGGATCATTTACCACGTGCATTATCAAGAAATCAAGACAAAATGACATACCTGAATCCATTGATGAACGCTTAAACGGAAGCGTGATTATCAATAAACTCTTTGTTATTGATTATGCTATTGCCTTCTAATCCTTTCCCTTTTGGTGCCTTATGTTTCTCCTTGAGAGGATTTAGAAAAAAATGGCAGTGTTCTCTTTTCTATTTGGGAAGGAATAGGGACCATAACCTTTTAAAGGTTGTAATTGGTTTTCAAAACTGAAAGGTTGTGGAAGTTCAAAAGGAATGAAAACCAACTTTAACCATTATTGGTTTTAATTTCTATTTATTGGTTTTCAAAACTGAAAGGTTGTGGAAGTTCAAAAGGAATGAAAACCAACTTTAACCAATATGTTTTAATTTCTATTTCTGCCCCTCATAGAAATAGAAATTATTCAACTAGTATCTACACATTAGGTCCATAACACATATACCCTTAAGCCTATTAACTAAATTGAATCACTTAAATTGTAGGCTTCTTATAAATGATAACACCACATTTAATTATGTGGTCCCATTGAGACATTATCTAACATTAGTTCTTTCCAGTCCTTTGAGTTTGTGGAGGAATGATAAGATAGAGCAACAGCCACAGCATAGCAAAGCTGCAGCAGCCACAACATAGCAGAGTAGCAGCTTCAGCAGTCATATGTGAATTACCAAGGCTAGGCAGTTAGTCTGTTAAAGGTTAACTATAGTTTAGTTAGACGGCTATGGTTAGGTTAAGTGTATCAGTTAAGTGTATCAGTCTTGTATATATACTATCTCCTCAGTGTAATGTAGATTCATTTTGTGAATCAATAAAGTTGATATATTCTTGTTTTCTCTTTATTTTTTGGTGTTAAATATGTATGTTTCTACATGAAGATTTGTTGATTGCAGTGATGACTTTATTTATTATATAATCTGTTGATAGTTATTTTAGCTTTAAGTCTATGATTGAATTAAGTATATTTCATTGAACAAAGTTTGCATCATTAATATGGAATTTTTTAAGATTACAATTTCTTTTTATGTATCTTTTTATAGCAAAGATTACGATCTTCTTGTTAATACTGACAATGATTAAGCAAGTTCAATTCCTATTTTTAGGGATTGATTACCTAGTTTTCCTTTCCTTTTTACATCTCTTGGAGCTTATAGACATGATGTATGTAAAGGATTCCATCTTGTTTTGAAATGCAACCTTAAGAAGGTCATGCTAAAATAGAACCTGATGTGGTCCATGGTCAAAGGCAAGGGTATTTTAGTTTTCTCCTAATTTATGGCTACCATTATAGTTTCCCATCACATCTTGGTAGAATGTACACCTTGTACATACTTCTTTAATGATTTGATAATTCTATTTTTTATCTAGATTAAAATAAATTTGTATGCATTTGTCCTTAGTTCCTAATAAGTTCACTGGAATTTATTTGTTTATCATTACACAGTGATTGGATGTTGTTATGGACAAGCACAATAATGGTGATGCTCCAAGGTCTAAAAATATGGTTTCCATTCACAATTTGTAAATGACATGATCAATATAAGATTGACATAACTAGTTTAGAAGGACCACGTTATGACCATTTTGTTGAGCCTAGCGGTTTGACAGTTATATGTTATTGTATCATAATTGACTGAATAAATGTTTGAGGTTTATTGGGAATTTTATTTTTATTACATTGAGCATTTGGTAATTTACACTATATTAGGTGTGATATGATAATTTTGCAATGTTTATGCTGGATATTTTTGAATTATCTGGAAATTGACAACATGCGATTTATCTGTAGACTTCGGCCACTATTCACTCTCTATCAAGGTATTTCTCAATCCTTCAAGTTTTATTGAGTTTTTCTGGAGGTTGATTCTTCATCTTCTTCTTCATTTTTTGAATATTTCTGCTACTTCGAAGACATCGGTTGGTTAATTCACTCTCTATCAAGGTGTTTCTCGATCCTACAAGTAGTATTGAGTTTTTAATATAGATTGTAGCCAAAAATCAATTTTGATGTTAAATTAATAAAATTAATTTAACTCATTCTGTTTAATTTTTTGTTTACTTCATCCCTTTGATGGGAATTTTAATTATATAGAATTGCCATCACTATTCAGTACTATGTAGTTGTAAGAGTTCTATAATTACCAATAGAATTATGCCCATCTTCATCATCAGCCCTATACAAAATACCTCCAAACACACTTTTATTGCATGAATCGATTGATTTGATTTGGTGGATCCACTTTGAATTTGAGCTTTGTTTATTTACGGTTTTGAGTGATTCGGCGAATGTGAGATTTTTGTACCTTTCATTGTTATTATGATTGAGACTCTTTTTTCCCCATCACATATTTTCATATGATTTTATATCCCAATCTCTCTCCCCTTTTTTGAGATATAAAATCATATAATAAGGTCTCTTGTCTCATAGTAATTCATTTGTTTCCTTTTTGTCACAGATTGGGAAAGGTCTTTTGAGGTTGCATAGTTCCTAATTTTTCTTACATATTTAATTTTTAGTTACTATTTTAGAATACGGAACCTGTTCTTTTTTCCTTCTTCTTCTTTCTTTTTTTTTTTTTTTTTTTTTTTTTTTCTTTTAGCTTTGACGCTCAATGTATTATCTACATATATTTATGTAAAGGAGAAACATGTAAGCTGTGAACCAAGAGATGGAGGTACTTATGAAGTGTAGAGGAGACCCCTGCTGAAGAAAATAAAGTTTCATAAACTGCTTATTGTTGAACTCTTGCCCATAAAATTACACCACTAACCTCTGCTCCATAAGCGCCTGCACAGCTGGTACAATCAAACCTTTGCTCCTTCATATCATATATATACATATATTCATATATCTATATGATTTTCTGTACTTGCTTTTTAATCATTATTATTGATATTCAATTTAATCATCAAAATAATCTATACGTTCTATTATGCTTGAATGTTTAGTGTTTGCTTATAATTTCTAGCTCTATATAGCACCCAAAAACATATATGTTTGGCTGATTTCTTCGGTACATTAAGATCACAATAAAATTAATGGAAAAAGAGTTAATTGTTGAAGCTTTTATCTTGGTAGATTACTTGCATTAGAATGGATTCAAAGGATTCAATGTGAGCTAGAAAATTTTGGTCTTGCCTATTGAATAAGTTGGTTTTCATCATCTTTGTTTTAGCAATTAATGTCTAGTAGTAGTGGTTCCTTGTGCGATATATTACCCAGGATTTTTTTTTTTTTAGTGCAATATTTTGTCAACTTGAGGTTTGAATCTGGGTTCTTCTCATCCCATCCATGATGTTATGAACCCATGATTATTACCGAGCAAAAAAAAAGTTGATAGAAATCAGTTATCTTTCTTTATGAACTTCATAAATTGACACAGAGTATTCATTCTAATGTATTCCTTGTAGATACTGAGTAATAAGTCAAACACCCATTGGGGATAAAGAAGAATTAGTTATTGTCATTACTTCATCTCTGCTCTGTATTCATTCTCTTAGTCTCTAATATTCATTCAATCTTTGTTCTCCATTGTCTCTAGCCATCGTCTTTCTCTTACGATGAGAAGAATGACCGATCGGGCACCACCATCTGTTGAGACAATTTTGATGACAACCATGATCAAATTGTTGTATCCTTTCATTCTTTCATATTCTTTACATTCAACTAGGAATTTTTTTTATTTTTTTTTTTTGGGGGGGGGGGGGGGGGGAGTTGACTGGTAAGATCCAGTGACGGATGAGTGCAAATGAGTGCAATGAGGTAGAGAATGAAGTTAATGTCCCCTTTTCTTACCTTCTTTTTTTTTTTTTTAATCCCATGCATTTGCTTGTCATCATGATACTTTGATTTAGAAACACAATTTGTATTAATCGAAGTTGTTTCATAAACAGTCATCAATTGGAGCTGTGTGAATAAAAAAACAAGAACAGACTCCTTGACATCATCCTCACAAAGGTATTATTTAATTGTAGTTATTTATAATATTTATGCTTTACATATTCTTTGAAGGTAATTTTTGGTGATAGATTAAATTATGTTTATGTGGCTTTTATGTTTGAAAAGAGGTAATTAAAAAAATAAAAAATAAAAAATATATATAATTTTAACTATATGGACATCAAATAGTCACTGCAATATGTGGATTAAGTTTTTTTGTAATTGAATGGTTTGGAAGCATTATATATATATATATATATTTCTTTTTTGATTGATGGTGGATATTTGTACTAAAATATGTTTTTTATGGTTTTACAAGGTAGTTATGGTGCTGATCAATCTCTTGAACAATTCTTCTTAGTGCCATCTTTGGTTTTTTGCTTTTTTCTAATTTTTGCTTTGATCACATTAGAGGTTGTTTATCTTATTTTGCCTTCTATGAGTTTTATTTTTTTGTGTACAATTTTGTTTTCTATGCTCATTATGGTTTTGGAATTGAGAGCTTTAATGAGTGGATGCCAATTTTTTTTTTCAAGTTGACTTTTAGTGACGAACATATGTAATGGAGAAAGTTATTTGACTTTTAGTGACCAAATATAATTGTTGTTGAAAATGCCATTATTTTGTTTTTTGTGACCAAATTTGGACATTTTGTGACAAATTATTAGCGACCAAATGTAAAGTTCTACAAAATCAAACATTTTGTGACCATACAAATTTCGTTGCTAATTGTTATTTTTGGCGACACTTTTGAAATTTCATTACTAAAACTCAATTTTGACTTTCTTGGATGCACTTTTAGCGTTTTTGGTGATGAATTTATTTTTGTCACAAAAAGTAATTAGAAACAAAAATAATGATTTTAGGGACCAAAATAATTGGTTGCAAAAAGTCTTATATATTGTAGTGATATTTAATTAGTGACATTTCTAGTGTATTTTGGTGCTGAATGTGTTGGGTTTTTTGGCTTTCGAAGGTTAATTATATAATTTTAAGCGTACTACCAAGGATCAATCAGTCCTTATAGAAAGTTCACTTGCCAACCATCAGACAATTGTGTTGAAGTTCTTTCAGCCTCAATGAAGAGGACTTTACCAGTGGCTTTGCTTAGGAGAACTTATAAACAATAACAAGTACAAAACAATCTTAGGAACAAAATTTCATTAAATAAATAAAGACTTACAATGACCCAGCTTCGAATAGGTTCAACAGCAAACTACTTGAAACTACTCCTAAGAAATGAAGTGCAGTACAGGAATTTGAATAACTATAAATGTAAAGAAATGAAAATGTAAAAACTGGAAAGAAAAATAAGAAGTAAATGACTGGTTCCTAGATCTGAATCTAGGTCCCCTCTAGTTTAGCCTTCTCTTTTATTTATACTCTCTAATGGTAACCGTTGAAGTAGTCTTCTAACCATCGAAATGTACTTCCACGATCTCTGGTCATGGCCTCGCACAGTTAGCTTCCACTATGCCATTCTTGCAGTTAGGCTTCCCTCCTGATTTTGAATTTGAATTGTGAATAACCGTTGAGCCACATCATCTTGTGCCCCTCAATTGCTCCAATGCTACGCAGATTCATTGTTACCAATATTAACTGCCATGTGTCTACCATTGATTGGAGATTTGTATTAACTCCCCAAATTGCCCTCTACGAGCCACATGTCAAGCTACGATTGGCTTATACAAAATATATAGCCAATCTTACCCCCCGCACTAATATACCCAATACTTGGTGATATTAGTGGATCAATGCACTTTACCCACGTACTAGGACGTGCATGAACTTTGTTTATCTTGGAAGTGTAACTGTCTTCAAGTAATAAAGCGCTGAACTTCATTAAATTCTACCTTGCACTTGAACATTATCTGTGTATAAAAAGGGACTGATCCATCTCCAATGGCCAATCAAGCCCTCTCTTACATTGATCAAGCATACGAGGAGGCTTTGGACAATGATGAACAATCTCGAAAAAACCTTAATTCATTTATTGGCC
This sequence comes from Camellia lanceoleosa, assembly GCA_025200525.1. Lineage (NCBI taxonomy): Eukaryota > Viridiplantae > Streptophyta > Magnoliopsida > Ericales > Theaceae > Camellia > Camellia lanceoleosa. Next base: position 4,936,031 of record CM045770.1, on the reverse strand, counting down.
ACATATATCCACCTCAATTTATACAAGTTATGGAAGCTTTTGCAAAATGAAAACCTCTGGACCAAAAATTTGCAAAAATAGATCTTGGCAATTCTTCCTCTACTCTAAAACCCTCTGCATGGGACGAAGCTGCTTTTTCTTCTTTTGGGAGCACTGGCTGGGATGCTTGGTCAACACCAGCTCAACCTCAAGTAAGGGAGCGAATTCATCACAGAATTGTTGAATTCGATAACCCCCTTTTAGTTTCTCCATGTTCCTATAGCTCAGTGGTATATCCCTGCATACCCTTCGATCGTCGTCATTGTCTAGAGGACAACCTACTTTCAGTATGGTACACCTCCTCCCTGCCAAGAAGGATAGTGCAGAAGACTCCTAACCCAATCGAAGCATTGGGATTCAGTCCCTCATTTTTTGCTAAGAAGGCAAAGCTTTGCACTTCTGATTGGTTAGAGTGCATGAATGACCTCCGATTCCCTCATTCTTTTGGGATGGACCCTTTTGTACCCTCTGTTCCTTAGAATTCTAATTGGATGGAGGAACTGAAACTCACTCTCTTCGAGGGTTAGCATTTCTCTTCCTACCAACCTCCAGTTCCTCCAACTACATTTCAACAGTCTAGATCCCAGTTCATGCTTGCTACTTTTTCCCACCTACCTTTCAAAGTCCTTGGAGATGATGTTCCTCATCATGCTCGTAGCTTGATAGCCCAAACAAAGCTCCAAACCTTTTTGGACCAGCTCCCTCTCCTACTCAACTGGCATAAAAACTCCTTGGCCACTACTAACTCATTGGATGAAATCACTGCCATTTGAATTCATGCTCAGTACAAAGCAGAAAACCTTCTTGAAGATTATGATGCCTTCAAGAACAAGGACTCAATGTACTGAGATGATGTTGACATGGACGAGTTAGAGCAAAGATTGAAGGAGACAAAGTTTGAAGTAAAAGCTGAGCAGCTTTTCTACCAAATAAGAGCACATCAAGCTGTAAAACACAGGTTTAGATAGGCGAAGATAAGATAAAGAAAGAACACAAGTTCATAGAGCACTGTTGGGCTAAATTTAATGAACTTGCTACTTTTTATATTCCTTACTATTATGAGATTGAATTTGTGGCCAAATAGGCCTTCCCATTGTAAATATTTACATATCAATAAAACTGGGTTTTTCATATTCTAATTTGCAAGATCTGGCTTTATCCAATTGTATGATCAATTATATGGTTAATATGGCCTTACTTTTCACTTTATTCTCATAATTCATACAAATAACAGCTTCGAGGTAGCCAATCTTGCTTCAAAGCCTGGTTTTAAATGTTTCGAAGCACACAACTCCCTTTGCAAAATGACAAGTTTTCCCCTTCAAAGGTTCTACCTTCATAGAAAGTCCAAAAAGTACTTCCATATTTTTGAGATTAAAGGCATGGGTACCTATGTGCAGATCTAGCATCATCTTAACCAATAGTAGTCTTATGATAACTCTTTATTTCAAAGCTATCCTCTCCTTTAAAAGGCCATAAAATATTCCTTCGAAAGAAATCTTCTTTGTCAGAAAGCCTAGGATTATACTTTGAAGACCTTCGATTTGAACAAGCCCTACTCCACTTGAGTTCAAGGTGTAAGTCTTTAAAGATTTTAAGAAGAAAATTGGCTTCAAAACCCACTTCCTATTTTGAAGCCAAGTTGAGTATTTGAAAACTGGCTTCAAAGCCAACTACCTATCTTTAAAGCCAAGCTAAGTATTTGAAATATGTTTCCCTCCATAAAATGTCCACATACTGTTTTGAAGGTAGTTCTCTTTCTTGTGTTTTCAGTAGTTTCAAAATAAAAAAGCCTTAATCACACATGGGTCACAACTTGGGTTTATTTGACATGTTATGTTAAATGGGTAAATTTTTAGGACAGAAAGGTTTTAAAACCCGATCTCCTCGCTCTTTTACCTATTCACTTGTCCAAAATTCCTCTTTCACTCCCATTGCTCTCGACTGCAACTTCTTACCTTTCTCATACCCACTCTTCTCACCGTCCTTTCAACTTTTCACTGATGGCTTTTTCTGCCTCGAAAGTACTAGTTGTTGAGCGTGTGAGCCCATCCATGGCTTTGAGAAGATGTATCAACAAAGAGTGTGACAAATACAAAGCTAGTGAATGAAGTGCCATTGATGAGCGCATCTTCGTCCTCCGTCACCATGCTCAAGGGGAGTTCATCCTTGGACCTACCTTCAGGGAAGCCCCTGCTCAGCTTTCTGCTCTATACCCTCGTTTAGAGGATCACTACCTCCTTTACGGGGGTGGCCTTAACTGGGGAAGTTGGAGGATGAATCAGCCTCATCGTTGCTGGCCCACATTAAGGCCAAAATGGGAGGACTGGTACAACTGAGTTATTCCTTCTAGAACATGGGACCTCTAAGAACTCTAACTTCTTGATGCTCTTCGACTCTCCACGTTCCCTATTCTTGAAGACCCTATTCTAATACCTACTGCACTTTGTTTTTGGAATCCTGTTTTTAATTTTTTCCAATTTTGGTGTGGCATGATGGCCTCTACTATCCTTGATATGTGTCATCTCTTAGGGTTATCACCCATTGGCACCCCTTTCGGTCCTGACCTTAAGGTTCCTTTCTCTATTCCCCCTTTGAACTCTTCATTCAGTGATTTTGTAAGCTCCGAAAATAATAAGGAAGGCCTTGTAATAAACCGAGAGTTCTTTTCTTTCCTTCTATACTGGCTTTGCAAATTCCTTTTCTGTACCTCTTCTCGTGATTATGCTGATTTGCCCCTCTTGCCAAGGCTCTTACTTTGAAGAAGAAGATAGCCTTGGCTCCTTATGTTTTATGTCATGTCTATAGGGTTTGTTCCCAATTCTGTGAGAAGTCCATGGATGTTAATCAAGGAGGCCCATTCTGGGTACTCCAACTCTGGCTTTTGCATATTTCACAAACTTACACTCCAGGTGTTTGAAATTTTTGGTGGCAGACCCTATCACTTATGGAGTGAAGTATGCCAAAGTTTCTATCTATCCTTCTAGTTTTGCCTTCTACTTCTCATTTTTCTATCAACTCCCAACTTCCCTTCTTTCCACCTTCTTCTGCCCCTTCGCAGCCAACACAGGGCCAGCATGGCTGAGAACCTTTCTAGCCGATAAGACCCGCTCTAGACCTCAACACAAAGATATGTGGGCCTCCATTCTAATCCCAAGGGAACTTTTTGTTGGCACCTTGAATCCTCGAGCCTACAAATGCATATCTGAAGCGTATTGCCCTTCCTAATTTGCTAGGCAATTTGGGCTTACTCAAGGGATTCCTATCCCTCTCTACAGCCTCTCTAATCCAAATCTTGCCACCAGAGAGCTAAAAGTGCCAAAAACCAGGCTGGATGAAGCAACCTCTAAGCTGATACAAGACCTAATTGAATTTGAATTTTCTCCCTTCATCCCACAAGGCAATGAACTAAAGAGATATCAAAATTGGTAGACAGCCAACATAGAGGTGCACTTGGCCATTTCCCCCTAGGATATGCTGGTAGGGTTGGACGTGTCCTCTCAAGCCAGGCCCAATGAGACTAGGGTCACCATCAACTCCTCTATTGCTCTTACTGTTCCAGCTCCTGCTCCTGCTGCCTCAGTTCCTGCCCTCTAATACTGGGTGTATCTTCACTGGATCTTCCTCCTTTGGGACTTGGAAATTACATGAATCATATCTAGTTCCCTTATCTTTGGGTTTTTTAGCAGAACCCAATTATTTGGAGCCACCAAATGAGCTTTGATCATCCTTCCCTTGTCTCCGAAAGTCTTTCTTTGGGCAGGTATTACTTTAGGTCTGTTCTGCATGACAAACTAATCTAGAACCCTAGGGACCCATGAACCCACTGCTCTAGCAGCTAGGCCTGCTACCCCTATCTTCAAAATTGGCTTTGAAGCAGTTCTTGGAGGCTAATCATTAAGCCTAGTTCCCTGTCTTGAGCCAAATTCAGGCTTCCCTTCAAGCTGATTGCCCACCCTATAATAGTTAGGTGGTCTGATTTCATGCAGAGGTCTCTTTTCCTTTGATTACATTCTGGTGTCTGGTGGACCAACCAAGGATGAATGTTGTTTAAGACCAATTAGAGATGGCCTTCTTCTGTAAGTGCTGGATGGCTTTTGATCTTTCTACACATCTTTGTAATACTGTTTCCAATCCATTGGGAGCTCCCTCAACCATTTATAACTCAACCTACATCTAGGATATATCCTTTGCACTACAGCTGCTTCGAGAGAGTCATCATCCAATGTCTCTTCACTAGAACCATCCCTTTGGCCTGCAAATTTGTCCACTGGCTGGTGAACTTCTTGTGTTCCTCTTGAAGGCAGCCTGGTTAGCAACATGCATCTATACATTGACTTCCTCTAATTCCTTCAAAGAGAGATTCTGGAAATCTAGTGTGCCAACATTATCTGCTGCCTCTCCAATTTCTGGAAATGGGTTGGTGTCAATTCTCATGGCTTTTTCAATCTTGGTTGGAAACTTTAGCCTTCCCTTCCGAATTTGTTCTTGGATCCTACCTCGAAAAACAATGCAGTTTTTAGTTGAGTGAGACTAAGAATTATGCCATTTGCAGTACAATTCTCCTTTAAGTTCTTTAGAAGTTAGGATCTTAAATCCCTTTGGTAACTTTAAGAAATGTGTTGCAAGCAAATGATCAAAAATGTTATCTGCTTTTGTTATGTCAAAAGAATATTTCCTATGAAGGTCTTTTTTTTTAAATTACTGGTCTATTATAGTGTCTTTCTGAATCAATGTTTCTCAGGTCATAGGTTCTTTTCCTATGATCTCTGATACATCAATTTCAAAGTTAAGGTCCCTATAATAGGTCTTGTACGATGCATTGCTTCAATCTTGTTCTTCTTCAAGTAAAGTTTCATAGCTAGACACTTTATAAATTAATTCTACTTAGTCTCGAAAATCAGTTGAATCAAACTTCTTTCAAAACCTAAATTGTAACCCATTTTGAGCTAATCTTACAAATTCAGACTCAGATAAAATGACCCTATATTTGTTTCGTGCCCTTTTAAATCTGGTATTGAATTGAGTAACCTTCTCATCAAGCCTTTGACTCAATTTTGCCAAGTCTGCCATAGAAACTTCAGGTTCTGTTTGGAAAAATTGGGCATGAAACACTTCCTCCATTTGTTGCCAGGTTTGGATAGAACCAGATATAAGGTTTATGTACCATACGAAGGCTGCCCCAATTAGAGAATTTGGAAACAGTCTAAGTTTCATGTAATTATTATTGGTGAATTCACCACACTGACTTGTAAATCTGGCAATGTGTTCCACTGTTGACTGGTTTCCATTTCCATAAAAAAAATAAAAAATAAAATAAAAAAGGGTAAAATCTAGTATTCTAAACCCCCTTGGGTACTCATGTACCCTAGCTATCCATTCTAGGTAAGGTTTTCTGTACACAGGAGTCTGGACCCCCCGAGCCATAGGTCCACACATTTCCCTAACAATATCAGCAATTTGGTCTCTAGGAACCATGTTTGTGCTAGTTGGACCACTACTAGAGGAGCAAACACAAGGTTTGAAGGAACTCCATGTGCCTGAGGGCCTCTTGGTCCATATAGAGGTACATTTAGGACTGGCTGTCCCTGTTGTACTAGCTGCTATTGAAGGTATGGCTAGCCTTTTAGGGCCTGCCTTGCGAAAGGTGCTGCAGAAGGAGGAACATGTGTTGTTTCTCTTCCAACCGTAAGAAATCCTTCCAATCCCCCCCTCCCGATGCAAATTCAAACATAGGATTAGTAAACACCCTTGTACAAGACATGGTTTCAAACATAGGATTTGAAAACATCCTCATGCCATTATCTTGTGCTGGCCCAAATCCACCAACTTGAATGGTTTTGCTGGTAGACAATGGTACATTTTGATTTGCTAGTGGTCTCGAAGGAGTTTCGTACCATGACTGAAGCACAAATGATGGCCTTTTATGATTTTGATTACTAGTTTGATCATTAGTTTGTCCATTATTTTGCATAGGCTGTTTATCTCGAGCCAATCTTTGCTAAAGAACATTTATGTTTTCCTCAACCTATCTCACGATAATTGGTTGATGAGAGTTCATTCAATCCATGAAGGATGTTGTCCATCTTTCCATTGTATACATTAATTACCATCCCATAGCGTCTACCAAACCTCCCCATGGATTCATTAGTTGGGTAGAAGGGGCAGTTGATGGTCTAGTCTCATGGCCCTATCTAATATTCTGGACGTGTGTTGCATATTCTGAAGTATTGGTCTGTTCGACCACTTGTGAAGGATCTGATGAGACAACTGCATCCACAGGATGTGATATTACATTATCCTTTGGGTTATGAACTTCTATCTCCCCTTCAACACCTTCTTCTAGGCATTCATTTTCTCCTTGTCTCCTATGTCTAGCCATTTTAGGTCCTACTGGGCGTGTCAAAAATATATGTTGGCTTTTTTGGCTTTCAAAGGTTAATTATATAATTTTAAACGTGCCAGCAAGAATTAATCAGTCCTTATAGAAAGTTCACTTGCTAACCAATTATTAGACGATTGTGTTGAAGTTCTTTCAGCTTCAATGAAGAGGACTTTACTGGTGGCTTTCCTTAGGAGAACTTATAAACAATAACAAGTACAAAATAATTTTAAGAACTGAATTTCATTAAGTAAATAAAGACTTACAATGAAATTATAATGACTCAGCCTCGAAAATGTTCACAGTAGTAAACTACTTGAAACTACTCCTAAGAAATGAAGTGTAGTACAGAAATTTGAAGAACTGGAAATGTAAAAATTGGAAAGAAAAATAAGAAATAAATGATTGGTTTTTGGATCTGAGTCTGGGTCCCCTCCAGTTTAGCCTTCTATTCTATTTATACTCTCTAATGGTAACCTTAGAAGTAGTTTTCTAACCGTCGAAATGTACTTCCATGATCTCTGGTCATAGCCTTACACAGTTAGCTTCCACTATGCCATTCTTACAGTTAGGCTTCCATCTTGATTTTAAATTTGAATTGTGAGTAACCGCTGAGCCAAGTCATCTCGCGCCCCTTAATTGCTCCAATGCTACACAAATCCATTATTACCAATATTAATTGCCACGCATCTGCCATTGATTAGAGATTTTTATTAACTCCTCAAATTGCCCTCTACGAAGCACGTGTCAAGCAGCGATTGACTTATACAAAATATACAACTAACAGTATGGTTCTAACTTTACTCTATATAGTCGTATAGCGGTAACACGTCCCTTTACATGATTGTGCTTAATCATATTCTTAATAATATATCAAATTTACTATTTCTCTAAAGTTGCTTTTGCTGCAATCAAAAAATAAATAAAGTTGCTTTTGCGATAGAAATGGCGTTTGTGTTAATGTGTGTAATTATTGATGTGGCAAGCTTGTTGGGGAACTCAAATAAATTGACATGTTGAATTATGATATTTTCTCAATAAAGGAGTTAAAGTAGAAAAACGCACCAGTTGTGGTATATCTAATATTAGAACTAATCCAATATTTATACAGTTTTTATTTTTTATTTTTTATGTGGTAGTAAACAATTACATTTGTTGGGTCCAATCTAATGGCCTAATAAATTACTTTGATAAAAATTGATAATGCAAATTTAGAGGCATTCCCGCTACTTTTTTTTCTTCTTCTTACTACATAAGACGAGCAATAAACTATTTAAATTTGATTTTAAAACTTAATTAATTTTAAATTGTATTTAAGTTTGTCTAATATATATTTCAAACTTGATGTTATAATTTAACAAGTTTTAAAATATATTAACATATTTATATAACACGTCAATTTAAAATAAATTTTTAACAAATTGAACACCAATTGAATTCGAATAATTTGAATTATTTTACAATTTTGGGTTGCAGAATCTTCTTATCTCCATTTTCAGTGTGACCAAAACAAAACAATCCCAATTTCAAATCCAAACATTTTGGTCACGGTTAGAGAGTAATGATAACCCTTTACAGAGTAATCTTCTACTAATCCTTCTCTCCTGGCAGTTCCAGGTTCAGCCCGACACTATATAATGAAGAATTTTATATGTGCCCAAATCTGATTTGGTCTTAACATCAGGCTTCTATATTTGCCCAAGCCTAGTCTAAGAAATATTTATAAATCTCAAGCCTACCCATTAAACTTAGGAATGGCAACGGGGCGGGACGAGGCCGAGGATCACACTCCTCGTCCCCGGCCCCGATCCCCAACGGAGAAGCTATCACCACCCCCGCCTCCATCCCCTAACGGGGATCGGGCTTCCCTGACCCTAAAAACTCCCCGGTCCAAAAAAAAATGACGGATGATCAACAACAACAACATCATACATCAACAACAGACGATCTATTACAGATCATGTACACTTAAACATACTTAAACAACATCATACATCATACATCATGTATACTTAAACATACTTAATCATATAGATGATCTTCGATCTCGCCGTTATGTTCTTGAGCAGGGAGATCGATGACGGTGAGATAGGAAAAATTAGTGAGATCAGCGAGATCTAGAAAGAGAGAGAGAACAGCGAAGGAACCGCTGCCACTACCATCGACGAGATTGAAAATCGGCGAGATGGAAGGAGGGAGAAGACGTCGAAGAAGCTGCTACCACCACCATCGATGAGATTAGAGATCGGCAAGATGAGAGGAGGGAGAGGGCAGCGGAGGAGCCGCCGCCACCACTGCCGACGCCGTAAGGAGCACCTGCACAAAGAGAGAGAGAGAGAGAGAGGCGAAACAGTTTGTGTATGTGTGTGAGCGAGTGTGTTCAGCCAAACCCTAATACATACACATATATTATATATATAAACAAGGGTAAAATAGTAATAACACGTCGGGGGCCAACTGGGGCGAGGATCGGGGCCAGGGTCAAGCCGGGTCCAGGACTGAAACATGCATCCCCATCCCTGGCCCGAATATCATCGGTGATTCAATTTTTAATACCATTCTCGGCCCGTCAGTGGTATTTTTCGAGGAATAACCGCTCAATTCAAGGTCGGGGGATCAAGTCCCCGTCGGGCCGGGTTCCGACTGCCATCTCTAATTGAACTATATGTTAAAAAAAAAAAAAAATCATTTCATAATTAAATTCAATCACATATTGTATTTCTTAAATAAATATATTGACATCGTTATAAATTGAAAGATTTTGTGTATAAATTGAAGGATTTCTTAAATAAATTTAATCACACATATCACTATAAATGTGAGTTTGAATAAAATCAACAAAGATACAATCTAAATCCCAAAAATATATAATTTTTTTAATGTAATATAAATAATTAATTTCTTAATTAATTTAATAATGGGTCACACCAAGTTAAGTTAAAAGTATAAATTCCAAACTCAGCCTATTAATATTCTAGACTGAAAATGTTAGTGCAGCCCTATAAACTAAAACAACATTCATAAACCCTAAAAATAGAATCGAAGTCAACGAATGGCGGCCAACATGTTAATGTGTACCCTAGTTGGCACCACAAGCCCATGCCAAAAGCATCTCTCTCTTTTATCCCATCCCTTTTCTATTATAAATGCACGCCATTTGCACAAAAAATTATTGATTATGTTAGAAATGGGCGCCCATGTGGCATGACCATTTAACATTTGAATTTGAACCTTATCCAAATGGGTTTTGAATTTGAATTCAAACATATTTAGGATAAACACTCAGGATACAGATATTATCTCCATTAACTGATATGGATAGATAATAATAACATTATATATCTAATATATGGGTTATGGGTGATTTAGAGATATACAACGTATCATCTCTGTTTTTTCCCATATATAGTTTCTCCCATATACTGACTCTCTCCCATAAATAACAATCAATAAGCTATTTGCACTGTGATTTGTGTGGGTGATATTCACCATTGTAATATCACCCCACTGCTGGGTTGATTGACCAGATTCAGGAAGCACTGATTTACCCACGAGATCCATCAGAGTTCAGATTATATCAGAAAGGTATGACCTTATTAATTTTTATTCCGCTGCGTCATACTTTGTTTACAGATTAACTGCATCAGATAATCATATTCTTAACCAATTATAAATCTTTACTAATTAATCATATTCTTAATCAATCATAAATCTTCACTAATTAGAATACACGTGAAACACCATGTGACAGGTAACCAATACCAACTAATAAATTCTCCATTAGCACACCCAATTAGAATGCACGCGCCATCCGACGCAGTGAGACGCTCCCACGCGCTCCCACGCGCCATACGCCCAGCCGATCTTGTTTATGTAGCGCCCTCACGGCCGCGTTAAGCGGCTATCCACTTTCGCTGCGCCGTCTGCGTCGCTGACAGCGCGCCAGCGTCTTTGGAATATGATGCCTAAACCACGTTTGAGCCGTCTGGCGGTGATGAGCGTATTGCGTTAAATGGTCATAATTAATTCATTACTTATTTGTTTTATGCGTGGTTTGTACTGTTAGACTCAGAATAAATTTTTCTATGTTCTGTAAAATTTTGAAAATTTTACGAAAATAAAAAATATTTTTTCTGTGTTAATAATTCATTTTTTTATGCTTTAAAATGATTCTGGTATTGCATAAATAATTTTCTGGGTTTGAATTTTTTATTGTGGACTTCTGAAAATTTCAGAATGATGTACATTTTTAATTATGACAAATCTGAATATTGTCTCAGTTTATCAGTTTCTGGATTTTTTATTTCTAATTTTATTTGTGTTTATTAGTTATTTAAAATTCCAGAAAATTTCAGAAAATTCTAGAAAATTTCAAAATGATGTACACTTTAATTATGGCATAATCTGAATATTGAATACAACATATTTTTTGGATTTGTAATATGTTGTAATTAGAGAAGCATGATTAGTTATTTATTTATTTATTTATTTGAATTCTATTGTTAAATAAATATAGCATGAGTTGTTTGCAAATTTACAATGAGATGCTATTGTATGGATTTTATCATGCTTTGTATATACCATAAGTAGTGGGAGATTGTTTGATTATTTTTTTTTGCGCATGGAATTAAATTAAATTTTCATAATTATCACTAGAGGCGCAAGAGATGATTACGAGCATAGCAAATTTTCGATCTTGAGGCATGTGTAAAATTATCATTATTTAATTTAGATTCTTTTTGCTGCAAAATATTTTCTTTTGTGTTCCTATCATTAATATCCCCTGCACATTTGTTTACTCTGTATGTAGAAATGGCTGCTAAGACAGTGGTGGCAGACTTAACTAAGGGAGAGAAATTGAATGGCGACAATTATGATATATGGCGCCGTAAGATCCAATACCTCCTCAATGAGCAAGAAGTGTTGACCACACTTGAACAAGTGATGGTTGAGCGAGGCGAGAACAATCTGACTCAACATCGTCGTGATCTTGAAGCCTTTCGACTTGGCGTAACAAAGATCGGTGTCTTGCGCTTTACTATGTTGAGCGGCATGCTGCGACTTGATTAGTGAGTTTGAGCATTGCATTGCATTTGAGATGTGGGAAGCTCTCAAGCAAAAGTTTGGTATTACCTCTTTGGCAAAGCTACGTGGGCTGACTATGAAGTTTGACTCATATCAGAAAAGGGCGCATCACTCGATGAAGCAGCATTTGAGAGTCATGTCAGCCATGATACGTGAGCTTGCGGCTGCTGGGCACAATTTGACTCAAGAGCAGCAAGTACAAGCTGTGATACGCTCTCTGCCAAATTCTTGGGAGCAAATGAAGCAGAACATGATGCATAATGAGAGTGTGAAAACATTCGAAGACATATCGCGTCATTTGGAGCCAGAGGCTGAGCGCCTTGAGGCGGTTAAGTCTGATGGTTCTGTTATGGTGGTTGAGTCAAGCTCACGTAGGACTTCTCAGTTCAAACGTGGAAAAGCAAAAGGTGCCCCTAAGAAGCAAGCAGCAGCTGCGCTTAAGCCTAATGGCGCTAGAAATTTCAAGCGTAGGGGTAAGAGAGGCGGTAAGAAGGCAAAGGCTAAGTTGACATGCTTTAACTGTAACAAAGAAGGACACTTCACTCGGGATTTCCCTGAGCAGAAGAAGGTACTCCCTTACTTAATTTCTCGTATTCAATGCTTTGTGTCTAGTCAAGCATTAATTGCTCATTCTCCTCATTTTTGGGTTGTAGACTCCGGAGCAACAGACCACATCGCGAGGGACAGTAGGGTTAACGAGTATCGCCAGTACTGGGAAGCGAAAAAAGTTTACATGGGGAACGAGTCCAGTGTGGAGGTGCTTGGCATTGACACATTCAAGTTGGAAATGCGACGAGGGCGCACCGTGTATCTTCATGATGTTCTTTATGCTCCGGATATTCGGCGAAACTTAGTTTCAGTTATTAGCATGATGAGCCTTGGTTTTAGTTTTTGTTTTGAGAATAATGGTGTTAGCATTTATTTGGGAACTATTTTTTATGGTTTTGGTTATCTTTCAGATGGTTTTTTAGTTTTGGATGTGGATGATTCTAGTCTTAATAAAAATGCCAATGGCTCTGTTTCTAATATTGCATCTTTTTGTGATAATGATTCTATGAGATGTCATGCTAGATTAGGCCACATAGGGCAAGACAGGATGACTAGATTGGCTAGAGAAGGTCTTTTAGGCCCACTCGCTAGAGTCACTTTGCCTACTTGTGAGCACTGTCTTGCTAGAAAGGCAACAAGGAAACCATTTGGGAAAGCCATAAGGGCATCTATCCCATTACAACTTATTTATTCTGATATATGTGGACCAATGAATGTGAGGGCAAGGCATGGAGCCCCTTATTTCATCACATTTATAGATGATTGCACGCGTTTTGGTCATGTCTATTTGATTTCTCACAAGTCAAAAGCATTGGATTGCTTTAGACGATATGTTAATAAGGTTGAGAATCAATTAGACAAGAGCATTAAGGCTCTAAGGACTGACCGAGGACGTGAGTATCTATCTGAGCAATTTAAAGTGCTCTGTGAGGAAAAAGGAGTTATTAGGCAATTGACAATTCCTAGGACTCCGCAACAAAATGGTGTAGCGGAGAGAAGGAATCGCACATTGCTTGACATGGTTAGATCAATGATGGCGCAAGCTAATCTTCCAATTTCTTATTGGGGAGATGCTTTGTTGACTGCTGCCTATGTCCTTAATGTGTGCCCTCCAAATCAGTTCCTTCCACCCCATATGAGATGTGGACTGGAAAAAAGCCTGATTTGGGCAATTTGTGGCCTTGGGGTTCGGCAACTTACATACACAACGCTTCTCATAAGTTTGGGAAGTTGGGCCCTAGAGGAAAGAAGTGTATCTTCATGCGCTATAGTGAGCATTCTAAGGGCTATGTGTTTGTTGGGGAGCATCTGGATGGAAGTGTGACTGAAATTGAGTCACGAGATGTGGATTTCCTAGAGGAGGATTTCCCTAGCAGAGGTGAGGTAACTAGAGAAGTAGAACTCTATGAGATGGAGGATCTACTTGAAGGCGCACCTAGTAGCCTAGTAGAGAATGAGGAAATAATTCCTCAAGCTCCTAGGGACAGTGGGAGCGATCTACCTGCCCATGGATTAGATCTAATGGATGAGGATTCTCAGGATTCTCAACTACGTAGAAGCAAACGTGGAGCTATACCCCGTTGTCGTTTTGAGATTGAAGGAGAAGCATTCATGATTGCTCCGAGTGATGAGATGGAGCCTAAGAATCTTAAAGAGGCTCTCTCATCCCCTGCTAGTAAAGAATGGAGTACTGCAATGGATGAAGAAATAGAGTCTATGAAGAAAAATCATGTCTGGAACTTGGTTGATTTGCCGCCAGGGCGCAAGACTATTGGGAACAAATGGGTTCTCAAAGTCAAGCGCAAGGTGGATGGTTCCATAGAAAGGTATAAGGCTCGCCTAGTGGCGAAAGGTTACACCCAACGAGAGGGTGTGGACTATGAGGAAACTTTTTCACCAGTTGTAAGGTTTGCCTCTATTCGTCTAATCCTGGCCATAGTAGCTCAGTTGGACTTAGAGCTATATCAGATGGACGTTAAAACTGCATTTCTCAATGGAGAATTGGATGAAGAGATCTATATGGATCAACCAGAAGGTTTTGTGGCAGTAAGTCAGGAGCGCAAAGTTTGCAAGCTTCAACGATCTATTTATGGCTTAAAGCAATCATCCAGACAGTGGAATCTGAGATTTCATCGAGCCATTGTTTCTAATGGGTTTACGATGATTGATGAAGATCACTGTGTGTACGTTAAGCGGTCCAAGGACATTTTTCTGATATTGTCATTATATGTAGATGACATATTATTGGCTGGAAATGACAAGGAGATGATTGTCGCCACTAAAATGTGGTTGTCCTCTACATTTGAGATGAAGGACATGGGTGAGGCGAGCTATGTGCTCGGTGTTAAGATCCTTAGGGATCGCTCTAGGAGACTTCTTGGTTTGTCTCAAGAGACTTATATTAAGACTATTCTAGAGCGGTTCCAGATCTTGTGCAAACCCATTGACACTCCTGTTGCAAAAGGCGAGAGCCTAAGCCTTGATATGGGTCCTAAGACTCAAGAAGAAAATGAAAAGATGGCCCATGTTCCCTATGCAAATGCTGTTGGAAGTTTGATGTATGCTATGATGTGTACACGTCACGACATTTGTTATGCGGATTGGTGAGTCGTTACCAATCCAACCTGTGACCACTCATTGGAAGCGATTAAGAGGATATTACGATATCTTAGAGGAATTGCAGTTACACACTTTGCTACCGGAGTTCAAATCTACATCTAGTTGGCTATTGTGATGCTGACTGGGGAAGAGACCTAGATAAACGTAAGTCTACTTCAGGATATGCTTTCATGCTTAGCGATGGTGCTATTTCTTGGAGCAGTAAGAAGCAATCCTAGACGCCTTATATCGACTATGGAGGCCGAGTTTGTGGCTTGTTCATCCGCCGCTCAGAAGCCGTGTGGTTGAGAGATTCCTTCACATTTGGATGTTGTCACACACACTTGAGACCTGTGACTATCCATTGTGACAAAGATGGTCGCACTCGCCACGCTAAGGATCCTAAATACCACGGCAGAACCAAACACATTGACGTGAGGTTCAACTTTATCAGAGACAATTTGGCGCAGGAAGAAGTGGTCCTGGGGCACATCCCCACGAGTCGCGTGGTGGCGGGCCCATTGACTAAGCCCACTGCTAGAGATGTTTATCTTACTCATGTTAGGGCTTTAGGACTACGAGGTGGTGATTTTTTATGTGTATTCAGTTGAACTCTTATTTTTTTGGGGACATTTATGCCATTAGTATTCATATTTGTTTCTATTACACATTTATGTTTACTACTTTTTGCAATGGTTTGTGAATTAGCATACACAAAATAATTAAATTGATGTTAGCAGGCAAGATTGGCTCACTCACACGAGCAATCGCCCTTAGCGCTAGGTAGCGAGTAAGGATGAGACTAGTAGCTTATTATATTTGGAGCAAATAAAGAAGCTAAAATTATCCACTAGCTATGTCGCCTTGGTTGGAGCCAAGATGAGGTCTTGATTGGAGACCGACTATGGATATGAAAGTACCCACTTTTCCATGATGTGCCTGTTATGGATAACCAGATGCGAAATCTCATTTGATGCCTGAGAGGCGAGCAAATAGAGAATTCGAGTTAGACGCTAGGAAGCGACTTGTGCGCTTAAGAGCGACTAGACTAAGATCTGTATGGTGTGTGAGTTTAACATCACTCTTTGGAAGAGTAACTCCACTATAACATGCATTCATACTGCATGTGCTTATCGACCCATTAGCGAGGTGAAAGAATGGATCCCTGCTTCTTCACCATGTGAGTCCTAAAAGTCATTTTTCCTTAAATGACTTCACTTTGTGCCTTTTGTGACCTTTGACTATGTCATAAGATGAGGAGTTGATGTTCGGCTACTTTGGTATGTTGCCTGCGGTCATGTATGATTCGGCTTTAAGGGACATTACTGGGAAAGCGGTCAATTTCAAATTGAATGATATGAGGGTGAAGGGAAAATCATCTAGTTCTACATCTCTCTATATTATATTCACTGTCGACAACTCACATCGCTCTTCAAAGGATGCTGATTGGGTGTGAATATAATGCGGGACCTAGGAGAGTCAAACATGCTCTTTGAGGGATTAGAGATGTTTTTTTTGGACTGATGTAGCTAGATTGGTCTGGGTACATGAGACACTATTTCTGCTCTTTTTGGGTTGATGTCTTTATACTGACTCATATTGAGTTTCTAGTATAGAGCTCCCACATGCAGGTGTTCTCAGCGGTCGCACGGTGCATTGGCTAGTATGAGATTGTTCTTTTTGGGGAGATTGAGATAGAGATGTGGCAGTGTCATGCCAACTCATGTGCGAGTGGGAGATGTTAGAAATGGGCGCCCATGTGGCATGACCATTTAACATTTGAATTTGAACCTTATCCAAATGGGTTTTGAATTTGAATTCAAACCTATTTAGGATAAACACTCAGAATACAGATATTATCTCCATTAACTGATATGGATAGATAATAATAACATTATATATCTAATATATGGGTTATGGGTGATTTGGAGATATACAACGTATCATCTCTGTTTTTTCCCATATACAATTTCTCCCATATACTGACTCTCTCCCATAAATAACAATCAATAAGCTATTTGCACTGTGATTTGTGTGGGTGATATTCACCATTGTAATATCACCCCACTGCTAGGTTGATTGACCAGATTCAGGAAGCACTGATTTACCCACGAGATCTATCAGAGTTCAGATTATATCAGAAAGGTATGACCTTATTAATTTTTATTCCGCTGCGTCATACTTTGTTTACAGATTAACTGCATCAGATAATCATATTCTTAACCAATTATAAATCTTTACTAATTAATCATATTCTTAATCAATCATAAATCTTCACTAATTAGAATACACGTGAAACACCATGTGACAGGTAACCAATACCAACCAATAAATTCTCCATTAGCACACCCAACTTCACAGTAACCAATTGACAAAACTCCTCTCTTTCTCACAGCCTCGTTGTCTTTTTTTGGCTTCATTGGCACCAAAAGCCCATGCCAAAAAGCACCCCTTTCTCTCTGTATTTCTTTCTCTCTCTCCCCCCAATCCCATCTCTTTATTTAACTATAAATGCACGCCAATAGCACACCAAAGTCACAGTAACCGATATACAAAACTCCTCTCTTTCATAGTCTCATTGCCTTCTTCTTCCTCTCTGTCACTCATGGAAAACAACAATGGCAATCTGGGTCATTGGGCTAGCATTGTTAGCTATCGTGAATGCCACAAGAACCACGCCATCTCACAACCAGGAGGCCGCTGCCGCCACCTCTACGATGGGCACCTCGAGTTCATGAATATCGTTGAGGAGAATAATGGAGGAAACCCAGTGGCGGCACTACTTTGCGCCTCACGCTGGTGCCACCAGAACTTCCATAGAAGAAAAGATGCCGTCTGGCGTCGCTCCCGGAATGGACCACATCCTCGGGGAGATGGCGGCGCCACTTCTCTTCTCCAACTACCCATTCTCGCTCTGTCCACTCCGCCCCAGAGATCCGGTGGTGGTGGTGATGGTGGTGAAAACCCTAATGAGGATGAGTATCTGGGAGATGGAGAGGTGGAAGAGGAGAGGAGCCGATGAGGAGGAGAAGAGAGAAGGCAAGGCTTACGTCAAAGCACAAAGCATCACCGAGAGAGTATCTGCTTTGAGACATTAGAGTGGAGCCTCCAGGGACACAATGAGGAGGAGCTTATTCAATTCTGTTCCGATATCAGAATCGTAACTCAAGCAAGGTTCTAAATCACGGTATCGGGTAACGTAACGGTATCGATCGCGGAGTATCGATATCGGTAGTATCGATCGGTACATATCAGGAATCAGGTGTCGCGGCGGTGAAATTTTAAAAATCATTTCAAAGGTTTTTCAACTTTTTCTTTCCCGCACCGGTCTGAACCGATGAGTATCGGCCCATCGCGGCTTGTGTAACAGCTTGTGTAATGCTTACAGGCCGATACGTACCGGGACTCGGCCGATACTCTTGTGATTTTCAATCTCAGTGGTATATCGGCTTGTATCCGTCGCGGTATCCCATTTTTCCGATACGTATCGGCTGATACGCACTATGACCTCAAGTCTTCAAGGTTTGGATGAGGAACAACCGTGGCAGGTACATGGATGCCGGTGAAGCATCGTCTGTCAATGAGATCTGATTTACTCCAAAAATGGATTCTTGGTGGTGGTGGTGTGGTTTGAAGTATCGGTGAAGAGGAATCTCCGCTAGGGTTTTGTTTTTGTTTTTGTTTTTGTTTTTGTTTTTGTTGTTTTGTGCTTTTGCCGTTTTATGAGTCTTTATGTGCTTAGTGGTAATGATGAACTTGTGCAAGTGATGTAGTTTATGAATTAATGTAATGGGCTTTGTTTTCCTATAAAATTGAACTCAAATTTGTAAAACAAACTTGAACTTAATTTGTAAATGTTTGGTTAAAAATTGAATCAGCCAGAGACAAAATGAAGGGTAAAAACCAGAGAAACAAACAAACAAACCAGCTTTGCAACACTTTAATAATCTAGCTAAATTATGATTATAGAATACCTGGACTAGTTCACTTGAGTTTCAATTCTTTTTGTTTTGTTTATTATCAAAGTAAACATTAACAAGGAAAAACAAAAAATCAAGAAACAAATAAATTATCACTCAAAAGTCGATACACATATGACTTCTCATTATCTGCACTAAACTGTATTAGTGTAGGAAAGCAAGAATTTTCGTGTAAAAAAACTAGGGTAAATTATACAAATATTTCATGTAGTTTACACGATATGTCAATTTGGTTCCTGTTTTTCAATTTGCTCAATTTTACCCCTTAATTTAACAAGTTGTGTCATTTTAGTCCAATAAATAACGGTTGTTAAGTTTTGTGGACAGAAAGTTAAATTATGTGTCAATTTGGACCCTGTAGTTTACACAGTGTGTCAATTTGATCCATGTCAAAATCGAGCAAATTAAAACAACAGGAACCAAATTGAAACATTGTGCAAACTACAATGACCAAATTGAGACATTGTGTAGATTTTTCATTCACCAAACTTAACAACCATTATTTATTGGACTAAAATGAGACAATCTATTAAACTAAGAGGCAAAATCGAGCAAATTGAAACAATATAAATCAAATTGACACATCGTGTATACTACAGGACCATTTGCATAATTTACCCAAAAACACTACTTGTAATTAACTATGTTCAATGAAAAAAAAAATTTACTTGCACATAAAATTTCAAATACAGAATGTATAAATGTAGCACATATGTTCGCAATTACAGATGCACAAAATGCACAAATATTGCACATATGTGCTTTCTATGTTAGGAATTTTCTGCGCACATAGCACACGCTGAAAAAATATTTATTTATCATCTTTGTTTTTTTCTCCCATTTTTTTATGTTTTGTTATGAAAGGATGAAATAAGTTTGGTAGCAAAGATTAGTGTAATATTTTTGTATTTAATGATATTTGAAATTTGTTTGGTTGTAATTAATGATAGTTGATTTTTACAAAATAATAAAGTCAAGCCATGTTTATTATTTATTGAAATAATAGAATAAATATATTATTTAAAATAATAACTAAAAAAATTTAACATGAGTTTCAAGCTAAGCTCTAGCTAGATTTTCGAACCTTTCAAAACTCAACTTCTTTGCATCCTTAATATTAGAGGACGGGATTGCAATCTTACATGCACAGTGTAAAAATGACAACGCTTACTTAAGCATTTAGTTTTGTCCTAAAAGGATGAAAGAAGTTTAATAGCAAAGACTAATGTAATAGTTTTATATTTAATGAGGTGTGAATTAATGACAATTATTTTTTCAAACTAAAATAAACAACATTTAATGTATTCTGTTAGTAATTTTTTAGCTTTCAATTTTACTCTTATAGTTTTTAAATATATATATATATATATATATGTAGGGACCCTTATAGTTTATTCATAAAAATCTCATAACCTTTATTCATAATTTGATATTGTACTAAAAATTAATTCAAATTATAAATCACGACCAAGTGTCAAATTAATTTTTTTATCACTTAAAATTAAAACATGAAGTAGTCATCATTTTTATAAAAAAAAAATGAAATAGGTTTCAAACAAGTGTGGATTTGGTAGTATAAAATTTAATGAAGAATGCTAGGTGCACAGAAGGTATTTGTGTATAAAATGCACAACTCTTTTGGATGAAGGTGGGACCCACACATGTGGGGTCCACTATCTTGTGAAAAGATTGTGTATTTTATATACAATATATTCCGTGCATTTAGCATTTCTCAAATTTAATTACTATTAAAAAAAATGAAAATAGTTGGAGTTTCACGTCGGATTTAATAACTCATTTAGGTTTTGTTTTAGGTTTGACTTTTTCAGTGATTTTTTTATTCTTGAATTTTTTATGAAATGGAAAATGTTAACGTATTTAGAAATTACTTTTTTTTTGGTTATATAAAAAAATGTAAATAACTAGTGTGTTTTATTTTTTTTTTAAAAACAAAACCAACCAACAAACAAACAAACCCCTAAAAATTGGGAAAATAATATACAAGTCTACTTTTTAGGCTCATTTTTTAGACCCGATGATGTATAAATGATATGATTTGTTGATAATTAGGAAAGATATGAAAGAGTGTTCCCTTAGATATCATAATTGATTGTCATATTATTGAATTTGAAAAATAAATTTAATTTTTGGACTTGAATAACAATGTTCTAAAAATTATAAAAATAAAAAAATAAAACATTCAAGATGTTGTGGTTCACTAACTTTTTAGTTAGTCATTAAATGCACTTTAATAAGTGCCAAGGCATTTGAATATGAATAAATTACATCATTAGTCTCTATAGTTTAGGTAAAATATCATTTAATTTTTGTAATTTCAATTTAAATAATTTGACATTTTCAAATTTTTTTGAAAAAAATTATTCAAAATTACATTTTCACAAGTCCTACAAACTTTAAAAATTGCAAATCCTAGAAATAAAATCCACAAATTGGAATCATAAAAGTAAGTCCTTCAGCTTATTTTGAACGACAAAATTTTTGAAAGTGAATGGGAGTAATCTTACATACCACCTTTTAGAACAAATCAGAATGATTAAGTAATTCTTGATTAAAATTAGTCTAAGGTCCTTCTCACATTTTTAGTAATCGAAGAGATCCATAATATTATTTTTTGATGTCGAAGGTCCCTAAACCCACACCTATATATCATATCAAAGAAATTTGACTCTCTCTCTCTCCTTCCGATGAAATTCTCACGCTTACAATGACCCTTTAACCGTCACGATCTCTCTCTCCAGAAAATGTCAAAACACACTTCGTGGCGATCATCACGACTGCCCTGATTTCCCTTCTCGTCTTCAGTGCCACTGGCGAGATCAACAACCCAAAAATCATCATGGACGACCGCTCCACGATCCTCTTTGAGAAGTTCGGGTTCACCCACACCGACCATGTAAACATCACAATCTCCGGTGTGTCATTATCAATTCAACCATTTTCGGCCTATTCCAATGCTTCGAAGACCTCTCTCACACCAACTGTCTCTTCTGTTTCACTGCAAGTCGAACTCGAATCCCCCATTATCTCTCCTCAATCTCAGCTTGAATCTATCTCGATGGCTGTTTTTTACGATACTAGAGCTTTGATTTTTTCAATCAAAGCATTGATTCGGCTTGAGACACTGTGAATTGTACTACTGATGTTGTAAGGGAATTGGGTTTTGAGAGTAGGGTTGAGGAGGTGATTAGTGATGTGATTCAAGAAGCGGTAGTGAAAGGAGGGTTTGCGATGGGAGAAGGGAAAAGGGTTTATGGATTCGCACAGTGTTGGGGAGTGTGAGCAGTAGTGGGTGTAGAGAGTGTTTGGAGAATATGGCGGGTGAGGTGAGAAGGTGTGTGCCTAGTAAGGAAGGTAGAGGGTTGAATACTGGGTGTTATTTGAGGTATTCCACTATGAAGTTCTTCAATAGAGGTGAGAAATTGTAGAGAAGTTCTGGTTAGTGTCTCTCTGTCTTTATTTTTTTAATTTGATCATATGAGAATTTATGAGTCAATGGAGTTTGATTTTAGTGTTTTTGTTGTTGAATTCTTGTGTTTGAGGTAAAACTGCTTTTGGAAATTTGAGAGAAATTCTCTCCAGAGAAATTCTTGGGTTCAACCCAAAAAAAATTCAAATTTCTCTAGGTTCATTTTGGCCAATGTTCTCTAGATTCAAATTCAAATTCAAATTTCTCTGGGTTCATTTATAAACTAGAGAAAATTCAAATTTCTCTAGGTTCATTTTAACTAATTTTCTCTAGATCGTAAAAACACATTATTGTATGAAATCTAGAGAAATTCCCGAATACATCTTCAAAAAACCAATTATCACATAAATTTATTCCAACAACTGTTAATAAGTTAAAACAAACCAAAAATCAAATCTAAACAAGACTAGAATTATCCACTACAATATTCACCATTGATCAAATGACCCACAAATTTATGAACTAAAAAGTTCTACAAAAATCCAAAGAAATTTTCTCTTGGGTTTTTGTAAATTTCTCTGGGGTTGAAGTGAATTTCTCTGGACTGAGAGAATTTCTCTAGGTTGAAGTGAGTCCAAAGAAATTCTAGTAAGATTTTCTGTATGAAGTCAAATTTTCTCTGGTTTTGGCTATTAAAATTTTAGTCGGCAAAGAGTTCTTCTTTTAGCTACTAAATATTTGGTCGCCTAAAGTTCCACATTTTTTGCTACTAAATTTTTAGTCGGCAAAGAGTTCCTCTTTTGGCTACTAAATATTTGGTCACCTAAAGTTCTACGTTTTTTGCTACTAAAATTGTAGTCGGCAAAAGTGTTTTTATCCTTTAGTTTTTTGTTTTTAGCTACGAAATATTTTATCCGTCAAATATTTGATTTTCTTTTGGTTACTAAACTTTTAGTCGCCAAACGTCTTCTTTTTTTTTTTTTGCTACAAAACTTTTAGTCACCAATTGTCTTTTTCCAATTTCTTTTTAGCTACTAATTGTTTAGTTACCAAAAACATGATATTATGTTTTATCGCAAAATTATAATTTCTCCACAACCTATCTACATTCCATGCAACCTGTAATATGCATATAAACAAAATGATACATGCTATCAATCATTCCACAATTTGCATCCATATACAAAAAATAAATAACTTTAAATATCAAAATCCATACAAATCAACTATTGTCCAAACTAAAATAATAATTCCATACAAAATATATCATACAAAAATCAAAACCCTCCGTATACAAAAAATACATTTACTACCAAGCGAAATTACTATTTGGCATGGTACAAATTACTGTCGTAATCTGTACCACGACAAAAAGTGATATATGTACCACGACAAAAGTTTTATATAGACCATGACAAAAGGTCATATATGCACACCGACAAATGGTATATATGTACTACGACAGATATGTACCACGACAGTCATTATCTGTTGATTGTCAAAAGTTTTCTGTATTAGTAATAATGAACTACACAAAAGCTGAGGACGACAAAAGTATTATATTAGTTCTACACAAAAGTAAAAATTCTTCTCCATACACTAATATGGATTATCCATAAGTCCACGCAACAAAGTCATCTACAAAGAAAAACAAAAAACAAAATATTAGAATTGGTTACAAAATATCAATTCAGTCAACCATATGGAACATGTTCTAACATGCATTTAAGGTAGAACAATCGAGAAACGTCTTCTTGGAAATAAACGAAAGTATATATATATGTATCATGCAATATTTATTCCAACCAACTGCACAAACAATCTAATATATAATTTCTTCGTCTTATAAATATATAAAGGCAATTTTTAGAATATGTAGATGTTATTTTCATGAAGTTGTCACTTTTTAAACTAAGGCCTCATTTGGGAACTCTCATTTTTAGCCAAAAAGTCAAAAAGTTATTAAATTAGCCAAAAAGCCAACAACTCATACCAAAAAGTCAAAGATTCTCTTTTCTCTCTACTTTTTGCATATCTTTTCGTAAAAAACCAAAAAATCATCCCAAACATACTAGTTTTTTTTAGCTCATACTTTAACCAAATAGCCAAAAAGTTACTAAATTAGCTTGTTTCCAAACGGGGCCTAAGTGTTGCGAGTTTTTTGACTAAATGTAAGGCGTATTCAAGGACTATTATGAATTTTCACCCCCAGAAAGCTCTTTTTCAAGTAAGTTTAGGGTGTATTCGACTCTAACTCCCAACCTACGGATCTGAATTACGTTCCATCAATTGTCACAAGTCCTATTTGTCAATGTGAAACTATCCGTGTGAGCCACACGGTGGTTTGGGGGCTTTTTTGAATTTTCACCCCCGAAACGCCCTTTTTCGAGTTAGTTTAATGCGTATTCCGTTCTCACTCCCAACCTACGTGTCCGGATTACATTCTGTCAGTTGTCACAAGTCCTATTTTTCATTAGCAAACTGTCCGTGTGAGCCACATGGTGGTTCAGTGGGCTGTTTTGAATTTTTCCTCCTAAAATGCCCTTTTTTGACTAAGTTTAAGACGTATTCGACTCTAACTCTCTACCTACAAGTTTGAATTACATTCTGTCAGTTGTCACAAGTCCTATCTTTCATAGGGAAGCTATCCGTCATAGTCAAATGATCGTTTGGAGGCTGTTTTGAATTTTTTTTCCCTCGAAAAGCTCTTTTTCAAGTAAGTTTAAGGCATATTCGACTCTAACTCTCTACCTATGGGTCCAAATTACGTCTCACCAGTTGTCACAAGTCTTATTTGTCATGGAGAAGCTATCTATGAGGGTCACACGGTGGATCGGGGGCTGCTTTGAATTTTTGCTCCCGAAAAGCCCTTTTTCGACTAAGTTTAGGGCGTATTCAACTCTAACTCCCAACCTACGAATTCGGATTACATTCTGTCAGTTGTCACAAGTCCTATTTGTCATGCAGGAACTGTACATGTGACCCATACGGTGGTTCAGGGGCTGTTTTGAATTTTCGCTCTCAAAACGCCCTTTTTTCGAGTAAGTTTAGGGCATATTCAGCTTTAACTCCCAACCTATGAGTTCGAATTACGTTTCATCAGTTGTCACAAGTCCTATTTTTCATGGCAAAACTTTCCGTATGAGCCACATGGTGGTTCGGGGGCTATTTTGAATTTTTGCCCCTGAAACGCCCTTTTTCGACTAAGTTTAGGGCGTATTCGGCTCTAACTTTCGACCTACGAGTCTGAATTACATTTGGTCAGTTGTCAATTGTCACAAGTCCTATTTTTCATGGGGAAGCTATCCGTAAGAGTCACATGGTCATTCAGAGGCTATTTTGAATTTTCGCTCCCAAAAAGCTCTTTTTCGAGTAAGTTTACGGCGTATTCGGCTCTAACTCTCTACTTACGGGTCCGAATTACGTTCCGTCAGTTGTCACAAGTATTATTTGTCATGAAGAAGCTATCCATGAAAGTCACATGGTGGATCAGGGGCTGCTTTGAATTTTTGCCCCCGAAACGCCTTTTTTCGACTAAGTTTAGGGCGTATTCGACTCTAACTCCCAACCTACGGGTCCGGAATACATTCCGTCAATTGTCACAAGTCTTATTTGTCATGGAGGAACTTTCCGTGTGAGCCACACAGTGGTTCGGTGGCTATTTTGAATTTTTTCCCCTGAAACGTCCTTTTTCGACTAAGTTTCGGGCGTATTCGGCTCTAACTCCCAACCAATGGATCCAAATTACATTTTGTTGGTTCTTACAAGTCCTATTTGTCATTGAAAATTTATCCGTATGAGCCACACGGTCGTTCGGGGGCAGTTTTGAATTTTTTCCCCCGAAACGCCCTTTTTCGAGTAAGTTTAGGGCATTTTCCGTTGTAATTCCCAACCTACAGGTCCGGATTACATTCCGTCAGTTATCACAAGTCCTAGTTGTCAGTGGGAAACTGTCTGTGTGAGCCACACAGTGGTTCGGGGGCTGCTTTGAATTTTCGGCCCCAAAACGCCCTTTTTCGAGTAAGTTTAAGGCATATTTGGCTTTAACTCTCTACCTACAGGTCCAAATTACGTTCATTCAGTTGTCACAAGTCTTATTTGCAATAGAGAAGCTATCCATGAGAGTCACACTGTAGATCAAGGGCTGTTTTGAATTTTCGCTCCCGAAACGCCCTTTTTTCGACTAAGTTTAGGGCGTACTCGGCTCTAACTCTCAACCTATGGGCCTGGATTACATTCCATCAATTGCCACAAGTCCTATTTGTCATGAGGGAACTGTCCGTGTGAGCCACACGGTGGTTCGGGGGCTATTTTGAATTTTTGCCCCCGAAACACCCTTTTTGGACTAAGTTTAGGACATATTCGGCTTTAACTCCCAATTTACGGGTCCAAATTATGTTCCGTCACTTCTCACAAGTGCTATTTTTCATGGCGAAGCTATCCACGTGAGCCACACCGTCGTTCAAGGACTGTTTTGAAACGCCCTTTTTCCAGTAAGTTTGGGACGTATTTCACTCTAACTCCCAACCTACAGGTCCGGATTACATTCTGTCAGTTGTCACAAGTCCTATTTGTCATTGGAAAACTGTCCATGTGAGCTAAATGGTGGATTGGGGGCTGCTTTGAATTTTCGCCCCCAAAACGCCCTTTCTCAACTAAGTTTAGGGCATATTCGGCTCTAACTCCCAACCTACAAGTCCGGATTACATTCTGTCAGTTGTTACAAGTCTTATTTGTCATGGCGAAACTTTCTGTGTGAGCCATACGGTGGTTCGGGGGTTGTTTTGGATTTTTGCCCCCGAAACGCCTTTTTTTTACTAAGTTTAGAGCGTATTCAGCTCTAACTCCCAACCTACAGGGTCCGAATTACGTTCTGTCTATTCTCACAAGTCCTATTTGTCATGGCGAAGCTATCCTTGTGAGCCACATGGTCATTTGAGGACAGTTTTGAATTTTTGCCCACGAAACGCCCTTTTTCGAGTAAGTTTAGGGCGTATTCCGCTCTAACTCCCAACCTACGGGTCTGGATTACATTCTGTCAGTTGTCACAAGTCCTATATTTCATTGGGAAACTGTCCATGTGAGCCACACGGTGGGTACACTTAGCGTCGAGCATCATCAAACAACCTAATGAACTTCACTAAATTTTCTCTCTCCGAGCTATTAGGTTCTTTGTCGATATGATCATCCATGAGGCCACTCATGTAGATCTCTTCCAACATAGTAGGCAACTCGCCCAAATAATCGTCAATGTCAAAAAATGTAGCTCCATCTCTTTCACCAGCATCGTTTGATACACTAGGTTAATCATGATGCAATGGAACATGTTCCCTGTGGTGCACCCAAGTTCTATAAGAACACGCGATTCCTTTTCGAATCAAGTGCAGCCATACAACTTGTCGACTGTGTTTTGTGCCATTCAAGCAATCGACACACGGACAACGAATGTCATCGTGTGGGCCTAAATCTTTCGTAGCAAAGTCAATAAATAACTTAACACCTTATTGGTACTCTTTACTTTTCAACCTATCACTTATCATCATCCAACTCTTGTCCATCTTTTGAACCCTACAAGTCAAGCAAAGATTAACTAGGACTTTTGAGGATGGCCATAAAAGATGACAATTTGGGTGAAGTACGATTATAAAGAAAATACAAACAAAATTTTTAAAAAAAAAAAAATCGCACATAATGATGTATCTTATTTATATTATTTAATAAAAATTAAAATGTCTATTACTTTAGTGAATATTATAAAAATAACATTATTTCACCAATTTTGCCTTTAATATCATTTTTGTTTTAATAATGGAGCATCAGTCTCCTTGTATTGTCTTTTAAGTGTTAGATGAGACTTTTCCACTATATTTGGCAAAATTTATGAGAAGAATGATACAAGACATGAGCAAATAATTGACCAAATATCTGCACTTATTTATGATGTCTTCAACATAAACATATACTCATTACTAAAGCTGCATATTATTTTTTTCCCTATTTCCCTATTTTGTAAGGCAGAAAGTTGCAAATAATATTTTTCCCTTTATTATGTTAGTCTTAAAAATTTCATACTAAAAAGACAATAAGGTCTAAAGTTTGATGAATTTTTTTGATCGTCCAAATACAAATTTTATTACATCGAATAGATAACTATTTCTTTGATTATCTTGATGGTATTGCCCACTACAAATTGACATAATCAAAACTCTTTTTAATTTTATTCTACAAGGTAATCACAAGTAAATAGTTT
Source organism: Camellia lanceoleosa (assembly GCA_025200525.1). Lineage (NCBI taxonomy): Eukaryota > Viridiplantae > Streptophyta > Magnoliopsida > Ericales > Theaceae > Camellia > Camellia lanceoleosa. The sequence continues at coordinate 4,907,721 of CM045770.1, read as the reverse complement.
TTTAAGTATTATTTGCCATGCATATTAATCTATTTCAAGGGTTCCTCATAGCCTTGAATTCTTCAGCATGTTCCTCATACCTCAATCTATTTTCTCTTATCTTCTCTTTCATTGGTACCATTTGTAACTTGCACTGAATGTATTTTCATTTCTATCTTTTCTTATAACCACCCCAATATATAGCAATCCCAAAAAACAAGAATTTTACTTATAGCTCAAACATCATCACATGCAGCAGAAAGTTGGATTTGGTCTACGTCTATCAACTCAATGCGAGAGTGAGAATACCAATTAAGCACATAAACATGTGGACATATATACATGTAAACATCTAACAAACTAAATTACACTTGCAACTTTATGTCTTAGAAAAGAAGCCTCAACACAAAGATGTTTCTAGATAACAATGACTCAAATGAAGCAGGCAGAAAGCATCTCTTTTAAGGGGCAAGAGGCAAACAAGTAGATGGATATTCATGGCTTAATATGTAGAGAATCTATTTCAACATAAACAACTCTGATTCATGTTAACACAAAATAACCCAAAATCATCCAAGGAAAACAAACCAACATAAAAAAATATATATATATCAAAATCGTAGAACAGTAAAAAACACTTAAACTAAGCTAAAGCATCAGGAAAAAAAAATTTGACCATAAATCCAAAAGGAAAAAAATAAAAAAACAAAAACACAAAAAGTTGACAAATTTTTCTTAGTACTCGTGGTACCAACTCTCAATTAACTAAAATTGTCCATTGAAACTCCAGTTACTTTAGATAAATCTATTGGAAGTATAACTTCACTACCAGTACTTATACATAAATTATTTAAAGAAGTGCAATTATTAATTGCAAACATTGTCATTTGCATGCACAGTGATTAAAAAGGGCACTTTTATCAAGCATGCATGTTGTGTACACTGCATACACACAAACAGAGAGGGAGAGGGAGGAGTTACAGTTGGCCTATTGAGTTTTTTTTTCCTTGTTAAGAGGCAGTGGAAGCTTTCTTAGGATATTATCAGTAATTTTCCTGAACTTCGTCTGAATGATCTTTTGAGCTACAATCAGCTTCTCGTCAATTTGATCCTGGTACGTCTCATAAAGCACAGGGACCGGCAGAATAAGAAAAACCTATTTACTAAACTATTTACATGAATTAGCAGCCAAAAATATTGGCTACTAATTATCATAAAACATTTTTAGTTATCATAAAGCTTTTTTACTAAACTATCAGTTACTAAAATAAAGAAAATTATAAGAGAAAGATGTTTATAAAGTTATCATAAAGATTTAGTAGCCAAAAGATTTAGTCGCCAAAGATTTAGCCAAAAGATAATTATAAGAAGAACCTATTTATCATAATTAGTAGCCAAAAAATAGACAAACGCCTACTAAAACATTTTTAGTCACCTATGTACAAGAATTTTGGCAACTAAATTTTTTTTTAGTCGCCAATAACTAATATATGGCTACTAAAATGCTAAATATCGGCGACCAATAGCAAGATTAGTCGGTAAAGGTCTGACTTTTAGCGACTAAAAAGGTTTTAGTCGCCAAATTTGGTCGCTAAATATTGAATTTTTAATTGAATTTCTCTAGTTTGGACCAAAGAAATTCTCTGGTTTGGAAATCTATAGTTTGTTTGTGTACATTTCTTGGTTTCAATGCTCACCAACCATGATATGCAATGGTTTGGTTTTAAGTAAATTTTAAGCTCATCATGAGATTACAGATGTTTGAGGTTTGAAGGATTCTGACTTGGTTGCAATATGTGTTAAAAGAGTTTGAATCCAGTGAAATTTCAATTTTCTTTGCCCTATTTTGAATTTTCTCTGTGATATATCCAGAGAAATTTAGAATTTTCTCTGTGATGTGTCCAGAAAAATTCTCTGAATCAAATTTTCTCTGAATCGATATTAAGGGACCTTAAACATTATGAAAATATTGAGTGTCCTTTATACTATAAAATTTTAATACCATGAACCTTAAAAAAAAAATCCCCTTGTTTTTTTAGTGGCTTACAATTTATGGGGTTTAAAATTATTTGGTTTCATTTTCAAAATTTATTTTCTAAAAAAAATAAAAACTAGTGTAGTAAAAAAATAAACACCAAAAAGATTCTTTTTTATTTTTCTACGAAAAAAGGAAAACAATTTGAAAATAATGAGTGATTTTGAATTTCTTATTATATTTTCCTCAAATTTATTTTTAATGTTTTTCAACCCAGATTTAGAAACCTGGGTTCAGTTCAAAATTTGGGCAACAAAATACTAAGGCAGCGTATGGTAACGTTTACGTTTTTTATTTATATTTACAAAAATTTTAGCATTAGGTAACGTTTACGTTTTTTATTTATATTTACAAAAACTTTATAAACTGGTTTTTGTTTATTTTTAGAAAAACATAAACTAAAAACGTGTTTGGTTTGAACAAAATATTTGAAAATTTTCAAAAACATAAACCAAAAAATATATTTGTTCAAGCTTAAAATATTTATATTTATTTTTTATTATTTATGACAATGGGATCATACACATTATAATTGGAAAAAAAATAATTAAAAAAATTAATTGAAAAAAAATTAATTGGAAAAAAAATAATTGAAAAAAATTTGTTTGAAAAAAAAATTATTTGAAAAAAAAAATTTGTTAGTCAAATTTTTAGATTTCTGTTTAAAAACCAACGTAAACTCATTTTTTGAGTTTATGATTTTTTCTCAAATTTACAAACTCAGACAATTATTTATAAACCAAAAAAAATATCAAATAAGTTTTTATGACAATTTTTAAAATTTTTATAAATATAAATTGAAAACTGAAAATAAAATGGTTAAACTAGTTTTTTTGTTTATTTTTAGAAAAACATAAACTACAAACGCGTTTAGTTTAAACATAATGTTTGAAAAATTTTAAAAATATAAACTAAAAAATATGTTTGTTCAGTCATAAAATATTTATATTTATTTTTTATTATTTATGACAATGGGATCATACACGGGGTTTTTTTTTAGGATCCCTGGTATTAAGATTTTATAGCATAAGGGACATCTAATATTTTCATAATGTCTAAGGTCCCTCAAATTGATTTAGAAAAATTTCATCCAGAGAATTTCTCTGAATTTTCCAGAAAAATTCTATTTAGAGAAATTCTGGACCAGAGAAATTCTAGACTAGAGAAATTCTTTCTAACCTAGAGAAATTCTTTGTTTTTCTCTAGAGAAATTTCGATTTTGTTGAAAAAATACTAATGCAGAGAAAATCCAAAGTCAGAACCATAAATGCAATAAGAACAATCAATTTGGAGTTGAAAAGTAGAAATCAAACCCAGAGAAATTTTGATTTTGTTGAAAAAAATCACTAATGCAGAGAAAATCCAATACTAGAGAAATTCTTTGTTTCTCTCCAAATAAATTTTGATTTTGTTGAAAAAATCACTAATGCAAAGAAAATCCAAAGTCAGAACCATAAATGCAATAACAACAATCAATTTGGAGTTGAAAAGTAGAAATCAAACCCAAAGAAATTCTCTGTTTCTCTCTAGAGAAATTTCGATTTTGTTGAAAAAATCACTAATGCGGAGAAAATCTAATACCAAAGAAATTTGAATAGCCAAAGACCTATTTCTCTCCAGAGTAATTCTCTATTTCTCTCCAAAGAAATTTTGATTTTGTTGAAAAAATCACTAATGCAGAAAAAATTCAAAGTCAGAACCATAAACAATCAATTTAGAGTTGAAAAGTACAAATCAAACCCAGAGAAATTCTCTATTTCTCTCTAGAGAAATTTTGAGTTTGTTAAAAAATTAATGCAGAAAAAATCCAATACCAGAGAAATTTGAACAAAGCAAAGACCTTCACATAAGTCTTCTCCTAGTTCTATCTTTGGCTAAAAACCAAAGTCCACAAACGGGGTCTGCTTGCTCACTCTCTTTTGATGAATTACAATAGAACTACAACATAACAAATATGCTCCAACTAACACACTCAATTAAGCATTTCTCATCAATTCTCTACCCAAAAAAAATCCACAATTTGAGTGAAAAAAACTAACCTTACCACTAACAACATCATTGGCGAACTTGCACACAGCTTTAAGCGTTTTCTCAATCTGCAACCTCAGGATTGACTTCGAAGCAAGCTTAGGGTTTCGAAGCTAATAATGCCCAACCATTCACCCCTCATCAAGATTCGCAATCGATCTCTTTTCAAGCTCTTCCATGGCTTTGAAAGCCGCTTGAAACTTAAGCACCATCTCCTCCACGAACTCGTCCGTGAATCTAATTCGGCTCATATCCAAATACAGCCCCAAATCCTTGTGCTGATAGAGCCAGTCAACGTATCTCCACCACAGCTCTTTCGAATTTTTCAACAACCCTTTCTTCTTCTCCTTCGACAAACCATCATTGGTCCTCGACAAGCTTGCTGGGATGTCTCGAGCTACAGACTAAGAAGAGAGAGTTGAAGCTCGATCAAAGAGCCTCAATTGATTAGGGAAAGCAATCGAGTCTCCTAAAGGTGAAGAAGAGGGAAAATGCAATTTCGACTTTGAATTTGGATTCGGATTTGGGTTTGGATTCCGATTCTGATTCGTTTTCGGAAGAGAAATTTGGAGAGGTTTGGATTTAGAGAGAGAGAGAGAGAGAGAGAAAGAGAGAGAGAGAGAGAGATAAATGAAATAGGGAAGACAGAGAGAGAAATGAGATTTGGTTTGAAAGAGTCAAATTTCTCTGTAATATGTGGGTGTAGGGTTAAGGGACTTTAGAAATTATAAAATAATATTATGGATCTCTTCTATTATTAAATATGGGAAAGGGACCTTAGACTAATTTCTCCATCATACACATTATAATTGAAAAAAAATAATAATAATTTAAAGAATTAATTGAAAAAAAAATAATTGGAAAAAATTAATTGAAAAAAAATTAATTGAAAAAAAAATTAATTGAACAAAAATTATTTTAAAAAACATAATTGAAAAGAAAAATTATTTGGAAAAACAATTTGTTCGTCAAATTTTAAATTTCTGTTTAAAAACCAACATAAACTCATTTTTTGAGTTTACGTTTTTTTCTCAAATTTACAAACTAAACCAACTATTCATGAACAAAAAAAATTATCAAACAAGTTTTTATAATAATTTTTTAAATTTTTATAAATATAAACTGAAAACTGAAAAAGAAATGGTTACCAAACAAACCCTAACAAATACAGCTTCATTGTATGGTTTTAGCCCAGACCAAAACAACATACAAATAAAGGCCCAACAATATAAAATGAAAACAAAACTTCGGGTAACAAACAGAGCTTCAGGCCCAGACCAAAACAATGTAAAAATAATGGCCCAAACCTGTGGGTTTGGGCCCAAACAAAAACATTAAACAAATAAAGGCCGAAATAACAAAAAAATTGGGCAGTAAAATAATAATAAACAGAGCTTCAGGCCCAGTCCAAAACAATGTAAAAGTAAAGGCCCAAATCTATGGATTTAGGACCAGTCCAAAGCTTATACAAATAAAGGCCCAATCAATATACAGAATTTGGGCAACAAAACAATAACAAACAGAGCTTCGGGCAACAAACAGAGCTTCAGGCCCAGACCAAAACAATGTAAAATTAAGGGCCCAAATCTATGGGTTTTGGCTCGGGAAATGCTATGGATACCAAATAATTTATTAAATTTTTTATCAAACTGGGATCCACACCCATATAAGAGCTTTGGTAAAAAATTTAATAAATTATTTAAAATCCCTAACATAACTCTTTAGGCTCAAACCAAAACATTATACAAACAAAAGGCCCAAACAATATACAAAAGTCGGACAACAAAATAACAACAAACAGAGTATCGGGTAACAAACAGAGCTAAACAAATAAAGGCCCAATGGGTTTGGGCTCTTTTTTGCTGCATGGATTTTAAATTTGCGACGCGGACTTTGCTACGAAATCGATCCAGTTTGGTTGGGTTGAGAAAATAATTTGCATGAAATTGAAATCTTGTTAGTTGAGAAGTCAAAATCAACCACATGTTATAGGGTTTGCTTTTCGATTTAATTTAAAAAAGAGATTCATGTGAGATTTTAGATGTTTTATATAAACTTATAAAATTGCACATTGGGAATAAATAGAAAAAATGTGGAGAAATTAATCAGTGTTTTTGGAGAAAGTTTAAGTGGTTCTCTAAATTAATAATTATTGATCTAATTATAGAACACATCACTTTTGTGTTTAGTTTTAGAACACAATGTAAAATATGACTGTTAGTAAAATGAATGGAGTATTGAATAATTTCTCATAGGGATTGCTTTATAATTGTCTTTCATTGTAATCTTTATTACACAACATATATATATATATATATAGAATAAAGATTGGGACCCCTTTTTCCCACTCCCTTTTGACTCCCTTTCTTTTTTGATTGATCACTTTTTTTTTTTTTTTCTTTTTTTTCTCCTCCTCCAATCACCACCCGCCACGTGTGTGTGGGGGTGGTGGGGTTGAAGTTTGAGGGGGTCTAAATCACTGCTGATATATATATATATATATATATTGGCCACTATTTCTTGCAATGTTAAAAATTTATTAAAAAAATATTCAAATATAATATTTCAGTTAGTTCGGCCTGTATTCGTATAATTTTTTCAAAATCAAAACATATTATATCTTATGAAAAATTGATCAAACATTGAAATTTCAATTATTTTTTTGAGTGGTCGGTTTAGTTTTAGCGATTTTTTTTTTTTTACAATCTTACATAGATGTTAATCCAATGAAGTGTCATTTTTTATGATACAATTAAAATTAAAAGGACTAAAGTAGAATTTGGTAAAAGTAGGACACAATTAAATTTTTTTTATATACAACGAAGGGTGACTTCTTAATTAATTTCATAAGAAAAAATTTGGTCTTACACCACCTTGAATGTAATTTATGTTCTCTTTTTGGGTACAAAGGAAAAGCTGTTGGGCTTTGAAGATGCCCCAATTGATTCTAAAAATGACATGAAACTTTATAGAGATCCAGAGCCAAGTACAAAGGCACCAAAATATAGGGGTATTACTGTAAAACTCGTAACTTTTTTTCAAGTTTTATACTTTTTACCGTCCGCCTTGTAAGGGGACTGAAATTAAAAATTAATGAAAAGTAAAAGAGGGTGAGTTTGCATCATTTTTCTTCCTTTTCTTTTTCCTTTTTTTTTTTTCTCTTCTTATTTATTTATTTATTTATTTTTTTTTATGGGCAAACACTCATTTCATTTGCAGCTTTTATCATTGAAATTTATTTTTATTTTCAAAGCATTTATTCACCTTTGTTTGGCAGAGAAAGTAAATATGGGGAGGTGAAAAAGGTTAAAAGGGGAAAGTTAATGGGAACAGAAAGATAAGAGCATCAACTTTGAATTAGCATTTAACTGCAGGTTGTACAAATATAGGAGTGCGCTCACCGAGCCAATAATAAAATTAAAAAAAAATACTTTACAACTCCATGCCAGCTCATTAGAGCTTTTGTTAGAGCAACTCCTTTAAACTTCCTAGTCACAACTGTAAAATTAGTTTATTTTTTCTTAAAATAAGAAAAAACATTCTCATAAAATTTATTTTAAAAACAAATTAATGAATCATAATCAATTTGAGTTTTAGTTACATCTCATCAATTTTACATCAATATCGTACATCTCACTTTAAATCTACTCTTACCCAAATTGTTTAAAATCGTATAAAAAAAGGGATTACATCCGGCTTTACATCAATATTATTTCATCCCTACCATTTACCAATTGAATTTTTTATTAATAAATCTCATTTGAAAATGTTCTAATCCAATAAATCTATTAAGAAAAATTATAATCTAATTAGTCTCATATATTTATATTTTTAGTCCATGAGTCTATTTTTCCTGATTATTATTATTTGTTGAACTATTATACACTTATGTCTATTGTTGATATGTATACATAGAAAAAAGAAAAAGATATACAAATTTCTTTTTTGTTTTTGTTACTGTCACTATTTTGGTAGTTATCATTATTTACGTTTTTCTTTTTGATCAGTTTCATTCATATTTGTGGTATTGTTTCATTGTGTAAGGGTTTCAAAACTCTCTATTTGATAGAGTTTAGAAACTCTAGTTTACACATGGTGGTAAAATAATATTATATTCCTCTGCTGTTGCGGTGAAGTTTTGTGTTCCTCTATTGTCACTTTATGTTCGAAATTTTGTGTTCATCCATTGTTGTAAGTTGAACCTCTCTGTTTCTATCTAGTCAATTTTGTTACAAACATATTGTTCAAATATGGGTTTGGTTTGATTTGGATTAGTGAAATGGTAAAATTGCATAGATTATTAATGATAGTGATAAAGATGATGATGAAGATGAGAATGTACGTTGGTGATATTTTTTTGTTTTTAAAGTGATTGAGGTTTTTTTTTTTTTTTTAGATTTCTAATTCTATTGCTATTATTGTTTCTATTTTTTGTCAATCAATGTAAATGTTCACATTTCACATTGTTTGAAAGTCTAAGAAATAAGTATTGGAATATAGATATAAACATAATTATATATTTTGCAAGATGTGAATGTTCACATATCATTAGTTATTTGTTACTATACTTATTATTTGAAAAATCATTTTTTGTTACTATTAAACAATTGAAATAGTCATTTTTTTTTCAATTTTGTTTCATGTTGCAATGTGAATGTTCACATTGGTATGAATTTAGTTTTTCTAAGGTTAGTTATGTATTAATTATAAATTGTGAATATTCACACTGTATTTTGATGATTTTTTTTTTCTTTTTTTGAAGTTTTTTTCGAAAATTAGTTGTATTTTTTTATTTATTATTATACTAGTTGGTTGAATAATCATTTTTGTTACTATTAAACAATCGAAATATTCGATTTTCACTTTTTTCAATTTTATTTTATATTTTCACGTTGTAATGTGAATGTTATCATTGGTATGAGTTTATTTTTTTTTAAAAAAACCAATTATATATTAATTATAAATTGTGAACAGACACATTGTATTTTGATATAAGTTTTATTTTTTCAAAAGTTAATTGTATATTTGTTATTTTTGTTATTATGCTTATTAGTTGAACAATCATTTTATTACCATTAAACAATGGAAATAGTTGATTTTCACTTTTTTTAATTTTATTTTTATATTTTCACGTTGCAATATTAATGTTTACATTAGTATGGGTTTTTTTTTTTTTAAGGTTAATTGTATGTTAATTATAAATAGTGAATATTTACATTGTATTTTGGTATGAATTTTATTTTTCGAAGGTTAGTTGTATGTTATTTATTGTGAACATTCACTTCGTACTTCAGTACGTGTTTTTTTTTTTTTTTTTCAAAAGTTAGTTGTATGTTTGTTGTTTACTGTGAACATTCGCATTGTATTTTAATTTTTATTCAGATTTTTGCTGCATTATTTTTAAAATTTTCAAATTATAAAAAGATTCAAAATTCATAATTTGAGATTTTTTCCATGAAATGCGAGAGAGGTTTTCTCCTTAAAATAAGGGTGGGATTTTCTCCGTGAAATAAGGGAAAGATTTTCTCTATAAAATGAGGAATTATTATTCTGTATTAGTTTCAATATAAAAACATGTACAAAAAAATTAGAAATGATAATTTGGTCATATTATATTAAATAAGACTTAATAGAATACTCAAAAAGAATACAGATTAGATGAAATAAAATATTTAAAAAGAGAATTTATCAAAAAATAACCTTTACAAATTATTGATAAAAAAAATTAAATATTATAAAAATTAAAATTTTAAAAAATAGTGTAATTATGTTAAAAATATATAATTAATTGTATTTAAAAAAAACAAAATTCGAATGAATAAGTAAAAAAACAAAAAAGAGAGAAAGAAAGGGTAATGGAAGTGTCGCTGTCAAGAATCCTTTTTCTATAAATGGAGAACCAAACAAAGATGAAATGATGTATAAACAGTAATTCCACTGTCCTTTGCCTAGCAGACGCAACAGTGAAATTACAAAATAATTCAAATAACAGATTATTCTTAATTACAAATATACCCATTAGTTGAAGTGAGAAGCATGTGCAAATTTTTCTACCTCTAGTTATAATAAATAAGGCAAATTATTTATACCTCCTTCGAGGTTTAACTAAATTACAGATATTTTTTTAAAATTTTGAAAATTACAGATACCTCTTAAGATTTATATTTTCATAACAAATTGTCCCATTAAATTTATATTTTCATAACAATTTACTCTCTAATTTGTTATGCAAATAGTACCTTCTGGGGATATTTGTAATTTCTCAAACTCATGAGGGCATCTGTAATTTTGCTAAACCCCGAAGGGTATATGTAATTTGCCCTTATAAATAATAAAAAAATAAATTGAAAGCATTTCTCTCCAGCCTTCTTATAATTATTTTTTTACATCATATGTAAGTTATTTTCATCTAAAAAATTATATCAAATATACAAATATATATTTTCAAATTAAAATAAAAAAATCATAAATAATCTCAATAAATTATACCAAACTAACCGTGTATAATTGTCATAGAGGGAGAAAAAATTTTAAGGAGTTGGTTTGGTAGTTAAAATTGGGAGTATGCTCTCATGTAGATATCGGGGGTGTTTGGTTTGATTTTGGGAGATAAATTTTTCAAAAAAAAGTCTTCGGAAAAGAGTTTAAAATTTTTTTTGATTTGTTTGGTTATATATTTTGGAAATAATTTTGGAGTGTGGAAGTTTAAGATGATTTGATATTTTGTTGTAGTTAAGTAGATATGTGTGAGACCCACTCCCAAGGTGGCCCAGTGGTAAGGGCGTACACGTGACTGTGTGGGTAAGGCGCACAGTCACGGGGTCGATTCCCCCTAGGATTAGACTTAGAATTTAAGCGGGGGCCGCAGCGGTGGGTTGCTGTGATTGCCTCCTCGAGGATTAGTCGGACGAGTCTAAATCCAGAGCCCGAATACCTCGGTCATCAAAAAAAAAAAAAAAAGTAAATATGTGTAAGAGAGAAAAAGTAATTGAGAAGCAGAGAGGAGAAGAAAAAAGTAATTGATTGATGTATAGGAGATAAAAAATGATTTTGATTTTTTTTTTTTTCTAAAATCACTAAACCAAACAAAATTTTTAAAAAAATTCTTCAAAATTTGTTTCTAAAAAAAAAACCGAACAAGGCCATCATATTCGAAATCTTTTATTTATAAGTAATTTCTTAGGACTAATTCATATGAGACTTTATACCGACTTTAATAGTTCTCCATTAGTAGACAGTGAGATTAATCTCCGAGATAGATACCAAAATTGTCATAGAGAGAGAAAGAGGGGAACTTAATTTTCTATTTATAGTGACAGATTGTGTATTACATTATTGAAGACAATAGTGGTAGGATGATTGAGGATGAGGAGGATGTAGGTTGGGTTTTGTGTGGTTATTGGGATTTCTTATATTTTTTGTGATTATCTATGTTCAAATTAAAACTAATTGTAAAGGGAGAAAGTGGGTCCAGGTGGAACTATCTGGAAGATTAGTGTCGATGAATCATATTATTATATAGATAATAGAGATGATCCATAAAATAAAAGTTGGCAATGATTTGGGCAAACTACTATTTAAAATTTGGATTCCACCGGACAAATTTGTCCTTTTTCAAGCATGCTTAAAAGCATTGAGTAAATCTTTTATTTTTTATTTTTTTTTAGCAAATACATTAGTTGAGCCTTAAGAAATCCAACGTTTATGTATATATTTTTTGAGTGTGGATATTTCAAAAATGTATTCTTCTGGCCAACATTGATTCAGCTCAAGTTTCTTTAAGTTTCTCAAATTTGTTGACTTGCAAAGATTGAAATCATTGTTACAACTATAGCACATCCCATTATTTACAACTTTTTATTAAATATATAACTTATCTCTTTTTCAAAGAGATATGTTAATTATTGTAACCACTCTCAATCACCTTATTTTATTCTCTTCAATAAACTATTACAATAACTATTTTAATATCACTTCTTCATATTAATTACTTTTGAAAAGTCTCAAGAGGTTCTTTAAACAATTTTAATTGGGTAGATAGGTAAAATAAATTCGTTTTTTTATACTTACGCAAAATAATGAGGGTTTGTTTAATCTTGGAGTTAGCCTTCTACTCTTAAGGGCAGTTTTGTCCTTCACATGATTGCCCTTTTAATAGTATGAAGCTTCTAATTGGGAAAATTTTATTTTCACACACCAAGTTTCCTTACTTCACACACTTGATGAATTTTTTCAGAATCACAATTTTATTCTTTTGAGCTACTTCACCGCCGACCATCACCATCTATGCCCAAACCTCAACCATACAAAGCAGGAAACAACACCAGATTGTATAACTTCTTCAATCGGTAGACTTCATTCTGAAAATGAAATTTGAACAATTAATCTTCTGAAAATTAATCAGAAGAAATATAGCTGCATACATCAAAACGTAATCATTTCTGTCACGGCTCAAACCCGCCCCCATAGGTTTAGCGTCGTAACCGAGCAATAATCTTGGATTACCAAAGGCCTCTTAACAAAATTTCATGTAATTAGGGGCTGCGGAAGCAAATATATAAACATACATAGTCTATTGAGCTATGAAGACATACATAGGACAGATAATTTTAAACTTTTATAAGCTGACGAGTGACGTCAAAGGTATAGTAATTACAGGTCACTTCATACACTCTACATACAAGTAGGACTTGTCCATAGTCAAAACAAAATGACCAATTTCTGAAATACAAAACAAATATGACCACGAGACTTGATATGATCCGGAACCTCCTCGGGAGGTGCAAAGGATGGCTAACAAAACGGAATTCCAGGCCATCAACTTTGAGCCTGGTCACGCGTCTGATCACCTACATATATAATATAAATAGTGAGTGTAGGAGCCCAGTGAATAATAATCAAGTAAAGGGTTTTAATGAATGATATTCATCACAGAGTCAGAAATTAGAATTTATATCAGAGACAGATTCTTATCAGAAATAGAGTCCTATGCATATTTAGATTCCAAATCACAAAAAGATTCATATACATGTTCATATTCATTTTCATATTCAAATTTTGCATATGATTATACGTGGTACATCTATTAGTGCTAACAAATCCGATGACCCATAAAGGGACGGCCTTAAAGGTATTCTGATGACTCATGTATACAGAGACGTTTCTGATGACCTATAAAGAAACGACCATAAAGACATTCCAATGACTCATGTGCACAGAGATATTTCCGATAACCCATAAAAGGACGGCCATAAAGACATTTCGATGACCCATGATAGGACTGCCATAAAGATATTCCGATGACCCATAAAAGGGACATATATCATATGATGCTAAGGATGCCATAAATACATTTCTGAAACTTAGACAACCATTCATTCATTTAAAACATAGTATTTCAGAAAATTGATCATTTCATATCATCAGAAAATAATAAAAGTTAAACATAACTTTACAAAGTTATTACTCACAAATAACAGATGGCTTCAATAGTCGAATAGAGTAGACAATTCAAATCTCTTGAAGCGCATGACCTACACGGGTACAAAACGAATACATACAGAATCACACACCCGGAAATATTAACTTAGTTCTTTTTAGTCTTGGTGTGTTTTTACTTCTTTATCCTTATTATGGTATCTTAAACATGACTTAGGAATGCTTAGGATGTAATGAGGATGCCAAAATGCGTTAGAAAACACTTGGTGAAATTTCTGAAAATAGAGTCCCCGCTCGAGCGTAGCTTTCTACGCTTGAGCGGACTAGCAAACATGTAAGGGGCCGCTTGAGCTCAACCTTCCACGCTCAAGCGATCTGCAAATTTTGAAAAAGTATTGGTTATGTGATTTTTACCCTCAACGGTTGCTCGAGCGTGAGACTCAACTCCCCGCTCGAGCGTAACTTTTGCCGCTCGAGCAGTCTGTAAACCATGAAACTTCTGGGAGCATGCACTTCACGCTTGAGCAGACTTCTGGTCGTTCGAGCGAAGCTGCAAAAACAAAGGTGGTCGCTCGAGCGCGAGGTATTCCGCTCGAGCAGAAGTGTAAAATCTGGAATTTCCAGATTACACTCCCAAGCGCCAAACTCGAATCCAATAATGAAATTCATGTTCTTTTGGATGGAAAACTTAAGACAACTTATGTAAACTTGGAAAACTTAGTGAATTTAGGATCGTTTCGCAACATCAAGGTTCAGGAACATGTGAATGGTACAAAATTCAAACTCAAAGCTTTGAAACATAACATGCATGAGTTGTTATAAACTTCAACCTCCCAAAACAAGATTAAAGGAGGTCCAATGGTGAAAAATGTTGTGAATTCTTCAAACCATGCTAGAATTACAACATTTTTTTGATCGGCAAAGAAAATTTTCATTTAACAGCAAGAAATTAAAGGTACAGGAAGACGACATGCATCGAGAGAGATTCGGACAGTACAAAAGTACCCATACTACTGCTACTCGCATCCATACAACCAACCCCTTGGCCTCTCGATTTTTTTTATTTTTTTTGAAAAAAGTTAAGAATGACTTAACTAGGAAAAAAGTTTAGAAGAATACAAGAAATCCCACAAATTCAACCCACCAAAAACCCACCAAATATTGATTTTTCCAACACCCAAAATCTTTGAAAACACTTCAAAATGCTATGAAACATGCATGTATGCATGATTTGAGTTACAATTCTTCAAGTTTAACTCAAATTTTATATCAACCTTCCTAATTCCTTAGAGTTCAAGTTCTACACATCATATTTAGACAATATAAAGGTTGAATCTTTGCCTAGACTTCCCAAAATTAAGGGCTAGAGACTTAATTCTTGAATCTCTAAGTTCAATTATATCTCTTCTTAGCAAGTCACTTGGGTGAGCTCAATCTCCTTATTGTTTTCCCTCTCTCACGTTTGTGTGTATGTATAGGCTCAAGAGTGTGTTGAATGAAGGAAAAATGGATGAGTGGAGGCAAAAAGGTGTCTTATATGGGCTTGCCTAATGATAGCTAATTAAGGCTAATCACATGGGCATCAAATTAATCTATTTAAATCATTCCGAATCAAATTTCAATTAAAACCTACTACAAATTTCTATAAATCCTGAATAACACATATATCAAGTTAATTTCTGAATCGGATGCCGATAAGGCCTTCAATTTACAAACAAAACAGAAACATGAACTGATCTTTCTACGTTTAACAGATATAAATACAAACAATGCAATGCACAATTAATTGATTTAGGATTTCTTCTTAATTACTTGTTAGGCACATTTAAGCATGGATTAACGTTAATCACGGGTCGGAGTTGTTAAAATATACCTATTGAAAGTAATTTACGAAATTGTGTAGTAGCCTCCAGTTGCAGATTGCTATCATTTGACCAAACATCAGTAACCAATGAATGAAGACTCTTTAACTGCAATCAAATCAACAGACCCCAAAACCTCAAACAAAGCATTAATCACACCTGAACCTTGTGTGTGTGTGTGTGTATGTGTGTGTGTGTGTGTGTGTGTAAGAGAGAAAGAGAGAGAGAGAGAGAGTTAGAATTTTTGGAAAAAAAGATAGCGATGGAGGTGACGGCAAAGTGGGAGGGCTATGTAAGAATGGCTGAAAGTTGGGAAATGATGGTGGTTGATGTCATCATACAATTGCTGGCCGTAATTGGTATAGTTAGGGTTAAGGTTTTTGGAGTGAGAAATGATGGAATGAGAGGATGTGCACAGAGAAAGTGAGGGTATATTTGGAATGTAAAGTGTGTGGACTGAGATAAAGAAGTAAAACCAAATTAATAAATGTGTTGATTAAGAAAAGATATACACATAGATAATTTGATGTGTGAAAATAGAATTTCCCTTCTAATTGCACACCCATTATTCTTTTTACTCTCATAATATAAGTATTTATTCTTAGAGGGCCTCGTTTGGGAACATCTTTTTTTAGTAATTTTTTGATTTTTTTAGTAATTTTTTGACTTTTTGGCTAAAATATGATGTAAAAAACAAGTATGTTGGGAATGACTTTTTTATTTTTTACGAAAAGATGTATAAAAAGTAAAGAGAAAAATGAATCTTTGACTTTTTGATATAAATTGTTAGTTTTTGATTTTTTTTTATTGACTTTTTGATTAAAATCACCACTTGCCAAATAAAACCTTAAGAACATATAATTTCATTTCTTATTTTATTTTCTTACTCTTAAACACAAAATAATATGACTCACATTAATGCGATAAAAATGAGATAGTATGTAACATTTTAAGATATTAGATTTATGATATATCTGAGTGTTCAAAGAATTTTAGCGTGTATAATTTAGAAGGCTAGTAATTAAATATCAAAATTAAAGGGTGCCCAACTCGCCAACAACTGAAAAAGGAAAGCAAAAATGAAAAATGAAAAAGAAAGAAAAGTTGGGATGAGCTGTCCTAGCGCATTAGATGCTTTATCGATGCTTGTCTATCTGCCATTCTCGACTCACTCATATTTACTACAACAAAACCAGTGGCCAGAATTTAGTTGTGTTTTTTTTTTTTTAGGACACAACCAAAAAAAAAAATTATTTTCAAAAATAATTTTTGCTTAAAAAAAATATGAAAATTATGGATGTTCTAAAAAAATTTACTATTTTTAAATCATAATAAGCATACAAATCACAATCAAACAAATTCACTCTAAAATTGAGAGAAAGAGGACAATGATGTATGTGAAAATTTGTGGTAGATTATGATTACAAAGGAGAAGTCATTTCATATCGTGTGTAACATGCCATGACATATCACTAAAAAACACATAATCCAATTGAAAGTATAAGACTATAAAACTAATT
Organism: Camellia lanceoleosa; assembly: GCA_025200525.1. Classification (NCBI taxonomy): domain Eukaryota; kingdom Viridiplantae; phylum Streptophyta; class Magnoliopsida; order Ericales; family Theaceae; genus Camellia; species Camellia lanceoleosa. The sequence continues at coordinate 4,890,859 of CM045770.1, read as the reverse complement.
TTAGAAGTATACATTTTAAAACAACATAGTTTTTAGAATTATACGTTTCAAAACAATAAAGGTTTACTTCTATTTTAAACTATCACTATTGAATCACTGCTGGTGTCTCAGTGGTGAATCCCCCACTTAGTGGGGTTAATTCCTAACTGACAACCAACTACCCCGGGGTCAGGGCCCACAAGGGCTGTGATGACACCACAGAGCTTTTTTTTTTATGATAAAAAAAAAAAAAAAACTACCACTATTGAATTATTATAGTACGATCTCATCATAGAAAAACTTAGTAGAGGAACTTATGGTTACATTTGGTAGAGTTTTCTAAATATAATTTGAGAGTAGGAGTTGTATTTTGAGTTTATGAGTTTTGGAATTATGATTTGAGTATGAAAAATTTATTTAATAAAAGAGTTTTGAATTAAGTGGGAAATTTTTGATGTAACATATGATATTTGAGATAAAAATTTTACAACTCATAACCAAATATATAACTCAAAATTTTATTAAAGCACATAAAAAATTCAGAGTATATTTTTTTCGAATATATAAAAATTAACATATGTCAAAAAAAATTTCTGTTCGTCAACCAAATGACGACTAGTGGAACTTAGGTGGAATAGGTTAGGCCAAATTTAAAAAAACAAAAAAATTCAAAAATCGCGCTTTACACAGAATTTTTTTTGTAGAGTTTTGTGTTTGTTGTGAAAATATAGTTGAAAAACTCTATCCAAACATGATGTTAGAATGTGGGTAGAATTAAGATTAAAAAATCCTTCCAAACAGAGCCTAACTCTTTTGAAAATGCTTTACTATTCAAAATTTACTCCGAAATTGAGGTGTATGATATAAATTAAAATAGGATGCTACACCTGCAATAACTGGGGTTTATAAATATACTTTTTCAAATAATTTTTCCAAGTATATTATATTATCAAAAATGCTTGAGAGTTCTAATTAGAGCCACCACTAGTGATTGCCACAATGTGTGTTGTGCGTGTCTTCTTTTTTTTTTTCATTTTTTTTTTCACCTCACTAGTGGTGAATTTAGAGCTCAATATTTAGAGCTCTAAATCATTATTGTTATACTATTGATATTTTTTCCTAGCAAAGAGCTATTTGTTCTCCGGATAAATTACAAATACACCTATAGATTACCATATGTGGTTTGAAAAATTACAAATACTCTCTTATTATAATTTTTTATTTAATAAGATTAACTAAAAAAAATAAAATTCATAATTGTTCTTCTATACAATAATAAAATTACCTAAATTATTAATTAAAACATATTTCTAATATTATTAAATATTATTAATTAACTTGATGATTTATTAATAAAATGAGTGATTTGTTATGAAATTAAAAATATTAAGAAGTAGAATATAATTTTTAAAACTATAAAAAGTGATTCAGATTTTTAATAAAATTTTAAAAAAATGTTTTTATAATTTACCTTTGTTCGCCGGATCCTTGTCTGCAACTATAGCTCAACATGCACAATGCATTTAGTGAGAGAATTGATAAAAATGTGTATAGTGAAAAAGCCAAAAATATATATTAAGCTTTTTTATTTTTTATTTTTTATAAGGTCGAAGACAAGACAATTTCCATATGATATAAGCAATCATTCGTAAATTACATATATTAATTAAGTTTAAGTCTTGTCATTAGTGAAAATGTATCAAACTTAAAAATGTCCACAATTACATTACATTTCACAATAATTCAACCAACCACTGAGCTACCTACCTATGTGCACATGATTTCTGTAGAATAGTAATCCTGATCTCATAAGGCCTAGCAAAAACTATGACTCGGGAGAGCGTTTTGGGACGATGATTAAAAGTTGACTTTTTAATTTTTTTAATTTTTTTTATTATTTTATGTGAGAGGTGATGTGACTTTAAAATATGTTAAAAATAAGATTTTTGACTTTTTTGACTTATTATCAATAAAATGTATCTCAAAAAAATACAAAATAAACTTGCAAACATTAATCAATCACAAATTGAATACAATAAGATGAATATATGTATATATATGTGTTTTTGCAGGTTTCACAATTTTGTAAAAGAGTTGGGTTCTGTAATTAACTATTCTGCAGGTAGAAAAATTAAAAATATATATATATATATATATATTTAGATAAATGTCTGAAAAATAATAATGTGTTTATTGTTGCTATTGTTGTTCGTTTTTTTAATTTGATATTGTGAGTTGTATTTAAAATAAATCTCATTCACATATATTTTAGTGTCAAGCAATTTTTAAAATATTTTTTTCGGCAGTGTTATATATAGAGAAATGCCTCCGACCCCCAGCTGGGGGTGCTGGGGTCGTGCCTGTCAAGCCTCAATTGGCCAAAAAAAAACAGTTTTTTTTTTTTTGTGTTTTTGATTTAATCGGAGGCCGCCACCTCACTGGGGTCGACTTCAGGTATGAAGCAAAGTCCGTTATATATACCAATTAGTATTTCAATTAGTATACCGACATATGTTATAACATTATTATTGATCCTACCCATTATATAAATTATAAATAACTAAAATTTTTAAAATGATAACACATCATTTATTAATATACTAATTAATATATCAATTAATATATATAATATTATTATATTTTTTTAACACCAATCCTCTTCTGTTTCAATCAATACATTCATAATATGATATCTGGAGATTTCTATACAATGGGGGTGTTTGTCATGCACTAAAATAAAATATGTTATTTTACCATATTATTCTATTTAGGTTGCAATCATCTTATTTAAGTCATATCACATTTCTAACATATCATTTTAAACTCAATTCATATTTTATATTTTTCATAAAAAATCAAAATTATATTTATTTAGATTATTTCAAATACCCCCAATAGATTAATTGAGAGTGTATTAAGATAGGTAAATAAAAAAAATTAGAGACAACCCTACTTTCGGTTCCGCGGATTACCAGTCTCCAAAATTTGTGTGTACATATTTTAATACACTATTAATCATTAAATTAGGTGTTAAATTTGACTAATTACATGATTCAAAACATAATTAATAATTATAGTAGAATTTACAAAGGCTATTTTTAACATTCCTATACCAGATACCCCACGAATGGGCTTCTTCTACTCTCTCTCTCTCTCTCTCTCTCTCCATTAAGAATTCAAAGGGTAGAGAAAGAAGCACAACAGTCAATCAGAAACCAAAGAGAACCCCACAAACTCCTAGTCCAAGTTAGGTCAGACAGACCTGCAATAGACTTTAAAGTGTTTTTCTCTCTCTTTACTTTCTCTCTCTAACAGTAACCAAGGAGGAGGAGGAGGAGGAGGAGAGAGAGTGGGGGATGGGGTTGATGATGATCAAACTCAATCATCAATGGACAAAGGAAAAATAAAAATAAAAAAAAGGGTACCAAGGAAGTATCAGCTTTGAACCCACTAACAAAATTCCTATAGAAAACTAAACCCCACACCCCTCATACAAACCACACATATGGAACTAACAGATTTTCATAGCAATAAACAAACCACCGCCACCGCCACCACTTCACAACCCCACCACCATCTCCAACAACAACCACCACCACCACATCACCAAAACCACTCTTCTTCTTCTTCTTCTTCTTTTGATGCCAGATCTCATCAATCCCCATTCATCCGCAACATCACCATCCAATCTGGCATCACCACCACTGCCGGGGGCGGCGGAGGAGAACCACCGCCACTCTCCATCACAACCAGATCGGAAGATACAAATCCATCTCCTCGATCCGATCTCGCTGTAGATGATCTTTCGAAGAAAAACAACGAGCTAAAGAACCCAGCTAAGAAGTCGACGAAAGACCGCCACACCAAGGTCGACGGAAGGGGGCGGCGCATCCGGATGCCGGCGGGTTGCGCGGCTAGGGTTTTCCAATTGACGAGAGAATTAGGGCACAAGTCCGACGGCGAGACCATCGAGTGGCTTCTCCAGCAGGCGGAACCGGCGATCATTTCCGCCACCGGCACCGGCACCATCCCTGCTAATTTCTCCACACTCAACGTGTCGCTCCGCAGTGGCGGATCCACCATTTCAGCACCCCCATCGAAATCTGCTCCTCTCGGAGGCTTAACCCTAGCCCACCACCACCACCCTCACTATGAAGAAGGGTTCTCTCACATGTTAGGGTTTCACCACCACCAAAATCCACAGCTTTTGACAGCGGATCAGATTGCCCGCGCCATGCCTAGTGGTGGTGGTGGGGGCGAGTCGGCGGAGAATTATTTGAGAAAAAGATTCAGAGAAGATTTGTTTAAAGAAGAATCTCAACGGCCACAAGGGGAAGTGTCAGCTAGCTCAACTTCACCACCATCAAATAAGCAACAACAAGAAGGAGCTGGAGGACCATCATCTAGTATGCTCCAATATACTAACATGATGGCAGCAACTGCCATGTGGGCAGTCGCTCCGGCACCTAGCACTGGAACTGGCAACACATTCTGGATGCTGCCGGTTCCTGCTGCTGCTGGTGGCAGTGGCAATGACCAGTCTGCCAATCCATCTGGAGCTAGTTCATCTGATCAGCCCCAGATGTGGCCTTTTGCCACTGCACCAACAACAACTACTGGAAATACGCTTCAAACGCCGTTACATTTTATGCCGAGGTTTAATATTCCGGGTAACCTTGAATTTCAAGGGGGCAGAGGCAATCCGCTGCAATTGGGTTCAATGTTAATGCAACAACAACCTTCTCAACATCTTGGGTTGGGAATGTCTGAGACTAATTTGGGGATGTTGGCTGCTCTCAATGCTTACTCAAGAGGTAGCTTGAATATGAATTCTGAACAAAATAATCCATTAGAGCATCATCATCAACAACACCAGCCTCAAGCTACTGATAGTGGAGAGGATGACCCAAATACTTCTTCTCAATGACAGTATGAAATCAAAGTTGGTTAGTTTATCTCAACTCATACAATAAATTCTTTAAATTTATGTCAATGTTACATACACTCAGGTACAAGTATAGGGTGCGCATCCATCTTGTTCTTATGTTCAAGGACATGAAAAAAATATCCATTTTTCTTTATATACTTTTTTTTTTTTTTTTTCTAAAGTAAAATATTAAAATGTGTCTTTGCATTTTACGCATTATATAGAGTTTTCTATATAATTACATGTTAGGCTTGAATTAGTATGTTTGTTTGGTGAATATCCAACCACATATGTCCCCTAGTGTCAAGTATCCAACACAAGTTCTTCATACTTCATCAATAAAATTCCTTTCTTTTGTTAAGCTAAAAAAAAAAAAACAGATTTTTATTTTTTTTTTTATTTATTTATTTTTTTTTGGGGGGGTGCAGTTTTAGAAGTGGAATTTGTGATGAGTTGAATCAGTGGCTGGAAGCTTGATTTCATGGATGATCAACATAAAGAGAGGTATCTATCTAGTTGTCATTTTTTTTTTTTTTGGATAAATTATCTAGTTGTCATTTTTGTTTTTTTTTTGTTAATGTGTTTTGTTTTTGTTTTTTCTTTTGCATTATTTATAGATTGTTGTGGACTTGAGATGCAGTTTGTTAGGTTGGTCCAAAGGGACCAGAAGGGGAGAGAGATTAATGTATAGGGGGAATATTGGGTTGTGTTTAGTATTATAATTTGGTTTGCTTGTGTGAGTAAAGTGGTAAACAATTAAAGGAAAAAAATGAGAGAATCAAATAATTTTGTGATATATACTTTGCAAGATATATCTTCTCTTTCTCCATTGAGATAGAAAAATAAAATCAAATAAAATAGTAGCTCTCTCTCTCTGTGGAATGTAAATTAGTAAATTTTTAACTCCTTAAAATTCATTTCTCAGTTTATCTTGCTTGTTAGATTGTGTTTGAATTTTATATTTGTAAAGAGAAAAGAAAAAGTGAATGAAGTTAATTTTTTAAAAATATATATTTTATTTTCTGTTTCCTTCACAAATTTCTTCATAAAACTGGAATATAAACACATCATTGGACTCTTACATTGCACTGCATTTTTTGTTTTCATAAAAAATCATGTAAAGTCTTTTCTCTTGTAAAAAAGAAAAAATGTGGAAATATATATGAATAATATTAGGAATCATGAAAAAAATATCATGAAATCCTTTATGAAGATTTCTCGTCATTTGATTAGTGTATGGTATTTTCTTATATGTGTAATCTAACGGTAGAGAATCTTTTATGATCATTTTTATGATATTTTTACATAATACCTAGTATTATATTTTTAAACGTTATATTTATTTATTTTTTTGGAATTACGAGGGGAAAAAAAGTTGAAGAATAGTATGGCTTTGAAAAAGAGGAGCTAATGATAGTCCCTTGTGTTAAGGCCACGAGGTTATTAGTGGTTTGGGAGTAATCTTTCATATTATTTATTTTTAATTAATTGTTACTTTTTAAAAAATAATACCACATATACTCTTTTTTTTTTAGAAGCAGTAAATAATTTTGAATCAATCCAAATGCACAAATTATTTTTATATAATTAATAAGGCATAAATTTAAGACAAATTATGAGTTCCACGTGCAATAAATTCCACATATGAACTCACTATTTGTTTTACCCGTGTCATATTATGTGAAAAATGTATGTATTCTTAGCACTAAATAATATTCTTTCATATTATTTATTTTAATTAGTTATTATGGCATTTTTAAAAGATAACACCAAATATACTTTTTTTTTAGAAGCACTAAATAATTTCGAATCAATCCAAATGAACAAATTATTTTTACATAATTAATGAGGCATAAATCTAAGACAAATGATGAGTCCCACATACAATAAAATCCACATGTGAACTCACCATTTGTCATATTATGTGAGAAGTTTATGTATTCTTAGCACTAAATAATATAAAATTGCAGGTGAGAGATTGTCTATTTCTATTCCATCTGTTGTGCATTGAGGTCCTATTTGATTAGCAAAATTAATAGGGAAGACATTAACAATTTATGAAATTAGTATATGATTAGTTATTTAGTTAGATTAGTCTTTTTATTGTCCACATTTATTTTACAATTGATATGAAAATATATAATCTTGATTATATGTTTATTTTGCATTATTAGTTGTAAAATAAAAAAAAAAAATTATCAATTTTATTAGATAGAATGTCTATCAAAGACTTGACTATTATTATTATTTTTTTTTTCTTTTGGAGAAATTACCATTAAGGGAAGATTTTGAAAAATTATTACAAAAAAATTCATGATTTTAATTATTAATATTTATCATTTTTTTATAATTTTTTTTTTTCTGATAAGATGTAATTTCTAATTTTTTTTTTTTTTTTCCATTTTTTCCCCTGGCAGTCAATTCAGATGACTTTCTTGTTTTCATTGCTCAATCATTCTCCCACATTATTATTTTATGTGTGAGTTTTTGACTTTTTTAAATGGGCCTCCCCATAGGTCTTGTCCTATCTCTATAATTGTCCCTCGCTAAGGTAATGTGTTTTGTCACCATAAAAAAATAAAAATAAAAAAGAAGTCCTGTGTTTTATGTTACCAAAAAAATAATGTTATACTCCTACAAGTTTCAAAATTTTATACTTTTATGTTGATCCCCAATTGTTCTAATCACATTATTTTAATTGGTTATGTTTCAAATTTACAAAATTCTATTTTTTGTCATATTTGTGAGTATTTTTTTTTGGTGGTAAACTTTGTTAATTTTTGTAATATTTTTTATGATAGGAGTTAATAAATTTGATATGCTTGCAAAAATGTATAGAAATGTATAAAAATTAAACAAAAATATGTACAGGTGTTTAGAAATATTTGAAAAGTGTTTTGGTTGATCTTCACTTTTAACAATAGCTCTAAGGGATGTTTTGAAAAAATGGTTAAAAACTTATTTTTTAATTTTTTTGACTTTTTTTACTGTTTTATGTGAAAGGTAATGTAACTTAAAATGAGTTAAAAGTTGACTTTCAAATTTTAACTAATATTCCCAAAAAGAAGCCTGAGAACTATCATTATCAAATCCAGCTACAGTCAAAACTATTGTTTTGGGATATTACGCAAAAAATAATTGGCAAGATATATTCATAAGTTGTAGTATTTAAGAGATCTTATTTTTTTGGCCAAGCTGCATAATTTATATGCTCAATTCCGTTTGTAAGTAGTAAGATTACGTGCCAACATTGAGATTGGGTTCAAGACCCCCTTACTACACCATCTCACAAATAAGGGTCGTGTTCTGGTCAAATCGAGCTGCGAAAATGAAATCCAAGTTTGCTTGTGGGCTAAGTAATTTTTTTCATATTATATATATGCAACTATGAACATAATCATCTTGGATTCAAACTTATCTCCCACTCTTCATGCCACTACTTGTATTGGTGTACTAATTTTATTCAAGGGAGATATGGTTGGTATTTTAGTAGGATTCGGCAAATTATTTATAATAAATAACTGCAAATCAAATCATTTCAATGGATCTATTAATATATTTAGATTATTTAGGAGCAATTAAATAAAAATAATAATTGTTAACAAATATATAACCCCATCAAATATATATATATATATCAGATTTATATATTATTACTACTTATGAATAACGATCCACGGATTTGGGAGTGGCTACTGTGCAACCAGCACAGCAAGCAATGTTGCTTTATTTCGGAATTCGTCTTGATAATTCGAATCATTCACAATTTAAAATATATCGAGTAGAAAATACTTGTAAAATATCAAGTTAATTGGATATCGTTAACCCTTTCATCCGTTCATATTTGTATTCATTTTAATATCATTTATTTTTGAAAATACAAATATGAGTGGATGAAAGGGTTAATAATATCCGATTAACTTAATATTTTACAGATATGTTCTACTCAATATATTCTAAAATGTGAACAGTTCAAATTATCAAAACGGATTCCGAAATAAGCCCATAAGACCGCACAACAATACCTACCCCAAATTCGCCACACACACACATATACATATATACATAAAAAATTGATATAGCAATCTATTTTCTAACTACAATGATGTATAAATAATATGATTATTTAATAATTAGAGAATATATAAGAGAATATTACCTTTAATATCTTAATTAATTATCACATGACAAGATTTAAAAATTTAATTTAATTTTTCATCTACTATAGTGAGGAGCCCTGTGATCTTTCTTGTCTGGTCGTGTATATATGGAATATAAATTTACTGTCCCACGAGCTTCACGTGCACCATTTAATGGAGCCGTAATAGTGTAACTGCACTTCCTTTGGTACGAGCGTGACAATTATTGAGCCCATTTCTGTTTTCAATGTAAGGCCAAATTATTGTGAATTAAAATCACGTTTGAAAATTAATTGTTTTAGTTATTTTTTAAATATTTATAAATAAAAAAAAATATATGTAACAAAAACAAAAATAATATGACAATTCATAATAACTTTTTCACTATAAACTCAAGTCTTCAAAAACACTAGACCTAAATTGGGTGAGATTACAGACACAATGGCACAATGAAAAGGGGTCGACGTTGTGCCTGCTATGCCACTTGATCGGGCCTTTGTCCACGGACTATTTCAAATTATTTGAAGTATTCAAATTATAAGATCCGTCAAACAAATTATTCATAAAAAATTAAATAAATCATATATTTATAACCACATAACAAGATGACGTTTTAAAAAAACTTAACACTAAAACTTTACTCATCTAAACGAACTGAAAAAATAAATAAAAATCAATTTGAAAAAAATTCATTAAAGATCACCCAAAAAAAATATTTTATACTTCTTGACTTCGATAAACTTTTTTTGAAAATTTTCAAAATTTTTGCCTAAAAAAAATTAACTTTAATTATAAGAGTTGATAATCCGGATCCATTTTCAAACTCATTTTCCGGAGCCCTTCTACAAAATTGGCAGTCATTGGTTGCACTTTTCCTAACATGTCAAAATTTATAATCTCACTTTTCAAAAGCATATAAAATCAACTAGAGATCACTTTTCCCAACATGTGATCGTAAGTTTCACTAGAGATCACTTCCTACATCCAAAAACTTCTAAAAAAATAAAATAAAGGATAAATTACAATGATCCTATCTCTATTCATCTAAAATAACAGTGGCATGACCCTGAAATATCACTGTCTTCTTTTATTTATATATATATATACACATATATTGTAATGGTCCTTTCGCAAGTCAACTGTCAAAAACTTCTAAATGGCAACTTTACCCTTGCTAGAGAAATATTTTTCCTCTCCACCACAACCACACTCACATCAACCACCACCACCAAACCAAACCCTAACCACGATGACACCCAATCTCTCTCATATCTTCCATATATACACTCGAAACCAACTAGTCCCATAACCGGTAACAAAAGTTACTAACCAGGGACCGAGACAAACAAACAACAGGCTAAAGTTCCAAAAAACAGCTAAGAAACTTCCACAGCTCGAATGAGGCCCAAAAAACAGCAATTACAATGGAGCAACAATGGAGATGAGAGTCACACCTAATATTAAGCAACAAGGGCCACACATTCCACCAAATGACAAAATTATGATTTTACTAGACACATTTTCCTCCATATCATTTCTCTTACCCAATCATTGAATTGTTTCTTGTCTGTAATGTACATAAGAACCCAATTAATCACACTTTGTTTTCTATAAACACAAGATAGATACAGATACACATACACATACACATACAAATACACATACAAATACAAATACGGAATGGTTACCTCTGGTTTGCTGCCTCCTTTCACCTTGAGCCGCGGCACTTCATATAAACATCACGCTGGACTTCTCAGAACATCATTCAGTAACAAGAAGCATCTGCTCCATAAAATACCGGATAAATGAAAAATACGTATAATAAAATTTTAATTGAAGCAGTGAACCAAAAGCAGAGCGGTCTCAAAATAGGACATTCAAGCACTAGCTACGTACAAAAAGTTTCCATATTCAACTTACACATTTGACCAATCATGACTCGTGTGTCACAACTAGTCGCTTCTAATCAGAGTGCCTTGTTATCATGAATTTGTTCTCGAGGTTTCAAGGGGAAGAAAGACAAGACTCAATCCTACAGAAAAAGAAGATGGATTAAAAGATGCAGCATTAGTGGCCTTTGTTAAGACTTCAATAATAAAAAGCACCACGTTCCCTTCATTTTTCGACTAGTATAGGATTTTTCTGTCCACAAGTATCAATTGCTATAGAGAAAATGATTCATAATAACAAGATTCTAGTATTACAGAATTTCAGCAACATGTGTCAATTGCTATAACATTTGTAAAATCTAGTTTTCCATAAGCCAACCAATGCCTTTGCATCAGAGTGAATTTCCAAAATATCTAGAGCTAGAAACTTTCAACAGCTGAAAGTAACAATACAAAGAAGATTATAAAATGTATGCACAAAAATGTAGAGCAACATTTTGGCACAACATCATCTATGAAATCTAAGCATATCACCCTCTCCTCATCCCCCTAATCACAAAGTGCTTCCTTGAAGGGTAAGTGGACCAAAAGATCAACCAATGGCTCTTAGCTTCCTTCACAACACTGGTCCAAATTATCTCATTGAAACCACTCCTAGAATTGTACTCTTCCCTAATACTCTGCACTACCTCCAAATACTGGACTTCATAGTTATAGATGACTGAATTTTGAAAAAGAATTACGTTTGTGTTTAAAGTAGATGCAAAATTGCTATGACAACAATATATGACAACCCTCTCCATGACGGATTGTTTACTTGGAAGTCGCTTTCTTTCAATGTTTTTAAAACCGGACCCGTGAGTGAATCGGAAAAGGGACCGGATAGACGGATCACCGGTAGTCGAACTGTGACGTCATAATTAATATTATATAATTAAAAAATATAACTATAAATTATAAATAAATAAAAATATATATAAATAAACAAATAAAAATAAAAATTGTTGCATAGTATTTATTAATAATATTTAATAAAGTCATAATTGATAAAAAAAAAAGTCACTTATTTTAAAGAAATTAAATTTTTTAAACATTCCCTTCAAACAAATTGATTGAATCCTAGATTTAATTTTAGAGGGAAATAAAATTTTCAACCCTCCCTCCAATCAATATGTTTCAAATAATTTGATTGAATCCCACATAGAATTTTGTAAGTTCTCTTTGAAAAATCTTTTCCTATAAATAGGAATAAACTTTCATAATCTTCTCAAGCTTTCAATAAGACTCTTCCTTATGAGAAGAGACTCTTGAAATAAGAATTTTTAGTCAAAATTTTGAAATATATTTATATATAAGAAAGAAAGAAAGAAAAGAATAAAAAAAAAGGTAAAAAAAACAAACCAGTCCGACTCTCCCGACACGGTCCGGGTCACCGGTTTTGCTGGTTTGACCACCGGGTCACCGGTTTTCACCGGTTTTGCTCCCACTCCGGGTTTAAGGGGTTGACCGACCGAACAAGGTTCGGTTCGGTCCAACTGGATCGCCGGTCCGTCCGACCGTCCGTCCGTCCGGTTTGAAAACATTGCTTTTTTCACTCTACAATCCTCAAAATGAAACTCGAAGCATTAATACCAAATAACAATAGTTCACAACCCGAACACTAACACGTAGGTTGAATTAGTATTTTGAATCATTGGTATTATTGTCAAGTATTTGAAACAACCTTCAACATCATATTGAGGCTCTTTGCATTTTAAAAATATATAAATTAAATTAATAAAAAATTAGAAAAAAAAATAAACACTTCAGAAGACATGTAATTTTGAGTCTCCACCATCTAAATCACAATGAAGATCAAAATAGCAATACAAAGTTTCATCACATAGTCAAGCATAACTTGAAGTAATAAATCATCTATATTGCTAGCATAATTTGCATACATCCCTTGCCATTGTGCTTCAGAAAATATTATATTAGATCACGTGGGAAACTAGATGAATAAAATTAATCCAGCCTACTTGCCAAATCCTATATTGGATAAAACCTCACCTTGCCAAAAAGCATAAAACTTAAAGACGCCAACAAGTACAAATACTTTCAAATCTCAAGAAATAAAGTCAAATTTTGCATTTGAAATTGAATGAGCGCATTGAAATACTTTAAGCATTTAAAATAACATTGATATTTATAAAATACTATAGAATAAAACCAAATCAGGATTTCATTAAATGACCTTATTTTTATGGGGCTTTTTTTTTTTTTTTTTTTTTTTTGTGTGTGGTGATTTTAAGCATGGAAAACCATAAACCGTTCGCCGAGACATCCTCACTACTTTAGAGATAAATATTCGAGTAAATCACAAATTAAATATAGCAAAGACGTATAAATGAGTCCTTAAATTCCTATAAATTAAAATGATTGAATACAATAAAAATCTCATTAAATTAAAATTTTCAACACGAGTTAGTGGTGAAATTGTAGCTACAAGAAATAATTTGCAGAAGAAAATATTGGAAGCCTTCCCAAACCTGCACCCTTCCATTTGGTTCTTTGAGAAGTAATGAGTTTGTCAGCATCTGAACCTGTTGCTGTCAGAACAAACTACAAAGTACAATTGTTACCACCATCAATGCAAGCATATAAACGTACATGCAAACTTTCTCTAAACCTAGAAAGCTGTTGCAACTCAAGAAATGAAAAAATAGATAATGATGCAAAAATAGCAAGGACCAGAGAGAGAGAGAGAGAGAATCCTTTAAAATATAATGCCTAAGTTAGAGCATGCTTGAGATCATGAAGAACTGCTAGAACATACAGCTATGAAATATGACAAACAATAAGATGTGGCCTGCCAAGTGGCAAGCATCATACATGTGGGAAAATACCCTATACAAAGTTTCACACAAAAAAGATGTTCCAAGAGAATACAACGCAAATAGGAACTTAGAAAAGTCAACCTTCCAGTCTAAGCTAAAATATAATTTGCCTGCAAGAAGACTGAATGTTGTGACAAGTTTGTGTTTTCATTGTCCCATCGTCGTGTTAGGAAATCTTAAGAGGAAAAACAGTCATTCCGGCAGAGTACATTCATGTGGCAAAGTTAACTAATCTTCACCAAGTGCCTTTGTTATGAATTACAATCAATCCTTCAAAAGTTCAAAGGGTCAGTATGGTGGAGTTTCGTCATCTTGTTATTCAAAAAGCAAGCCAACTTCTAGTATAACATAACAACTTAAAAGCAATATTAAAAGTATAAGATCAATCCAAATAAAATGCATATATATGGCAAGATCAGGAACAAGAACAGGAGCAAAAAGTCAACCAATGACATTAAGACAGAATGTGAAATATATATATATATACACAGAGAGAGAGAGAGAGGGAGAGAGAGAGTTAACATACCAGAGGAAAGAGTATAGCCATGACCCCGTAGCTCACAAGAGGAGAGAAAAGGAATATAGCCAGAACGCAGGGGTTTCCTGAGAAGTTAAAAGAAAATATAACTCTATTCAATGTACTACCATAACACTAATAAATTGTGACAGTCAAATTCGCACGAAAGAGTACACACTTACTAATGAAACTTTCTGCATCACACACATTTAATTAAATTCAATATGGAATGAATACTCATAGCAAATGTCCATGTCACATATTCAGTTCATAAAGAACAAAAGCATGATAAGGCAAGTAGGTAACTTCGGGGGGCCAGTGGCCACTAAGAGTACTTTTTGTTTTTGTAATAACCTTACAAAATCACCAGGGAACATCATTTTCCAAAGCATACAAATGGTAGAGAAACATGATTCTAAACCTTTTTTCCCCCTATCTCATGGGGTTAAATGGGGGAGGGGGTGAATAAGTCTAAAATTTTGACCATCAATTCCATGAAAATATATAAATCCAACATGTTTTTGAGAATCACCACTTAAATGCCCAGTGAATAGGAAAATACCAAAACCAGCAAAAAATATCCAGTTGGATTCAAAGAAGTCAAGCCTTTTGTCCAAACTCAATCCAGAGAAATTCCATTTGTACCTGAGATGTTATAAAATGTCAATTGGCAATTGGCAATTATATAGCTAAAAGCAGGTGCAAACCAAAAAAAAAAAGCATCAGCAAATTCAACACATACTCAAAGCAGTAGTATGCATACATCCAGGAAATAAGTAAGAAATTCAGAGCCTTCCCAAAATAGGGTATAAATCCTGTAATATAAAGCTGCATATAATCTTCAACAAACTTTACTATCTTTAAAATTATAAATAAATCGCAATGAGTTTAAAATGAATGTTCTAAAACAGAAAAGCAGTAAAAAGATAAACTGATGGAAAAAAAAAATCCATAGATCAGTTTTACCTCCAAGAAGAAAAGCTCAAAAGCAGGACTGAATAGACCTGTTCGTCTATTCCAATCACGACCCTGGGAAAAAATGTTTTACAGGAGTTGACACTCATAGATGTAATCAACACATAACTTCTGTTCTGAAAGACAATGCCTCAAAAAAGCAGTAGTGTCTCTATTCAGAAACCATCAAACAGTAGGTTGGAAATTTACCCCCCAATATCAGTACACTTATCCATCTGAGTTGCATTTGAAGAGCTCGATAGCACTGGTTGGATTGGCATTTCTGTAAAGGTAGGCCCATATTTTCCAATCACAAGAAAACCATATTTAGCAATGTCACTGTACCTGGATTAAGGTATAAAAAGATGCAGATATGAATAAAATGATGTAAAATTATCAAGTATTCCAACATTCAGCATAAATAGAGGAAATGTTTTCCATCACCACTGCATGATGTCAAATAGCATGCAATGGAATCAGAAGGCCTAAAATAGCTTAACTCCTTAAATAGCTATCTAATTCTTCAAACATTTGTATTATTAGTTGTACAACCCTCTCCTACAATTTTGCTAGAAATGCATGTAGGACACTTTTCTTCACACTTGTCTTACATTACTTGTACAGCAAGTGGCTAAATCACCAAGAAAGCATAATCAAATCATATGTTTATGAGAAAAGTAGTTATGTTGTCCTGCTAAATGTAACTTGGCTAAAAAATAAAAATAAAAAACACACTTGATTTTATGTGGATGAATATAGTTGAGGAAAAAAATATACATATCACAACAGATTAGCTGGCAAAAAGGAAAAGGTCAAGTACTAGCCAAGGTCATCATGCTCAAATAAATAAATATATACAACAATGGACCACATAGTAAAAACAGCAATACAGATGCAGAAACCATCCTTCTTGTCTTTGCTTTAGCATAGATCTAATAAAATGAAAAGGGTAGCAAGGGTAAAGCAAAAGGAAAGGGCAGTACCACAAACTGCTTAGAATAAAGCTGAATACATACAATGGGTAGAACCAGAATACCTGTAAGGATTAATCAAATGAAGTAATGAGTAACGGTCGAAGTGAACTTTTATAGCTAAAAATAAATTTCCTATAGACGAAGCAAAAACAGAAATCATACAAAAATGCTGACACATTACACAATAAAAGGAATATGATAGAGCACTTTCAAATCATTTCAACAATTTCTGTTCAACTATGACATGCTTTTCTTCAAGTGATAAAAAAAAAAAAAAAAAAAAAAAAAAAAAGAAGAAGAAGTAATAAATGGGCCTTCCTAGTGCACAAGGCTCCTCTTGGTTCTACGTCAATATGGTATTAGCCTTAAGTTTTATAGCAACTCTAGCCTTCCCAATATCTTTCATCAAATTGAAAAGGAAGAAATTCACAACTCTAAATGAATAACAAAATAGGATGTAAAACAGAAGGATCTACTAGAATTCCAATTTCCAACCACCAACATCCTCATGGTTTTGGCATCTAAAATTTCTCTTGTTGGTGAACCCCATCTCCTAAAATTTCATGCTGCATTCTTTCACATTAATTTCTTTATTTTCTTTTCCAATACCAATTTACCCATGTTTAGTGCTAACTTTTAGAACAATAGTTACCTAATACTCTAGAAGTGCCAGCCAATTCCTTCTATGCTCTACAGTAAATCTACATATATGTATATATATAGAAAAATGTGTATATATACAAAACTACATTGTGGGAGCCGGATATTGTTATTATACGTGCAATAAAGCTGAATGACGGTCTGAAGACAGTCAAGGACAGAATTTGTATTCGGCTTCATTCTGAACGATGGCAAGACCAAATAGACTAATCAGCCGAAGAACAAGTTGAACAAAAGCCGAATAAATAAACGTGCAATGGATTGAGGGTGGGCCCGACCCTGAGGCCCAGAAGAAAAATATAAAAGAAGAGCATCAGTCAAAGAAAGGTATGTGAGAACAAGTAAGATTAACTTAAGATACAAGCAACCAAGAGAGTATACACTGACTAATCCGTTAGAGTGTTAATTCCGGCACCCCCGACCGAAGCGTTCATTCCTTTTCAGGTGACTAGCTAAGGATCAAGAGCGTCTTACAGGATCCAGAGAGTATTTCCAAACCACTTCTCCACAATTGGCGCCGTCTATGGGAATACTCTAGCACATCCATGGCGGGCATGACAGAAGATCCTCCGGTAGTCACTGACGACCTTACACCACGAGATGATACCACTCCAAGCAACATGCTTGGGCCAAAGAACATTACCGCACGAAGGGCCTTGAACTTCGACTTAGTTGCCCAGACCTCACCCTCGACATCAGCACATGAGACAATGCAAGCAATTATAGATCAGGCGAAGCAAAATGAACAGAGGTTGAAAAACATGATGGCTAAGAACGAGCGCCTTCAACAGGATTTAGCCTTGGAGGTGGCAAAATCCCAACAGGCCGCGCTCCAAGATCCGGGACGACCTCTGAGAAAGGATGGTTGACGACCTCGAATTCGGAGACGTGATAGTGGCAATGATTCTGACTCATCATCCCATAATCCAAAAAGAAGGGACAAGTTGAAGTCTCCAGTTCTTCCAAAGGAAGTCCGCGTACTAATAAGCAAAGAAGAATGATTCAAACAAAGAGGATCAACATGACCCTTTGTGTGACGGATCGCAAGGGCAGTGCTACCCAAAAAGTTCAAAACTCCATCGTTCACCTTAAACGATGGAAAATCGGACCCCACTGATCACATTCATCATTATAAGCAAGCCATGACGCTTCATGCAGACGACGAGGCCCTCATGTGTCGAATATTTCCAAGCAGTTTTGGACCATTGGTCATCAGATGGCATTATAAGTTGGAACCGACATCGATTAAGAGCTTCCATCAACTCCAAAAATCCTTTAGGGCAATTCATCACCAATAAGGTCCAACCAAAGCAGGCCGACTCTCTCTAGGCAATGCAAATCCAACCAGGGGAAACCCTACGTACGTGTTCGGCGCGCTATTTCTTGTCTGTGCGCCTTATGCGCCTGCTATCCACTTGAAGTTGTTCTTAAGCCGACCGTCTTGTACTAACTCCTCAAGGTGATCCTTCAATGCATAACAACCGCTTCAGATATGATGCTGGTCTTTGTGATATTCACACCGCCTATCCCGTCTCCTCGTGTCGGGAGGTCCCACCATCTTGGGTGGCCATTTGAAGAACAATTGCTTTACGGCAGGATTCACCTCCACTTGGTGTAATCCATATGATATATAGCTTGCCGACGGTATCCGCGATACATACAATTCAGTCGTATCCTAACCCCCAAAAGCAAATCACACCAGCGAAACGGCCCTATGAAGTTGCGAGTATTACTTTCGATGAATCTGATTTAGTCGGCGTAACGCTCCCCCACATTGATCCCTTGGTCATTGAATTACACGTAAACCGATTCACCATTGAACGTGTTCTTATTAACCAAGGGAGTACTTCGGAAGTTATGTACTACAAGACCTTTGTTAAACTCAGCTTCACTGAGTCAGACATGTCTCTAGCTCATTATCTGTTATTCGGCTTCAACGCTAATCCGGAATATCCGTTGGGCAAAATCACACTACCAGTTCGGGCGGGTTCCTGATCAGTGGATGTAGAATTTTTGGTTGTCAAGCTTCCTTTGATGTATAATCTCATCATGGGACGAACTTGGCTGCATATCATGTAAGCTGTGCCAAGCACCTATCATCAACTACTTCGCTTCGATCGAACGCAGATTGAGCAAATTCGAGGTTCCCAGAAATCAGTGCATGTTATCTTCTTTCCGCAAAGACACCAAGAGAGCTGGAACTGAATTCAATTGAGGTGCCAGATAGAGAGAGCCTCGATGACGTTGGGCGGCTCCCGAGTGAAAAGGCAACCGGAGCCCTGGATCGAGTTGAAATTGACAGGAATCCTGACAAGTTCTTCATGGTCGACGCTTTCCTAAATAAAGGCGATAGGCAGGAGCTAATTTCCTTCTTACTCAGCAACCTTGACATATTTGCATGGTCACCATATGAGATGCCGGGAGTGGATCCATTTGTGTCTCAACACCACTTAAATGTTGATCCCAAATGTAAGCCGATTATTCAGAAAAGCCGACGTTCAGTAGCGGAACACACTGCTGCCGTTGTTGAAGAAGTTGACCGGTTGCTTGATGCCGAGGCAATCCGCAAAGTGACCTATCCTACATGGTCATTTAATCGTGGTTGTAAAGAAGAAAATGGAACTTGGCGATTTGTGTGGATTTCACGGACTTAAACAAAGCTTGTCCCAAGGATTGTTTTCCTCCCCTGCATAGACCAACTCGAGACGCGACGGCACATCATCAACGATGAGCTTCTTGGATGCATACAGAGGTTACCATCAAATTGCCATGCATCCAGAGGACCAAGACAAAATCGCATTCCTTATCCCCAAAGGAACCTATTGCTATAAGGTTATGCCTTTCGGGTCAAGAATACGGAGGCGACCTACCAAAGACTAGTCACTACCATGTTCAAGAAACAACTCGCCATATTATGGAAGTGTACATCGATGATATGGTGGTCAAGTCCAAAGAAGAGCAAACTCATCTAGCCGATCCGGAAGAGACATTCGCATTCTTCAAAATATAAAATGAAGTTTAACGCCTAAATGTGCATTTGGCATCGGATCCGCAAATTCTTAGCTACATTGTTAACCACATGATTCAAAGCCAACCCGAGGCAAATCACAAGAATTTAGAACTCGCTCTCCTCGGGCCGGTCAACGAGGTTCAAAAGTCAGTGGAATGGCCGCGACTCAACAGTTCATTAGTCGTTTACAGATCATCGCCGACAATTCTTTCATACCCTTCGGCAGGTAAAGCTTTTGAATGGACCCCGAAAGTGCAAAGCCGCTGACGGTTTGAAGACTTACCTTCGATTAGTTCCACTTGACAACACCTTTGGCGTGATCCGCCATTTTATATCTCGCGCTTTCGACCGACGGCCAGATTATAGCCGCCGCGATTCCGCTCTCGCCATGGCAAAGAAGAAACCGATGTATTACTTCAGGGCATACCATTGAGGTACTAACGACTACCCTCCCACAAGATTCCAGAGTGTAAGCATCAGGGCGCGTTTCAAAATGGGCTCTCGAACTCGGCCAGTACAATATTCAATTTTTGCCCAAAACCTCAATCAAGGGGCAAGTGCTCGCCGACTTTGTGGCCGAATTCACTGAAAGTCTCGCCGACTTTAAGTCTGATCAAATTTAACCTAAGCCGAACTGGAGAATTTAAGTTGGGGACATTTGGCCGTTGTATTGTGACAGATCATCCAACCAACATGGCAGTGGGGCGGGCATAGTGATCATGGCTCCGGACGGGGCAATAATCGAGCAGGTTGTCAAACTGGGTTTCAAAGCATCAAACAATGAGGCCGAATACGAAGCATTGTTAATCGGCTTACTAATGCACTTCTCCTTGGTGCTTGGCGCTCGCTTATCTTCTACTACTCAAAGCTAGTCATCAACCAATTGAACATGGAATACGATCCAAAATGATCGTATGGTAGCTATATGAAAAAGGCGAATTCTTTTTGTCGCAAAATTCAACCATCATGAATAAAATCAAATAATCCGGGATCAAAACACACATGCAGACGCCCTAGCTTGCCTAGCCTCCGCCATCAACTCAGAAATTAAACGGACAATTGAAGTAGGATTCATCCCTGAGCCGGGCATTGCCCTCCACAGTCAATTCAAGTCAATATCATAGAATCAAGTGCAAGTTGATGGATCGCATCGTGATTTCTATCTTCCGAACAGCTCCCGACGAACAAGAAAGAAGCGCATAAACTGCGAAACAAAGCCTCGCAATATTACTTAGATCCGCAAGGAAAGCTCTACAAAAAATCCCTTTCTGGTCCATACCTAGAATGCGTTCATCCGGATAAAGTCGAAGAACTCTTGATTTAAATACACGAAGGTAGTTGTGGTACCCATTCTGGCCAGCGTTCTTTGGCTCACCGAGCTGTAACACAGGGGTACTACTAGCCGACCATGAGAGCTAATACCGAGTGTTACGTCAAGAAATATGAATAGTGCCAGAAGTTTTCCCCTCTAACCCATTTGCCTGCTGAGGAGTTGAGCTCAATCACCAGTCCTTGGCCGTTCGCTCAATGGGGGCTTGATATCATCGGGCCATTGCCACGGGCCCCAGGGAACAAGCGATTCTTGATTGTAGCGACAGATTACTTCACAAAATGAGTCGAAGCGGAGGCACTAACACACATTCAAGATACTAATGTTAGGTGTTTTTGTATGGAAAAATGTCATAACACGATTCGGCATTCCAAGAGCACTCATTTCAGACAACGGCACCTAGTTTGATTGTGGCGTCTACCGAGAATTATGCAACACATATGGTATTCGGCCCTATTTCTCCACCCTGGCTTATCCACAGAGCAATGGTCAAGCTGAAGCCTCCAACAAAGCCATCTTGAACAGCATCAAGAAGAGGTTGAAGAAAGCTAAAGGCAGATGGGTCGAAGAATTGCCCAGTGTATTGTGGGCTCATCGCACTACTCCGAGGCGATCTACTGGGGAAACGCCGTTTGCTTTATGGTTCGGAACCCAGGCAATCATCCCCTTGGAGATCAGCCTCTCAACCTTGAAATTGAAAGTTTTTGATATGGGCCGAAATGACATGATGTTAGCCTTGGATTTGACTCTAATTAAAGAACGACGAGACTGTGTCCTTGCATCCATGGCACGATACCAGCAACAGCTCGCTAAGTCGTATAATCAACGTGTTTAGCTACGCCGTTATACACCAGGAGAATTAGTCCTCAAGAAAGTACTTCGCCGCCAGAATCCAAATTGCCGGAAAATCGGGTCCTAATCGACGGCCCCTATCAAATCGATTCAATCGCAGGAACAGGGGCATATTAGCTCAAAGACATGTTTGGGAGAAGTCTGCCACGTCCTTAGAATTCCACGCATTTGTGTAAATTTTATCATTAACCCGACTTATGGGGCATGATAACTTGTTTTGAATGTTCGCCATGTACAACTTTCGCTTTTATAATGCAACACTTCTTATCACTGTATGAAATTTTAGTTCGGCAAATCAA
This sequence comes from Camellia lanceoleosa, assembly GCA_025200525.1. Lineage (NCBI taxonomy): Eukaryota > Viridiplantae > Streptophyta > Magnoliopsida > Ericales > Theaceae > Camellia > Camellia lanceoleosa. The sequence continues at coordinate 4,868,453 of CM045770.1, read as the reverse complement.
AAGCCTCTGGATTCGGAGCGCCCTTTGTGGATTTCACGATTGGCCAAGATAAAAGCCTCCGAATTCAGAACCCCATCCGTGCAAGACACGATGGGCTGAGTAAGCCTCCCGTTCGAGCGCCTTCAGGATTTCATGATCGCCAAGATAGAAGCCTCCAATTCGTGAGCCTCATCCGTAAAACACGTTGGTCGGTAAGCCTCCGAATCGGAGCGCTTTTGTGGATTTCATGATCGCCAAGATAAAACTCATTTAATTCGGAGCCCCATCCGCAAGACACATCGGGCAAGTAAGCCTCCGGATTCGGAGCGCCCTTCGTGGATTTCATGATTGGCCAAGATAAAAGCCTCCAAATTCGGAACCCTGTCCGTGCAAGACACGTCGGGCCGAGTAAGCCTCTAGATTTGGAGCGCCCTTCGTGAATTTCACGATCGCCAAGATAAAACCTTCAATTAAGCCCCGTCTGCAAGACACGCCGGGCCGAGTAAGCCTCCGACCGAGCGCCTTCGTGGATTTAACGATCGCCAAGATAAAAGCCTCCGACCAAGCCCCATCCGTGAATGACACGCTTGAAGTAATCCTCCGAATTTGGAGCGCCTTCGTGGATTTCTACAATTGGGATAAAAGCCTCCAAATTCGAGCCCCATCCGCAAGACACGCCGTCGAGTAAGCCTTCTGATTCAAGCGCCTTCACGGGTTTCACGATCGCCAAGATAAAAGCCTCCGACCAGAGCCCCATCCGCAAGACACGTATCGAGAAAGCCTCCTGATTCTAATGCCCTTCATGGATTTCATGATTAGCCAAGATAAAAGCCTTCAATTCAAGCCCGCCCATGTAAGACACGCTGGCCGACTAAGCCTCCGGATTCGCCTTCAGATTTCACGATCACAAGATAAAAGCCTCCGAATTCGAATTCGAGCCCCGTCTGCAAGACACGCCGGGCCCAAGAAGCCTCTGATTCGAGCCCCTTCAGAGATTTCACGACACAAGATAAAAGCCTCCAAATTCGGAGCCTCATCCGTGAATGACACGTTTGGGCTGAGTAATCCTTCAGATTCAGAGCGCCCTTCGTGGATTTCACGATTGACCAAGATAAAAGCCTCCGAATTCGGAGCCCCATCCATGCAAGACACGTTGGGCCGAGTAAATCTCCGGATTCAAAGCGCCCTTCGTGGATTTCACGATTGGCCAAGATAAAATCCTCCGAATTCAGAGCCAAATCCGTGAATGACAAGTTCACGAGTAAGCCTTCGCAAGACACGCTTGGGCCAAACGAGCCTCCAAATTCAGAGCGCCCTTCGTGGACCGATTGGCCAAGGGAATAAGCCTCCGAACCCAGAACACCCTTCGAGAAAACCACGATTGCCCAAGGCAACACGCCTTCGAATTCAGCGTTTTTTTCGTGAATATTATGATTGACAAGCATAAACGCAGCTTGATTTAAAAAATGAAAGATGATCATAGTGAATTTATAAACATAAATTGAAACAACATACAAACATTTAAAACAATATGTTTCATTGAATTAATCGATAATACATAATTCGCCCAATCTATGTTAGAGCAAGACAATATGTTCATTTTATTCTAAGATCCCTCGCCATCGCTTCTTCTCGACTTCGAAGTCAAAGGGAAAATGATGACTCAGATATAACGGCGACGCCGAATCAACGTCGCTGTTCTGAGAGCCTCGCGGCTCAAGAGCCTTGACCGACCCGTGCTTAAATCCACAATTCTCGTGATCGGCAAACCTCCTCGGCGAAGCTTCTCCTTAGTCTTCAGATCCCAACTTTTCGCCATGGAAGCCTTGTTCATAAGCCCCGGTTTTGCACTCTATTGCAAACATGCTTGCCATATCTCGATCGGCAATCGCATGACTTATAAGCCGTTGGGTCATCCTTTCTTCAACAATCGGATTAGCTAGGCCGGCCGACTGTGTCTCGGCAGTTTTGACCTTTCTTAATTCATGCTCAGCCTTCTCCGCGCGAGCTTCCAAGTTTCGAATGCGTTCATCCTTCTGCTCTATTTCCCGCCGCGCGGCACGAAGACGCATGCCGATTTCATGGGCGGTATACAACCCTTTCACCGCTCCATGGATGCCCTTCCGAAACACTTCGAAATCAGGTCGACCGACCATCGATTGTTGGACTTCTGATGGAAAAATCTGTCGAGCAAACTCGATTGCCACATTCAGGTCGTGAACAATTGAATCCACTTCCGTCATCGGTTTGTTCCCCACAAAAATCGCAAAACTTAACGAGGGCAACGTCGTGACCGTTTTTCTTCTCGAAGGCAGAAAGGGAGCCGCCTATTGCGCTTTTTTTCCTTCAGGGTGACCTACTTCGACGACGCGGGGACTGGCGTTTTTCATGTTCCCTCGACGTCCTACTCCCAGTGCGTGTAGGCTAGCCACCTCGGTTTATCTCTTCATCCAACTCCGCAAGTGTTCTCCCTTCTCCTCTGCTGTTGAAGAATAACCTTCTTGCCATCCACAATCGTCCACACTGCTATTTTCCTCCCTCAATTTATTGGCTCTGAACACAACAATGGCCCCTCCGCGCACCCAACACCCACCCCATTTATTCCTTACGGGTGCAGCATCCCGAGGCGATCTCATCAATGTTAATTTTTAAAAACCTTTCGCCAGATTTGATCAAGCTCTACTTGGCCAAACGTGTCGAGGCTCTCAGGCCGATTTGTGAGTTCCTCAGATTCGGGGTAGAGCAGATTCATTAATCTAATCGGCTAGACGTATGTGCCCCAGCCACCCCATGAACTAATAAAATTTGGCATTCCAATTCATACATTAGCTGAGTCAAGGGAGATTCATTAATCTATTTGGCCCAATGTATAGGCCTGGCACCGATCATCTCATGTGCCCCAGCCGGCCCATGAACTAATAGAATTCGGCGTTCCAGTTCATACATTAGCTGAGTCAAGGGCAGATTCATTAATCTATTCGGCCAAATGTCGAGGCCTTACACCGATCAGGTTGTGAGTTCCTGCATTCGCTAGGGCAAGGCAGATTCATTAATCTATTCGGCCCAATGTACAGGCCTGGCGCCGATCATCTCATGTGCCCCAGCCACCCCATGAACTAATATAATTTGGCGTTCCAATTCATACATTAGCTGGGTCAATGGCAGATTCATTAATCTATTTAGCCCAATGTATAGGCTTGGCGCCGATCATCTCATGTGCCCCAGCCAACCCATGAACTAATAGAATTCGGCGTTCTAGTTCATATATTAGCTGGGTCAAGGGCAGATTCATTAATCTATTCGGCCAAATGTCGAGGCCTTACGCCGATCAGGTTGTGAGTTCCTGCATTCGTTGGGGCAAGGCAGATTCGTTAATCTATTCGGCACAATGTACAGGCCTGGCGCCGATCATCTCATGTGTTCTACCACCCATGAATTAATAGAATTTATGCTTCACCATACATTAACTAGGTCAAGAGCAAATTCATTAATCTATTCAGCCTAATGTACAGGCCCGGCGCCAATCATCTCATGTGCCCTAGCCAGCCCATGAACTAATAGAATTTGGCGTTCCAGTTCATACATTAGTTGGGTCAAGGGCAGATTCATTAATCTGTTCGGCCAAATGTCGAGGCCTTGCACCGATCAAGTTGTGAGTTCCTGGATTCGCTGGGGCAAGGCAGATTCATTAATCTATTCGGCCCAATGTACAGGCCTTGCGCCGATCATCTCATGTGCCCTAACCACCCCATGAACTAATAGAATTCAACGTTTCAGTTCATACATTAGCTGGGTCAAGGGCAGATTCATTAATCTATTCGACCAAACGTATAGGCCTGGCACCAATCATCTCATGTGCCCCAGCCACCCCATGAACTAATAGCATTCGGCATTCCAGTTCATGCATTAACTGGGGCAAGGGCAGATTCATTAATCTAATCGCCGCACGCCGAGGCCTCGAGCCGATTTAGTCGTTATTTTATCGAATATTCATGTACCTTTCCCAATTGTTAACTGCCAATCCGTTTATTTATTCTGCTAAATAGCAAAGACAAGCATAGGATGTTTAATTGATTCGGTTAATTTATCGGATCTTTAATTTACTCATATGCCGCAGACAGAAAGGCACAAAGAATTTTCATTAATAAATTGAAGACAAATAGTATATGCAGTAAATTGAAAAGCATAGGAAATTTTCATTAATAAATTGAGCACAAATAGTAGTCATTTTATACATGAAAATTACCATACATTTAAACTTCCAGTCGAAGTAAAGAAATGAAAATCTACTAACAAAACCAACAAAAACTAAGCATCTAAGATGCCTAACAAAAATTAAAGTATCACCCTAATTAATCTTCAGGATCAGACTCTAGCGGCTCAACGTCCACTTGCTCAGATGGAATCATTGCGCCAATGTCATATTCACAAGAAGGGCTTTGAGCCACCGTGTTTGAAGTCTTGATTCTCAAACTGGGCACTTCCTCCATGTAGTTTTCAAGGCGACGCTATTCCTAGCTTGGAACGCTTTGGAAATCTCGAGTTAGCTATTTCTTTGCCTTCCTCGACTCTTCCAAGTCGGCTTCCACTTGGCGATCACCTCCTTAGCTAACTCGAAGGCTTTCGCCGCTTTGGTCTTTTCGACAAATTTTAGTTGGTCGGAATTAAGCTTCCTGCCGAGTCCGCTCTCACATGTTCCTCCACTGCCACGCTTTAATCCATTTCTTCGAGAGGCTTCCACAAATTTTCTTTCTTTTCATTTTCAATTTCGCCAAGCCGATCCGTTTCTATAGCGTCATGTTGACGGCCGATTTCGCTATCCTTCCCACCGTCGCAAAACAAGGCAATAGAGTTACAATAAAATATATATATATATATATAAGCGAAGACCGCAAATAAGGCAAGTAATGTACCAATAAGGCCGATTGAGCAAGTGCAATTGACAAGAGATCTGCTCCGCCAAATGTGGCTCACAACCCAAGGAAATCGAGGAGGCCATGCTCAAGGCCACAATGGGTCCTTCAAAGCCGACGCATCAGAGGCAATCAACATATTCCTTATCTTTGGTTGAACAGTGAACGGAACAACCAAGTCTGATTCCTCAATACATGGCTGTTTATCGATTTGGTCCTCACCAAAGACGCCTTCTCGCTAAGGCACTTTTTCCCTTTGCTCAAATTCTCCCGATCTCCTCGCTTCACTTGCTCCATCTCTACTGCTTTGTCGAGTAAGCTTTTCCTCAATAACAGAGAGGACTCAACGACGGCAATGTGGAGTTTCCGATCGGATGGCCTCGGCCTCCTTCGAGCGCCATCCTTTCGACAAGTTTTCAGGTGAGCGACTCTCACCATATTCTCGTGATATATGCCGGGAAGGTCTCCTAAGTCTATAAAAATGTCTCCAAAGGAGACGCCTCTACCAAGTGGACGGAGGGTTGATGAATCGAGGCTTCCTCAAAGGCCAAGTTTAAAGCCTCGCTCACCTCAACTTCCGACCGTTCGACTCTCTACGCCTCTTCGGCCACTTGTTCCTCCACCGCTCAATCGAAGGCTTCCAAACCAACTCGCTTTTAGGTTTTTGAAGTCGAGAAGCCGTGAGCCTACCGTCACTTCGAATTGAATGTTCTTCGCCACAAAAACGCTATGCGTAAGTCGGCTCAGATCTCGAAGAATGTGAGCCGCCTCCCTTGTTTCAAGGCTTGACTACCAAAGAATTGAGTGCGATTTTTTCCGTTTCCGCAAGATCGCCATCAAACCAAAACTTTATTCAAATCGTTGCCTGCACAAATAAAACGGTAAGTACATAGAAAGAAAGCCGAATAAATATATAATAATAAAAAATAATGAGCTATACAGCCACCTAGTTCGCCTCTTCGTTTCGCACGGATCCAAGCGATCTTCACTCTCGCCGATTTCAATTGTTTCGACAACCACCATTACATCGCAACACGCTGTAATCGCAAGCATAGCCAAGAAGTGATGGTCAGATCCTCGCCGTAAGATTTGGCTAAGGCATAACAATGCCAATCACAGTATACCAAGGTTAATCCTAAGGCGCTTGCTCAACTCTATAATTCCATTATGATTCAAAAAAATTTACATTAGGTCGAAGGAATTAAACCCCAATGGTGAAGGACGACCCTTAAAAATGGGTGAAGTGGAAAACTGACTCCACCTCAAAGAATTAATAGGAGAGGAAAGATGATTGTACTTTCATCGCCCGCCCATATCATCGGTTCTCATCACGAGTGATGATGGACGCCGCTGTGATGGAATAATGGCGTTGAAACCGTAAATTCGATCCGCAGAAGGAGTTTTTTAAGTGTTTTGCCATCCTAGCTAGCCTAGGATTGTGCAAAACTAAAAATAAACAAAGAAGTGGGATTCAAATGAAGGAGAAGAGAACTTAAAAGAAGCGTAAGAGACAGAGAGACAAGAGGAAGTTGCAGAGGTCAGAAATGGAAGGTATATCAAAAGGCAAACCATAAGCTTTGAGTATTCAAAAGCTTACATTCAAGGACAAATATAGTTTCAAATTACATTAAACAAAGAAAGCGTTAAGAAGCGGAAGATGTAATGATGCCTAAAAAGCGCAGGTTCGACATGCGTTGAATGGGGTAAACCGCTTTTTCCTTGTCTTTTTATGTTCAAAACCCAACACGCTGCTCAAACCAAACATGCAGACTAACCGCGCATATGTTTGGGGGCAATCAGGAGCCGGATATTGTCGGTATACATGCAATAAAGTCAATGACGGTTCGAAAGCACGCTAAGGACGGAATTTGTATTCAGCTTCATTCTAGACGATGGCAAGACCCAATAGACTAATCGGCCGAAGAACCAATTGAACAAAAGCTGAATAAATAAACATGCAATGGATTGAGGGTGGGCCCAACCCTGAGGCCCAAAAGAAAAATATAAATAGAGGAGTATCAGCCAAAGAAAGGTATGTGAAAACAAGTAAGATTAACTTAAGATACAAGCAACCAAGAGAGTATACACTAATTTATCCGTCGAAGTGCTAATTCCTAAGACTCCCCCAACCGAGCGCTCATTCCTTTTCAGTGACTAGTCGAGGATCAAGAGCATCCTACAAGATCAGAGAGTATTTCCAAACCACTTCTCCACATACATATATATTTATACAAACATAAACCAAGGTTTCTTTTCGATACATGGACTTGAGACGTAAGATATTTGGGGTTAAAGTTATATAAGAGGCCTAGCTCTTGTTAATTGTTCATACTTAAGAGATCTAAAGGACAAAATAGTGTAGTGGTAATCTAGACGTATTATTGGGGATCTTTTGTACAACTAGAATCCTCCTTGAGATGAATTTGGAATAACTACATATTCACCTAATTATTTGAATGCAATCATTGCTCTCAAATCAAATCTATCTATGCATCTTGTTGAAATCTATATCTAAGCTATTAAACCTAAATATTAGCCACAATCCTTAAAATGATTATATTCGATCCATTCATTTCAAATCCACATGTAACCTAAGGAAACTACAAGAAAACAAATTTACAATAATAATATAGGCTAATAAGTATCCTCCAATATATGAGCTAGAAAGCACATGTCACCACATGCTTATGAATTTGCATGACTTCTTGTGCATGCTTATACTTTTACCTAACTTGTAAGCTCTTCATAACACAACCAAAATTTTATCACATCGAATGCAATTTTCCCACTAAAGAGATTAGTTAAATAAAATGGCAGGTAGTTGAATTAGTATAAAGGTATTTTCTCACAACATATTATAATATAAAAATTGAGTAAGAGAGCACAAGGAAAATAATTATCAAGCGTATACTCACATAGAAGAGTTGTAGAAGTCCAAGACGTAAGAATGAGTAAAGTTTTAAAATACCACCAGATGAGCACAATTCTTGAGAACCAGAATGTGGGCATTGATCAGGTAATATCCATTGTAGTGTTGGAATGACAACCGAGTTTAAGATAAAGATACTGCAAGTGATGGAGATTTAAGTAATTTTAAGATCTTAGGTTTGCAGTCCAAAATCCAACAAAAAAGAATCAATACATCAATTGACGATATGTAGCAAGAAATATTAACACTTGGAAGATTAACCTCCAGAAAACTGGAAAAACTTAGAACTTGCACACAAAGCACATTCTAGCATGAGTTGGAATGTGGGACTATCAAGCAATGAATAGATACACACAAATACATATGCATATGATTATTATACAGTAAGCAAGAAACAAGGATGATGAGAGATATACCTTCCTAAGAAAATCAATCCGTTCAAGAGAAAACACTGCCCAGTTCGGATCGCAAGCTGTTTAGACCTTCCGTAGAAAAATACGACACACATAAATGTCAAAAAAATTGAAAGAAGGAATGAAAATTGAGAGAGAGAGAGAGAGAGAGAGAGAGAGACCCTGAAACAGTAGATGAGGACCCTGTGGAGACAGCAAGCGTCTCTAAAACCATGGAGCCAGAGCAGCGATGCCTGCTTCAGTCTTGGTCCCAAAACCCCCAGAAAGGAAGCCATTTTTTTTTTTTTGTTAGTTTTGGGGGTAAAACCCATTTCTAGGGCACATTTGGATTTTGCCACCAAAACAAGTTGAAAATGATTATTATTAATTATAAGATAAATTATAAATTTATTTTTAAAATATGAATTTTCTTTATATTTAAAAAATTATAAATATGTTTTTGTCATAATTTTTTATTTTAAAAAATAAAATTATTAAATATTTTTTATCTAATAATAAAATTGGAAAAATTAGCCAATTATCCCTCTCTAACTTTGTATGGTAGGAAATGTCCAAAATATATTTTTTTATTAGTTAAGGTCTCTCAACATTTTCATAAAAAAAAAATTTAACTCAAAAAAGTTTGTTCGACTCAGAGAAATTTCACTCGACCGTAAAAATTTATTCAGGAAATCAGAGAAATTTATCAATGAAAATTGAAATTTCTCTTAGTTAAATTTTCCTATAGAAATATTGAGTTAACTATTATGAAAATATTGTATATCTTTTATCTTGGGACCTTAAAAAAAATTCCTAATAAAATTAAGGAGTTATTTTCACTTGACTTTGTTCCAATTAGACTTTCTTCTTTGCTTCAAATACATTAATATTCTTAAAATTTTAGTTTTTAAGGGAATGTATTTTGTGTGAAAAGTTATTAATGTAATTATATATAAGCTTATTTTGGGAAGTGAGTTAAAATCACTTCTCAATTTTTATAGTGTTGCTATTAACACCTACTTTTCTTCTTTGGACCCTCATTCTTTCTTTTTTTCTTTTTCTTTTTAATTCCAATTTTGTTCAAATATGAAATTACATTTTTACCATCATCCTTAACATCTTAACTCTAATTTCCCAAACACTAACCCTAATTTCCCAAACCCTAACCCACCAACCTTTTCACTACTATCTCTAATGGGACTATTATCGCCATCGCCATCGCTACGCTGCTTACGACAACCAATTTCGTCATGAAAGTAAGAACATCGCCGCCTCCTCGCTTCAAGAACGAGTAGTTTCAAAGGATAGGGCTTTTCACGCTACCACAATCCTTTATTGTCGCCATCGTGCCGGAAAGAGGCATATTATTACGCGGTTGAGGATAGTTGTATTAGAGCATCCGCCTAGTATCATGAATTATGTGCTTGGGCATTATGGAACATCTCAAATTAAATCTACATATGGCATTGGTGTTCATCTTTCACATGCAATTTGCACTATTACCAGGTCAGAGTTTAATTGTCTTAACCCACTTTCTCTCTCATAAAAAAAAAAAAAAATCGAAAAGCCAAAAAAAATCAAAAAATTACTTTTAATCATATTTCCAACATAGGCCATAATAAACAAAGAATGAAATATATTTGAAATAAAATAGAATAAAAATATCGACTTCCTAAAATTATTTAAATTATTAATTAAAATATATTTTTAAATAATTAAAAATTATTAATTATTTATTAATAAAATAGACTATCTGAAATTAGCAATTTGAGGAGTAGGAATGTAAATTGTAATTCTTCAAGATCACAATTTGTATTTTACCCAACAAACAAAGCCCACAAGTGTCCTCATTTTGAAGCAATTAATGACCCATTTCACGCTATTATCACAGACAAAGAATCAACTTCTCTAAACAAATTCTAGAGAGAGAGATGGCACAAAGAAAGCAAAGAGTCATGAAAGAAGGAGGCTTACATTCAAGCTTGTCTCTCCAAGAACAACTTCGATCCTCAAAAGTACACTCTTTTTTCTTCATTTTTTTTTAAAGAAAATATTTCATTCTCTTGTCGAGAAATCGCAAGCAAAGAAAATGAATTTTGAAATATATTTACAAAATTTCAAAGAAAACCCATCTCATTTATCAAACTGAGGATTAGTGCTTAATCTTTCAAGTTCTTCCTCTGTTTTCATTTTAGTTGATAGAATTCGATGTTTTTTAGGCGATTGGGGTTTTTTTTTTGGGATAAATATTTAGGCGATTAGGGTTTATACTTTGTAATTGACTTGAATCTTGGAAATTTGATAATAATATTCGGTTAACTCCATGATAAATGGGTATATATATATATAGAGAGAGAGGTGGTTATTATTGTTATTATACGTAATAAATATATTGAAATTAAAATACGTGACAAGTACATAAAATTATGAGTAATGCTTAATAAATCAACAAATCTTTTAAAAAAATTTTATTTACTATCGGGATACATATTATATCATTGAAGTGGTGATATAATATAAGTGGTTTTCAAAGTTTTATTATTGTATAACAATTTGCTAGTTTGTATATTTTCTTAAAATGTATAGAAGAATATATAAATATATAAAATGTATATTGAAATATGTGCGCGAGACATTATTTGGCTCAATGAACATTGAGGAGTGGTGGTTAGTAGGACCCATTATTTAATGCATCTAGTTTACATTGGTAGTACTATTTTCCTATTGAAACGCCTATTCTAACCCTTGACAACATTAGGTGTTTCTTAATTTCTAATTGTAAAGCTTGTTGTCCGCCTTTGTCCTGTCATATCTAAGGAAAGAAAAAATAAAAAAAAAACCTTTGTCTCGGTAGGGTTTGTTGTTGTCTCGATTTGTTTAATCGTTATGGAAAATTACTATTTTGAAGAAAAAGTCACTAGCTATTTGCATATTATTAGAGCAGGCAAGGTATGAGGACTCACCCCAGCCACTATACCCTATAATAAAATTGAATTTTTACGACTTGTAGTGTATGTTGAAAAACTCTTTCAAGTCATACATACAAATGCCAAGAGTATGACATGTCGTGAAAAGTTAAGCATCATTTACTTACATGTAGGTAAAATTGTAAAAGTAATAAATTAAACATTAATGACATACTTTGTATGTCATATATAATTTTTATGACATTTTTTGTCATGCCATAAATAATCCTACTTTCCATGGCATAATTTTGCATGCCATAGAAGGTTATTTTGAATATATTTATGGAATACTTTTGTATGTCGATATAATATTTTATAATATTTTCTCGCACGTCATAAATCATCACACTTTTCACTTATATAATTTTGTATGTCGAGGAAGGTCATTTTTATTATATTTATGACATACTTTTGTATGCCATATATAATCTTTTTACAAGATTTTCTTGCATGTCATAAATCATTACACTTTTTATGACATAATTTTATATGCCAGAGAAGGTTATTTTAAAATATAATATATATACATGAATATAACATTGCCTAACAAGATGCGCTATTAGCTTATAAAATGCAACATGTGAACAAACCAAGCAGTATACCAACTATGAAGGAAGTTAAAAATCTAATATTAATACGCCAAACAACCCGTGATACTAACTACCATCCTCAACTTCTATCATATCAACGTGATAACAACCTCAAACATATAAATCAAGAAAATATCCAAATCATAAGGTTTACTAATTTCTAAAATACTTTAAACATCCAAAAGTATAACTACAAATCATAAATCAATTAATCTAATATTTAGTCCAAAAAAATGAATTGACTAGGGCTATGCAACTAGTTCCTATTGTATCTTGAAGATCATATATTTCATAAATGAAAGTTAAATATATTCAAGAGTATATACAAAGGAATTAAATAAAAAGTTTTAACTGCTTACATAAATTAAAAAATGAAAACTTGAAAAACTAAGTTCTTGAATTCTCGACCATATTTTGCATCTCTCCAAGAAATTTCTCGACTTAAAAATGAAAATATAAATTAATTCGTAAACCGCTAGAAGCATATGATTTAATACCCACATAATAAGTTGCCATGGGAAAGGCGTAAAAGAAAATGAATCAGAATTATGAGAAACAACATGGTCAAATATGATTTATTTGTTACCAAGTTCTAGAGTGTGATAAAATAAAATGGTTGTAGCCAACATAAGTAATGGATTAGTTTTGTTTAGTTTTAGTAGTAACTAAAAAATTTCATAACAAGAAAAACAAGTTACCCATCACCATCTCAAAGATGTAACTCATCATCCATATCAACATCAGACGAAGACCACCATTTTCCTAACTATCGGGACCTCAAATAATCAAAATTTTGAAGTATGCCTGGTCACAGTGTGTTTTTGTTAACCAATGGTCTTGAGTCTGTTGGACATATGCATATTCTCTAAACAAAAAAATAAATAAACAAATGATGCAGCTAGTCTTTTTTATTATTATAGATGACCAATTCTTTTGCCATATGATTTTTATTTTTGATGAGTGGGCATATGATGAAAACTGAATCCTTTAATCCAACCTTCCTTTAGATGCCATGTCAGGAGTATTAACATTGCACCTATAATGGCTTTGGCAAAATGTAGACAAATAGGTATTACATGGATGCATAACTGGAAGAAGAGTGAGTTTACATGGATGTAGACAATGATAACTACAAAGAAGTCAAGTAGTCATTACTTATTACCTGCATAAGAGAAGAGGAGTGAGTTTACAAGATAGTATATACCGCTTCCATAACGTATTCCAATCATTCGAAAGCAAGTCCACATGGCTCATATATGGAAGGAACTAATACCATGTCTGTAACGCCTTCAAAAATAAACTCATGAATCAACCAACAATAGCATGCTTAGACATAAGAGAATAAAGTATAAATATATTCCATCGTGAGTAATCATTACAAAATGTATTACATGTTGACAATAAAAAGTAAATGCCCCATGGGCTTACAACTTTCCAAGTCAACACTTGGTTACAAAAAAAGTGCTAACTCTATACAAAGAAAGCCCTTGGCTTGATATACATGTAATACATCAAAACAACAAAAGAAATCCAATGTTCCCCTAAGCCTCCCAAACTACGCCCTGAAGTGGTACGCCATACGTACCGAAAAATGATGTCCCATATAGGGTGAGTTACAATTTCCAAAGAAAATATACTAAAACCAACTATAAACAATGACTAAAATAATAGTATTCAATAGATTGTCCACATTTATGTTCCAACTTATGTCGACATGCTCACGACAACCATGCCCATGTTACATTTCGCTTCATTCCTTATTCAACTTTCACTTTGAAAACAAGGCTCGTAACTCCGCCCAAATAACTTAATGAGATTATAACTCATCACTCAATTACTTTCAAAATTCATGACAGATACATATTTTGGTGATATATCAATAACGATAAAACCACTTTCATTTCACAAACAATACACATTTTGGTGCTATATCAATATAACAAACACTTCCATACTTTACAAATGATACACATCAGAAGTGCTATATCAATGTAACAAAACACTTTATACTTCACAATTGATAACATTGTAGTGCTATGTCAATGCCAACAATTTTCATTTAGGAGGTCCATCCCCTATCTTCCCTAAACCATGGAGTTCATCCCTATCTCCTCCCACACACACAATGTATATAAACAATTATCATATATTGTGTTCCATCATTCAATACACAATTTTATGCATTATACCAACCGCTATAATCGATAGCCTACCCAATTGATTAGTTTTAGTTTGCCTAATCATCATGCATTGTTCATAATAATCAAGACTATCCTCCACCGAGTGAGCCCAAAGTAAGCAAATATTTCTAAACAAAATAAATGCACCAAATGGATAAATTATCAACATTTGCCTAGCGTAGCTTATAAATTAATCCAACTACAATTCTTTTAAACCTCCCATACCTTTCCTAATTTGAATATTTTCTATTCAATTTTCTTTAATATTTCCTCAAAATTAATTATACAAATTAATTTATCAACAATTAGGCTTTTTCCTCTATAATTACAACACCAACCCTAAGGTTCCATTTTCATCAAAAATCCAACACCAAGTCCATTTTCCAATGTATTACATACATAAAGGTTTTAAAACTTTGAAACCCCTCTTTGAAAATTACACAATGGCCCCAAACTCTCTTGAAATTACCCAACAACCTCAACATATCGGAATACTAAAATTCAAAGACAAAGCTCATAAGATGGATGAGGATATCCCTACCTCAAACTAGAGCTCACAAAATGGAGAAGATGAAGAAATTCAAAGAGCTCCAACTCAAAAAAATTCTCGTGATCAAAACGTAGCTCCTCGATTTATCAACACACACTTTTATAAAGGCATTCAAAGGAGTGGAACACTTCAATTAGATCAAAACCTCAGAGAGTATGGAGATCCTAGAGAGAAAAGCTCTCAAAAAGTGTTTTAGAAAAGCAAGAGAGAGAGAGAAAGTGAATGTAAAAAGTGATTTAAAATGCCTACTACGCTAACCGATATACAAGCACTTCCCGGCCGAAGCGTGAGAATATAATGCTCGAAAGGCCAAGCACAAAAACTGACACGCCGAAAGCGCATAGGAAGGGCCGCCGAAGCGCTTAAGACACAAGAATAAAATACATCCGTCGAAGCGCGAAACTGGGCCGCTGAAAGCGTAGATTTCCCATCCCAAAACTTTCACAGCACAAAGCACTACCCGCCGAAGGCCAACATACCCGGGCCGAAAAGTGCGACTCGCCGACAAGAAAGAAACCCACTCAAGCGTGAAAAACACACTCGGCAGGTTTTCTACAGAGGCACGAACACCGGGAGTATTGGGAAACCCCGCCGAGCGCTAAGAAGGCCCGCCGAAAGCGTATCACCAAAAACTCGGGCAACTAT